>JAAGEH010000286.1:31539813-31707381 GCA_011751065.1 Lasiurus cinereus | reverse complement strand
AATATAATATAATATAATATAATATAATATAATATAATATAATATAATATAATATATATTATATTTGTATACAGAATCTCATATATATAAGCCTAAGTAACTGTTTTACCAGTTGCTATGACGTGCACTGACCACCAGAAAGCAGATGCTCTGACCAGTAGGTTAGCTTGCTGCTGGGGTCCAGCAGATCGGGACTGGGAAAAATGGGCTGGACGCTCCCTGGAGTCCTCCTGCAGGCCCTCCTGACTCCCTGTCCCCAGTTGTGCACTGATGGGGTCCCTTGGCCTGGTCTGCACCCTCTTGCAATCCAGGACTCCTCTGGGCATGTTGGAGAGTTAGTTTCATCCCAGTCCTCACAGCCCAGGCCGAGGGACCCCACTAGTGCACAAATCCATGCACTAGGCCTCTAGTTATAAATAAGTAATGAAGACCAAGAGTTGTTATTTTTAATATTTTAATTAAATTCAATATTATGTCTAGCATATCATTTATCTGTTTTATTGTTGCAATTTTTGTTTTCTTCTTTTATTAAAAAAAATTTAACTCTCTTGTTTAAGTTCATGTTTTTCTTTCTGATTCTTAAATAAACTTTTTATTTTGAGAAAATTATGATTACGTGGAGTTATAACTATACAGGATGATCCTATGTACCATTTACTCAGTTTTTCCCAATAGTAACAAGTTACAATGCAGTATTACAACATTACAAAAGATATTGACCTTGATACAATATACCAGACATATTCAGATTCCCTGGTTTCACATGTCCTATCCGTGTGTGTGTGTATTTAGTTCTATAAAATGTTTTCACATCTGTAGCATCATGTATCCACCACCTTATGTGTTGTTCTATAAACGGTTCTGTGTACAGCAGTTTTATTTCCACAGAGATCCCTCCTGTTGTCCTAACCATATCCAACTCCTGCTGGCCCTACATCTTCCCCTCCTTCTGGTCCTAACCTCTTTGAAGCATTAATCTGTTCTTCATTTCTGCAATGTTGTCTTTTTTAAGCTGTTATGTAAATGAAATAATACATTTTACAACTTTTTGAGATTTGGCTTTTGCACTGGCATTATTCTTTGGACATCGGTCAAGTTGTGTGCATCATTATGTCATTCCTTTTTATTGCTGAGTTATATTTCATGTATAGAAGTACCACAGTTTGACACATTCACTCATGGGGAAAATCTGCCTGTTTCCAGTTTCAGGATATTATGAATAAAGTAGCTGTGAACATGTGTGCGCAGACTTTGGTGTAAATTAAGTTTAATTTCTCTAGAATAAATGTACTAGAGTGCACTGGCTAAGCTATATAACAATTTCATGTTTAGTTTATAAGAAAAGGTCAAAATATTTTGCAGAGGGACTGTACAACTCTCTATGCCCACATGTATGGAGGGAATATATCACTGGCATCCCAACCAATATTTAGTATTGCCATTATTATTTATTTTATTTAAGTAATAATGCACACTTACCTACTCATTTATATATATATTTATATAGATACACATACATAAATACTATACACATTTTATCTAGTCATTCTGTTATATAGTAATAATGTCAAGTTGTAGTTTTTTAAAGTTGTATATTCTTAATGGCTAATGATATTGAACATCCTTCCATATGTTTATTTGCCTCTATATATCTTATTTTGTGGACTTGTCTATTCATTTATTGTGCCAGTATTCTTATTAGGTTGTATTTTTACTGATGACTGGGAGCTATTTATATATTTTACATACTTGTTTTTTGTCAGATATGTGATTTGCAATTTTTCCCTTGTTTGTCTTTCCTAAGAGTGTCTTTTACAGAGCAAAAGTTTTTAATTTTGATGAGACCAATGTATCAATATCTTTTTTAATGGTTAATGCTTAAATATCAAGTGTAAGATCTCTCTGTGGAGCCAGAATCCCATAGATTTTCATCAATTTTTTTTCTAAAAGTTCTATAGTTTTTAAATTTATGTTCAAGTACATGATTCATTTTAATGTAATTTTTGGTATAAGGTGTAAGTTTTAGGATGAGGTTCATTTATTTGCTTAAGGATATTTGATTACCCCAGCACCATTTGTTGGAAAGGCTACCCTTCCTCCATTGAATTGTTTTGCACATTTGCCAAAAATTAGTTTAACATATTTTTGTATATCTATTTCTGAGTTCTCTATCCTTTTCAAAGTTTATGTGTCTATTCCTCCCTCAGTACTAACACAGCTTTAAATATTGTAACTGTATAGAAAGTCTTAATATCAGGTAAAGTAATTTCTCTCACTTCCCTTTTATTTTCCATATAAATTTTAGAAAAATCTTATCGCCTTCTACTAACAGCCTTGATTTTTATATCTGTATCAAATCTATCAACTTTGGGACAACAGACATTGTTTAATGTTAAATTGTCCAATCCATGAATACGGTATTTCTCTCCATTTATTTAGGTCTGCAATTTTCCTTCATTGCATTTTGTAACTATTTTGTATTTTTTTAAGAAATTATAATTGATACTGTTTTTAATTCTGGCTTCCACATACTAGTATATATTGCAGCATAAAGAAATGTGTTGTCAAACCAGTTTGGCTCAGTGGATAGAGCATCATCCTGCAGACTGAAGGGTCTCAGGTTTGATTCCAGTCAAGGGCATGTACCTTGGTTGTGGACACATCCCCAGTAGGGGGTATGCAAGAGGCAGCTGATTGATTATTCTCTCTCATCGATTTTTCTAACTTTTTATCTCTCTCCCTTCCTCTCTGTAAAAAATCAATAAAATAGATTAAAAAAATAAATTTGTGTTGATCTGGTATCCTATAACTTTGCTGAACTCACTTGTTACTTCTAGAAAATTTTTCGGGATTGTCTATATAGATAATAATAGCATCTACAAATAGAGACAATTTTATTTCATATCTAATCTGTATGGCTTTTTTTTCCTGCATGTTTGCAGTGATTAGAACTTCTAGGACCATATTGAGTGAGTCAGTAAGAAGGGACATCCTTGCCTTATTCACAATCTTAGGAAAAAGCATGTTGTTTTTCCATTAATCCATTTTAAATATTAAAAATATAAACGCTTCTATATTTTATTTCCATTTCTGAATTAAATTTCCAAAAGCAAAAGTGACCCCAAATCAGATAAGTCAAATAAAACCAAGAAAACTTTCTAACCCTGAGCATGCACCAAGAGTTAGAGCAGAAAAAAATATGAATTATAAGGACTAGTTTGATTACTTATGGAAAAGAATAAAATTTATCTTAATGTATTAATGATATTCTGAGTTTAAATTTAAGGTTAGCATCTAAGTTATGTTGCTTAGAGACATGAGGTATTTAAATGATAGCTGTTCAATAGACAACAGTTATATATATAAACATTTATAATTCTAGAATGTTAAACAAATTTTATAACTTTTTCACATGTATCCTCTTACAGACACTGAAAATGAAGGGTTTTTTTCAATATGTCCTAATTTTACTGCATAAAAAGATTATTAAAATATAGTTGTGCCAATTATTGCATAGAACATTAGTAAAAAGGAGTACTGAGCAAGCTTCAGTAGATACACAGCATGTTAAAATTTATCAACAAAAATAATAAATATTCTCAGAGGCACTATATATGGAAACACATTGGCTATCCTGACATACTCAACTTCATAGCTCTAAAAATTAAATTTTGATAGAGATTAGTGAAATGATATACTCCGACTCATTTGCAAACATATGTAATTTTCAAAAACAGGAGTTTTTCTTTTTAATTTACATAAATACATTTTAGTGTAGCCAAAATATCCAGATGTGTAAAATAAAAAAAATTATGCATATTGGAAATGAGACAGTCACAGTCTTCTGGTTTTTCATTTAAATTAGGCAAATATGGATTTGGTAGGTAGCATGTCTCCAGAAAATAGGGTTATATTTTATAAGAGTGATTAAGTGGTCCAGTGCTCAAAGAATGAGATAACGTTTTGAACTCAGCCAAGAACTCAAGGAACCTAGGGAAAGTTGATGAGTGTTCTGAGAAAGATCTTATGAGCAGGTTTATTTCAATTTTCTGATTACTCCAAAAGGGAAAAAGAGACTGCTACTGCCATCTGTTGGTCAAATAAAACGCCATTAGCTCTGGTCAAGGGATTGCCTTGCTGCTAGACAAAGTCTTCCTAAGAAATACAGAGTATTCTTGGTAACGCTGACTGTTGACTGCTCTACTTGAGGGTAAATTTAATATTCTGTTAGAATACCAAACAAAAGGCTATATTTAAAGCAGACTTTTCCTTTCTGCTCTGCATTTTCCTTTCTAGTGTTTTCTATTTAAAAGAGGAGCAATGTTTGCATTCTGACACAAATCAAGAAATCTGCATAAACATTGTAGCAGAGAACTAAAGTAACAGTGGTTCACTGTGTGTGTGTGTGTATGTGTGTGTGTGTTGAAAGACAGAGGAAAATGAAGAGACAAGTGGTGGAAAAAGAGGGAATACAAGGAGAGGTGTATATTTCTAGCATATATTTCTGGTATTGGGCACAAGTAGTTAAAAATAATTTTTTTTTTTACCATTCAGACATTGGTAATTTCATTAATTTCAGAAAATGATCCTTAGAATTTCAGAATTCTAGTTCCTTGTTCTCAAGGTGTGGAGCCCAAACCAGCTGCATTAGCATCACCTCCTTGCTTTTTAAACAAACAGAACCTTAGGCTCAATCACAGAGCCATAATCTAATTCAGAAGTTAATTTTTCTAAATCATAACCTGCATCTTATAAAGATATTTAGGTGATTCTTATGCATATCAAAGTTTAAGAAATGATATTCTAATTTGCTCCCATTAGTAAAAAAAAAGATTCTTTGACATTTATATTATAAAATGCACATTTTAAATTTATATTTTAATATCTTTGAAATGAGAATACGTATTTTCCTATCTAGTAAAAGAGTAATATGCAAATTGACTGTCATTCCAACACACAAGATGGCTGCCCCCATGTGGACACAAGATGGCCAGCATGGGAGAGCAGTTGGGAGGGATCAGTCCTGCAAGGAAGGGCAGTTGGGGATGATCAAGCCTGCAGGGAAGGGCAGTTAGGGATGACCAGGCTGGCAGAGGAGAAAAGTTGGGGGTGACTGGGCCTGCAGGGAAGGGCAGTTGGGGGTGACCAGGCATACAGGGGAGGGCAATTAGGGTCAAATAGGCTGGCAGGAGAGCAGTTAGGTATTAATCAGGCTGGGAGGGAAGTGGTTAGGGGGTGATCAGGCTGGCAGGCAGAAATGATTAAGGGTAATCAGGAAGGTGGATAGGCGAGCAGTTGGGAGTGAGCAGTCCTGGATTGTGAGAGAGATGTCTGACTGCCCATTTAGGCCCGATCCTACCCTCAAAGGGTCCCAGATTGTAGAGGGTACAGGCTGGGCTGAGGGACACAAATCCCCATGCACAAATTTCATGCATCAGACATCTAGTACTCTATAATGTCTGATATCTTGGCTAGCAATGGTTTGGTTTTGTTTTTTTTTCATTTTAGTGGTAGATACTGTAATGATGCATCTTAAAATTGCTAGAAACTGATTATGTGAATTATAATAGGTGGTATCATTTTGTTAAGCAGAGAAAAAATCTAATAGGATGAAACATAAAGCAGGTAATATTTTCTGAGCACTTGCTACATGCTAAATACATGCATTTTATATTTAATCATAATCAGCCATATTTTATAGATAAAAACTAAAACTTTAGTTAAATAAACTTCCACACCACACTGTAAATATTAGATTCCAATACGTGGTAAGGTATAAGTTAAGGTATATGGCCTAAGAGCTGAAAATTTGTAGGATTGGAAATATTAGAATCGCATATATAAAAGATAATATGATATTCAAATCTGCCAGTGTAGAAAAAACTTTTAAAACTCTTAAGTGTGAAGAACAGACACAAAGGGCAGGCTGGAGTGAGGATGGTGAGCTGGGAGTGGAGAAAGTGTGCTGGAACTGACAATAACAAAGTACCTGTGGGATGCTCACCTTCTCTTGCTGTGTTACCAAGGGCCATCCCTCTCCTAGTACTGGAAGCATGTGGGCAATGAGTGTGTGGGGAACAAGTGATGGAAATTTCTGTGTTATATCTGCATCTAGTAGAGTTTTTCTTTTTTATTGTAGTACTAGGGGCCCAATGCACAAATTCGTGCACCTTGAAAGGAACTGTGGGCCACGAGGCTGTGGTGGGCACAGGGGTGAGTCTTGGCCCATCATCCTGGCCCCTCCTACCATGGCCTCTGGACTCTTCTCTGCCCCCGCTCCCACACAGTGATGGTGCCAGCCCCGCTTATACCCACAGCCGGTGCTGGAGCCATCGCTCGCACCTGCTGCCAGCACCCAGCACTGGTCCTGATAGCTCCTGAGGGCTTCTCCATCTCACCCTGGTCCTGAGGGGTGATCAGGGCAGCAGCTGCCACACCCACCCACTGATGGTGCCAAAGATCAGGACTGTTGCCAGATGTCAGCAGCATGTGTGAGAGGCGGCTCCAGAACCGGCTGCAGGTGTGAGTGGTGGCTGCTGCCCTGATTGCCCCTCAGAAGTAGAGGGAGGGAGTAAAAAAGCCCTCGGTCCAATTGGGGCCAGCAGCTGCCACTTGCACCAACTAACAGCACTGAGCAATTGGGACCAATGCCAGGTGCTGGCAGCAGATGCAAACACTGGGCTGAACCGCAGTGCACAGAAGCAAAGAATTTTCAGTAACCACCAGATACTCGCCCCAATGACAGTTTTGATCTGATACCACCCGTCAGCTGCTCCACCATCCCTCCACTGCAGACACCCACCCATATTTCACACACATCCCCTGAAGGTTAGCACACAACTTAGCGACTGGTTGTTTGGTTGTTCTGGTTGTTCCACAGTTTGGTCTATTTGCATATTAGCCTTTTATGACATAGTATCTTAATGTTACACAAAGATAAAAATCTATCCTGAGGTAATGCAATCCAGATTTTACTCATACCTTTCAGACAAATGCTAAGGACTGTAATCTTTACATACTACTTTGCTCAATGAAATCACCTGTGGATTCAGTATGAAGACACAAAAGGAAAATGGTAATAATAATTTATATCCTCAACTTAGTACCTCCTATTTCCCAAGTACCATAACAAAACAAGACCTTTATACGTAACAACCACCATATTACTATGCCCATTTTAAAGATGAGAAAGGAGATGGTCAGAGGCCCTCAGATTTTTTTTAATTATTCTTTAAAGTATTACATATGTCTCCTTTTTCCCCAATTGATCCCCTGGCCACTCCTACACCCAAGAGCAAGCTCCCAACACCCCAGTGTCTGTGTCCATTGGTTATGCTACTATGCATGCACATAAGTCCTTGGTTGATCTCTAACTGCTTCCCTCCCCTGCCTTCTCTCTGAGTTTGGATGGTTTGTTCAGTGTTACTCTATCTCGGCATCTATTTTTGTTCATCAGTTTATGATGATTATCATATCCCACATATGAGTGAGATCATGTGATATATATATATCTTCCTCCAACTAGCTTATTTTGCTTAGCATAATGCTCTGCAGGTCCATCTAGGCTGTTGCAAATGGTAAAATTTCCTTCTTTTTTTATAGCAGCTAGTATTTCCTTATGCAGATGTAGCACAGTTTTTTAATCCACTCATCTGCTGATGGGTAGTTAGGCTGTTTCCAAATCTTAGCTATGGTAAATTGTGCTGCTGTGAACATAGGGGTGTATATATCCTTTCTGATTGATGTTTCTGGTTTCTTGCAATATATTCCTAGAAGTGGGATTACTGGGTCAAATGGGAGTTCCATTTTTAATTTTTTGAGGAAAGACCATACTCTTTTCCACAGTGGCTGCACCAGTCTGCATTCCCAACACTGCACAAGGGTTCCTTTTTCTCCGCTTCCTTGCCAGCACTTGTCATTTGTTGATAGCCATTCTGACAGGTGTGTGATAATACCTCATTTTGTTTTGATTTGCATCTTTCAGATGATTAGTGACTTTAAGAATGTTTTCATATGTCTCTTGGCTATCTATATGTCCTCTTTCCAAAAGTGTTTATTTAGGTCCTTTGCCCATTTTTTTTATTGGATTGTTTATCTTCCTATTGTTAAGTTGTGTGAGTTCCCTATAAATGTTGGAGATTAAATCCTTATCTGAGATAGCATTGGCAAATATGTTCTCTCACGCAGTGGGCTTTCTTGTTGTTTTGTTGATAGTTTCTTTTGCTGTGCAAAAGCTTTTTTATTTTAATGTAGTCCTATTTGTTATTTTCTCCCTAGTTTCCATTGCCCTAGGAGCTATATTGGTAAAGACATCATTGCTATGACATATGTCTGATATTTTGCTGCCTATGGATTCTTCTAAGATTTTTATGGTTTCCCATTTTATATTTAAGTTCTTTAACCATTTTGAGTTTGTTTTTGTGTATGGTGTAAGTTGGTGATTTAAGGACCTCAGATTTTTATGTTGCACAAACAAATGGTAGAGCTGAAAGCTCCTAATTTGCATTCACATGAACTAGTAGGAGAGGCAGGTAAGCAGGTATAATTGAAGTTTCTTCCCACACAACAAAAGTGGCCACAAAAGTATCTATTTTGCATGTTAACAGTTTGATTTACAGTTCTCCCAGGTTAATTATTAATGAAAGAGACCCTTACAAACTATCAAAATTGTTCTATTTGGCCAATAAACCATTCGGTCAATCTCCAGATAGTCAACTATAATAGTTCATGAATTATCAGAATTAGTCCTCATTCTTAGTGAGTTTGGGCAATTCAGAAATAGTAGGTTCCATTCAGGTTAATTTTTGTACCTCAGTAAAGAATGTGGCTACTACATGCTTAAGTCAAAAAGATAAACAGGGAAGTATTTGTATGACTAGGCCATAAACTATATACAAATGTGATATCTAACAATATCATCCTACAGCTATACCATCATGGCATGGATTCTTTTTGCTACCACTTGCTTATATTTAAGCATATTTATGATGCTATATAAATATTGTTAATGATGGTGCTAATAATATGTTCCTATTATAGGTTGCACTTATAGTGGTGTAAGTCTCCTCCTACTGATAAATTGCCATAGATAAGTGAAGTGTAAGTACGACAGTGTGCCAACCAAGATGAAAAAAATAAATACAACTTCAAAATAATTATGGCAAGAAACCATTTTCTTTCAGTATTTTAAAGATTTTTTATAATATAATAAAAGCATGTCCGCATGATTTCTTGTTTCATCATATATATTTTTTCACAATTGGGAAATTCATTTAATATACGGTCTGTCATCTTAATTGGTAAGAAAGCATGACTCAGCCCTGAGCAGACTGAATTCCCTCAGGTATGCTTAAAAGATCTATTCAGCTTAAGAGGAGCTTTCATGCTGGGTGGATGCACAGATCTCTCTGTTTCAGCACGTTTATCTCTATAAGAGATAAAGCACATGGTAAAAGAAGTGTTTCTCCGTCTAGAAACACTTCCCATATTTTCATATTTTTTTCCCGTGTTACTTGAATACATAGTGAAAAATAAGTTACCAAATGACTGTTTTAATGGGTGAAATGATATTTTCAAAACATAAAAATAGAGAAATACTGGCAGGATTCAATGTGAAAACAATAGCCCTCCAGGTTGTTCAGTAGGTTGGAGCATGTATAAGGAGGGTCACAGGTTCATTTACTGCTCAGGGAACATAACCAGGTTTCAGGTTCCGTCACCGTCTCAGCCTCTATGAGAGGCAACCGATCCATGCTCTCTCTTTTTCTCTGTCTCTCTCTCTCTCTCTCTCAAATATATATATATATATAATCAATTAAAATAACATAAACATATCCTCTGGTCTGGTGGGGATTTTTTTAAGAAGAAAAATAAAATTCAAAATTACTTTTTTCATCTTGAAGAAGTTTGTATTTCCAATATTTTGCTTACAGAATTTTGATTCTAAAACCGCAAATAAGGATCTTAAATTTTGTGACTCTAAATTTATTTTGACTAAGCATATTGCAAACCCACACTTCTTTAGTCAAGCAGGTAATTTAAAACGTCATCCTTTCTTCTCAATTTTGCTTCATTTCTCAAAGGAATGTTCTCTTGTGTTATATAACCATCATTCAATCTCTCTTTGTTTGTTTTTTTACTTGAAAATTTAAGACAAATCTTACACCCATAGAAAAGTCAAGGATAAATATGCCTGATTTTTCTGGAATTTTTAGTTTGCATATAAAACCTGGGATGCCATTACTAAAATTAATTCTCAGCCTTGAACTTGTGGATTTCCTATTCTTTCTACTTCCATACTGAACTTTCTCTCTGGTTTTAGATTGTATTAATTGTATTATTTGCCAGGCCATTTTGTTCATAACTTGATTGAATTGTACAATAAAGTTGTACAATTGGTCTCCCATGTTGTTATTAATATTTTTGTCCTCATTGTTGTTGTAAAAACTGAAATTGTTGATGATTCATTTCCTCAAGGTCATATATAAACAATTAATTGCAGCATAGTTTTCTCTGATTAAATAAAACTACCAGTTATTTAGGCTTACCACATACCATGCATTTTATAAATTATCTCAACAAATCTGCAAATTATTATCATCATTTTTTTAAATAATAAGATTAAGATGCAAGAAATGAATTGATGTGCTAAAAACTACAGCATGGATCTTGAATTTGAACTCTTATCTGTGTGGTGCAAAGCTTGTGCTTTTATCATTATATCAATTGTGTGAGAATTGATTAACTTACTTGTTACATGAAAATGTCCACATTAGCTATATTGTTTCTGGCCCTAGGAAAGATAAAGTGTGAAGACTAGTTACCACCAAAAAAAAGAAAAAGTGGAGTCTCTTTAAGGTAGAAAAGATCGAAGTGTGAGGGCAAACTTAGGCAGATAATAACTACATATAAATTTGTAGGAAAAGATAATTTTGTTTTAGAGAAATCATATATATATATATATATATATATATATATATATATAATTTTGAAACTCTGATGGAAAGGAATTCATTCACTCCATTATAGAAAAAACTCACAAATACTAATTGATGTCCTTATCTTTATTAGAAAAACACACCTAATGCCTATGATTCATTTTCAATTTATTCCATTTCATTCTTAGTTTCTCTTTTGGGAAAAAAAATATTCATAGTAACTTAAATAATAGCATAACTTTAAAATTTGAAAGTTGTCTTTACATGGAATTGTTTATTATTTTCCTCCCATTTACACATCTTTCTATTCATTCTATTTCATGTTTATAGAATAAAAATGAAAGGAAAACTTTAAATAACTATCCTCAATATACAAATTCCTTCTACATAGAAGAGCAGGGCAGAACAAAAAAAAATGTTTTTTTCTATAATGAGTTAACTCAATTGGTTTCATGTATCAATTAAAAGTATTACATAACTGCTCATTTTTTTTCTCTTTGTATGTAGCTATAATGAGAAGAAAGAAAAAAGTTAATTTTACTAGTAAATACTCATTTCTTGACTAATTTTGAATTGAGCAAAATTCAATAGTTTTAACACATGGTAAAAATTGTGTATATTTTAGTCCTGAGATTCTGAGAAATAAGCATATGGTAAACAGAGACCCTTATTTATGTATTTAGGTCATGTTTTTATTTATGCCTTAGTATTAAAAAAACAAACAGTTCAAATTGTAAGCCCATGCATAATGTCTTCTGCATAACTGTGTGGGAGTTAAACCACAAATATTATCTATATTTATGTTGGGCTGTCCCACCCATTGGCTGTCTCCATGGCCCTAGTTTACTAGGAGTGACACCGCTGGGTACAGTGGCGCCACTTTCATTTGGCAAAGCTGTCTACAAAGGACCTTTCTTTCTGTTCTTTATTTGGCACAGACCAGTAAATAAAATTATGCAAAAATGTGTGTCTAGTCATTAGAGAGTCCTGGGACTACAACAATGGAAACTGCTAACCTGGCAGTGTACCCTAACAAATGTGTGCCAATCTTCAATACTCAGGAGCATTACATTCAGAACAGAGTGCATGAAGTAGTGTACCGTAGCAAAGAAAGTCACCTCAATCTCCCAGTTGGTTGGCAAATTCTCATTGAACTATACAAGTAGCCCTTTAGTTTGAGTTTTATACAGGCACTAGAGGCCCAGTGCATGATTTCATGCACAGGTGGTGTCCCTCTGGGTGGCCTGCAGGGATTGGGCTGAAACCCACAGTCCAATGCTGCCTGCAGCTCCTACCTGCTGTTCTTGCTCATCTTGGTCCCTCCCCCCGCCATGCCTGCCACGGGCTCCTGCCCAATCAGTCTCAGTCTGGAGTGGATCACACTGCTGTAGCAGTGCTCGCCAACCTTGAGCCCTGCGTCTGGCACCCTCCCAGTGGCCTGTGGGATGGGGCTGAAACTGGCTCTCCAAGGGGTCCTGCATTGCGAGAGGGTGTAGGCTAGGCTGAGGGAACCCAGTGGTGCACAATCATGCAAGAGAGGGACCACTGAGGGCTCCAGGATGTGTCCAACCCATATCGCTCAAACCTGATTGGCTGGACCCCAGCAGCAAGCTAACCTACCAGTTGGAGCATCTGCCCCCTGGTGGTCAGTGCACATTATAGCAACTGGTCAACCAGTTGACTGTCTTCCCCCTGGTGGCCAGTACACATCATAGCAAGCGGTTGAGCAGCCTTAGCATATCATTAGCATAGTACACTTTCATTGGTTGTTAAGTTTTTCTGCCATTCAGTCTATTTGCATATTACCCTTTATTATATAAGATATTTTTTTGGAGTTACAGAGTATGTTCTATAATTATATATACAATCCCAGTAAGTTCCAGGTATACTGATAACCCATTTTTACCACAGCACAACTCTTTCATATACATTTACAGATTAATCATCTGAAAAAAAGATACAGAAGTTTTCAGTTACAAGTCAATCATGCAAACTTAAAGTACAAACTAAGTGTCCAGAATCTTGAGAGAGAGAGAGAGGATTATTTATAGCCTGATTGTGGTGACAAGAAAAGGTGGAACTGGCTAAAAGAATGAAAAACTTTCAGGTAACGTAAAAATGTATTAAACCTCATAGTCAAGCAAGGTTTAGTGCTGCAGGAAGATTGGAGCTGGATATTAAAAACTGGCCTGGAGTCACAGAGGTGGTGAATTTAAAACATTAATAACATCAACAGTTAGTGGGTATCTGTAATGTTCACAGTACAACGTGATTGTATAAGATGCGGGGAAACAAAGTGATATAAGACAATCTTTTTGCTCAGGACCGTATCTCTAATCAAAAGCACACATCAATAGTAAAACAAAACATAATTCAAATATTTTATATGTCTAATGAGCATATTAATCAAATAAAAATAAAGTTTATCTCAGAAATAAGTGGAAATTAGGACAAAGAGTTATAATTATAGGGTAATAAATTTTAAAGGGACTAGACTATTACCCAGCTCAAATATGGCAATTGCTTTCACAACCATGAAGTCTCTATAAAGACCCTTTACATGACAAGGAACACACTATTAGATAAATTATGCCTGAGTTGTGTAGGACTATGCATGCCAGGCTTAAAAATTTACATATGACCAATTAAGAGGCAAAGAATCAGTGCAAATACTTGAGTAAAGTAGGTTGTATGTTAAAACATATATGCCAGCGATATGTATTAAAATCTATCAATCAATATACCAGTTTTTTGCCGAAACCGGTTTGGCTCAGTGGATAGAGCATCAGTCTGCGGACTGAAAGGTCCCAGGTTCGATTCCGGTCAAGGGCATGTACCTTGGTTGCGGGCACATCCCCAGTAGGGGGCATGCAAGAGGCAGCTGATCGATGTCTCTCTCTCATTGATTTTTCTAATTCTCTATCCCTCTCCCTTCCTCTCTGTAAAAAATCAATGAAATATATTTTTTAAAAATAACAGTTTTCTGATCCACTGAAAAGATAAAGCATTTCAATAAAGAGACCATTGAATTTATTGAGCCATGAGGTGATGCAAATTAGATAAACTATTGTGGCAGCAGAAATAGTGAAATTATGGTTTCATTGTTGGAATGAAGAGAAGTTGAAGAAAAGAGTTAACAGTGGAGCAGAAAAGAAATTTAGTATAAAGGTAGACACATAAGATCAACACCTTTCAGAGTCCCTACAGATGGATAGAGACAGAGGGCTAGCATATTTTGGGTGCCTTTACCTTTATCATTGAGAATGGGGTAAGGTCTTCATCCTATATCGTAATGGAAGTTAAGACTGGTAGTATAAAAAGAAGTCATAGTTATCACAAAATTGAAAAAGTATAAATATTTCTGTTTATAATACTAACAAATTGAACTTTAAATCCATTTTTCTTCCCACGTATTCAAAATTACTTCAAGTCTATTTCATGTTCAACTTTTTGGCAAAATGCACCCTGAGCTGGAACTGAGCTCTTCCGCCAGTGTACTACTTTACTGCTAAGTCTCAGAAACAGTAATGCTGTTGCTTTGTTATGTGGAGAGCAGCAACAGAAGCATTTACATACAGTATATTTTTTTCCTTGCACAACAAAGAGGCCTTAAATTCTGTTTCAGTCCTCCTGTTTCCTGCCTTCCAAATACCAGGGGTGGAGGGTGGGGAGAAAAGGACATCAAATAGTAAGATTTCTCTCTATAACTAACTTCTGATGAATACCCCAAAACCTGATGTAATAGTTGGCTAATGATGAGCATAAAGCCAATAAATGGAGAGATCAGTAAACAATATGGTCAAATCCATTCCACAGAATACTTTTATTGGACCATATTGAATTAATACAAATGCTTTTGGTACAAAAGCAAAATTATTTATGAAACAATAGAAAAATCTGCTCTAAAGAAGAAAAATAAGCACTGCACATGATTTCAGTGTAAAAAAGAACCAGATGTTACACATACTTAAGGAAAAAAAAACAATTCCATGTGCAGTTACCCATAAAATATTCAACACATACATAAGTTTAGGGTTTACTGGCTTGATTTCTTTCTTCCTTCTCACCTTTATACTAATCTTCCACATGTCAGCATTTCTTTGAAATCAGGGTGTGTTACTAAAGTAGAATTTAGAGAGCCAATTGAGGATTGATTGCAGTTGAAATTTTTGTAGTGTGCCCAGGGATGTCCTCATCCATGGAAGAAAAAGAGTGCAGTCCCTACGTGTCAGGAATGTGGGCGTATAGGCCACACTGTACCATTTGCTATCTGTAAAACCAGAAATGGATTGACCTCTGCAAAAAAAATTAATAATTGAGTAATGCATGTGCAAAAAAGGGGTTATGTAAATAGTCCAGATTCCTATGCTAAAGATGAAAAAGTAGATATATACATCTGGCACAATGTCAGATGCTTTGCATATTTTTTCTAATCCTCAAAACCAATATTTAATGTAGATATTATTAATTTTATTTTGTTAATAAGGAAGTTAATAAAAAGAGGATTTCAGTCAAGATGGCGATGTAGGTAAATGTAATACTTGAATATTCCCGCAACCACATGAAAATTATAACTAAACTAAGTACAATCATCATTCATTCAGAACACCCTAAAATCTAGCTTAATGGAAGTCCTACAACAGGGATTTAAAGAAGCCACATCAAGACTGGTTGAAGGGATGGAGACAGGGAAGGAACTAGTCCCACACCCCTGTGTGGAGGTTTAAAATCAGGAAGGTTATCTTAGAGGAAGAGGTCCCTCCCTGAGAAGCAAGGGGTCTCAGACCCATGTCAGGTCTTGTAGTGCAGAGTTCTGGAGCAGGAAGAAAGGTCCCCATAACTTCTAGCTGTAAAACCTAATGAGGATTGTGGCTGAGTGATATGGAAGGCTTCTGGAGTCCCAGGCAGTTCTGCTTAAAGAACCCATGCAGGGACTTATTCAAACTCCCTCCCTCTAAGGTCCAGCATGAGGGAAGCAACTTAAAATAAGCTAGGGATATTCAGAGAGGAATTGAATTGTATGGCATCAGACAAAAGCTGGGGGGAGCTTTCTGTCAGACAGAAATGATGGCAGAGTCCATTGTTCCTTTTATGAGAACCCACCAACACAGAGCTGACAGGCAGGTACCATATCTGAGTCTCCTTCAATGTGGCTCACACTGTTCACCCTGCCCTGGTGATTCCCTGAGACCCTACCCCACCCTAATTGGGAACCAACCTAAGCAGTTTCCATTGGGCTTTTAGATACAACTGGTCTCTCTTGTGTCACATTTTAGATTTTCTTAAAATCTTTTAAACAAGCATAACCTGATCTCTGCATATCCCTTACCTCTTGCTAAGTGGCCTCATGCCCAGCACTAGCAGCAGCTGTATCCTGGGTACCTACAAGCCCATCACAAGTAGCAGCCATCTGCAAGTTGCTCTTTAGATTGTGCTGGATGGCCTTAGCAGGATACAGACAGTGGCTGACCTTGCACCTCTCAGGAAGCCCCAGAGCCTATGCACATAGTGGGCAGCTTCAGGCCATGCCATTTTACAACCCTACCACCTCCACAAGTGACACACTCAAGGGGAGGACTGGTTGAGCACCAAAGCCACACTGAAGCAAGTTCTGCTCTGTAGTGTTGACTCATGCACAACAGCTCCTCTGCTATATTGCAGATGGTCCTCACAGCCAATAGGCCTGCGGGTCAATTCCTCACATTGAGGTGCCAATAGCAATCAAAGCTCAGCTATAATAAGACAGTACACACATCCTACACCTGGATCATGCAGCTAAAGTGACTGGGGTGGCTGTGCCATTGGGACTTATAGGAAACCTACTAAATAAGACCAATCTATCAAGTCCAGGAGACAAAGTATCTCTACCTAATACATAGAGACAAATACAGGAAAGCAAAAATGCAAATACAAAGAAATGGGCAATAAATGAAAGAAGTAATCTCCAGAAAAATAACTAAATGAAATGGAGGTAAGTAAAAATGTCAGATACAGAGTTCAAAACAATGGTTAGACTATTCAAGGAATTTAATGAGAACTTCAACAGCATCAGAAGGGATATAGAAACAATAAGAAAAGAACTAGTCAGAAATAAAGGTTTCACAAATTGAAATGAAGAATAATTTATAGGTATTCAATGGTAGAGTATATGACACAGATAATCAAATCAGCAATTTGGTTTATAAGGAAGGAAAAACATCCAATGAAAACAGCAAAAAGAGAAAACAATCCAAAAAACTGAAGACAAGGTAAAGAGCCTCATGACAACTTAAAGAGTATAAACATTTGTGTTATGAGGATGCCAGAAGGAGAAGAGGGAGAGCAAGAAATTGAAAGCCTACTTGAAAAATAATAACCTGGTGAAGTAAATAGACATGCAAGTCAGGAAGTGCAGAAAGGCCTAGACAAGATGAACTCAAAGAAGCCCACACGAAGACACATCATAATTGAAATGTCAAAGTTTAAAGACAAAGAGATAATTTTAAAAACAGCAGGAGAAAAACAGTTATCTTCAAGGGAGCTCCTATAAGATTGTCAGTCAATTTTTCAACAGAAACTTTGTAGGACAAAGAACAGTGGCAAGAAATATTCAAAATGATGAAAAGCAGTCACCTACAACTAAGATTACTCTACCCAGCAAATTTCTAATTTATAATCAAAATGAAGATAAAGAGCTTCCCAGAGAATCTCTAAAACAGTATTTAAAAAAATAATAAGATAAGGGACCTTCTTTTAAAAGAGAAAAATATATTAAAATAGAAATAAATACATACCTATCAACAATTATTTTAAATGCAAAAGGATTAGAAGAACTAAAACCTATTGTCCTCAGACTATTTCAAAAAATTCAAGAGGAAGGCACCCTTCCAAGCTCTTTCCATGAAGTCAGCATTATCCTAATTCCAAAAACAGAAAGACACCACAAAAAAAAGAGAACTACAGACCAATATCCCTGATGAACATAGATGCTAAAATCCTTAACAAAATTCTAGCAAATCAGACCCAGCATTACATTAGAAATATCATACACCATAACCTAGTGGGATTTATTCTGGGGATACAAGGAGGTACAATAAATGCAAATCAATAAATGTGATACATCGCATAAACAATTGAGAGACAAAAATCACATAATCATATATATCAATGCAGAAAAAGCATTTGACAAAATTCAACACATTTTCTTGCTAAAACTTCTCAGCAAAGTGGTAATAGAGGGATCATACCTCAACATAATAAAAGCTTTATTTGACAAACATACAGCCAACATCATACTCAATAGACAAAAACTAAAACCATTTCCCTTAAGAATAGGAACAAGACAGGGATGCCCACTTTCAGCACTCCTGTTCCATGTGGTACTGGGAGTGCTAGCCATAACAATCAGACAAGAGGGAGAAATAAAAGGCATCCAAATTGGAAAAGAAGTAAAACTGTCATTAGTCTCAGATGTCATGATATTGTACATAGAAAACCCCAAAGACTAGATCAAGAAATGAATAGACTTAATAAATGAATTCAGCACTGTAACAGGATACAAAATCAACACCCAGAAAACTATGGCTTTTTTATACACCAATAATGAACTCACAGAAAGAGAAACTAAAAAATAAGCCCCATTAATAATTGCAACAAAAAAATGTAAGATACCTAGGAATAAACTTAACTAAGGAGATAAAAGACCTGTACTCAGAAAACTGCAGGACACTGGAAAAAGAGATAAAGGAAGACATAAACAAGTGGAAGAATATACCATTTTCATGGATTGGTAGAATCAGCATCATTAAAATGATCACACTACCCAAAGTAATTTATAGATACAATGCAATTAACAGTAAAATACCAATATTTCAAAGATCTAGAAATAATTTTTTAAAAATTCATCTGGAATAATAGTAATAATAATAATAATAACCAAATAGCCAGAGCAATCCTGAGAAAGAAGAACAAAGTTGGAGGGATCATACCAGATATCAAGCAATATTACAAAGCCACTGTCTTCAAAATTGCCTATTACTGGTACAAGAACAGACAAATAGACCAATGGAACAGAATAGAGAACCCAGAAATAGACCCAACTCATTCTGCTAAATTAATATTTGACAAGAGAAGCAAGAGCAAATAATGGAGTCAAGACAATATTTTCAATAAATGGTGTTGAAAAAATTAGTCAGATGCATGCAAAAAAATGAAACTAGATCACCAACTTACACCATACACAATAATAAGCTGAAAATGGTTAAAGGATTTAAACATAAGATGGGAAACCATAAAAATCTTAGAAGACTCCATAGGCAGCAAAATATCAGATATATGTCATAGCAATATCTTTACTGATACAGCTCCTAGGGTAATGGAAACTAAGTAGAAAATAAACAAATGGGACTACATCAAAATAAAAACCATCAACAAAACAATAAGAAAACCCACTGCATGGGAGAACATATTTGCCATTGATATCTCAGATAAGGGTTTAATCTTCAACATTTACAGGAACTCATACAACTTAACAAATGGAAGATAAACAATCCAATAAAGAAGGGAAAAGGATCTAAATAGACACTTAAAAAGAAGACATAGAGAAGCCCAAGAGACCTATGAAAATATGCTTAAAGTCACTAATCATCTGAGAGATGCAAATCAAACAACAATGAGGTATCATCTCACATCTGTCAGGATGGCTATCATCAACAAGTCAACAAATGACAAGTGCTGGAGAGGATTTGGAGAAAAAGGAACCCTTATGTAATGTTGGTGGGAATGCAGAGTGGTGCAACCACTGTGGAAAAAAGCACGGAGTTTCCTCAAAAAGTTAAAAATGGAACTTTCATTTGACCCAGTAATCTCACTTCTAGGAATATATTACAAGAAACCAGAAACATCAATCAGAAAGGATATATGCATCCCTATGTTCATAGCAGCACGATTTACCATAGCTAAGATTTGAAAACAGCCTAAGTGTCCATCAGCAGATGAGTGGATTAGAAAACTGTGCTACATCTACACAATGGAATACTATGCTCTATAAAAAAGAAGGAACTTTTACCATTTGCAACAGCATGGATAGACCTAGAGAGCATTATGCTAAGCAAAATAAACCAGTTGGAGAAAGGTAAATATCACATGATCTCACTCAAATGTGTGATATAATGAACAACATAAACTGATGAACAAAAGTAGATCCAGAGACAAGATAACACTGAACAGATCGTCCAACCTCAGAAAAAAGGCAGGGGAGGGGAGGTGTTAACAATTAACCAAAGGACTTATATGCATGCATATTAGTATAATCAATGGACATGGACACTGGGGTCGTGGGGCGTGTCCTGAGGATAGGAGTGGCAAGGGAGGGGTCAGTAAGGGAAAAGGAGAAATGTGTAATAATTTAAACAATAAATGCAAAATGATTAAATGCTCAAATCAGAAGACAAATGGAGCCTGAATGGATAACAAAACAAAACCTTTACATATATTCTGAAAGTAAAGGAATGGAAAAATACAAACAAAATACAAACAAACAAAATGCTGCAGTAGCAATATTTATACCAGACAAAGTAGACTTAAAACAAAGGCTATAAAGCAAGAGGAACTCAGCAATTCCACCTCTGGGTATTTATCTGAAAAAATTCAAGACACTAAATTGGAAAGACATATACATCCATATGTTCATTGCAGCATCCTATATAATAAAAGGCTAATATACAAAATTGACCAAATGGTGGAACAACCAGTCACTATGGCACACATGGACTCCCAGGGGGCAGATGCTCAATGCAGGAATTGTCCCCTGGTAGTCAGTGTACTCCCACAGGGGAGCGCCTTGTAGCCAGATGCCAGGTTCACAGCTGGCGAGTGCAGGGATCATGGTAGGAGTCTCTTCCACTTTTGGGGCAATGCTCAGGAGCAGTGAGCAGGCAGGCAGTAAGGAGAAAGGGACCCAGACTGCAAGAGGGATGTCTGACATCCCCTGAGGGATTCTGAACTGCAAGAGGGCACAGGCTGGCCTGAGGGACCCATCTGCCCAGTGCAGAAATTTCATGCATTGGGCCTCTAGTTATTTATAATAGCCAAGATATGGAAAGCAACCTAAGTGTCTATCAATAGATGAATGAACAAAGAAGTGTTAGATGTATTCAATGAAATATAAACCAGCCATAAAAATAATAAAATCCAGCCAAACTCAGTCTTGAAATAATGAAATCCAACCCTATGTCTCAGTGGTTGAGCATCAACCCATGAACCAGAAGGTCACAGTTTGATTCTCAGTCATGGCACATGCCCAGGTTGCAGGCTCAATCCCACGTATGAGGCATGCAGAAAGCAACCAATCAAAAATTCTCTCTCATCATTGATGTTTTATCTCTCTCTCCTTTTCTTTCTCTCTGAAATCAATAAAAATATATTTAAAAATAATGATAATGAAATCCAGCTATCTGAAACAGCATAGAAGGTATTGTGCTGATTGAATTAAGTCAGATAGAGGAAGACAAATGCCCTATGATTTCACTTATATGTGTAATATTAAATAAATAAATAAATAAAATAAAATAGCAGGCAAAACAAAAACGGACTCATAGACAGAGAAAAATTTGACCGTTTCCAGATGGGAGGAGAGGTGTGGTTGGGTAAAAAAGATGAAAGGATTAAGAAATACAGACTGGTAGTTACAGAACAGTCACAGGGATCTAAAGTACAACATAAGGAATATAGACAATAATATTGTAATAACTATCTATTATGTCAGATGGGCACTAGATTTATTGGAATGATCGCTTAAGTTATACGAGTATGCAATCACTGGATTGTACACCTGAAACTAATATAATATTGTATGGCAACTGTAATTAAAAAATAAAATTATTTAAAATAAAAAATGTTTTCCAGAATTCCAAGAACAGATTTATAATCACCATTTTAATTTGTCTTCATTGATTTTAAAGATGCAAGTTGTAGAGTGTCCTGCCAGAGTCAAATAGCATTGACCTTGATTATCATGTACTCATTGTCTTCTGTGAACATCCTTTCATCTTCTGTGATATTTCTACACTCAGCCCAACTTTTATACCAGGAAGATATTAATACCCAATAGTGGCAGTGCAGGGCAGGGGCAAATTAATTTTGTATAGAAGAGTCTTAAATTTAAATCTCATTTTTTAAGATGGGCATTTTAGAGAAACAAGCTCTATTTGTTATTGCTTATTCTTGTTGATTAGCAATTTAAAAAAATATTTCATTGAATTCTCAAACTTAATAACATGTGGCTTCCTTGAAGTAATAAAAATAAAAACACACCATCAATATCTTAAGGAATATGTGCATTGAAAGTATAAAATATTCTTTTTTAAAAATTGAACTTGAATGCAGAGATCTCTGTAACTTTGGGAAACACTAACATCAACCATAGTAGCAATTATGTATTTATTATATTTTTTAAAACTTTAAATACTGTTATTTTATAAATAACACTGTTTTATATGGAAATAGTATAAAATTAAAACAATAGCTCATTGTTAAAGTTTCATTCTACGGATAGCAGACCTCATTGAGTTACATTAACTCACAGGAAATAGGATCCAGTGGTGATATCCTGATTACCATTCTCAATTAACATCACTACCATTTTTCGTGCTCATGTTTAATGTCAAAGCATTAAGAGTCTTTCAGGATAAAAAATTTATTAGTGTTTCAAAACTATGTTCCAAACCAAAGAGACTAGAAACAGACTGAAACCCTATGTCATTTGCATTAATGTGAATTAATCAAGTTTCTCAAGGGAAGGCTATAATTTAAAAAGTGGCAAAGAAACTCAGTGTTGAACACTATGTTGAATCAGCTTGTTTAAGATGCAAAATAAGAAATCTGAAAAGATTTGAGAAATATTATACAAGAGGGAGAGAATATTACATATTCCTAAATGCCAAATGTGACTATTCAAATCAAATGATAATTTTCCCATTTGCTCTTATCACTGGTGAAGCTCACACAGGGCCTGGAAATAACTGTACCTTCAATATATACTTTTTGAATGAATTAACAGATAAAAGAAAAAAAACAGAGAGAAATAATAGTCAAAATTTAGGATTATAGTGGAAAAAAAAGACTAGAACAATGCAATCTAGATCTGGATTCTAGTCCTGACTTTGTCATTAGTTATATTTACAACTGTGAGCAAGTTATTTAACACCCAATTATTACATCTCTAAGTTTGGATTACTAGGTTTCTAAAATCCCTCCCAATTCTTTTTTCTGTCACAAAAGCAATTGCTTAGCTTTACAAAAATTAAAGCCATAAAACATTCTGGAAGTTGAGACAAAGAAAAGGAAATATGGAAACTGGCCAAAAATTAGTAATGGTAGATGATTTGAAAGATTGCGTTTGTTTTTAAAATTGGAGCCATATGAATAAAATTAGATGAAAATAATCCCTTAAGGTCTGAATATATTTAAATAGAAACAACCAATTTAACATACAAAGAGTACTTCCTTGAAGAAAATAAAATGCAAAATTTCCAAGAAGAGATTATGAGTTTTTCATTCATACATTTATTTAGTCAACAAATAGGTTTTACATATGTTCTCCATGCCAGCTATCTTGCTAGGTACAGAGGATTAAGAATAAATAAGAGAATCCCTGTTCTCTAAGAAGTACTAGTTTGGCAATGACTTCATAATATTAGTCTAGAAATGCAATTATGAGAATTTTTAAAAATGCCACTAAAAATAAATTCAGATAATAATATTGTAGTCCATTTTTAGTTTTTTGAGGAAACTCCATACTGTTCTCCACAGTGGCTGCACCAGTCTGCATTACCACCAACAGTGCACAAGGGTTCCTTTTTCTCCGCATCCTCGCCAACACTTGTCGTTTGTTGATTTGTTGATGATTGCCATTCTGACAGGTGTAAGATGGTATCGCATTGTCGTTTTGATTTGCATCTCTCGGATGATTAATGACTTTGAACATGTTTTCATGTGTCTCTTGGCCTTCCTTTTGTCGTCTTTTGAAAAGGTTCTATTTAGGTCCGTTGCCCATTTTTTTATTGGATTGTTCATCTTCCTTTTATTAAGTTGTATAAGTTGGCTGTAGATTTTAGAGATTAAACCTTTATCAGTGATAACATTTGCAAATATGTTCTCCCATACAGTGATCTTTCTTGTTGTTTTGTTGATGGTTTCTTTTGCTGTGCAAAAGCTTTTTATTTTGATGTAGTCCCATTTGTTTATTTTTTCTTTAGCTTCCATTGCCTTTGGAGCAGTATCAGTGAAGAAGTTCTTTCAGCATATATCTGAGATTGTGCTGCCTGTGGAGTCCTCTAGTATTTTTATGGTTTCCCTTCTAATGTTTAAGTCCTGTATCCATTTTGAGTTTATTTTTGTATTTGGTGTAAGTTGGTGGTCCAGTTTCAATTTTTTGCATATATCTGTCCAATTTTCCCAACACCATTTATTGAAGAGGCTATCTTGGCTCCATTGAATGTTCATGCCTCCTTTGTCAAATATTAATTGAGCATAGTGGTTTGGGTGGATATCTGGGTTCTCTATTCTATTCCATTGGTCTATATGTCTGTTCTTGTGCCAGTACCAGTCTGTTTTGAGAACAGTTGCTTTGTAGTATAGCTTGAAGTCTGGTATTGAGATCCCACCTAAATTCTATGCTGCCATTAAAAAGAAGGAATTCTTACCATTTGCAGCAACCTGGTTGGAACTGGAGAGCCTTATGCTTAGTGAAATAAGCCAGTCAATGAAGGACAAGCATTACATGATTGCACTCATTGGGGGATAATAAAGAACATTATAAATTGATGAACAAAAGGATAGATACAGAGGCAGTAAAGCTTCAAACAGACTGTGAAATTACAGCAGGAAGATTAAAGTTAGGTGAGGTAGATAAGAGATCAATCAAAGGACTTGTATGCATACATATAAGCATAACCAATGAACATAGACACTGGGGGATTGGGGTATGCCTGGGAGGGAGGGGGGGCAATGGGGAGATATGTTTAAAAAATTAATAAAAAATAATAATAAAAAATATTGTAGTCTTTAGCTTGAAATTTATGTATTTTTGAAACATACAAAATGAAAATATAATTATTATTTTCATCATGGATTTATTAGAGAAGTCAAGTTAATGGATTTGGATATTAAATTTAAAATAATGACAAGTTAAATGAGTAAAAGAGCCTAAAGCAATACATTCTCTTGCCATTTGACCTAGGCAAAATGCAGAAGTGCTCTAAAACATCTTTAAATAAGATCTTAGTAAATGTATAATAGATTCATTTTTTCTTTCACAAGCAAGAAATTTATGAAAATTGAGATTATTGAGTAAAAAGAGTAAACACTTAAAAAATTTTAAACACAAACTAAATTTATTTGCCAAAATGTTCCATTAAATTAAATTGTATTAGTTTAAAATTTTCATCTATTCTTATGAAAAAATAACATTTTAATTATTTATATATTTAAGATATTAGCAAAATTGTATTATATTTGTTTAAATATTGTTTCTCTTATTACTAGTGAGATTCAATATGTTGCCATGTGTTTACTAATGCAATTTTTCTTAAGCAAAATGTTTGTGATGACATTTACTACTTACTAGTGGCTTCTATATTCTACTAAATTGTGTTTTTAAAATCGAATATATTAAATCTTCATCATATTTTCTATAAATATTAAATCCTATTTAGAGGTTGCCTCTTTGGTGTAGGCTTGTCTATAATTTGATTTTTACATATTTAAAGTTTAATTCATAAAATATCATTTTAAAAACATATAATGGGATATTTTACTTAATGCCATTTATAAAATGTAATATTTTAATTACAAGTTCTATGGCTCTAAAAATAATATAACTCATGTTAAAATGTCAAGTTCTGGCATTGCAATATAATCAATACATGATTTATTCAAAAATAAAATATGTAGTTCAAGTGTTACAGTAAAATGTTCTTGGTAGTTAAAACAGGATTTATGAACAAAATTATTTTAGCTGGTGGAACTACCAACAGAGTTTATAGCAAAACTAGAGACCCGGTGGACCAAAGTTCATGCACCCTTCAGCCTGGCCTGTGCCCTCTTGCATTCCAGGACCCTTTGGGGGATGTCTACCTGCCAGCTTAGGTCCATTTCCCATGAGAAGCAGGCCTAAGCCAGCAGTTGGACATCCTTAACACTCCTGGGGAGGCTGGAGAGGTTCCCGCCACCGCCACTGCCCTCAGAGCCAATAGCTTGGCTTACGGCTAAACAGAGCTCCCCCTATGAGAGTGCACTGACCATCAGTAGGCAGTTCCCGCATTGAGAATCTTCCCCCTGGTGCTCAGTGCACATCATAACAACTGGTCATTCCCAGTCGTTCCAGCATTAGGGTCAATTTGCTTATGACCCTTTTATTATCTATATATATAAAAAGGCTAAGCAACCGTTGCATCCAAAATAACCGAATGGACAACTGAACAGGCTGTGTGGGACAACCAAATGATTTAGCAATAGGCTGCATGGGTTGATTAAGCCAGCATAGGGGTTAGGAAGGGACGACCAAACAAATGAGCAGCTGACTGTGTGGGGCAACCAGGCTGGCAGGAGGGTTAGTGAGGGGCAACCAAACAACCAAACAGCAGGCTGCGTAGGTCAACCAGGTCTGCTGTTGTTTTTCAATTGAGGGCAACCAGGCTGGCAAAAGGGTGGGGGCAGTGAGAGGCAACCAGGCCAGCAGGAGAGGGGGCATTAGGGGAGATCAGGCAGGCAGGCAGATGAACAGTTAGGAACCAGTAGTCCCAGATTGTGAGAGGGATGTTTGATTGCCAGTTTAGACCTGATCTGAGGGGTCCGGATTGGAGAGGGTGCAGGCTGGCTTGAGTGGACACCCTCCCCCTCATGCACTGGGCCACTAGTATAGGATATAATAATAATACAAGTAAAATAATAATTATGGTTTATTGAGTCCCTTCTGCGTACCAGGCATTGTGCTAAGTGCTCTATTACCAGGATTTACTCCACAAAACTCTGAGAGTTTTGCCCCCTCTAAAATAAAGCATATTATTGGAGAGCAGGAGTGAGCGCTTGTTAAGAGTAGCCTAGAGAGAATCAAGATGGCATAAGATATATATCTGTATGTGCTGTCTCATGATACCACACCAAAACTACAACTAAAAGACAAAACAACTATCCCCCAGAACCATGGGAAAGCTGATGGAGTGGAGGTTCTACAACTAGAAGGAAAGGAAAAAAGTGCATCCAGACCTGGTAGGACATGCAGAGGCTCAGAAAGGCAGAGGTACAGAGATGTACGTGAATCAATCTGGCTTGTGCTTTTATTTTTCAATAGGGAGGGAGTTATAAGTTCCTGACTCTCTGAACTCCAATTTCTGGCAAGATTCTGGGAACCCAGACTCATACAGGGAGAAACTGGATTGTCTGCCATTGGGTCAGAAAGGGAGGGTGGCTCTCTTGCAGAGTTGCGCACTGGAATCATTGTTTACTGTGCTGGGGCAAGAGAAGCAGGACACTAAACAGAAAGTGGCAGAGAGGGCTGACTGACAGCCATTGCTGTTTGCCATGCCCTAGCCTAGTGACTCCCTGAGACCTCGCCCCGCCCAATTTACAAACCCACCCAGCTGTGCAGCCACTTTTGTGTATGAATGGCCTGCCCTCTGGCAGCTTAACCTAACAAATTGCAACTGGGTCAGACAACTCCAAAACTTCCAAACTCCAAGCAAAGAGGAGAAATCTGCAGAGCTCCCTGTAGCTCCTGCATGGTGGCCTCAGACACTAGTTGACTTGCACCTCCTTGGAGATTCAGGAACCAATGTACCTAGAGATCAGTTTGATTTCAACTCCTCACAAACATATGTGACACACTTAAGAGGCAGTCTCAGTGAGCACCAAAGCCCCACTGAAGCAAGTTCTGTCCCATGGGGGTGTCTCCAGCACAGCAGTTCTTCCATTAATAGACACAGCTAATCGTCACAGTCAATTGGCCTGGAGGTCAATTCCTCCTAGTGTACCAATAGCAATCAAGGCTTAATTACAATAAGACTGTGTACCCAGTCCACAAAGGGGTGCACCAAGAGTGTCCACCTCAGGTGATTGGGGAGGCAGAGCTACTGGGCCCTAAGGACAACTAGAACACAAAGCCACTCCATCAACACCGGGAAGCAGCCAAAATGTGTCACGAATGAAAGAAAGGGAGGAAAGCAAATGACTGGACATAGAGTTCAAAAACCACATTTATAAGGTCACTCAAGAATCTTCTACAAACTGCCAAGAAATGTAGTGAGACCTCTGAGAAACTTAGTGAGACCTTCAAGGATCTTAATGAGAATGCAAAAAAATAAAAAATAAAAATGGAGAAAGACCAGTCAGAAATTAAACATGCACTGTCTGAAATAAAGAATAATATACAGAAATCCAACAGCAGACTAGAGGACCCCAAGAATCAAATCAAAGATCTGAAATATGAAGAGGCAAAAAACACCCTAACAGATAAACAAAAAGAAAAAAGAATCCAAAAATATGAAGATAATATAAGGAGCTTCTGGGACAACTTCAATCGTACCAATATCAGAATTATGGGAGTGCCAGAAGAAGAGAGAGAGCAAGATACTGAAAACCTATTTGAAGAAATAATAACTGAAAACTTTCCCTACCTGGTGAAATAAATGGACTTACAAGTCCAAGAAGCACACAGAACACCAAAAAAAAAAAAGAATCCAAAGAGAACCACACCAAGACACATCATAATTAAAATGCCAAGGTCAAAAGACAAAGAGAGAATTTGGAAGCAGCAAGAGAAAAACAGTTAGTTACCTACAAGGAAGTACCCATACAACTGTCAACTGATTTCTCAATAGAAACTATGCAGGTCAGAAGAGAGTGGCAGGAAATAGTCAAAGTGATGAATAGCAAGAACCTACAACCAAGAGTGCTCTATCCAGCAAAGCTATCATTCAGAATTGAAGGTCAGATAAAGAGCTTCACAGATAAGAAAAAGCTAAAGGAGTTCATCACCACCAAACCAGGATTATATGCTGAAGGGTTTTCTTTAAGAGGAAGAAGAATAAAAAGGTAAAGATAAAAATTATGAACAACAAGTGATAACAAATACATACATATCAACATGTGAATCTAAAAAATCAAGTGAATAAAAAATCTGATAAACAGAATAAACTGGTGAATATAATAGAATTAGGGACATAGAAAGGGAATGGACTAACAATTCTCAGGGGAAAGGAGGAATGAAGGGTGCAGGAAGAGATTGGACAGAAATCTTACCCCTATGGATGAGGACAGTGGCAGGGAGTAAGGGTAAGTGTAGGGGGGAAATCAGGTGGAGAGGAGCTATGGTGGGGTGGGGAAGAGGAACATTTGTAATAAAATGAACAACAAAGATTTATTTTTAAAAATTAAAAAAAAGAGTAGCCTAGAAAAAATCTGGAAATGTATAAGGTATTGCCATTTTGGGGATCTAAGGGAAATTTTGACATTCTTCAGAACAATAATTTCCTAAAATGTTCATAGGTACTATTTTTATTTTATTTATTTCTAAATTAGAAAGGAAATCCATGGTGAATGATTTGGGGAAATCCTGAGTTAAAACTAAATGTTTCTTTCCTGTAGGACTTCTAAATATATTTTACAAACTTATATGCAATGTCATCCTCCAAGAAGACAATACAACTTTCAATATCACTTATGCACATTTCACCATAAAATATCCTTCTTTTTGAGCATATATATTCATGGAATATTTTAAGTAATAGATTAACCATTTGTCTAATAGTCTTAAATGGAAATAGCAATCAGGCGATTAAGTTACTAAGGCCCTTCCTAAGCAGAACTGTGTACTTAAAGGAAGCTTACTTGTTTGACCTTTCACCCCACTTTTGGTGTATCCTGAAGAGGTACCTTCTGCCAGAGGGAGAAACTCAGAAGAGAAATGGGGCTGAGAGAAGAAAAATGTTACTGAAGAGAATAGATTAATTGGTATCCCAGAAAAAGAATTTTAGAGACACTCACATATGAGCTCTACCCAATAATGGCAAGATTTATTACAGCAAAAAGCAAGAGGCACAGAGAGGGCCAGCTAAGGAATTGCTGTGAGATCCTTGCTAAGATGGAAGGATTTTGGAAAAGAGTGGGCTTTCTTTCAACTGTGCAACCTCTTTCCTGGTTTCTCTAGGTCCTGTGCTATTCCCCCTATCCAATCTCTTTTTCACAAATTTTCTCAGGCCAGTGGCCCTCCTCCTCTTATGGTTGCCATTTTGGTTCCTACTGGCATTCCTCCTAGTTTCCCTTCCTCATTTGTCTTCTACTGAGCATGCACTTAGTAAGAGGAATTCCTTCACATTCTTTCCCTCAAACCCCCACACCACACACACACTCCTTGTAAGTCCTGTGGACTCCTCAGTTGACCCTCAACTCTTTCCTGCCCACTCAGATGTTTTTGTCTCTAGCAAAGGATGCCAGCTCCTGGTTATTCCCCAGGATGACTGAAAAGCCTTTTTTTCCTACCTAATCAGATGTCTGTTTTTGTTAGCTCTCTCCTCTTTAGTTAATATCTAACTGCCTACTCTCACAAAGGAAGATACTTTGTAAGAACCTTCAAAGTACCAGGTACTTTTCTGAATTCTGGGGATAAGGAAGCTTAAATGTGCTTCAAAAGAGATAAGCCATAATGCCACAGAGAAATGGAAAATTAGGGTGGTGGTGTTTTGGGAGCATACAGAAATCACACCCAAAGTTCTCTTATGAGGTGTCAGAGGATTAATAAAGAAGGGAGTTTTTATGTGAACATTGGAAACTGAGTTAAGTACATAGGTGGTGACACATATCAGGAAGGGTAAAAAAGGAACAAAAGCATGGAACTGTGAAAGAAAATAGAGGTTATTTGGGAAAACATATGATTTGGTAGATTACAGGTATCAAAATATAAAGTTTCTCTTCCTCTGAGTTCATTATTGGTGTATAAAAATGCCATAGGGTTCTGGGTGTTGATTTTGTACCCTGCTACATTACTGAATTCATTTATTAAATCTATTCATTTTTTTATTAAGTCTGGGGTTTTTCTATGTACAATATCATGTCATCTGAGACTAATGACAGTTTTACTTCTTCTTTTCCAATTTGGATGCCTTTTATTTCTTCTCTGATTGCTATGGTTAGCACTGCCAGTACTAAGTGGAAGAGGAATGGTGAAAGTGAGCATGCCTATCTTGTTCCTGTTATTACAGGAAATGGTTTTAGTTTTTGTCCATTGAATATGACATTGGCTGTAGGTTTGTCATATAAGATTTTATTATGTTGAGGTATGATCCCTCTATTCCCACTTTGCTGAGAGTTTTTATCAAGAAAGTGTGTTAAGCCGAAACTGGTTTGGCTCAGTGGATAGAGCGTTGGCCTGAGAACTGAAAGGTTCCAGGTTTAATTCTGTTCAAGGCCATGTATTTTGGTTACAGGCACATCCCCAATAGGGGGCATGCAAGAGGAAGCTGATCAGTCTCTCTCTCATCGATGTTTCTAATTCTCTATCACTTTCCCTTCCTCTCTGTAAAACATCAATAAAATATATATTTTTTAAAAAGTGTGTTGAATTTTGTCAAATGCTTTTTCTGCATTAATAGATATGATTATGTGATTTTTGACTCTCAATTATTTATGTGATATATCATATTTCTTGGTTTGCAGATATTGTATATCCTTGTATCCCTGGAATAAATCCCACTAGGTCATGGTGTATGATATTTCTAATGTAATGCTGGATCTGGTTTTCTAGAATTTTGTTGAGGATTTTGGCATCTATGTTCTTCAGGGATATTGGCCTGTAGTTCTCTTTCTTTGTGGTGTTTTTATCTGTTTTTGGAATTAGGATAATGCTGGCTTCATAGAAAGAGCTTGGAAGTATGCCTTCCTCTTGCAATTTTTGGAATAGTGTGAGGAGGATATGTTTTAGTTCTTAGAATGTTTAGTAGAACTCCCCTGTAAAGCCATCAGGACCAGGGCTTTTGTTTGCTAAAATACTTTTTGATTCTGCTTTAATTTTCTCAGTAATTATTGGTCTATTCAGGGTTTTTTTTTTTAATTCTTTCTGATTGAGTTTTGGAAGCTTGTATTTTTCTAGCAATATGTCCATTTTGTCTAGTTTGTTGGAATAGAGTTGTTCATAGTATTTTTTCATAATCCTTTGTATTTCTGTGGGGGTGGTTGTTACTTCACCTCTTTCATTTCTGATTTTGTTTTTACCTGTGTCCTCTCTCTTTGCTCTTGGTGAGCCTGGCTAGAGGTTAATAAATCTTGTTTATCCATTCAAAGAGCCAGCTCTTGGTTTTATTTATCTTTTCTATTGTTTTTTTGGTCTCTATGTCACTTATTTCTGCTTTAATCTTTATTATTTTCTTTCTTCTGCTCACTCTGGGCTTTTCTTGTTGCTCTCTTTCTAATTCTTTGAGTTGCAGGGTTAGATAATTATTACCTTTTTTCTTGTGTGTGGGTTTTTTTTTTGTTCATTTGTTTGTTTATTTTTATTGTTGTTGTTGTTGTTGTTTGAGATAGGCTTGTAGAGCTATAAACTTCCCTCTCAAGACTACTCTTATTGTGTCCCATATAGATTTTGGATTTCTGTGTTTTTATTGTCATTTGTTTCCAGGATGCTTTTTATTCCTTCTTTGATCTCCTTGGTAACCCAAACATTGTTTATAGTATGCTATTTAACCTTCCTGTGTTTTATTTTTTTCATTGTTTTTATTGTACTTGATTTCTAGTTTTATACCATTACGATCTGAGAATATGCTTGATATGATTTTTATCTTCTTGAATTTGAAGAGACTTTGCCTGTGTCCCAGTCTGTGCTCTATCTTTGAAAATGTCCTCTGTGCACTTGAAAAGAGTGTATATTCTGTAGCTTTGGGGTGAAATGTTCTGAAGATGTCAACTAATTCCATCTTATCTGGTGAGTTATTTAGAGTTGATTTTTTATTTGCTTATTTTTTTGTTTAGAGGATTAATCCAGTGATGTCAATGGTGTATTCAAGTCTCCTACTATGACTGTATTGCTATCTATATCTTCCTTGATATTTTCCAGAGGATTTTTTTTTTTTTGTATTTGGGTGCTCCTATATTTGGTGCACATATGTTTTTCAGAGTTATAACATCTTGTTGAATTGCTCTGCTGAGGATTATGAAGTGACTTTTCTTATCTCTTGTTATGGCCTTCACTTCGAGGTCTATTTTGTCAGTTATAACTACTACTACCCAGCCTTTTTGCATTATCATTCACCTGAAAAAAATTTTTTCCCATCCCTTCACCATCAGTCTCTGTGAGTCCTTTGTTCTGAGGTGGGTCTCTTGTAGACAGTACATATATGGGTCATGTTTTCTTATCCATTCAGCTACCCTATGTCTTTTGGTTGTGGCATTTAATCCACTTACATTTATTAACAAATGGTACTTGTTTGTGGCCATTTTTATTCTTTTTGCCTGTGTTCCTTCTTCCTTTCCTATTTCTTCTTTTTACAGCAGTTTCTTTAGCATTTCTTGCATTGGTGGCTTGATGGTAATAAACTCCCTTTAGTCTTTTTTTGTCTGTGAAACTCATGACTTCTCCTTCAATTTTGAATGATAACCTTGCTGTGTATAGTATTTTTGGATTCAGTCTCTTGCATTGCATCACTTTGTGTATTTCATTCCTTTTCCTTCTGGATGATATGTTTCTGTTGAGGAATCCGTTGATAGTCTAATGGGCAATCCAGTATATGACCTGTACCTCTCTGACAGCCTTTAAGATTCTTACTTTGTTGTTGGTGTTTGCCAACGTAATTATGACTTGTCTTGGTGTGGGTCTTTTGAGGTTCATCTGGTTTGGGACTCTCTGAGCTTATTGGACTTGTGTGAGTTTTTTCTTCCCAATATCAGGAAAGTTTTCTGTCATTATTTCTTCAAACAGGTTTTCTAACCCCTGCTCAATTTCCTCTCTTTCTGGAACCCCTATTATGTGTATGTTGTTTTCTTTTGTGTAGTCCAAAATTCCCTTAGTTTCTCCTCCTGCTTCTTTAAGTTTTTTTTGTTTTTGTTTTTTCCCAGTTGCTGCTCTGCTTGGGTATTTTTTCCTACCTTGTCTTCTAGCTCACTGATGAAGTCCCCTTTCTTTAGTCTATCTATCTATATTTTCATCTATTTTTGGAAAAGGAGTATAGAATAGAGAGCAGATAAGCCTGACTTTGGTGTGTGAAACTAATTAAGCTATTAAGAGAGCAAGAGAGGAGAGAAAATCAAAAGCATAAAATAAAAACAAACAAAACACAACAAGAAAAAAATGATTAGCAAAGAAAGAGAAGAGAAGGGTGCATGGACTGGGAGCAGGGGAGAGGAAATTAGATATAAGAGTAAGCCAACAGAGACTACTAAAATAGTAATGCATCAATAAAGCAGATAAAGAAGATCAATTTTTAACAAGAAGTAAAAAGAAAGGAAAGAGAAAAACTGAAGCAGGAAAATGAGATAAGACACAGGATGAAAAGAGGAGAAGTGAGAAAGAAAAGGATGGCAAAAAGGAAAAAAATGAGATAAAGTAAAATAATGATATAAAAATAGAATTTAAAATACTAAGCCAAAAAATTAAAAGGTTTAAATAAAAATAATAAAATCAAGAAAAGAGAAAAAATTGACTTATTAAGTGAAAGATAATACATAAAATAGTGAAATAGTAAAGTGTCATTTGCTTCAACTGAGTTTTAATATCAATGGGGGCTGGTTTAAAGCCGCTCTACTGTTCTGTCGGCCATGTCTCAGTTTCTTGTTAGGTAGTCAGCATCATGTTTAAGTTCCCAGTGATCCACTGCTCCTCTTTGTCAGACTCCATAGCCTTGGTTCAGGCAGGTGGGATCAACCTGCCTGCTTTCGGTAGTGTTTACACAAGTGTCTATTTCTGACATGGGCTCTAGGTGGCACTGTTGTTGTATTAGTTTCCAGGACCAAATAGCCCCTCAATCCAGTCCTTGAGGTCTCCCTAGGCTATTCAGAATTCTTTTTTCCCTGCCGAACTCAAGTCTGGGTGTGGCTGCACTGCCAGGAGGGGCCTGGTCTTCAGGAGAAAAATGGAAGATCAGGGTTCGAGGGATTGAACTGTCCCATAGCAGTTTTCCTGATTGATTCTCCCTATTTTGCTCCCCAGCTTCCACAAAACCACCTTCCCCTGCAAGGCAGCCTTGATGAGTGTTTGTAATTAAAAGATCCTATGCATTGGGTTTAGCAAATGAGAGCAAGGAAAATATAAAGACAGAGCACCTGAGCCACCGTGCATCTCTCCCCTGTTACTTCGTGGCTAGTGCAGAACTTCAGGCTGCCTTTCTGGACGCAGCCTGCAGTTCCAGAGTGCCCGCGGCCAGCAGCCCTGTGGACTCCCTCCACCACCGTTGAGTGTTCCATGTGCCCCAAGGGCTGCGCACTTGGCGCAGTGCAGTGTCCTTCTGACCCTCTAGTCCCTGTTGCACACGTCTCTCTCCAGCCCAGATCCCTGATCCTACCATTCACCAGGCGTCTCCCATCCTTTCCGGCCATGGATTGTCTCGCCAGCTGTGTTTAATTCACCAATTCCTGGGTGGATGTTATTGGATTCAGCTGTTTCTTCTATCTGCTCCATGAGAAGCACAGGACTCACACCTGTTAGGCCGCCCGAATTCCTTAGGAGCCCGCTGCCGGGGAGCCTGTCCACCAGCCCCCAGTAGTCCTGCAGAATATAACTGCCCCTCACCACACACACACACACACTCACACTCACACACGCTCACACGCACACTCACACACACTCCCTCTTCGCTCCCTCACTGCCTCCCTGACAGCTGCCATCTTGGATTCTCTGGAGATCCAATTTTAAGCCATTCTACAGGCTGAGCTTTTATTTATTATTACATCATAAATATATATATATTTTTTTCATATCTCTTAGTCTGTTTGGGCTGCTAGAACAAAAAAAAAAAAAAAAAAAAAAAAAAAACCTAGTCTGGGCAGCTTAAGCCACAAACATTTATTTCTTACACTTCTAAAAGCTGGGAAGTTCAAGATCAAGGTGTTGGCAGATTCAGTGTTGGGTGACAGCTGGCTTTCTGGTTCTCTCCTGATGCTGTTTTCTCCTGTTTGGTATTAAACTAGACAGCCATCTTCTCCATGTGTCCTCACCCAGTGGAAGGGGTAGGGGGACTCTTCTATGGTTTACTCCCAGTCTTGAGTCTTACAGCCCCCTGACCTAATCACCTGCTAATGTTTCCATTTCCTAATACTATCACATTGGGGAAACATTCCAACATGTGGATTTGAAAGGGACACAACACTCAGACTATAGCACCATCATTATTCCTCAGCATCATTAAAATTCATTTTAAAGACTATTTTATAGTTTTATAACTATCTTACAATTAACTGTTCCTTCTTTTTTGATATTTAGGTTGTTTCTTACCTTTTTCTTTTTTTTCACATAGAAGTCAATGCCTTGATAAATATTTTTCACGTGTCTTCAGATTATTCTGATAGTGTACTTGTGATATGTATCTAAAAGTACAGTTACTTTGTCAGAGCGTATAAATATTTTCAATATTTTATGAATATTTAAATCATTTTCCAGAAAGTGTGAAACATCATACTACTTATTTAATTAATCATTAAGCATATTACTTTTACTTGATGTATTTAATCTATCTATAAATTCTTTTTTTTTCAGTTTTCATGTAATATTTTAATTCACCAATTGCATATCTTAAAAAGATTAGATAGAAGTTGTATTAATGTTAATTATATTTCCTTAGAAAATATAATTTATTCTACCTAAAATGAACCACATAATTTCTATTCAGATTTATTTTTAAACATATTTTTAAATGGAATAAAATGATCAAGAACAAATATTATTTTTCTCTTATATGTTTAATATATGTTTATAGTTTCTCCTAAATTTAATATTGTTCATGGTAGAAAATTTAGAAAAATATGACAATGTATACAGGAAACAAATTACAAATTAAAACCCTACCATCTAAAGGGAACTAATATGCATCTCACAATGGTACTTTTGGCATTTTTTTGTTGCTCAGAAATCATTTTGGTTTGATCTGATAGCCTATAACAGTTCATGGTACAAGGCTGGTATTTAACAAACATTTGTTAAATAGATGAATATTTTAGCTTAATTTCAATATTTTTTCATAGATATTTACAATAGCTAATGTGTATTGATTTATATACCAAACCTCATCATGCTCAATGCAATATGCAAGATCTCATTTAATACAGCAACCCTGTTAAGTTGGAAACTGTCTCTCGCCAAATGGTGTGAGCTGGGCCCTCACTGGAGAAGAAACCTGAATTCCCTGAGATAAGTGATCAGTGCCATGGCCCCGCCAGCAGGCAAGGGGATCCCCAAGGCAGGTGCTGGGCATGGAGGCCACGGGGGTATAGGCTACCATGGAGATAGAACTGAACCTCACAACACCCTGCTTGGCCCCGGAGGATGACTGGTTAGCCTCAGGAAAGGAACAACCTAAGATAGGCATAGTCACAGAGGGGCCATCAGGAGAGAACTTGGGGGTCAAGAGAAGTAGGGCACAGACCCTCATCCCCCCCAACCTTGCAGGAGTCTGAACCCTCATCCCTTCTGAGGGAGGTCTCCTGCCCCCATGGCTGCTTCACTTCCCATGCTCAGCACAGATCGGAACCCAGGTAATAGATAGAAACATGCCAACAGCAGCTGCCCTATATCTAAATTCAGTCTAGCACTAGGAATGCTCAGTGCCTATTCAAGAATGCAAATAAACCTTTCCACTAATATTTACAGGGTAATCTAAGATTGTTGGTAGAGTATTAAATTTGACAGAGAGTTATCAAGCTTTCAGATTAAGTTAAATTGGCAAGTTGAAATAAGTGAACACCCAAGAAAATTTAAGTGTACTGGACAAAAAGCTGTTTCTAAAGTATTAATTAAAGTTTCTATTGATAGCTCATCTCATGATAAAATTGCTTAACATGCAGTGAACATAAAATAGACATATTTGTGTACAAATATTAAAATTTAAAGTTATCAAGATTGCATTAAAAATTTTACCAAATTCTCCATTAATCAAAAAAGGGGGGGAGTAGGATAATATCATTTAAGAAAAAGTATCTGGTAAGTAAATTACATCTAGAAAATTTTCATTTTAAAAAGTTAATATTCATTTGTAATACTAATAGCAAGACACCTATGAAAAACATGCATGGTGTCAAAAATAAGCCAAAGGAAAAGCGGGTAGGCAAAAATAAAAAAGGACCCCAAGTCAATTTTATAGAAAAGATTCCTTTATATATTCTTAACTCTTGGTTGAGAATATGTTTATATACTTTCAGAAAACAAGTCCAAGACCAAGTGGACTCTTGCAACAGAGAGGAACTGACAGGTCTGCTCCAACCACGAAGACAAGAGGAGAAACAGTCCAGAGATGGAAGACGCTGACAACACCTTGTCATGCAAGCAGTCAGCAGCAGTGCATTGCTACAGGATGCTTAGGACCAAACCAGAGAGGGTCGGACTGGCATTGCCACCATTTGTCCACCATCCAGATACCATTGATGATGTGTACACATAAGGAACTGCTTGACATTGAAACTGGGACTCAAAACTATTGGACGTTGAGATTGGGACTCAAACATTTTTTTTTCTCTTATAAGTTTATTTCTAGCCTACAAAGGCAAGATGTTTTTAAAGACAAGAATGCAGTTGGAGAGGAGGGACAGATACAGAGGCAAAGAAGCAATGAACAGATTGTCATGCTACAATGGGAAGGTATGGGAGGTGGGGCGAGAGGTGGCCTGTAAGAGATCAACAGAAGGACTTGTATGCATGTATGTAAGCATAGCCAATGGATACAGGGAATTGGGGGGGGGGCAGGTGAGGGCATGTACTGGGGAGTTGGGAAGGCTGGGGGAGGGCAAAAAAGAAAAGAAAAAAATTAATTAAAAAAACAAAATAAAGTTATTAAGGTGCAGAAACTCCATACTGTTCTCCACAGTGACTGCACCAGTCTGCATTCCCACCATTGCAGGAGGGTTCCTTTTTCTCAGCATCCTCACCAGCACTTGTCATTTATTGATTTGTTGATGGTAGCCATTTTGACAGGTGTGATGGTACCTCATTGTTGTTTTGATTTGCATCTCTCAGATGATTAGTGACTTTGAGCATGTTTTCATAACATGGCCTTCCTTCTGTCTTCTTTTGAAAAGCATCTATTTCCGTCCATTGCCCATCTTTGAATTGAATTGTCTATCTTCCTTTTGTTAAGCTATATGAGTTATCTATAAATGTTGGAGATTAAAATGTTGTGATATCATTGGCAAATATGGTCTTCCATGCAGTGGGCTTTCTTGTTGTTTTGTTGATGGTTTCTTTTGCTGTGAAAAAGCTTTTTATTTTGATATAGTCCTATTTGTTTATCTTCTCTTTGGAACTCCCATTTGACCCAGTAATCCCACTTCTAGGAATATATCCCAAGAAACTAGAAACACCAGTTAGAAAGGATATATGTACCCATATGTTCATAGCAGCACAATTCACCATAGCTAAGATTTGGAAACAGCCTGAGTGCCCATCAGCAGATGAGTGGGTTAAAAAACTGTGGTATATCTACACAATGGAATACTATGCTGCAGTAAAAAAAGAAGTTCTTACCATTTGCCACAGCATGGATGGAACTGGCGAGCATTATGCTAAATCAATGCTCAGCAAACTCATTAGTTAACAGAACCAAATATCAACAGTACAGTGATCAAAATTACTTTTGAGAGCCAAATTTTTTAAACTTAATTTTCTTCTAAGGCCACTTCTTCAAAATACACTCACCCAGGCTGTAATATTTTGTGGAAGAACCACACTCAAGGGGCCAAAGAGCCGGATGTGATTCATGAGCAGCAGTTTACTGGCCAGTGTGCTAAGTGAAATAAGCCGTAAGAGAAAGGTAAATATCACATTACCTCATTCATTTATAGAATATACTTAACAACATAAACTAATAAACGAAAACAGATCGAGAGACAGAGAAACATTGTTCATATCATTAAACCTCAGAGGGAAGGTAAGGTAGTGTGGGGGTACGGGGAGAGATCAACAAAAGGACTTGTATACTTGCATATAAGCCTAATCAATGGACACAGGCAACAAGGTGATGAGAGCATGAGTGGGGGGTTTGAAGGGTAATGGGGAAATAAGAACACATATGTAACATCTTAATCAATAAAGAAATTTAAAAAAATAAAATTATTAAGGTACCCATAAAATGTCATATAACAGAAAACTGTTTAAGCTTGGCAGGTTCCTAGTATCCTGCCTATGGAGGACACCTTCTCACCATTACACAATTTTGCTCCCACAACGGGCAAATTAATCACAATCATTTCATTGAGATTTATTATTTTAAAACTACTATTGTTAGTAAAACATTTCTTAAATCCCCGAATATTTGATTCCTTGGACTTAGTAGCACTCATTAAAATATTTTCATATTTTATAATTCCAATATTTTATTTGACTAAATATACAATTGTAATGCTTACTATTATAAGCAACTTTTAGTGTGCTTTCTGGTAATTATTTGAAGTTTGATTGCTATTAGTAAAATAATTAATTCAAGAAAATGATTCTTTTTAAAGTTGCTGATTCAAACTAAGTAATTTACATATCTGAAAGATTATTGATGTACTCACTACAACTACAAAAGCAGGCCTCAATGTTTTGTTGTCAGGACTTCTTTAGATTCCTAAAACTTACTGAAGAGTCCAAAGAGGTTTTTTTTTTTAATGAGACTCAGTGTTACCTATATTTACCATGTTGGAAATTAAAAGCAGAAGAAAATGTAAAAACATAAGCAACCATTCTTTTAGTTATTAGAATGATCATTCATCATATATTAGATAATCTCTAGAAAACTCCACAGTACAAATATGAGAGAATGAGAGTGAAAAGGTCAAATGATGTCATGGTGTTATTATGACAATACTTTTACTATGTGGTTTCTATGAAAAGTTCTTCAGGATTTCCAGGGGCCCCCAATTCCTCTTTGAAAACCACTACACTGCATCATACTAGTATTTTAATTTACCATGTAAAATAATTTCCCATTTAGACAATATATTTTCCTTGTTTTAACTTGCACTTATTTGGATCATTGTTCTTGCATCTCCTCTTTCATAATCTTTTCTTCTGATATGTACTGTATTTATCTTTCACTTTTTGTATTTCAAAATCTCTTCACAATTTCACTTGAAATGCTGACAATAATACCACTTTGCTTTTCATTTTCTTTCCATTTTGCTGAATCAAATTCACAATGCTCATTATTGTCTGTTCTAGCAGCCTCAGAATAAGTCGTCCTGACTTTACTCATGCTGCAGCTGAACTATCTGTGCCCTGTGGATAATTACTGGAAATTATAGCTCTGTCTTGAAATTCTGATAATACCAACCCTTTTGTGATTTAATTCTTCTATTGATTTTACAATGAATAGTTTCTAAATGATGCCTACACTTAAATTTCTAACAATCATCTGTCAACATTTTCCAGATTAATATACAAAATTTCAATGCATTCTTCATAGAATATTGAAGAATTCAAATTATTTCAACTGAAATTATATTGTCTTGTCTAGAAGTTAGTCATATTGCCTTCAATTAAACATAATTCCCCATGTTTAAAAAAGCTAATTTGATTTTTTTTACAACATGATTGAGTTTACAGAAATTATGTTCTGTCAAAATATTTTATAATGATAGCATTAAGTATTGCCCTGAGGAAATAATATTGCTAGAAGTTGACTGAAAAATAATATCTCAGTGCTATGTGACATTAGAATAATTTTTTATTTCCTAGAGATAATATATTATGTCTACACTTTTGAAAGAGAATTTATATTTGCCCACAAAGTAGAATATTTAAATGGAAAAGTTAAGGATTCATGATGCATTACTAAATTATGAATCTAACAGTCACCTCTATACATTTCTACTCATAAAAGCCCCCTTTCTACTTTGGACTAAATGAAGTGGTTAATAGTTTGAGCAGAGTACTTAGCTTCTGAAAATAGCCTGCAGATAATGGATGACATTGGTGATAAATATAATATATAGCTGACAATCTACATACAGTACTAGTGCCTACAGTAGTACATGCTAATTAGCAAACACCCCTGGCGACTCAATGTATCCTCCTCTCCATCTGTTGCTTCACTTTGAATTTTAAGCAACTAGAATATTGAGTGTCTAAAATTATCTGTAGTGCTTTTAGTTTTAAATATATGTATATATATTTAGTCAAATTATATTTATATATAATATAATGCAGTAAATAAATAATATCAACTCAAGTATTTAAGAAGTTTTCTATATCTAACATTGTTTAGGCTAAATATTCAAATATTTGAAAGATAATTTCAGCATTTATCTGGACATCTAGCATCTCTTTTGTTCACTAAAAATGGTAAAATCAATTCTGAGTACTGTAAGAGTAATATCATAGAAAATATTACATAAAATAGCTAAAATAACTCAGACTTGGAAAATTGTCTCATGGTTTGAGAAAAACAAATATTGTCTCTTTTATGGAATATGAAATCAATTATTTAATGATATATAATGTGATGAACTGAAAAATAAACTTATTTTATAAATAGTTATTAAAATATGAATTATTATAATCAGACTTCCTGAGTTAAAATTGATATTCTGCCATTTATTAACTATGTAGCTTTGGTCAAGTTTCTTTATCTCTCTGTTTAAATTTTCTCCTTTGTCTCAATGTTTGTATTTGTAAAAGTATCTCTAAGGTTGTTATGAGGATTAAAGAAGCTAATATTCACAAACACTTATAACAGTTTCTGCCACAGAATAAATTATATAAGTAATTATAAAATGAATAAAAATACTATGTTTATCTTATCTTACTAGTTTTAGCTTTGAAACTGTGTTAAGATGTCCAAAGATGTGATTGTGCTAATTATAAAATTCTTATTCTTCTCATATTGTTCTTTTAAATATAATTTTATTAAATGATAATAACATCATGATTGAATGAATTCAGTTTATTTCTATTCACATTTTATCACTAATAAAACATTAGATTTTCATTTGAAAGAGAAAATATCTATTTTCATACTAAATTTTTGGAAGTGTTTTCAATTAGATGCAAGTGAATTAATATCATAACTGTGATTATTAGTCAATTTACCAAAAACTCTTTTTAAGAGCTACAGAAAATCTTGTATTGCCTGTGAACTTTTTCTAATTGAACAAGAGACCATAACTGATACCCTGGAGGTATAAATTAGATAATGAGTTACAGTGTGCTCTTTGCTGATCCCAGTCAAAATTAGCTAAATCACTAATGATGGACAATATAACATGAGAGTAAACAGTGGCTGTATTACTCTCTATTTGTTGATATTTTCCTTTTTAAATTTTTTCTATATCTTTGTCTGAATATCTTTAATTTTAGAATGGAAGATTTTATCACATAGTTCATAATTAGCAGTAAAACAGTAATGCAAAAATGGACAAAAAATTGCTTAACTCTCTTCTGTTTTTCATATAAGCTCTAAAATATAAGGCATACAATTGAGAAAATTAACTTTTGTTTCCTGTTTTAAAACATCAATACAACTAATATTCCTTAATATTCAATTAAATAGTATAAAATTAGAAAACAATACTTCAGCCAATCAATATTATATTTGCATACTTTATAATAAATATCAAACAACACAGATAAAATCCTATAGTTATAGTCAAAATCTGGATGCTTTGTTTACATGATCACTTATATTTACTTATTCTGGTAATTGGCTTTTATGACTGTCATTAAATACCTGTGATGAGACCTTAGTAAATGTCTCAGAAAGTAGGAGATTTAGGCAGATTAAGCTTGTCAGTTATTCTTTATTAAGAATAACTCCTTTGTGTTAACTTTTGCTATGTTACAAACCAGCCCCAAATTTAAAATAACCATTTAGCATTGTTGATAATATGCAAGTTGGCTGGGTGGTTCTGCTGATCTGGGTCAGACCTGGTTAATCTTTGCTGGATTCCTACATATACCTGCAGCCATCTGGCAAGATGGTGGGTTCTGGCCACCTGGGATAACCTAGCACTCATGTCTTGGTGTTGCTCAGCTGATGTCTGGAGATAACAAGAATAACTGGACTGTTCTCTCATCATGCAACAGTTTAGCCTAGGCTTGTTCACATGGCATGCAAGAGAACAAAAGTAAAGAAACACACATCTCTTGATGCTGGCCTTCAGAACCAGTACTTCACTCTGCTGCATTCTATTGGTTACAAGGCCAGCCCAGATTCAAGAATGGAGGAATAGATTCCACTTCTTGAAGGCAGTAACAAAAATAATTACAGTCATTTCTTGAATCTACTGCAGCCACTCTAGATAATTTAGAATAAATCATATTGTTTAACTGAACTGAGGCCTTAGTACATGAGCCCCATAACTGAAAAACTTTTTATTTTTTTATTTTTTATTTTTTGCCTCTGCAGTCTTCTCTATATAATATTAACAAAGAGATAGGAACATGAAAAAACAACCGATTAAACTATTTGACTATTGATTTACAAGAGAAAAATTCCAGGCCAAAGTCTTTTTGATTTCATGTTTTAAGTAAAATGTCTTTCTGTTTTAAATTGTTTATTTTTTAAATATATTTTTTATTGATTTCAGAGGGAAGAGGGGAAAACACACAGAGAGAGAGAGAGAGAGAGAGAAGCATTAATGATGAAAGAGAATCATTGATTGGCTGCTTCCTGCAGGGATTGATCTCTGAATCAAACCCGGGACCCTTCAGTCCACAGATCAATGCTCTATCCACTAAGCCAAAACCAATTAGGACCCTCCCTTTAAATTAGCTAAGTGGAAGTAGCCATTTCAGTGCTGAACAAAGTTTTTTATTCATTAAAAAATACTTAATGGATCCCCAGTTGAATTGGCTTCCAAACTCCAGTGTAACAGTATAGTCTAAAATTGGTATTCTGGAATCTGCCTGTGATCTCTAGCTGGAAATGTTGTAACAAACTCCAGAGCTCTAGTCACTCCTATGGAAATGTACTATGACCAATGTTTATAGTCTATTTTCTTGTTTCAAGCATCAGAATCTTGCTTTGCAGTTTGCAGTAGAGGCAACCTGATTGCTGTGCTTTTTTTGTGAAAGAGTGTTCCAACTCTGATACTTATACATGTGACAGGAAGTATTAGTTGAGAAGAATTTATATGATATACATTAATGTTAGCATAGATTGCATACCTATATGTATGTGAACACATATCTGTCTTTGTAACATAACTTACAGGATCTTTAACCACCATCTTTCATCCAAGCTTGTTTCTCTTCTTACACTCTCCATCTCAATTAATGGTACCATTCTCTGTTATTTCATAAACCAGAAACCTCGAAATCTTCTACGACACCTCTTATTTATTTCCTGTCTATAATGAATAACCATATCATTTTATTCAAATTTTAATTCCTTCATATCACTGCCATTTGCCTTCATCTCTCTATCCTTCAACATTTCTGCCTAACTTTAAGCCTGATTAAGGTACTGCAATTGTGTCCTGACACTTTTTAAAATTACTCTTATTTCCCTTCAGTCTATTGTCTATGCTGCTGCTAGAATTAATTCCCTAAAATATAGTTCAATTTACTTCATTCACATATCTAAAATCATACATGGACTCTTTGTAATCCAAACCCACATCGACATGAAAAAAGGATTTTAAAGCACAACTCCTGTATTTATTACCACGAAGTCTACAACAAAACAATTAGTGCTATATGTGGCCACATTCCATAAATGCGGTGGTGCACTTTCTATGTAGAATTACTAAGAGTGTGACTAAGCCTGCTTTGCAACCCTCAACCTATCACCTACTTCCAAGATGAGGTTGTATATTTCAGAATGCTTTAGCATCCACCCTCCCTCGACACCAGATATACATGGGAGGACTTGCCTGCACACACAGACTCCCAAGCATTGAGTAGGAGAAGGTGGTTCTTCCCTCTGATCCAAGCCCAAGAATAGAATCTTTAAAAGAAATACTTTGCCTTTGACATTTTTAAGTACATAAACTGGTGCCAGAACTATAGCTTGAAAAGTGACAAAGTGAATGTCAGAGAATAGAGACTGTCGAGGGAATACATTTCAGTAAAGACAGAAGAGAGGTATGTGTTGCTCTCTGACCTGGGGGCAAGACATGCACTATGTATCAGCCAAAGCCCTTTCAAATGTTACACAGATGGCTGCCTGGAAGGTAACAGAGGGATGGACCTATGGATGCCCAGGGACCTGAAAAGAGGGTCATAAGTAGAATGTTTAAGGCCAGGAGTGCCCACCCCAATGGCACTGAAATTGGAGGTCACCAGCAAGGTATGTACCTGAGGAACTCAGAGAGGCATCCACAGGGAATATTGGTATTAGCAAAGGACCGCTTTCACAAAGCCCTTGACTAGATTACCCTGTGCCTGTCAGAAAGTTCTTTTCTATTTCTTGCATCTTCCCAGATCTAGTCACTAACCCTGCAAGAGAGCCGGGGGTAGCTCAGGGATGAATTTGGGGTAGGGCCAGAACAATAAGGTGATCCTCTCCTTGGATAAACTCTCCTTACTCTTACCTAGTAACATGAGAATGAGAAATAAAGGGGGAGTTGGGGATCAGAAAACAATAACACCATTTTTTAATGCAAACTTTCCTTATCCAGAAAGTGACTAGAAAGTTTTCCAGAGAATGTATTTATATACAATACTAGAGGCCTGGTGCATGAAATTCAGGGCCCCCTCAGCCCAGCCTGTACCCTCTCCAATCTGGAATCCCTCAGGGGATATCCAACTGCCAGTTTAGGCCCAATACCAGGGATCTGGCCTAAACCAGAAATCAGACATGTCTCACAATGTGGGAACGCTGGCTCCTAACTGCTCACCTGCCTGCCTGCCTGATTGCCCCTAACTGCCCCCTCTGCTAGCTTGATCACCACTAACTGCTTCTGCCTGCTGGCCTGATCACCCCTAACTGACCCCTCCCCCACGACACCCGCTGGTCTGGTTGTTGCCAACTGCCTCACCCCTGCTGGCCTGGTTGCCCCATGCTGCCTGCTGTTTTGTCATTTGGTTGTCCCTCACTAACCACCCTGCTAGCCTGGTTACCCCACACATCCTTCTGTTCAGTAGTTTGGTTGTTCCTCACTAGGCCCCCTGCTGGTCTGGTCACCCCACACAGCCTGCTGTTCAGTTATTTGGTCGCCCCTAACTAACCCCCGGCTGGCCTTGACACTCCACACAGCCTGCTGTTTGGTTGTTACTGTGAGGGTGTCCTGATCAATTTGCGTATTACCCTTTTATTAGTATAGATTCACAGATATATAAAAATCTGATGATGTACCTTTGCAGTACATATTTGGTTCTTTCCTTTGTCAAGTAAGAAATGTCCAAACCTGTAGATAATTTTTAGGAGTTGATTTGAGCTAAATTAATAACATATGTCAGGTAGCAAAATCAAAATGGATTAAGAAAATGTCCAGAGAATGGCAGTTTTGCAACTTATTTTAGACCTCAGAATAAATGGAAAGAATAAGGAGGGTTACATGAATTAACTGGTAATAGATTAAGGAGTGGGAGAAAAGCAGAGTGGGAAAATCTCTAAGATTAGATAAAAGACAAAATGGAAAAACACATACTTTTTACATTGGTGAGTGCAGAGTAGTTAATAATTTACAGCACATAGAGATGGTATTTGGGTAAGAAGATAATAATGGGGGTTCTGTGATCTTGTATTCTGGCACATGTGACTGTGCCTTGGAGGGGTAGGAAAAAGAAAATTGCTCAGACATTGCAAAGATGCATAAGAAAAACAGACAGAGCTCACTTGAGGTAAAGATTGACCTTTGCTAAGGAAACTATGGAACTAAAATGTGACTACCTGCCATGGCCTAACCAGCTAAGAGTGTGTGATCAGACCACCTGGTGTGACTTTTGGTCTTTGAATTTGCCAGGCCTGCCATATGGCCCCTGAGCTTGTTAAGTTTATTGCATAGCCCCCTTTTCAGTCATTATAGAACTAGCTTCCTCTTAGCTACAGATACACTATGTATTTGAAGAGATAATACAAAATTCCCTAGTCTTTATCTCAGAAAGGAAAATAGAACATGAAAACCTCAGAAGTTTCCTTGGTAGTAACAAATACGTGTTTATAAAACTCAGGGAACTCTGATTAAAGGGATCTGAGAATCTAGGGAAATATTCTCTGATAATCCCTCTGGCAATATTTAATTATAATGTATTCCCCCTCCCCAGGCAATGAGTCCAATCTATTATATCATGAGCAACAATCTATTTACTGCAACACATTAAGAAATTTAAATATCTGGAACAGGTCATATCTCATTTGCTATTGCTGATTAAAACAAATAATGGAGTAAGATCTCTCTCTCTCTCTCTCTCTCTCTCTCTCTCTCTCTCTTTCTCTCTCTCTCATCACCATTTCACTGTGTCCAAGATTACTTTAAAAATAAAGCTAATATTTTAATACTCAAATAGATATAGTTTTCTAAGTTGTATTAATCATATAAAATTTAGTTTGAGAACTGTTCCTTTGAATATTTTTTATGGTGTTTAGGAACTCACATTTATCAATACTTTGTGTTTTTTGTTGAGTATTTCAAGGAGATCATGTCCACTCTGGTCATCACAAGGTGCCAAAATCTGATTTCTTCAGTCATAGAAAAGTGAAATCCTCTCTGTACATGATTTTAGATCATTTTTAATCAATTTCCATGACTTACCTCTAATTCTTATTTATTTTTCTGTAAATTATTTTAAAAAATGGCACATAAAAGATGACCTAGATGAGTATGCCACTAGATGCTAGCTAAGTACTAGTAATGAGCAGTGGAATAGCTGAGCCCATCCTAGACTTGTCTCTCCATGTTCAGGGTTAGAGGACAGACTGCCTTTTCTCCATGCTCACATCACATCATGTCACAGTTATCAGCTCTTTTTAGTGCGTTAAAGAAGATTTCTCAGACTCTTGTTGGCATATCATTAGTTCCACTTTTCATACAAAACAAAACCTTGAAAAGACAGATTATCTATGCATATAGGAAATGATTTTCTCTGAAGGGCATTTTCTTTTTCTTTATCCAGTGTGCTTTTAAACATCTCAAGTGATGAGTCTGGCTGTTCAACCAAGTTCAAGAATATACTTTTATTAAGCCCATTATCTATCATTGTGAATGCAAACCTGCTGTTTCCTCTCTGCTGATAATCTATCATCTCACAAGAGCAGAATGACTTTAAACCACAGGTGCCAAGAGCAGTTGTGGACTTGGCTTACAAGGAGATTTATACATTAAATTCCACATGTATTTCCCCGCTCAAGTTATATGCAGGCTCACCCTCCTACCCTTTTGGGAAAATTACATAGCCTTTGTGGAGAATTAACCAAATATTAAAAAGAAGAAGAAGAAGAATGAATGGATGAACCTAAAATGTAGTCTCTCAAAATTCATTTCTAGACTATTATTTTTAAAGGGAAATAAATCACTATTTTCCACACACAAATAAAAACCAGAGGGATGTCCTATTGAAGGACTGTCTCTCCTAAACGTCCTTGCTCTTCCTTCATGATTCTATCTGTGTTCCCAGGATAGCAACAATAATTTGACATGGCTGAATTATGCTACCTACTGTTTTCTGTGCAGCACTTTCTGTGCCTGAGGCTGAGTTTGCCGCTTTGGGGATAAGGGACAGAAAGACATTTCTAACTCTAGTACAAGAAGCAATTAGGCTACAAGTTGTTTAGCTATAAGCAGTTAACATCACAAACCTAATAAATTATTTGACTATACAGAATGCTTAGAAATTTCACCTCTTTAGTAAATAGACATGAAACAGCAAAACTTATTTTCTGTTTTTACCACTTATTTTAATACTAGAGGCCCCATTCATAAAATTCATGCAAGAGTAGGCCTTGTTTCCCCTGGATGCCAACACTGGCTTCCCTTTGGTATCAGGGACCCAGGCTTCCCTCCAGCCCCAGCTTTGTCTGGAAGGATGTCTGGTTTAATTAGTATATTACCCTTTTATTATTATAGATTGCCCTCTTATCCCATGCTTTATGGTAGCAAGTAGGATAGATGCATATTTCCTCTCTTTGATTATACTGTCTTTGCCAATGCTGCTATCAGCGTCAGTTGAAGATAGCACGACTTTGTGCCTGCATAGGAAAGAAAGTAGCATTTGTTATTTGTGTTTCCTCTACTCAATTAAAAACAAAGAAGCATACATAAAACCCTTCATAAACACTAATGAACCCCAAATAGTCTGTAATTAATTTTGAATTCACTACTAGTTTCAAAAACTAGCTAACACTGCAGATTGCATTGACCATGCTCAGGCCTTAATATCAAGTCAAATTGTATAAAAGGTGCAAGTCAGCAGAAACACAAATGAAAACCTTTCAGCTTCAAATACTCTACCAACATGGGAAATAAACATAGATGAAATCTGAATTTTAAAAATGTCTTACACAACTATACGTATTTCATACTAGGATCAGTTAATTATTAACAGTTAATAAACCATTTCAAAATACTTTTTCTCTATATTTCATGTTTTTGTGAGGTCAACTCATAAGAAGTATGAGAGCAAAATTCCACTTTTTTTCCCTAGAATTTCAATAATAATATACCAGGAGTCTTAGGTCATCTAAAGTGCTCATAATAGGTAAGTATATAAATGACCTAATCTTTATTATAAAAATTAATGTGAAAATATGCAAAATCAAAGTGTGTACTCTTATCTAATTAACACAAAAGAGACAAAATGTTGGATTATTACTTCACATCTGAACAATTCTTTAATCCTGTTTATATCTAATTACTCCTGAGATTTCTTTGCTTTTGAAAGAAATCGTGAATTTATTGTCATTATCACTTTTCCTATATATTATCACCATTATTTACATATTTAAGGTAATATAGACTTGTAATAATGATTCCATGTTATTCCTATTTGTTGTTACTTACTTTTATGCAAATACAATTTGGAGCTATGATGCTTGCAATAGTCTCAATGATACAAATAGCATGCTGAATCACATTGCATCCTCAAATATCACACTCTATGAGTTTAAATTCCAGTTTCACCATTTGCCAACTTGAGGAAACTGCTAATCTACTCAATACTCATATATTAGCAATGACCACCTATATCATAGGGACAAAAATTGCAGAGGTAATCTAAAGGATTTTTCAGTCAAAAAATATAGAAAATATTTTTTCTTCTCCCATAATTGTCCTGTGATGACCACTTTCCACTAAATTTATATCCTTACCCTCTTTACACATCCTCTGCCCAGGAAGCTCTGTAACTCATGGTCAGTCTTTTCGTCTTTCATTAGGTTGCTGCTTCCAGACCTTTCACTCATGAGAGCACAACTTTCACTCATTGAAACACTTTTTTCTTGAATACCTATTAAATTAAAAATCTAGGCAACATTACTTTCTCCTATCCTTTGAAAAATCTCCTTCCAAATTCTTAATGACTTTCCCAACAAAAGAAAACAGATGCTGCCTCCAAAACTCCAGATGCTGTATAACATCTGACACCATATATAGCTAATTTTATATAAACTAAAGATTCATTTTTTTTGCTCTCCCTTAATTTTTTTTCTATAGCACATTGTTCTGCTTATGAATGTTATACATACAGTCAATTATCCAAGCTAATGGAGGCGAGCTGTGGGAGAGATAATTAAGAACAGTAGATAATCTACCCTGCTATTAGTGCAGGTGTCAGCAGAGTCTGGCCTGAGACATCATTGTAGGAGTTGTATGAGGGGGATACGGGAGGCTTGTAGTCCCTAGATAATTATAAAGTGGCAGGCATTGACACTAAGGAGGGATAAAGGAACCAAGCCTGGTAAGGGAGACCTGCTAAAACAGATGATCACAAATTAATATGGAAGTTGTAGATAATTCAATTTATTGTTATGTTTAAGTGGTGGCTTGCAATATGATATCAATTACTCCAAAGGCATATGTTTGATTTATACTATGATCATTTAGTTTCCCATACCCCACTAATTATACACACACACACATACACACACACACAAAGAAATATGAATATACGTGTGTGTGTGTGTGTGTATTTCCCACATTAGCCTATCATAAACATAAGTTGGAGCACTTTTTAAAAATATATTTTTATTGATTTCAGAGAGGAAAGAAGAGGGAAAAAGATAGAAACATCAATGATGAGAAAGAATCATTGATTGGCTGCCTCCTGTATACCCAACACAAGGGATCAAACCCTCAACCCAGGCATATACTCTGACCATGAATTGAACCGTGACCTCCTGATTCATAGGTTGATGCTCAACCACTAAACAACTACGGTTATATTTTAAGGTGACAGATCCTCCTATGAGCCCCAGAAGTCAGTATCACCAATGTGCCATGGTGATTAGTAAAGGAACTGCATAGCCCAATACCAACACTGAGGAATCATTAAAGATACCTATTCTTTTGATTATGGGTCATCACCATTAATTTTGCACATACAAGTCAGAAAACATACCTAAAATTATGACCACTTGGTTTTTAGTAAATCTATTTTTTCTTTGTTTCAAACAAGTGGTCTTTTAAATGTGCTAGAATATGTATTGGTCTCTACTAATTCAGTGACTATTAGATAGAGGCCTGTTATACAGTGTATATTGGTGATACTGTGTTTATTCTAGAAGGCAACAGAGTCTATGTAAACACGTAAAATAAAATAGAATTAAAATCATCAACCAATGAAAACTAAAGAAATATTATAACTAAATGGGGAAATAGCAAAAGTAGTCCAGAAATCTTATTTAATGGCTTATAAAACCTGATAATAATGAAAATTCCCCCTTGGCCAGCATTGCTAAGTGGTTAGAGTATAAGCCTGCACACCAGAGAGTCTTGTGGTTCACTTCCCAGTCAAGAGCTCTTGTTGGGGTTGCAGATATGATCACCACCTCCAGTCAGGCGCATGTGGGAGGCAACCAATCAAGTGTCTCTCTTCTCTCTCTCTCTCTCTCTCTCTCTCTCTCTCTCTCTCTCTCTCTCTCTGTATCCCTCTTCCCCCTTCCTTCCACTCTCTCTAAAAATCAATGGGAAAAATATCCTCACTCCTCTGGTGAGGATTTTGAAATAACAATAATAATAATAATAGAAATTCCTTTGCAACCTAAGAGATGCTGTCATTTTTACTATCAATAGCTTCAAAGGAGAAAAAGAGTAGCAGATACAGACCTTTAAATTTATAACCATATTCCCCATAGTTTTATGCTGTGGGGTCCTTGGAGCAGAAACACTCCAGGGTCTCAACTAGCGTGTTTTTCAATTACTGATACTATTCTGCCCTGATAGATAGGAAATGACAAAACAGCACATAAGAAATCATTTTTGATAATTCTTCAGAGTCCAATCTAGCTTCAACCCTGCTTTTCGTGCTATCCTTCATGCTGTGGAAACTGAGTTTTAGTGGATTCTACAGCCTCACAGTGAAATCACTTCACATATTTTTCAGCAGATTAGTCCCTGGAGTGGTTCTCTCTTACTCGTAGAGTCTGGTAAAACAGAGTATAGCCTAGAAGCATTCCAGCTGAGAAGTCATAAATATCAAAGAAAATATTAAAACAACCTTGGTTTCCAATATTTCAGATAATATATTTTCTCCTAATAAAATCCCAGCATTTTTCCAAGTAGTTGAAGAAATATGAAATAATCAGATGAGGCATTCAGTACATAAAATCCCGATTGATCTATATACCAGAAATTATGAAGTTTCTTTACTTGAAAGTGAGTTGAAAATCCAAGAAAATTAAATTTCAACTTGCCATAAAATAATGTCTCCTTTCAAAGAAGAAGATTAATAATATATCAAATTCTTACAAATTCATATAGTCCATTTTATTTTTTAAATATAGTTTATTGATATTTTACAGAGAAGAAGGGAGAGGAATAGAGAGTTAGAAACATCCATGAGAGAGAAACATACATCAGCTGCCTCCTGCACACCCCTTACTGGGGATGTGCCCACAACCAAGGTACATGCCCTTGACAGGAATTGAACCTGGGATCTTTCAGTCCGAGGCTGAGACTCCATCCACTGAGCCAAACCAGTTAGGGCAATATAGTCCATTTTAATTGGCTTCACTTTTGAGGTTAATAGGTATTAACTTTCATTTTTATAAAATATATCCATGTGAATGACTCCAGATCTATTGTGCTAAGGATTTTCAGGAGGCACAGGAAGCTAAAGTTGAAAGCAATTAGGGGTGCTTGAATTCCTTTACAAGCCTATTATAAGCCAATATTCAATCAAAACAATCATTGCTAGCCATTTAAAAAATCTACTAAGTATCAAGGGTAATAACTCTTGCATGTTATTAATGGGAATTCTGCAAAGCAAAAGGCTTTTGTACTGGTGTTTGCAAAGACTTTAATTTATTTGATGTCCTTGGGAGAAAAACACACACACACACACACACACACACACACACACACACACACACACAAAGGAAAAAAAAACCCTGCAATTCAACCAGAAGGGAAAAAAAATAGTTTTGTCCCCATTATCTCGAAACAAAGAGTGTCAGGGAGCTTCAGGCTAGAATTAACATGAGATAGGCTATTACAGTTGTAAGAGCATTTAGCAGCCTTCCCTACTGACTTCAGGGTGATAATATATTCAGCCCTGTGTAATCTCTCTTCTGCTGCCCCTTCATTCCTCTCTCCTTCTCTCCTTTACTAATATACCTGCTTTATTGTGAAGCATGATAAGAAGTGAGCGACAGCATTTTTCTACTACAGTGACACTATTAGTTGGAGTTTTACCCTTGGCAAAGTCATATAAAGAATCACTGCTTTGCTTATAGGTCACCATTTTTTAAAAGCCAAACACAAGATTCAAGTATGTATAGGGATATTCCATGGCTTATGCACAGTCTAGAAAGTAAGCTATATCTGATATTCTTTCCACTAGAAAAGTTGTTTTCACATTTTGCTACTTAGCACAAATAGGGGATACAAATATATTCAAATTGAAATTTTAAAAAAATTGTTTAGCATATGGTATTATACCTCATAAAATAAAATGCAGTGGTGTTAAGAAAAGGTGAATATTGCATCTTGAAGGTTTTATCCATAATTATCACTGTAAATAATAATATCTATCTAGAACTGAGTATCTTTCAAAGCACATTTAAACCAAGGCAGCCCCTTTCTCAAAACAGAACTCAGAAGATACAAAAAGTGATATTTGAGCATTTTTAGTTACTGAATTTTTTCAGGTGTTTTCAGTTTAATTTTCTTTAAATCGATATTAATTCTCTTTATATTAAAAATGCAAAGCAAAACAAAAACCACACAAATATAGCATTTAACATTTGTTAAATCTTAGGCATTGCAAAATATAATAAACCAGAGGTCCAGTGCACAAAATTAATTCATTGGTAGGATTCCTAGCTCCTGCTGGCTGCCAGCCAGATACTCCCTCCCTTCTCTTCTCCCGACCAGCTCACCCCCTGGTTGAACTCCAAAAAGAACTCCAGTCGAAGAGACAATTTGCACACTATCTTTTTATTATATAGGACTAGTGGCCCGGTACATGAAATTCATGCACAGTTGGTGGGGGTGTCCTTCAGCCCAGACTGCTCCCTCTCCAAACTGAAACCCCTTGAGGGATGTCCAACTGCCCTTTAGGCCCAAACGGGCAGTCAGACATTCTTCTCACAATCCAGGACTGCTGGCTCCAAACTGCTTACCTACCTGCCTTCCTGATTGCCCCTAACAGCTTCTGCCTGCCAGCCTAATCACCCCCTAACTACTCCCCTGACAGCCTGATTGATGCCTAACTGCTCCCCTGTCAGCCTGTTTGCCCCTAACTGCCCTACCTTGCAGGCCTGGTCACCCCCAACTTCCCTCCTCTGCCAGCCTGATCACCCCTAACTGCCTTCCCTTGCAGGCATGGTCCCTGCCAACTGCCCTCCCCTGCTGGCCATCTTGTGGTGGCTATCTTGTGTCCATATGGAGGTAGGATCTTTTGACTACATGGAGGCAGTCATCTTATGTATTGGAGAGGGTAAATCTGCATATTACTCTTTTATTAGATAGAATAGAGACCTGGTGCATGGGTGGGGGCCAGATGGTTTGTCCTGAAGGGTGTCCTGGATCAGGGTGGAGGTTTCCTTGGGGGATGGGGCGGCCTGGGCGAGGGACCTGTAGTGGTTTGCAGGCCAGCCATGCCCCCCAGTGACCCAAGTGGAGGCCCTGGTATCTGGAATTTATTTATCTTCTACAGTTGAAACTTTATAGCATGGAGCAGAGTCAAGCCTCCTGCTCGCCCAGCCATTGAACTTTGTTGCCTTAAGTGGAGGCCTGCGCCAAACAGAGTGTGTGGAAAGCTTGGCTTCCTCCATTGCCAGGGGCAACACAAGCCTCCCTCCTGCTCCCTCTATGGCGGTAGCCATCTTTGTGGGGTTAATTTGCATACTTGCTCTGATTGGCTGGTGGGTATAGCAGAGGTAGTCAATTTGCATATTACTCTTTTATTAGATAGGATAATAGAGTATAACAAATTAGCATAAGTTGAAATTTATTTTCCTACCAAAATTCTTTTTAAGGCAGGTAGTTTCAACCTTGGCACTATTAGCATTTAAAGCAACATAATTCTTGACCTGTCCAGTTTTGCTTAGTGGTTAGAGTAGCGGCTCACACACTGAAAGGTCTCAGGTTTGAGTCCTGGTCAAAGACATGTTCCTCAGTTACAGGTCCCCCACCCCCTAGTGGTGTGTGCAGGAGGCAACTAATCAATGAGTCTTTTTCACCTCAATGTTTCTCTCTCTCTCTCTCTCTCTCTCTCTCTCTCTCTCTCTCTCTTTCTCTCTTTCTCCCTCTCTTTTCCTCTTTCTCTTTCCCTCTCTCTCTTCACTCCCTCACATGCTTATACTCTTTCTAGGAATCAAAGGAAAAAAATACCCTTCAGTAAGGATTTAAAATAATAATAATAATTCTTTGTTACAGGGAACCATTCCCTGTATTATGGGATGTTTAGCAGAATCCCTGGGTTCTATCCATTAGATTTTATTAGCATAGTCCACCCCATGCCACCTGTACATCATGAGTTGTGATAATCAAAAAATAATAATAATCTCTTGTAGGATGGGGAGAGCTTCTGAATTGAGAACCACTGCTCTAAATAGAAGACAATCTAAATTTGACAGTGTTTATTTATATCACTGACATCAGAAAAAGGAACACTCAAGAAAGTCTCTGCAAAATTTTATTTAAGAAAATCAAATTAAGAAAATCAAATACTAGCTATAGCAAGATAAAACTGGGCTTCATGTACATTTCTTATATGCATTCTAGGAAATTAAAATGTTAAGAATTTATGAGAAGCTTAAGATTCAAATGCTGGGAAATTGTTAAATACCATGGCCTTAGTCCAGTGGTCAGCAAACTCATTAGTCAAAGAGAGCCTAATATCAACAGTACAACAATTGAAATTTCTTTTGAGAGCCAAATTTTTTAAACTTAAACTATATAGGTAGGTACATTTTTATTAACTTAATTAAGGTACTCCTAAGCTGGCCTTTGCTAAAAACATCCTCCATCTGATTGAGTTACACTCAAGGGGCTCTCAAGACATGCTTTGCCAACCCCTGTCTTAGTCTGTCTGCGTTGCCTAACAAAATACCATAGACTGAGCTGTTTAAACAGAAATGTATTTCTTGTAGTTCTGGAAGTGGAAGTCTGCAAGCCGGGTGCCAGTGTAGTCAGGTTCTGGTGAGTGATCTTTTCCCAGTTTTAGATGGCTGCCTTCTCACTATGCGGCTCATGTGACTCCTCTGTATATACAACGTGAGAGAGTGAGAGCAAGTTTTCTCTGTTGTCTGTTTTTAGCATTAATGTCCTCATGAGGACCTAATCCCCAACCTGACCCAAACCTAATTACCTCATGGAGTCCCTACCCCCAAATACCACCACAGGGGTTAGGGCTTCAACATATGAATTTGAGGGGCGGGGGACACAGGAACATCAGTCCATAACAATCGTATCATTTTTAACTTAGAAATTGCTTGTTGGCGCTGATAAAATGTGAAAATATCTTTTTCTCTGTTGCTGATAGATAAATAATTGTCAGTTATTTTTTAGTATTTTGTATATATACTCATTGTGTTTTCAAATTAGATAAACATTATTAAGATTACTTGACACTTTTTTTTACCTATCAATAATAACTTTATTTTTTATTTATTAATTTTTTCCCTATTGCCCTCCCCGCCCCCCAGTACATGCCCTCATCCGTCTCTACCCCCACCCCACCCCCCATCGCCCTGTATTCACTGGCTATGCCTACACACATATGCATACAAGTCCTTCGGTTGATCTCCTACAGGCCCCTCCCCCAAAACCTCTCCTGCCTTCCCACTGTAGCACCACAGTCTGTTCACTGCTTCTTTGCCTCTGCTTACCCCCCACCACCTGATTCTTGTCTTTAAAAACATCTTGACCCTGTAGGTTAGAAATAAACCCACCAGAGTAAAAGAAAAATGATTGAGTCCCAATTTCAATGTCTGATAACTTTGAGTCCCAGTTTCAGTGTCAGACAGTTCCTATGTGTGCATGTCATCAATGGTGTCTGGATAGTGGACAAATAGTGACAATGCCAGTTCGACCCTCTCTGGTTTGGTCCTAGGCATCTGGGCAAGGCGTTGGTTGTCAGCATCTTCCATCTCTGGACTGTTTCTCCTCTTGCCTTCATGGTTGGTGCAGACCTGTCAGTTCCTCTCTGTTGCAGGAGTCCACTTGGTCTTGGAGTTATTTTCTGAAAGTATATAAACATATTATCAACCAAGAGTTAATAAAGAAATCTTTTTTATAAAATTGTCTTGGGGTCTTTTCTACAGTGGTACCTCGAGATACGAGTTTAATTCGTTCTGTAACCTTGCTCGTATATCAAGTTGCTCATATCTCAAAGCAAATTTCCCCATTGAAATGCTGTTAATCCGTTTCAGCTCCCAAAATGCCACCCCAGTTGTTCTTGTTACATGTTTTTGAATAAGAAAAATGTATTTATAAATGACAAATATTGTATAAAAACATAATAAAAGATAATATAAAGGAATAAACTGGTTTTATAAAGTGTATTTACCTACTCGTTACACTTTATCCCTAAACTGAATATAACTTAACTAATCTTCACTGAACTTAATTGCTACTGGTCTTTGCATTTTTGGCCGATTTCAAAAAAAACGTGTCCAACGAGGTTTGCCTCTTCCTCCCTTTCAGAATGTTTCTGAAATGGGTGAGGCAAGTTTCATTGAACAGCTCCGATGCAGGACCAGTAGCAACTTTATCGGGGTGTTACTTTTCCACAAAGTGTGACACCCTTTCCCACATTCCTAAGATCTCCTTTATCTCACTTGTAGAGATCTCCTCCACCTCTGGCTCCTCCTCGAAACCAGTTTCTTGGAGAACCTCTGCATGTTGTTTAGACTGCAACTCTTGTAACTCCTCCATGGGAGTTCCAGAGAGTGCTCCTCGACGAGCTCATTCATGTCTCTCTCATCCACCTCCAGGCCCATGGATTTTCCCAGAGACACTATCTCCTCCTCCACTGGTACCTCAGGTTCGAATCCTTCAAAGCTCCTTTAGGCTACAGCCTCAGGCCACAGCTTCTTCCATGCAGAGGTCAAAGTCCTCATTGTAACACCCAGCCAGGCCTGATCAATAATTCTGAGGCATATCACGATGTTAAAGTGGTTCTTCCAGAACTCTCGAAGGGTGAGGTTTGTGTTCTCCGTCACCTCAAAGCAGCGCCGGAACAGGTGCTTGATGTACAACTTTTTAAAATTAGAAATCACCTCCTGATCCATGGGCTGCAGGATAGGAGTGGTGTTGGGAAGTAGGTAGACAACCTTTATAAACTTGAACTCTTCGAGGAGTTCATCTTCGAGGTTCGGTGGGTGAGCAGGAGCATTGTCGAGGATGAGGAGGGCTTGCATGATTAAATTGTTTTCCTGTAGATATTTCTTAACAGAAGGGCCGAAAACCAGGTTTACCCACTCCACAAAGAACTGCCTGGTGACCCATGCCTTCGGGTTTGCCCTCCACATAACTTGCAGTTTATCTTTTAAAATCTTATGTGACTTAAAGACTCAGGGATTTTTTGAATGGTATAGGAGCAGAGGCTTGATCTTGCAGTCGCCACTTGCATCGGCACACAGTGTGGGAGTTAGCCTATCCTTCATGGGTTTGTGGCCTGGCATCGCCTTCTCCTCTGCCATTATATAAGTCCTATTCGGCATCTTCTTCCAGAAAAGCCCTGTCTCATCACAGTTGAAGACTTGCTGGGGGATATATCCTTTGGCTTCTATCAGTTCGGAAAAAGTTTTGAGGTAATCCTCAGCTGCCTTCACATCCGAACTTGCTGCCTCACCATGCTTGATGATGGAGTGAATGCCGGACCTTTTCCTGAAGTTATCAAACCAGCCTCTACTGGCTTTAAATGAGTCTTTCAATGCTTTGTCCCTGGAAGTGCGTGGGGTCTGCTCCAGCAAATCACCGTAAATCGCTCACGCCTTCTCGCATATGATGACCTGTGTTAATGTATCTCCTTTAAGCTGCTTCTCCGTCACACACACCATCAGTAGATTCTCCATCTTTTCATGGAGAGAGCTACGGAGCTTAGACATCATTGTAATGCCCTTAGCTGGCATTATACCCTTTATCGACTCCTGTTTAAGCACAGTGCATATCATTGAAGTACTACGCCTGTACTGCCTCGCCAAGTCAGCTACTCGCACACCTTGCTCATATTTGCCTATGATTTCACACTTTAATTCAATAGACATCATCCTCTTCTGAGCACTGACCTTTCCACTCGCTTTCTCCGGACCCATGGTTATAAAAAGAAATGTGATAAAATATGTAAATGCACAAAAGATGCTTCGACAACGAGGTAAACAAGCACACTGACTGAGGCCTGGGAAACTATGAGAAGCTCAAGTCGTGGTAAACTGGTGGGTCGTGTGCAGCTGGCCAATCCGCGCGATTACTGGTATCTCAAATGTTGCTCATATTTCAAAGCAAAAAATAGCTCACTCGACGACTTGTATCTCAAAAATCTCGTATGCTAGGGCACTCGTATCTGGAGGTACTACTGTATTTTTGCTTATCCTCTTTTCCTTTGGCTTATTTTTGACATCATGTGTGTTTTTCATGGGTGTCTTGCTGTTAGTATTACAAATGGAAATTAATTTTCCAAATTGAAAATTTTCTAGATGTATTTTACTTACCAGATATTTTTCCTTAAATGATATTATCCTACTCTCCCACCCCACCCCCTTTTTTTTGATTAATGGAGAATTTGGTAAAAATTTTTAATGTTCTCTTGATAACTTTAAATTTTAATTGTTTGCACATAAATATGACTGTTTTATATTCATTACATATTAAGCAATTTTACCATGAGATGAGCTATCAATAGAAATTTTAATTAGTACTTTAGAAACAGCTTTTTGTCCAATACACTTAAATTTTCTTGGGTGTTCACTTATTTCAGTTTGCCAATTTAAATTAACCTGAAAGCTTGATAACTCTTTTACATCAAATTTAATACTCTACCGCCGAGACCAGTTTGGCTCAGTGGATAGAGCGTTGGCTTGAGGACTGAAAGGTCTCAGGTTCGATTCTGGTTGGGGGCATGTACCTTGCTTGCGGGCACATTCCCAGTAGGGGGCGTGCAGGAGGCAGCTGATTGATGTCTCTCTCTCATCAATGTTTCTGACTTTCTATCTCTCTCCCTTTCTCTCAATAAAAAATCAATAAAATATATTTAAAAAAATTAATACTCTACCAACAGTTTTAGGTTACCCTGCAAATATTAGTGGAAAGGTTTATTTGCATTCTTGAGTAGGCCCTGAGCATTCCTAGTGCTAGGCTGAATTTAGATATAGGGTAGCTGCTATTGGCATGTTTCTGTCTGTTACCTGGGTCTCAATCTATGCTGAGAGTGGGAAGCGAGGTATCCATGGGGGCAGGAGACCTCCCTCAGAAGAGGTGAAGGTTCAGACCCCTGCAAGTTTGGAGGGGGGTGAGGGTCTGTGCCCCACCTCTATTGGTCCCCAAGTTCTCTCTTGATGGCCCCTCTGCGACTGTGCCTGTCTTAGGTTGTTCCTTCCCAGAGGAATCTTACCCATGTCTAGCTAACCAGTCATCCTCCGGGGCCAAGCAGGGTGATGTGAGGTTCAGTTCTGTCTCCATGGTAGCCCATGTCCCCGTGGCTTCCATGCCCAGCACCTGCCTTTAGAATCCCCTTGCCTGCTGGCGGGGGCCCTGGTACTGATCACTTATTTTGGGGAATTCAGGTTCCTTCTCCAGTGAGGGCCCAGCTCACACCATTTGGCGAGAGACAGATCCATTATACCAGCCACCTCGAGGCTTCAACCTCAGCGTGAACAGGGAGCTCAGGCTACAGCTGAGATCCATTGGGTTGTGAGAAGAGGGTCCCTCTTGGCAAAAAAGGAAAGAGGGCCAGTATAGAATGCTCAAGTGCCTCCCCAGTGTCTCAATTCCTTCTGAAAGGGATTAAATCCTTTCATGTCCTCTTTTTAAATTGCTGCTAGACATTCAAAGAATTAATTTGTACGTTTGTTTGGGATAGTTGTACAATATGCTGTTGTGAAATATCAAAAATTAAATGATATTGTAGGATAATATCATGTAAAGATGGATATTCTTTGCTCTAGGCCATGTCAATTCAATTTCAAACGAGCTGACAATTTCTTTTTGTAACCATGTAAACTTTTTCAGAGAGGCAAAAACACAGATTACTGGACACTTTTATTGGTATTGTTTAAGTTGAATTATTGTGGGTCTTGAACTTGTCATCATTTGTGTTTTATTCATACATACATAAAATAAAGAGAATAAAATAAATATGGTACAAAATAATTTATCCCAAAGTTACATGGAACCACAAAAACTAAATAAAATTGTTTTACCCCACTTACTACAAAAATAATCTATAATGTTAATATCTGTGTGTTGTTACTTTTGGACAAGGGAAAGGAACAGTAACTCTGAGGGGCCTTGAGGATAGGCTTTAGGGGTCTCTCTGATAAATAACAGAATGATTCTGGTGGATCATTTCATGACAAAAGCTGAGAACACTCAATGATTCATCAAGTTGAACACTTAGGAATTGTACAATTTTTATAGAGTTTATACTGTAACAAGGATGTTTAAAAACTTGTTAAATCCTATGTAATTAAAAATGTTTTTGAATTACATAAAACCTGAGTCACACATTTATTATGTTTGTAGATTCAAAGATAAATAAGACAGACTCAATCTTCAAATGTGTAAAAGTCTAAAGAAAGATTTAGACCTGCAAACAGTAATAAATGACATATATGAGAAGAGTTGTTTCTGAACACAGACAAGGAAGTAATTAACTGTACCTGGAAAATTAGGGAAACTTTTGTAATAAGTAGCATTTGAACAGGGTCATAATGATAAAAGCCCATATTTCTGCACATTAATTTTCATAAAGTAAACTATCTTTGACGAAAATGTATAAATACAGGTTAGCTGGTTATATATAGATTTCAGTTTTCAGATAATTTCTATATGCTTGATTAAAACCAAAAAAGTATGAACTTGAGCCTGTCAGAGTGGCTCAGTTGATTGAGCATCATCCTGTGCACCAAAAGGTTGCCGGTTCAATTCCCGTCAGGAAAGGTTGTTGGTTCGATCCCCACTTGGGGTACATATGGAAGGCAGCCTGTCAATGTTTCTCTCTTCTCTCTCTCTCTCTCTCTCTCTCTCGCTCTCGCTCTCGCTCTCGCTCTCACTCTCTGAATCTTTCTCATCTCTTTCTCCCTTTCTTTATCTAATCATGTCCTCAGGTAAGGAGTAGAAACCCAATTGGGAGTGTGGCCAACCTACAAACTACTTGCGGCGCCTATACACACACACACACACACACACACACATACACACACACAGATATATATATATATATATGTACTAGAGGCCTGGTGCACAAAATTTGCATGCAGATACGGTCCCCAGCCGCCCACAGCCAGCCCTGCTCCTTGTTGCCACCCATCCCTGGTTCCCTGTTCACCCTTGGGTGGAGCCTGCTGGCCAGGGAAAGGAACCAAGAGGTGGTTAGTGCACCCCATAGTGACTGGTTGAGTGGTCATTCTGGTCCTTCTGCCATTAGGGTCAATTTGCATATTACCCTTTTATTATATAGGATAGAGGCCCAGTGCATGGGTGAGGACTGGTTGACCTGCCCTGATGGGGGCCCTGGATTGGGGTGAGGGTTCCCGCTGGGGTGTGAGGCCAGCTGGGGTGAGGGGTTGCTGGTAGTTTGCAGGTTGGCCACACCCCCAGTTGGGGTGGGGATTCTGCTGGGGGGCAGGGCTGGCTGGGCCAAGGGCTGCAGTCATTCTGATCTCTGGTCCTTGTGGTCATTCCACCATTTCAGTCACTGGGCTTTTTTTTATATAGGATGAACTTGATGAAACTCTGACAACTCAGAAAGAAATCTCTTGCCTTATTACCCAGAACATTACTTAAATAGTAAAATAGTGCAGTAGTAGGCATGGAAGTAAACTTTGCTTGTTACCATGTAACAATGAAAAACAAAGGGTAAAGAAGACAATACAAGAGATGAAATAATAAAATGTCACATAAATGCTGATGGAGAACATTATGCAAATTGATACTATGCAAATGCTTTAGCATGATCTTAATAATAAAGAGATACAAAACATGAGCAAGTTTCCTAAAAAAATAATTGCCAATCATCAGTGACTGATCATGAATACAAAAATTAACCCTTAAGGAAGGTTTCATTCTCATAGATTGAAGCTTTAACCTTGAGGGAAATGAAGGTTCCTAGAAATAGAGTAGCAGCAGTAACCACATTAACCAGTCAGAGGAGAACTGCCCTTAATCCCATCAACCAGTAGGGTATGTTTCAGAAGTGGTGAGAAAAAGAATTAATTTTTGTTTTCATGAAATCCTATGTAGGCATAGGAATTTTTGTGTTTTTGGTCCTAGTATATTTCAGAGAATCACTTTTCTTTGAGAACTGTACTTTAGACAGCAAATGATATTGTTGGAAAATTTGCTCAACTAGGGGTAAAACTCAAATTACTTAAAACCTCTATTTGCTTTACTAACATGATTTTAATTTGGCAACTTCTCCCTTTTCCTTTTGTCATAGTAATAATAATAAGGATATAATACAAATATAAAATAAGAAATTGGTTGTGACATATTAGAGAGTGGAATGAAGTGTGAACGCCCTTAAAGAGATGTGCATGTAAGAGATAAAAAATTTGTACCCCACATGTAAAGAACAGATAGCAGAACACCTGGGACCCGCTGATAAGACACACTGAAGATGTCTGCTTGAGCACATAAAAGAGAGCAAGCTCTGAAGGAGATTAGAGCCACTTGTCTGCTCCTCCACAGACGGTCGCTCTCCACTCCCCTTCCTGCATCCTGCCTGAGCTCTGAGCTCTGCCGTGACCCTGGGTCCGAACCGTGAGCCACAAACCGAGGCCTCTACAAGACGCCGAGCTGCAGCTGCAACGTCCAACGTCCAGTGTGTGTGTGTCTGTCAGCATGGATCTCCGGGTGGCCTGCCGAGGTCTGGAAACCACCAGGACTCTGGTAAATAAACGGCGTGTGATTCGTGCATTGCCTGTCTGTCTCCTGTGTAATTTATGCTCGGCCAATATTTAATAAGTGCCTTGAGTCATCCATATAAGTCCATTCTATTGGCAGAGGATACTCTTGTCCACCTGTGCTTGCGTCTTTAGATAAATTCTGGGACACCTTTATGCAAAAATCTTTCAAGATGGAATAGTGGAGGTGGTCTACTCTCAAGAGTGCTCCTGAAAGTTTAAACTCTGAAAATAGGCTATTCTTCCTACAACCATATATTATATCATATTTCTCAATCTCTATCTCTACACTACATTTCTGCTTTGATCCCAACTGGAAATGCTATGATTAGCCCCATCTTGCCTTAGCAGCTCTATGCTGATTTTACTATAACATTTTCACCACTTTCCTAAATTATCTCACTTTCTCATCTTTCTACTCCCTCCTCTGAACCAATCATTTTCCATGGAGCAATACAGTAACTATCTTTTATTATCAATGCCTCACACACTGGTAAAGATGAATAAAGTAGCAATGTATATTGGCATCCACAGGAAGTTATGACTTCTAATTTAAACTGTACTATTTAAGTGTTTATTATTAAAATTCTCTTTTCCAATTTTTTCAGGCATTTTGTATAGTTTATCATACTCGTTAAATGCCCAACTATATCCTAGACCAATGGTTAGCAAACTCATTAGTCAAAAGAGCCAAATATCAACAGTATAACGATTGAAACTTCTTCTGAGAACCAAATTTTAAACTTGAACTTCTTCTAATGCCATTTCTTCAAAATAGACTGGCCCAGGCCATGGTATTTTGTGGAAGAGCCACACTCAAGGGGCCAAAGAGCCGCATGTCGCTCGCGAGCTGTGGTTTGCTGACCACTGTCCTAGACTGTTATAAAAGATACATGTCAGTGAAAAAACTCATAACTTCCCTGCCATATTCAGTTATATATATGGAGTGCTACACATGTTTTTTTTTCTTGTTTCTGAGATCAGATTTCTCTTATTCTCAGAGTAAACCTCTGACCCATGAACTGGAACTTTTATTCTCTTTTCTTCTTTGGGCTCTCATTTTACTAATTATACTCTTTCTCTTTTGCATTATTGAAACTCTGATTTACTTGCCTAAATAAAATAATTCAAGTCTTCTTCAGTATAAAAACAATACCACCTCTCACACCCATTCAACCCCAAAAACTTGCTTCAATATCTGATTACTACCTTCTCCAGTTACCAGTTTATCTCCTTTCCTCCACTTGGTCAAACTTTTTGAAAGAATACTTTATACTTACATTTGTAAATATCCTAATTTTCCATTTTCTTCTCATCGGTCTCATATAATTAAAGGCTAATATGCAAATAGACCAAATGGCTGAACCACTGGTTGCTATGATGAGAGATGGCTCAACTCAGGAGCTGCCCTCTGGTGGTCACTGTGTTCCCACAGGGCGGGCACGAACTCAGCCAGAATCTGGGCTCACCACTGGAGAGCACAGCGGCAGTGGCGGGAGCCACTCTTACCTCTGGGGCAGCCCTAAGGATATCCAACTGCGGACTTAGACCCACTCTCTGGGCCTATGCCTACAGTTGGACATCCCCTGAGGACTTCCAGACTGTGAAAGGGCACAGGCCAGGATGAGGGACCCCCTGAGTACATGAATTTCATGCACTGGGATTCTAGTAGATTATAAAGTAGTGTAACTTTGCTTTAAAAAGCTATATATTGTTGGGCAAGTTATATTAGTTTTTCTAAGTCTATTAAATTTTAATACTTACTGTGAAAAGTTGGTAGGGGAAGTAAATGGCACAATGTTACATAACACTCGCACAATGCCTGGCACTGTGTAAGTGTTTAACAAATATTATCTATCATTACTCTTATTCTTTCAGATTCCTATTTTTTCCGTTATTCTTCTTTAACCCACTATAATCCAGTTTCTCCACATAATATCAACAAACCTATGGAAGTGCCCTTATAGAGTCACCAAAGACCTTCTAATCGTCAAATCTATTTTAAAAGCTTTCTTCCGTTTGTATATGCATATTTGATTCTTTTCAATATTCCTGCCTCTTGAAAAATTTTTCTTACTTAATGCTTACAATGGTCTTTTATCTTAGTTCCTGTTGCTATTATTTTATGCTATCCTTTATTGACTTTTTCTTAGTGAACTCTTAATGCTGAGTCTTACCAAGGCTTCACCCAATCTGTTTTCTTCGATTCCTTCCATGTTCCTTAGGAGAGCTCACTTCAACCAGGCTAATGGCTCTAGCTCCACATCTCTGAGCTCTGAACCTATATGTCCAACTGTGTACTGGAGGGCTTCCCACAGATGTCTCATTTACATAACATGTCTACACTGGAACTCATTTGTATTCCCTTCAAATAATCCTCTTAGAAACTTTATTTTTGTCCTAATATACTAGTCTCCAATTCTAATTATGGCCCTATTATATCAATTGAAATGTTCAATTCATATTTTTCTTTTTTTCTAGTGGTTTTTCACTCCAGTTTATCTGCCAAAAAATTATCCTCTCAAAAATCAAATGTTGGCCTCACAATGTGAGTGTCCTTGCTAATACTGAACTGTACACTTAAAAATGGTTAAAATGATCAATTTTATCTCATTTATATTTTACCATGATAAGAAGAAATTTTAAAATCAAATGCATCATATCCTGGGAAAAATTCTTTAGTGATTCCCATCATTACAATCTCATCATTGCAAACAAGATACCTCAAATTCTGATTCCAATTTACCCACCTAAGTTCTTCTGCTACCAGTGTTTCTGTCACCCTGTTCTTCACACTATTTGTTGAATATTCTAGGATGCTTCATTATGATTGACATTTTGTATACACCTTTACAACAGTGCTTATCATCTTATATTGTATTTTATTTCTATTTTTATACCAACTGGACTGTGCACACATTAATCATAAGACTATGCCTCATTAGCCTTTTTATCCTTAGTTTTCAGTGCAATTCCTAGAACAAAGTTGTTACTTATAATAGGTTGCACAAATGGATGAATAAGTGAGAGTGCAAAGAAAGAAAAAAATGCTTAGAAATAACAGCATAAAACTTCTTGTTGCAGTACTTTTTTAATCTAAGATGCCATCAATTCCTAGAAGCACCATTGTTTTACATGTGAATGAGATGGAAAAAATTCTGCCAATTAAACTATGACATAGTGCTTTTATAAAACTTACATTTTTAAGTTTTTCATATTTACTTAAAAAAGCTCTCTGAGGCATATTTAGACACACAAAAGTTATTAAATATAATTTTGTGTATACATATAAATATAATAGCAAAATATATCACTTTTTATCTCAATTTCAATTGAGCATAGAATCCCAAAATATATTCACTTTGAGCACATTATTTTGAAACTTTTTATTTATCAATAATCATGTTTTTATATCAATTATCATCCTCTGTGCTAAGTATGTTGCTGATGAATAGTTACTTCTTATTAATACATCTTCACTATTTTCTTCAAGATTTTTATCTGGACTTTTGACTCTGATTTGGCAATTTTTGATCTCTGATACTTTATCAAATTTTTTAGCAAGCCCTTCTTTAAATGGTGCTTAAATTGTTGGTTGCTTAAAAATTATGAGGTTGCAGCTATCCCCTCAAATGGTAAGACAGACAACTAAGTCATTATATTTTGGGGTAAGCTTATTTTTAAGCTAGTCCAGTGCATTTCCACTAACTAGAATCAAAAGTAAAATATTGACACTTGTAAAAAAAATTCCTAATGTCTCCTTTAGAACACATTTATGCAGTTTATCAGTTCAGCCATTCTTCACCATCTGTATGGGTATATATATATATATATATATATATATATATATCTGCATGTGTGCACACAAACATAATAACATTTTGAGGAGATATTCTTTAGAAATATATATTTTTGAGATTAGAATTCAAAATAAAGGAAACAATTGGCCGTTGGTAGTCATGTGCAGCTTCATGGTGATACATTTCCTTTTTTCATCCATGCTCATGATCTTCATCTTTTTTGTGCTTTTTTATTGATAGTATAATTTGGGGCATTCAAAGAGCTCTAGGATTCATCAGCTAATTCTATCTGACCACACCTATATTTATTCAGTTTTATTCTTAACTAAATCACTAGTTGCTGGAAGTGAAGGATCACTGTTCAAGTAACTGAAAATTTCTGACCAAAGGATGTCAAACACTTTAAAGATAATCCTATGCTACAAACAGCTCAGTAATAAATATTTGCATAGCTTATATTATTGGATCTCATGAAAGCTTTTGGTTGTTTTGTGTTTTTTTGTTGTTGTTGTTGTATTTTTTTGGCAAAAAAAATTACAGAATCATGTTCATCCCCCTCTGATGAATACTGGGTTCCTCAATATCAAATTCACATCCCCACAAGAACTTATTGTTTCAATGCTGAATCATAGAGAAATCTTTTTATGACATTTTCAACAATGCACATAACTCAATTTAAGTTATGCACATAACTCAATATCAATAGCCATAAGCGAGTTCCCATATGTGCCGAAAATAGAAGTTATATCAAAACTGAGCCAGCATTGATTTTAAGTTGCCATTAGATGTTAAAATGTTTGGGGGGGAGGGGCAGAATGCCTTATAAACAACAAAGCATGGTTAATTCCTAGGGAATTCAGCAGTTACCATTCTAAAACTTTATGTTTTCTCCACTCACAATTCCAATCCTTTATTTCCTGCTCAGTAGATAACTTCACTTTCAACATTACTTAGAGAAATGAGAGCTATTTATGTGTGCACTTGTCCACTTTTCCATAAAACTCATCCAGCTCCTTCCCCTTTGTTTAAACTCAGAGGCAAAGATATGCCTTTTCCTTTCCAAAGATAAACTATCTTTTGCTCCATGCCTGACAAATCTGTGACAGAGATAAGTACTCCAGGTGATTGTGATGTAGGTAGTCTTCAAATCAGTTTGATAAATAATGGGGCCACTGTCTTTCATCTCTACATCCCACAGGGAACTCTCATGTTGTTATAAGTATATTCATGGGGAGATATTTTCTGTTCCCTTTGAGCATGTCCTTTCTTTAAAGTGGTCTATATTTTAGAGAAATGCTTGCCTTTTAGATGTTACCATAAAAAAAATCCAGATGCTCTAATCTATTCTAAACTGAGGACAGAATGAAACCCCAAACAACAATATTAGTTGCCTTGACTACAAGATATGACCTTGATCCCTCAAAGATGAGGACAAGAATAAAAAAAAAGAAAAGAAAAAGAAAAGTGATGAGTGATTAAAAAGGTAAAGGTGCTTGTGGGCTCCCATGCAAGGCTGAAAGGTCATGAAATACAGGGAGTCCTGGACAAAACATAAATGCATTTCTCACCTTCTTCTATAAGTATATTTGGGTCCAGAAATTAAAGAGTTTTCCTGAAAGTTGTATTTCAAGTGCCTTGACAATGATCTACTCCTTTTTATTTAACTCAGAATTTCCTTCCTCGTCATCATTTGCTTCTTGACCTCCTGCTCCTACACTAATGAAACTGCATTTCTGAAGGTCACTAATGATAATCACAAAATAAAATGGCCTTTTCCTCCATACTATTCATCCACTGTGTGTGATTTTAACAATTTTGACTACTTGCCATCTTGAAATTCTCTTTCCTCCTGACTTTCCTTATATTGAACCAGAGCTTTTAATTTAATTTGTGTTATTTATTTCATTCTTCTTGTAAGAAGCTCAAATTTCATAAAAGGAAGAAGCCCAGGGAAATTGGTAAAAGAAACTGCTATGTTGAAAGAAAAATACTACCAGAAAGTCACATAAAGAAAGAAAGAAATTTGAAAACACAACTTCCAACTCTGCATTTCCAATCCTGGGTTTTCTTTTTTTCTAGGAGAGTAAAGGAATTAAGACACAAAGGTGTTTATTGGGCAATAGGTGGTAGGATGTTCCCTTAAGCATGAAGTGAAGAAAGTGCAAGTGTTATCTTTCTCTCATATACCAAAGGGTTACTAAAATTTAGTAACATGCTTTTAGAAGTTACCACCTGGCGTGTTTTCTTGTTTCATATGATTTTTCTTATATCTGGTGATAGTCTGTTACTGAGCCAAAATGGGAATTTAGTGACCACTCTATTTTCTCTATTCTGAATGTACCTGAATATGCAGGGGTAGATATCTGACCAAATTTGGTATAAAAATTTGGTATCCTTGGAATTGAAATTTAATTTTTTTTAAATCCTCACTCGATAATATTTTCCCATTGATTTTTAAAGGGAGTGGGAGGGAAAGGGAGAGACAGAGAGAGTCATCAATGTGAAAGAGACACAAAGATTGGTTGCCTTCCACAGGGGTCCAGACCAGGGCAAGCCTGCAACCCAGTTACTTTCCCTTGATTGGAATCCAACTCTGAACCCTCAGTCCACAGGCTGATGCTCTATCTTCTAAGCCAGTGGTTGGCAAACTCATTAGTCAACAGAGTCAATTTTTTTTAATTTAAACTTCTTCTAACATTACTTCTTCAAAATAGACTTGCCCAGGTCGTGGTATTTTGTGGAAGAGCCAAACTCAAGGGGCCAAAGAGCCGCAGTTTGCCGACCACTAAGCAAAACCAGCTAGGGCTGGAATTTTAAATTTAGAAGGTCATTTATTTGTTTTGTGTTAATAAATGTCAATACCTAGAACAAAAAGGCATTTCTTTGACTCCTAACAGTTGTCCCAGTTCCTGCTCTTAAAATATGGTCTATTTTTCAATCTTTCAATTATAAGTGTGATTTAAAATTAGAAACTGCACAGATTTATAATGAGGATCTACCATTAGCTGACCCCCAAAGGAAGAGATACAAAAACACTCCAGAATCAAGGTTGTTTTCTTCTTTGTTAACCCTCATAGACTTTGAAGTAAAATTCTAAGCCCAAATCAAGCATATTTTGTGAATAAAATTAAGTTATATAAAAATTTTGGTAGGAAACCATTGTTAGAAAATATGTGTTGTTGTTGTTGTTGTTGTTGTTGTTGTGTGTGTGTGTGTGTGTTTAATCAGGTTAAGTGCAATAGAATTTTATTAGAAAGTTTAACCCATTTGCTTTGTATCTCTTAACCATTTATTTTCCTTACAGTCTGCACTCTGAGAGTGATTGTATGTTCAGAATTACTTTTTTTGTCTTTTCTTTACAACACACCTGTGAGTTAGTAAAATGATTATTCATACTGTACAGATGGTGGGACTAAGGTATAATGCTATATAAAAGCTGAATAGCTGAATCGGAACCAGAATTTATGATTCCCCAAACATCATGTACAGCAGTATTTTCTGTGATATCCCTGCCCTCTTTTTAATGTTTATGAACAAAAGGCTCCATATAATCGCAATCTCTAATCAAGATGCCAGCTTTTTCAGAATGCGATTGGATCTTTTACTTTAATGCAAAAATGTAGTATATTAAAGTAGAGGTAATGTTAGTAGTCATATTCAGAGATCTTACCTGGCATAGAAGTTTCAGTTTTCCAACTTTGGTCAAAAGCATAATGTCAACTCATTTTCATACCATCTTATTATTTTAATTTGTTATTTGCCTTCTTTGAAGATTGCATCAGATTCATAAGTTTTAGTTGATTTTAGAAAGGATTATCTTCTGTATTAGGCATAACTTTAATTTCTTCCTCATTTGATTTTTTACTTAGGGCATGTTTATTAAAGCAAGTAGTGGTCTCTGGTGAAAAAAAAGTGTTGTTGAAAATAGCATGAAGCTAAGCTTTTAACCCTATGCACCAGTTTTTTAGAAAACTGCCAGCTTAGAAAAATCACACTTATGTCAAGAAATATAAAAAGTCACACTAACCTTATTTTACTACTGGTAAAGAAAGAAAGGATAGGGAAAGAAAAATAATTTGAACTGATATACTCTTGATATGATTTATAAAGCAACTATCCATCAATATTAAAAAAATGTTTTTTCCCCTTCTACCTCTAAGTAAGGGAGAAAAGATATCCCCCTAACCTAGTATCTATTTTCCCTATTTCTTTTCTTCGGAGATAATTTTGTAGTAACTAGATTAATTGAATATATAGGAAAATCACAATTGATTTCCTATAATGCAGAAATCAAAATAAATGTTTGCTATACTTGATATCTATATAATCTATTAAAGTTAAAATTAGTTTTAACTTTAATATTCAATTTAAAATTTCTGAAAGTGTTTTCAAAGTTTAGTTTACCATCCATGTTATTCAGATCTTTTTTCTGTAAGTCAATGAAGCACAGTGGCTCACCTAATTCATATGATTCCCATCTGTCATCAGGCAGCAGTGATGAAGCCAAAAATGAAATTCCATTCTTCATTTAATTCTCATAGTTTGATATTCGCCAGGTAATCAAGCACAACTCCTGGGCTCTTGTGTTTTCAGATGAAGAAACGCAGGTCAAGTGACTTGCCCTGGGTCACACAGCAAGACATCTCCAGAACAGGGAAAAGGCAGTGGCCTTGGACTTTCTCAGACATTCCCGAGACCATCGAACCATACTACCTTCTCAGGTAATTGCCTTCTCTGATTTCAAGTGGGTCAACATATTGCCTCTATTTTTCTTTTAAAACAGAATCCTTGCTTTTTTTTCTCTCTTTTTTTTTTCTTCTTCTTCTTTTAAACAGGCATTTAGAAATGCTATTCTCCACTTAGTGTTTCTGGTAATTATCTTCAAGGAAACCAGAATACAAATTTAAAGCACTCATTAACATGCTGATTAGAAATTTCTCTCAAAGACTCAAAAGGCTGGAAGAGACCCCCAGAGATCATCTGATCCAGCCCCTTACTTCAGGCATGTTTTACCTAAACAGTTTTCAGCAGATGGAAAACTATATTTATGACCCCCAAGGAGAGAGTCCCCAACCTCCTTTGGTAACATAACCCTACTCTTTGATCTGCTTTTCTATGTAATGGGTAATGGGCATAATGTATAAAAAGAAAGCCCTCCCTTGTAATGTCAGATATCACTAAAATAACTAAGAATAACCACAATTTATATGTATATCCATAGTAATTATCTGACCAACACTTGTGATTCTGTTTTTAAAAGTCTTCCTTGTCACTAGGCATTCTTTTGTCATAAAACCTATTGTAATTTATTTAGTTTAATATATGTCCAATAAGATGTAGCACTTTGTAATGTTGAGTTAGAATGTTTGTCCTTTACATTGTCATGCTTTTTGCTTCTACAATGCAGAATGTATCCCACAGAAATACTAGTACTTTTTCTCAATCTTTACCCCACCAACCCAAACCAGGATAACCTTAGGCTGAGCTTGAGGGCACTGTCAAAATTAAGAACTGTTTCTGAGGCTAGCCACCGTGCCTCAGTGGTTGAGCTTCGACCAGGAGGTCAGAGCACATGCCAGGTTGCAGGCTGGATGACCCCAGTGGGGGGCATGTAGGAAGCAGCTGATCAATGATTTCTCTTTCGCATCATTGATGTTTTTATCTCTCTCTCCCTCTCCCTTCCTCTCAAAAAGCAATTAAAAATATATTTTTTAAAAGAACTGTTTCTGATGGCTGAGAAATGATGATCTGGATACTTGTGTGTATCATGACTTGTTCATGGGAACTGCTGTCACAGCTTTGTAAAAGTCACGGCTTCCTAATTTCCTTAGCAGATTGTAGATAGGGCTTTAAAAAAATCCCACCTTTACACTGGCCAGTGTGGCTCAATAGATTGGAGCATTCGATTACCTGTCCAGGTGCCTTTGGGGATGTTTTTCTCTAACACTGATGCTTCTCTCTTTCAGTCTCTTACTTTCTCTTCCCCTCTTTCCTACTCTCTCTCCCTTCCTCTCTTTTTTCTCTAACTCAATTAAAAAATAATACAAATTTAAAAAAATCTCAATCCCATTTTTGCATCATTCCCTTCAGGGATTGATTTCATATCTGTCCTTTCATGCTTCTAACCTAAAATAATATAATTGTCTCTATTAAAATCAGAATATCTTTATAAAAATATTAATGAGTTCTCTACTGAATCTTTATATTGAATGACAGAAATAATTTGCTGAAAGGAAAAATGTCCTACCTCAAATGTACCTAAGAGAATGAGAAGTTTATCCAAAGATTTTCCCTCTCATATTTACAACCAGCCTCTATAAACTATAAACTTAATTATAACCTGGCCAATGTGGTGGGAGTATCTTGTCATTTAATCATAAGTCAAAATGTTTAAATGTATCAACCATGACTGCAGATTTCTCAAAGAATACCTTTAAGATCTACTCTCCACGTCTTTATTCTGTATGTTTGTGTGCATTTTTTGTTTGTTTTGTTTTTATTAAAGCAGATCTATAGGACAGGTCAAGGTTCTATAGATCATCTAGGTTCCAAGCTGTAGACCTTCCAGGGACCAACAGTGAGTTCAATAACACTTTGTCATGGGTTCTGATATGTCTATTTGTAAAATGAAGAGTTTATAATAGATAACCCCTCAGATTTCTTTCACCTCTAAATTGTAGCAAAAGTGAATGAACAAATGGATAAATGAATGACAAAATTAGCAAGCCTTGTAATCTAGTTCTAAATAGTTTTTCCTTACAATAAAATTGAGTGATAGTTTTCAAATATGTATTTTTGAAATATATTTAAATTCTAAGGCAAATGTTAATTGAATATTATTGACTTAATATAACTAATAGTTATTGGGCTCTTATGTGCCAGATATATGTAGCAGATAAAAGAAAAAATGGCAGTTATTTAAAACTTTAAATATATTGATGGTCAATTCTTTAAATGCAGCTTGAGTCCAAAATTAAATATCAATTACATTTTTATTAAATACTAATGCATTATATCCATAGGACAGAATTTGAAACAAAGTATTAAACCAAGTCTATTTCTATGAAAAATTTCATGTAAGGATTTGTCCATATATTTTTTACTTTCTTTTCTAGAAACTTGTTAATGCTGATGTGAAAAAACATCAAGAACACCCTTGCCAAATGAAAGCTGGATGGGTTAGCATTTGGAACACAGGTAACCATGATGCCCAACAGTAGCAAAGAATATCATATTCATATCAGTAAGACCAACAGTGCTCTTTGTAACATATGGGAGGTGTTAGGTGCCATTGGGAAAACAATCCACAATTGGAATAAGCCAAAGATGTAGAACCAATGATACTTCGTTTTAAAAGTTTCACCTGAGGTAAGCAGAATGCTGTCTCTCAAAGATGTTCATATTCTCATGCCAGGGACCTGTGGAACATGTCAAAGAGGAATTAAGAATGCAGATGAAATAAAGATTGCTAATCAGCTGACTTTAAGATAAGGTGGGCCCAATGTAGTAGTGACTTTAAATGTGGGAGAAGGGCAAAAGAGTGGGGGTCAAAGACAGATCTGAGGATGCTACATTGCTGGCTTTGAAAGTAGGGGAAGAGCAAGGAGCCAAAGATTTCAGGCAGCCTCTAAAACTTGGAAAGGCAGAAAGCACATTTGCCCTCTGAGCTTCCAAGAGGAAACACAGCCCTGATAATAGCTAAATTTTAATCCAGTGAGACCCATTTTGGATTTCTGGCCTCCATAGCTATAAAACAATACATTTGAGTTGTTTTAAGTCACCATGTTTATGATCCCTTGTTATGGCAGCAATAGGACACTCACAGGGCATCCTTCTGGTAGTAAAAGCAAGGGCAGACATCCAAGAGAGAGATCAGGAGAAAACTTCTGAACAGGCTCCCTTATAATTCAATATCCTATGCCAACTAACCCCAGAATTGTACCCTCCACATCTCCAATGGCAGCAGCTGTTGTCAGAAAAACTGTTTTAACCTGTAAAGTCTCTTCTGACATAACAAATCAACCTGCTATTCTGCATGACAAATTTAAGCCTGTAATAGAAGTTACTTTGCTTGTGAGCTAGTTATCATCATACAAAATAGAGTATTCTTAATAGGCAGAAATCCTACCTTAAAACACCTTTATATCTCTTTACATCGTGTATAGAATAGGCAATCACTAAATGTGATTATTGATGGTATTGTCATAAAAACTTTGTAAAAGTTACTCCCCCAAAACTGACCTAAATAAACAATATCAACAAAATTTCAACAAACTGAATGCACAGGTCTTTATTTATAATATAAAGGAAATATTAAAATTTTAATCTTTTTATTCTGTTTTAAAATGGTGGTTTGTAGCCTAAATTAAAATTCTCACAAATCAAGGAGAAATCAAAAGATTGAAGGTAAGCAATTCTAATATTAAACTGTGAAAATTAATATGATATTCTCCCAGAGTCTGAATAACATATATTCAGATATTATTTATCATTACTATTATATTTATCAATCACTTCAGATTTATACATTTTGGAGATTTGTATATTCTTTTCATCAAAAATATCTAAAATTATTTTCAAGATTGTTTATAGTTTTCATGCATTCTTAGGGATCTTTAAGCTTCTGAATCACTTCCTTGCACATAAGAGAAACAGTTTTAAGAAGAGACATTTTTAAAATGAGCATATTTTTCTAAATATAATGCATTGGAGTCAGTCCAACTATTTAAAAGCATCAAATTTATAGTCATAAAGTCAATGACTTATGCAATTTTATTAGTGATCTCAAGATTAACAGCCACATAGTGTGCCTTGTTACTTAATTTTTTGTATACCTCTAATAACTTTACCTGACTTTAACTTCTTTATAACAAAACTTATGTTTAGTTTATTTTTTGCTCCCACAAAATTACTAATTAGGATCACATATTTCATATAGGAAGTACCCTGTAAGCATTAGTTACATGACTTAATAAAGTAATGAAGAAAAGGCCAATTAAATGTAGCTTGAAATAGATATCATTATAAAAGGGCCACATTTTTGTATAGAAAATTCAGTGCCATTGTTTTAGTAAATTATTCATACTTAGTAATTTACCAAAATCAAACAGGCAAGGCATATCTTTATTCTTATTCATTTGAAATAGAAATAAGATAGCTATTAAGATTGCTTTTATTGAAGAACCAAATCCATTTTCCATATATTGAGGTTTATTTTTATTTTGTATGCTAGTAGTTCTGCACTCTAAAGCCCTTATTGGAATGAAAAGCAAATATATACATATGTTCTATTGTGCCAGAGGGCACAAACCTTGTCTTGATTTACTCATGTGCAACTACTATTAACACTCTGAGGAATTCAGGGCAAAGTTTAGTTTATTTTTCAAAAAGGATCATATTGTTACATATTCCAAATAACACATGAACTCTTTTAGACTATAAAACCAATGATGTGCAGCCACACACATTTAGCGTACTCATTTAGTTTTTTTCATTGACTAAATGTCTGACTAGTCTGATTCATGTTTTATGGCTATATTTTTAAAAGCAAGATTTGACAAAGAGAGAAATGAGGTGAATTTCTGAAACTATTAAAGCATGAAATGCAGAAATCATAGTAAAAAAATCTAAATTTTAACACTAAAACATGGTAAGCATGCTGAAACCTGGGGAAATGTTGCATACATGGTTTAGCTTGAAATGTACAGAAGTTGTCCAGGTATTTGAGATCATCTGAGTGTTGTACTTGAGTCAGGTAGAGTACGTGCTGCCTATCTGGCTCTGAATTTGGAGAAGTTGAAAGTATGAGGAAGTATAGATGTAAGGCACTCAGAAGAGTTGGAAGCCAGGAGGGAAAAGTACAAGAGATCTGGTTTCCTGAAGTCAAACCTTGTATTTCATTGTGAGTGAATGTTGGAAGTAGCACCTTAGTCTACATATTTTGCTGTCCTTGATGATTCAGTTGAATGAATCCATAGATAGCTACAGTGTCTCAAATGTGCTTATAACTTGCCCTAGTTGGTGCTGCTAAATGGTTAGAGTGCTGGCTGGCACAAGGAGGAGTCAAGGGTTCAATTCCCTATAAAGGGAATGTATGCATGTATCCTGGTTGCAGGTTTGTTCCTACCCAGGTTGGGGCACATGCAGGAAGCAACCAATCAATGTGTCTCTCACATCGATGTCTCTCTCCCTCTCTTCCACCCTCCCTCCAACTTCCCTCTCTCTCTAAAAATCAATGGAAAAAAATATCCTTGTACGAATATTAACACCCAAAAAAGTGCTTATAAATTAATCAATACAAAAATGAATGGATGTCTCTAGTGATGCATGACAAATTCTGTGTTTGAGTTAAAATTGTCTATCAATCAACTACAGAAAGGGGAAGATTGAATAGAAATTTACATTTTCTAAATGTATAAAAATTTTACTTGACTAAATATTTACATGATTCAAAAAATATGATAGTCAAATATGCTAATACAATCAAAGAGAGTGCTATCAGAAATAGTGTACAGAACAAGGGAGGAAATCGAGGGCATAATTCTATGATATAATCTAAATAGTTATGTTCCACCTGAGACACATAATGAAGGGACATAATTAGGTAAGCAACCTGGATGGTAAAAATTTGGACATTTAATGGATGAACAACAGAAGTTTAATCTGGAGAACAGATGTGTGTGTGTGTGTGTGTGTGTGTGTGTGTGTGGTATGCACACAGGTGTGTGTGGTCCAGACATAAGTATGGACATATATGTTGACTTTTTTTTTCTTGAGACACCAAATAACATGATCTGGTTCACTTTTAACAGGATTGCTCTCTTCACCAAAGTGGAGTGAAGAAAGAATGGCAGCATGAGAAGAAAGAAAGAATGATCCAGATGAGAGATGGTTACTAAATCAGGACAATTCAAAATGGTAAAATGCTATATCTTTTTGGCTTTATCATATCTTTAAAGATGAAGCCAACATAATTTGGTAATATTATCTGTAGGGGGTGAAAGGCTATACACCAAGGTATTTGGCCTGATATATATATATGTAATATGATAATTACAGTGAACCTCTTCCCTATGTCCATCCGGATGTCTATCTGAACAAAGCCACAGTGGCTGCAAGGCCCAGGGCTCAGGCAGCCATGAGCCCCAGCAGCTGCGAGGCCTGGGGCTCAGGCCTCATAGCTGCCATGACTGGCAGTGGCAGCAGCAGTGAGGTGATGGGTGTGGTGTCTTCCCCTGGTGAACCCAGTTGCCTCCTGCAGAGAGAGAGAAGACTATGGCTTAAGACCCCTTCCTGTGGGGAGCGGGCCTAAGCTGTCAGTAGGACATACCCTGAGGGCTCCCAGACTGACAGGGGGCAGGCTGGGCTGAGGGCCCTCACCCCAGTGCATGAAGTTTTGTGCACTGGATCTCTTGTAATCATAATAAAATCCCAGACTTTAAAGGAACCTTAGAAACCTTCCAATCAAGGCTTTAACTATTTTTTTAAATTCTTTATTGTTCAAGGTATTACATATGTTTCATGTTTCCCCCATTGACTTCTCCCTGCCCGCTCTTTCCCCCGCCGCACCCAGCCCATATCCTTACCCCCCTACTGTCTGTGTCCATTGGTTATGCTTATATGCATGCATACAAGTCCTTTGGTTGCTCTCTTACCTCCACCACCCTTCCCCCCATTTCCCTGCAATCAATCAATGTGTCTCTCTTACAGCCTTCCTTCTAATTCCTTCTAAGGTTGGATGGTCTTTTACGTCTCTGGATCTATTTTTGTTCATCAGTTTATGTTATTCATTATATTCCACAAATGAGTGAGATCAAAGGAATCCTACCTACAACCTGCTCCTGCTTGAACTCTTTTTGACGAGGAGCTCTCTCTCTCACAAAGCACACATCCCATTTAAGAATAGCTCTACCTGCATTAGGTAGCAATGAAATGAGTTGAAGTTTAACTTTTGGACTTTTAGAGAAAATAAAGTCTGCTGGAGGAAAAAAAAAAAAAGAATAGTTCTGGTTTTAAGAGCTCTTTTTTTTATTTTGAAAAGTATTATGATATTAACAATATCATTATTTTTAATAGATATACAATATTATATGACTTTCAGGAATACAACAAAAGTGATTCAATATTTATATACATTGTGAAAAGGTCAGCACAAGAAGTCTAATCATCTGTCACTATACAGGGTTAATACAGTATTATTGACTATAGTCCCCATGTTGTACATTACATCCCTGTGATTTAATGATTTTATAACTAAAACTTTTTTTCTTACATTAAGCCAAAGCCTGATTCTCTGTGGTGGACAAGTGTAATGTGATTTATAATAAGAAATATACATTTGTTCTTTGTCCACATTTCTGAAAGAGCTCCTAAAGCCCTTGGAATTTCTTAAGCTATAAGGGTGCCTTGAATTCATAACAAACCTTTCTCAACCATACCTCAGGAGACTTTGTAAAGCACCTAAGGATGGGAGCTGGTCACCAGGGGAACCAACCACATGATGAGAGGATTAGGATTCTCAGTCCCATCTCCCCAGCCACTGGAGAAGGTAGAGTACCGACAATTCAGAGTAACCCTACACTGGCTAATGATTTAATCACATGTGCAATGTAATGAAAACCCAAAAAAACAGGGTTCGTGGAGCTTCCAGGTCAGTGAACCAAAAGGCTTCATATACCACCATACCTGGGCTGCAAATTCCAAGGGAAACAGAAGCTCTGTATTCAAGACCTTGCTCTATGTATCTCTTTTCTGGCTGTTGATTTTTACCCTTTAATAAATTTCATAATAAACCAGTAATCTAGTGAATAAACAGGTTCCTGAGTTCTGTGAACTGATGAAAAACCTGTTAGAAAGGTAGGTAAGAGAAAAGGGGGAAAGAAACTACTTTTGTGTTTTCACTGCTATGTCCCCAGAATAGCATGGTATGTGTCATTAGGTATGCAATAAATATTTTTCACTGTCTGAGTAATTTGGAAGAAGAGTATTGGATCATAATGATGTGATCATAGTATTATTAGTTAATTATTTCTTAATGAGATTTAAAAAGAGTGACATTACAATGTTTTCTCTATCCACTATGCTTATGTGTATCTTGTTGGTTTAGAGAGTTTGTATGGGCAAGTGGCGATTTTAAACAAATGAAAGTATATTGTTTGTAGTTTATGGCTTCTTGGTGTCCTAAATCTGTTATATTTACATGTACATGCCTTTCATATAAGAAGTGATATACATATCAAATATGTAGCACCTGTAGTTTGACTGACAGTCTTGTACATATCATTTTAAATATCAGCCTATTTCAACCTATGGGAGAACCAAGCTACTTGAGTGCTGGGTTTAAACACCACATATTTCTATTTTATCTTTATTGTAATGAACAAGCTCTGTCTTTAGCTCCTGCTGTGCACTTTTGGAGGGTCTTCCATATGGTTGCTGTTAAGTATGTTGGCATTTTCCCAACTGTTACAATTGGGTCAGTGGGGGGGAATCTGTAGAGGCCATAAAACAAGGGTGACTGCAGCAGGAAGGAGTCTGATTACCACACACAAACAGCTTATTGCTGCTTAAGCATTCAAGCACAGCTCAGTGCCATCTATTACAACAGGCAGCCAGGGCAAACCGCCTTTCTGCCGGAGCTCACTCCAGCAAAGACCAGGTCTTGGCTGCCCAGCCCAGGTCCCCTCACAGCTTTCTCTGTTTCCTTATTCTTCACCTTCCCATAGTATCTGGAATAACTTGAGGAGTAATGCAGTTTTACCGTGCTTATTATTGGCATTCTGAGAAAGTTTTATGAGCAAACTCTTAGGGAAATTTTAGTAGGAACTGCAGGATTGTCAGTGACCCTGAGGACTTCCATTGCTCTCCAAGGTGGGGAGGGGGGTCCAGGGGGGAGAGGAGCGTGGGAGGAGGGCAGGGACACCGGTAGCAGAGATAGGGAAGTCTGAATACCATAAACACTTACAAATTCTTTGAGACATGATTCATATTGCTAGAGGTGATTGATAATATTGACACGATTATTGGAGTGTCTTCCCTATCAGAAAACACATCTGTGAAAAACAATAGGCCATTATTATTTTGAGTGTTGCTCAAAGCACTCAAAATAATAAGGAGGGGAAAGTTCAAAGCAAACTAAGATTCTAAATAGTGAAATAATACATTAAACTGAAATATGTGTACATATTTATGCTTATATACACAAGGATTCTTTAAATTACTTTAATATGATATGGAGGGGGGGGTGCCTTTTTTCCCCCACGCTAGATATAGGGTTATATAGCATTCTAATAGGTTCACATTCTAGCCATGAATTTTTCTTGAGCAACCGATCTATTTGTTAAAATAGGCTTGACGTATTTTGCTGTTCATGTTTCCAGCTGAGAACATTAAAGCTGAGAGCATTAAGAAAGTTGCCCCCCATTTCCTTCCTCCTTGCTCTCTCCAAGCCCAGAAGCCGCATCGCCAGGGCCGACCCCGGGTCCGAGCCCTGGGCCCCGGGTTTCTCGCCAGCGCTCGGGCCCGGCCCGCAGGGGCTGCGGCCGAGCGAGCCGGCGCGGAGAGAGCGTGCCCTCCAGAGACGCGGTCCCCGGCGCGGCGCGCACCTCGGCCTCGCCGCCAGCCTGCACTTAGCGCGCCCCTGAGACTGACAGCTACAGGCTGCGGTGAAGGAACCGGTTCCGGACCACCCACACGGGTCCTAGGGCGGCGAGGACCCCTGCCTCCCGCTCTCCCCTGCAAAGGAAGGGGAAAGGGCTGAGCAAGGTCCATCTCTGCCAGCACTCAGCACGCAGCCCGCCTACAAGAAAGCCCCCGCCCCGCCCCGCGGCCCCCACGACCTCTGCAAGCCCCCGCGGGATCGCGGCGCCCGGACCCCGAACGCGGCCGGACCTGGCGGCAGCTGAGGTAAGGCCAGCGGCGGCGGCTTCAGGCGACTCAGTGCGCAGGCGCCGACTGCAGCGCGCAGGCGCCACCTAGAAGTGACTTCTCCAAAAAGTGTCTTAGTTCGCAGTCACCTGAGCGCCGGAGAGTCGGCTGCGGGAGGCTTCGCGGATATCGTCCTCTGTGGGTCCTGCCGGGAGACCCTGTCCTCTCCTCTTGTCCTTCGGCCTCGCCTCCCCGAACCCTTCCTGGGCCTGTCCTTTCCCCTGTCCTCTTCCGGACCGGGCCGAACCGGGCCGCCTGGGAGCGGTCCTTGACCATGGCGTCCTTCTTCAAGAAGAAAACCGTGGATGGTAAGTTCCAGGCCGGCCCGAAGGGGCCCAGCGCAGTGTTTCCCAGGCGTGTTTGGGGGACTTGGGGCCGCGATTCCGGCGGGAGTCCTAGGGGCGGGGCTGGATCCCGTGGCCCCACAGGTGCTCGCCCTGATGCGTCGCTTTCCGGCTTCCTCTCCTCTCGCCCTCAGCTGAGCTCGCCCCCTGGGCCGTCTGGCCGCCTCCTGCGGCTGGCACCACCCGCCCCCTTTTTCCTAGCGGCGGAATCCTGGGCTTTTGGAGGGGCAGGATGCTGCCGGCCCTTGAGTGTCGCTAGACTTGGTGACTTAATGAATTTCTCGTTAGTTTGGTTCGTTCTTCAGTTTGGATTTGTACTACTTACTGCCTAGAAGAAACTTACGCCTGCAGAGCGGGGCGGGGAGTCGCTGGGGAGGCGGGTAAACAGGCTCCATTTATCAACATGAACTTGGGCCGGAGTTGGTCTTGTCCTAAAAACACCCCATCAGTAGAGATATGAAACAGTTCTTGACTGACACCAATAGAAAAAATAAAACAGAGTGCCAAGGGAAGTGCCTGGATTTAGTTTCATAATGGATTTTTCTCCCTTGTGTTTAACTTTTGCTATCTAAAGTAAGAGATGTGATGTGTGTTCTCTACTTAGAAGGTTACATTTTCATTGTTTCAAACATTTAGCTTAGTATTATCCAAAGAGGAAGGAATGTACAGGAATATGCATATTGGTGTTTATACTAGTAAGCAATGTTTGTAATGCATTTTCATATAACTGTTTGTTGATAGTCTTGATATTCTCGTTGACTGCTACCATGAATCAAATGCATTCAAATGTTTCTCATTGCATATTGAGTCTAGATTGCCGCTGGTTCAACCAAAGAATCACTTCTTTGTAAGGTTCTGACTCTGCCACAGAAGGAGCAGCAGTAGCTAGACAGTGATTGGTACAAACAGGATGCTCAGCCCATACCTGGGGTAACTCCTTCATTCTTTGTATTGACTATTCCAATCCAAGCAAAATTATATTGGGGAGGATAACAAAGACAACATTTTTACTCTGCCACTCTATCTTTCACTTCAACATGTGATGTCATCTTAACCCTAATAATAAATTTTTACTTCCCTGAGTGGGTGAAAAGATTTTTAAATTTCTAGATTTTTTTTAATTAAATGAGACTTTTTATTAACCATTTACAATACCAGAATAATCTACCAAGTTGCCTTAGAATATGATACAATGATATAAAGTGGGTTTTATGTGCGTTACTCTTGAGAATGTTATTTACTTAATCTTTAACATGGCACTTTGTGTTTTCAGTGTTCCAGTACTAATATTGTGATTTTCAGGTATTATATAGTACTACAGGGTAGAAAAAGGGTTTATTTCTTTGTTTCAGTTTTATATAGTGAGAATTTACTAAACAGAGAAAAGGGGTTGCATCTTTCTTACTATGGTATTACAAATTATTTTTTAATTAAAAATTAAAAGCCATACTTGTTAGCTTTAATTGCTTAGTATCTGTCAAATGTCAGTTCTATATTCTCATTGCTGTACTTCCTGGTGCTTTTAGCAATCTGATGACTATTGTGCTTGATGTATAGAGCAGAATAAAAATAAAGACAAGGAGAGTGTGTAATTAATCCATTTGCAGTTGGATTAATTCATCCAAGAAATAATGTTTTTGCTAATTAGACTTATATGTGGTGGCGGGGGGAGGGGGAAGAAAGTCTTAAAGATATTTTACTAGAAATATGGTACTGATTTAAAGATCTGTATATGAATTTCTGAATATAAATTTGCCCATCATGTACATCTACTATAACTACCAAATTACATATTGGATTTTTTAAATTATTATCATGTCAATTCAAATCACTTGATGATATCTTAATTCTAGAACTATACTTTTATTATTTTGATACAGACCTTTATTGAGGATTTTACTCCTTGTTTTATTAAGTAGTTTGTTTCTTTTTGTTTGTTTAAAAGGTGATGGTATTCTTAGCAATAATGAGGCTACATATTATGAAATGTATTTTTATGCATTTCTCCCATATTTTTGGACTCGTTGACTATTGATCATAAATTTTTTACTATGTGCTATCTTTTTATCTGTTCCAGCAGTAATGAAATTCTGATATATAAGGAAGTATGTAACTGCTTATAGATCTGAAAAATAATTGAATCCTTTTGTCTCCTTGGATTGGCTGGAAGAGTTGCATGCTATATCATTAAAGATTACTGCATGTGTAAATTAAAAAGGGAGACAATATACAACACTTATTACTATTCAGAGTTATGTTTAATTCATTCTTGACACAGAGATGAACAAGTCTCTGCACTGTATACTTTGTTATAGAAATTAATGAGAACTGTACCTCAGTGCCATAGAAGAGAAAAATTCTTTTGAATTTGAAATTACAATTGAGTCCTTGTTTTTCCTTTTACTGATTTATAAGATATATGCAAATATATTAAGGTAAAGTGTTTACAGTGTGTTGTTTTTCCTTAAGTGAATAAATGGTGACCTATTTATTGAAGCTGATTATGAACCTGTAAATCAGAATGCCATGAGGACTTGTCATAAATGCACAATTAAATATGCCTCTTAAAAAGTGAAGTTCTTTATGCACTATGTAGTTTTTGTCTGTTATTGTAAACTAGAGGCCCAGTGCACGGATTCGTGCACCAGTGGAGTCCCTCAGCCTTGCCTGTGCCCTCTCGCAATCAGGAACCCCTCAGGGGATGTAGTAGTGTGCAAAGCAGCAGGTGGCTGGGGAGGAGCCCGAGCAGGGCTGGGTGCTGCACTGCTCCTGCTCATCCTCGCCCTGTGGCACCTGTAGCTGCAGCTCAGTAGTGCTGCCTCAGAAGGGGGAGAGACTTGAGCTGCTGCAGCAGCCCTCACCAGCCATGAGCCTGGCGTCTGTGCCCATCTATCAGCTGAATAGCGCTCCTGTTGTGGGAGAGCACTGACCACCAGGGGCAGCTCCTGCATTGAGCATCTGCCTTCTGGTGGTCAATGCACCTCATAGCAATTGGTCAACTGGTCGTTTGGTTGTTTAGTGACTTAGGCTTTTATATGTATAGATAATGACAAATTTGAGGTCCTACACTAAGGCAGCACCAAGTTAGCATTTTGTATGCAGCATCTTATTATAATTATCACGACAACAATAAGTATTGTTATTATCCCCACTTTGTAGATGAGGAAATTGAGAGGCAAAGGATGAAGCAATTAGTCCAACGTTTCAACTAGTAAGTGGCAGAGCCAGGGCCTAATCTTTTTGAATATAATCAATGTTATTTTTTTTTTAAATAGTTAACCCTATGACAGTTTAATTTTGCTGTTCTCGTTAAGTAATTGGAATTCTCAACTTTTGTTAGTTATCATGTAATGTTACCTTTTGTCTATGAGTCAGACTGTTCTCTCAGAATAAGTGGTAGAACTGGAAACAGCTCTCCTTTTCCTGATACTCTCTTGACCCAGTATTTCTTGGGCCACAGTGCCCTACTTCTTTTTGCTCTTCATCTTAACCTCTTGCAGGAGTAGTGATGGCTCCTATCTCCACTTCTTTATTTCTCAGATGCTCCCCCTTTTACAGCAGTTTGCCTTACATCTCATGAAATGAGATTTTTGTTAGGATCATCAATTAGTACTAGGTCACCAAATACAATGGTCATTTGTTAATGATCATCTTTTGGGCCTATATTTTGAATCTGAAAAAATTTCTTCCTTAAAACTCTCTTGGCTTCCATGACATAATTTTTCTCATATTCCTCTTTTTCTTCCTTCTTTCAGGTTTATGTTTTCTTTTTTCCTTCTTTCTCCTCTCCCTCCATTTATCCTTTCTTTCCTTCCTCTAACTTACTTCTTAAATGTTAGTGTTCTGTTGGTTCCACCTTGGGCTACCATTATGCTAATTGTACATTCTTTATCTGCATGATCTTATTCAAACTTTTATTATTTTAATTATAATCTAAATCTTGATGTATCCCAAATGTGTTTCTTTAGGTATATTTTTTTCTGAGAGTTATATCAAAACATGCAGTAGTGTGCTGAGTATTTCTACCTAGATGTCCCAAAGGACGTCAAATTAAAGAGATCCCCAACAGAATTCATCACATTTTTTTTTAAGTCACTTCCTTTCCTGGGTTCTCCTCCAGTGTTTAGGAGTTCTTGATTTTGTCCTCTACCTTCAGTTAATTACCAAGTCTGCTCCTTTGGTGTCTTAAATATTTGACACATATGATCTTCCTCTGCATTTCTTTAAATCCTTGTTGTCATTCATATCCCATTTATCCTGCACTTTACTGCATCACCTGTTTTTCTTAGCTATAGCTTCACAGCTTTTAAATCGTTCATCTACAAAGTTGCTTTTGTGACTGATATACCTGAAACGCAGATCTTTCTATCCTACTCCTCAGTATAAACCCCTTCATTGACTCTCTGGTACCAACAGGGATCAAGTGAGTGCTTTTAATAAAGCACATAGGATCTTTAATCTGCTTCCTGTCTTTTTTTTTTTTTTGGTCATGTCTTTTAACATTATACTGTCCAGCTACACTGTTCTCATATTTATCTGTATATACCATACTTTGTTCATGGACATATTTTTGCTTATGATGCCCATATGGAAAAAAAATTCTTTTTTTCTCTTCGTCTAGCTAACCTGAATAATCTGTTTTTTGTTTTTTTTCCTTCTCCTCTAGGAATTCTTCTCTGATGCTACCTCAAGTTATGTTAAATCCCTCACTACTTTTTTTTTTCTTTTAGCATCTTCTTCCTGATTTGCATTGAGCAAACCTAAAGTAGATCCTTGAGTTCTTCCAAAGTTTGCTTATGCTTGCTTATTCTAACTTTTTCAAAGTTGCAGAGGCTTCAGCATAAATGATAATATCTCTGCAGCAGTTTGTAATTTAAAGACTAAATTCCAAAATAATAGTATTCCCTAAGCCAAAGTAGTATTTCCAGTATCCAGAGCTTACTATAGCCTACATCCAATTATTGCCACCTACCTTGAACTTTAGTTCAAGCTTAGAGATAATTTGAGGGAACAGAGCCTCAAAGTCTTTGCTTCATTGGGCTGTTACCCATATACGCTAGTTGTCCGGAGTGCAGAAGCTGTAGAGTTTTGATTAAGTTGGGATAAATTTTCTAACAAGAGTTTATTTGTGAGGCCACATTTCTAATAGCTCAAGAGGGAATTAAATCTACCATGTATATAAACTGAATTCCCTCCAGAAATATATCTGTTTTCTTCCAAATAAAAAGCAATATTCTCATGGTTCTGCCTAGAGTACCCAAATCTTTCATAGGATGATGAGTGTTCCCCTAGGGCTTATTATTTTGAGTATTTAAAAACTCAGATTATACTTTCTACTTGGCTCCTATATTCGTGGCACACTAAAATATTATTATTATTATTATTATTATTATTATTATTTATTGCATGTGGGATTCAGGAGCACAGTATAGTCATCCTAGCATTTTTTCTGAGCAAAGGTCTCCATACTTTTAGAATGGATATTTCTAAAGTTTTCCTGTGTATTTCCCCATTCCTATCATGATACCAAAGACTGGTATTTCTGTTCATGCTACTGTTACTTACCTTCAAGTCCAGGTGTCTGTGAGACAGATGATCTTTCCCTCTCATTTTCCTACTTATTTAAGCTGAAAAAAATGATCTTGGACCATTTTCTGAACTTAAGCTGTTCTTGAAGGCAGGGCCAGAGCCTGTGTCTTTAAGAAACAAATGTAACCTAAAGATGTGCTTACAGTGGGCCCATATAAGTATTTTCCTTCAGCTCTCCAAAAACTGATTATTTTAAAAATAGTAATAAATTTGTTTCAATTCCTCAGGGCTTGAGTGACTTTTGAGAGTTTACTGGTAAGTTTGTTGTAGAGTTTACAACAACACATTCCTTTTTACTTCCTTTTATGCCAACAGAGGGCTAGATTCTCCTGTTTTCTCTTTAGTGTTGTGCATCTTCTTTACAAGCAAGTTCTGCTGAGTTTTCCACGTTAGTCTAGTTCTTAAGTGAATCCTTGGCTGCCTGGACCATATGTAGAGTAAAACTGTTGGCATGATCCTCCACTGTCCTTTCTATTTCCCATAGTTGTTTTTTTGTTTTTGTTTTTATTTTTTCTTTACCATGTATCAAAACTGATTCATTAAATTGATATCATCATTTCTCCCTGATTTCTGAGATACCATTTCCAAAGCCTGAGAAACAAAATTTATTTGTATATGAAATTCTAATTCCTTATTCACGTACTCTCTCATTGTCATTTTCCTTCTGACTTTGAATAAATTTGGTTCCTAGAGCCAGCATTTTCTAGGTACTGACCTTTCTTACCCTTTACCCTTTGAGCTGGTACCATTTTGCAGCCCCCATCTACAGAAGAAGATTACACATCTCCACATAGTCAGGACTACTTTCTACCTTTTTGTTCATCGGTGAGCTTTACCATGCCTGCTTTTGCTAAACTCACACTTCTGGCTCTTGTTTTTACTGTCATGATCAGGGTTTCTCAAATTCCCATTATCCCACTATACCAATGTCACTATACCCACTATTTCCAGTGGAACCAGCTGATGCAGAGCTTGTAGATCAATTTAAAGGGGGAGTTCCCTCTCTACTTGGGATCTAAGTACCAAAAACCAGTTCACAGAAATGGTAAAGCAGGATGTGGGAATATTTTGTGCTCTTATTTCAATGCACGTGATGGTTAGATTCAAGATAATAGAAATAAAGTTGCATAAATCAAAGTGATTTTTCCTAAAGAATGCATTTAAAAGCAAAAAATATGGTATATTAGATTACAAAGTCCATCATGACCTAAAAGGACAAAACCCAGTATATGGTAGAGTAGATGCTATCTAATAGACCTTGACTTCCCACTGAGTGGTACAATCTGCGCGATGTACCTCATGCTCATGAAACAATAATCCTGAACTGCCTGCCCTACAGCTTGAGACAGGCCCCCCGCAAAAATAAAAAAATAAAAAAGACAGGCACTTAAAACAATATGCCCCGCATATGTCCATATTTACAGTTGATAATTACTTTTTTCTTTAATCCTCAAATGAGCAAATTATATGTAAATGAGCATGGTGTAAAAGGACAGCTTGGCCTCAGACCTCACTAGGGAGGTCCTTACGGATTTGTTTTTAATTTTCAGCTTTCTTTTTTCCTTTTCTGTAAGCAGATAGAACTTACTGACTTAGAGACAAAGAAAGCAGAAGGACCTTTTCTGTCTATGCCTTCCTTTGTCCAAAATTTAAGTCGGAACTTATTTCTCTAGTACATACATGTGTTAGCCGGTTCAGTATTAAGTCTTAAAAAGACATGCTTTTATTGCTGAGAGTGGCTTGCGTGGTTTTCTCTAAGTGTTGTGCTGGGTATAGGGCAGGGAAGGTGGGACAGGGACAGCCCCAAATCTTTTTACCTCATCAAATGGTGACAGAACACACCATAGGTGTCCTTCTGACATTTTCAGTTTAAGTTTTCTATTACCACCCATTGTGAAGTGCTTCACAACAGCCAACAAGGTAGATGAAGTGTTGGAGTATAAGGATTCAGGAAATACTCTTTTACCTGGAGCGGGAAGCAAAGTACCAGCAGGGGAGCAGGATGGGCAGGAGCCAAGCTCCTAGATGTCAGCAGTACCCTGTACATGTTGCTGTCATTGTCGGGACTCAGTGAAAAGAGGGGAAAGCATTGATTACTTCAATGCTCCATTTTTTTCTATTGTAGACAATATCTATTATAGTTTAGATTTTACTATTAATATCAACTTTCTTCCTTGATAGCCAATATATTTTTATGATACATTTTAAAGGAATATGTTTAATTATTTTCCATTTCAGTATGTATGTTTATAATCATTTAGGTCACTGTTAATTAACATATTGGGATAATAGTTGGCATGAAGTAAGGTGGAAACACAAATGGATAAATAAATAAAATACATGCATTCACTCCTCTTAAAGAGCTTGTAATTTGGGAAAGAAATCAGACCTACTAAGAAATAAATATAATGGAAAATAAAACATGGCCTTAAAAACATTGAAAGAGCCTTAGAACCTTTCTTCTTGTTATTCCTTCTGAATTACCTAGAAGATAAAAATCATTAAATGTAGGCTTAGTATAGAGATTATTTTTTAAAAATTAAAGAGCAATTTGTTTTATAGGATATACTATCATTTCATATGAAAAATACTTTACTACCTTTATCTACTTACCATAATGTGTTTTAAAATATTATGACTGTGTTTTAGTGCATAACATTATATGCTTTCAGTTTATAGCTTAGAACTGTTTAAATATTAATAGGTCTATTAACAATAGGCTGTGGAATTTGCAGTAGTTAATTTTTTCTATTTTCCTTCTCTAATATACAGTGACAGTTATGGTACACATATTTACATAAAATAAAGAAAGGGGAAGTAAAATTATTTGATTAAATTATGTTTTGTTAAAATTTCATGTCATGAAACTGTTTTGTTTTTGTTGTTGACACTATTACAGATGTCCCCCATTTCCATTCCCCTTTGCCCACTTCAGAATACTTGGTTTTCCAACAAAGATACCTATAATCTTTACTGATTCTTTGACACTAACTGGGTGTATCCAACAATTCAGGTAAATTGTAACACTTGTCTATCTGGAGTTAGCACAGACTCTACAGGTAAGGGCTCAGTCCCACAACACTATCCTCACTTAATATTCCAGGAACAAGTGTCAGGTTGATACCATTACTTCTGACCAACTTGTTATAAATTCAGGTGTCACCACAACTCCCTCACATTTGAGAATCTTTAGAAAAACTTTCAGAACTCAGGAAAGTGCTTTATTTACTATTACTGGTTTGTTATAAGGATACAACTCAAGAATAATTGGTCAAATGGAAGGAAGGTATTGAGGGGGTGAGAGAAAGTGCTTCCATGCTCTCTCTGGGCATGCCATCTCCTCAGCCTGTCCATTTGTTAGCCAACCCAGAAGCTCTACCAATCTCTTTGTTCAAGGCCACCCCCCTCTCCTGAGGAGTGATACTGAAAGTTCCCACCCTCTAATCAAGTATTCAATCTTCTGGTAATCAGCCCCATCCTGACACTAAGGGCCTCCCTTACTGAGTCAAAAGACATTTCTATCATTCAGAAAATTCCAAGGATTATATGAGCTCTGTTCCAGGAACTCAGGACAAAGATACATAGTGTGTGTGTGTGTGTGTGTGTATTCATTATACATCCTAGTAATGAAAAAGTATGTATTATTAGAATTCTAGATCGGAGTAATCAAGGCTTCAGCAGTTGCTTTGCACTTGTGTCAACAATCTGGCCACAATTTAACTTATTAAACTTATTAATATGGTGGATTCTGCCCTAACTGGTTTGGCTTAGTGGATAGAGTGTCGGCCTACAGACTGAAGGGTCCCAGGTTCAATTCTGGTCAAGGACAGGTACCTTGGTTGCGGGCATATCCCCAGTAGGAGGTGAGTAAGAGGCAGCTGATCGACCATCGATGTTTCTAACTCACTATCCCTCTTCCTTCCTCTCTGTAACAAATCAATAAAATATATTTTAAAAAATATGGTGGATTCTTTTGTTGCTTAATTTTCTTGTAACCTTAGACCAGTGGTTCCCAACATGGGGCACATGCCCCACAGGGGAATAATTTGATTTTTTAAGGGGACAATTTGAGAATGAGTTATTAACAGTGAATTTTTTACATTTCTGTGGTTCTAGGGGCCTCATAATATAAATATATATTGTGATATATTTATGCATTTCATTTCTTTACTATATGTTTTGAAACTGCTATTTTTTCATATCACTTAATATTATCATTACTTTTTAAACAATTTCTTAGTAATTTATTCCTCAGTATTTTAACTGTCCTTTCGTTCTTTTATTTTTCTCTTTCATGGATGCCATGTTTTTTGGAAGCTCGTTCAGATCAAGTTAATGGCCTTTTAAGCTTATTAGGAGTTCACTTTTTGAATAATGAGAATTATATGTCATGATGGGCGTGGGGGGCATCAGGATTTTAGAAATGCTCAGGTGGGGCTTGGCCAAAAAAGGTTGGGAATCACTGATTTAGACCATCATCACTATCTCAATACTTTGTCTTGTACTAAAAACTAGGGGGGGAAAGGTGGCTAGTACACACAGGGATTATATTTCAAAAGTTCATCTGTAATTTCACAGTTTTAAATTTAGAGCATATTTTTTTATTGAAACAGTAGGATAAATGGTAAATGTTTTCATACCAGTAGAAAAAAAAACAAACAAAACTGTGAGTGTTTCTGTATTAAGGATGAAAAAGCTTATGATTTTTTTGACAGAAAAAGAAATGAGAGCTTTCTTGCTGTTTTGTTTAGTATATAGATATCAGAAGAAAGATATTATGTGTTATAGACTGAATTGTGTCCCCCCCCCCAAAGTTCATATGTTGGACCCCTAACTTCTTTGTGACTATATTTGGAAATAGGGTCTTTTTATTTTTATTATTTTATTATTTTATTTTTTATTACATGCCAAAGGAACTTCTTCACTGATACTTCTCATAGGGCAATGGAAACTAAAGAGAAAATAAACAGATGGGACTACATCAAAATAAAAAGCTTTTGCACAGCAAAAGATTGTACTGCCTGTGGATTCCTCTAATATTTTTATTACATGTATACATATCATCCCATTGCCACCCTCCCCCTCCCAGGCATATCCCAACCTCCCAGTGTCTGTGTTCATTGGTTATGGTTATATGCATGCATACAAGTCCTTTGGTTGATCTCTTATCTACCCCATCTCTACCTAAACTTCCCACTGTAATTTGACAGTCTTTGATGCTTTACTGCCTCTGTATCTATCTTTTTGTTCATCAGTTTATAATGTTCCCTATTTCCCATAAATGAGTGAGATCATGTGGTATTTTTCTTTCATTGACTGGCTTATTTCACTGAGCATAATGCTCTCCAGTTCCATCCAGGTTGCTGCAACTTGTAAGAATTCCTTCCTTTTTATGGAAGCATAGTATTCCATTGTGTAGATGTACCAGAGTTTTCTGATCCAGACATCTGCTGACAGTCACCTAGGCTGTTTCCAAATCTTAGCTATTGTAAATTGTGCTGCTGTGAACATAGGGGTACATATATCCTTTCTGATTGGTGTTTCTAGTTTCTTAGGATATATTCCTAGGAGTGGGGTTACTGAGTCAAATGGGAATTCCATTTTTAGTTTTTTAAGGAAACTCCATACTATTCTCCACAGTGGCTGCACCAGTCTGCATTCCCATCAGCAATGCATTAGGGTTCCTTTTTCTCCGCATCCTTGTTGTTTGTTGATTTGTTGATGATGGCCATTCTGACAGGTGTGAGATGGTATAACATTGTCATCTTTATTTGCATCTCTCAGATAATAAGCGACTTTGAGCATGTTTTCATGTGTCTCTTGGCCTTCCTTCTGTCTTCTTTAGAAAAAATTCTATTTAGCTCTGTTGCCCATTTTTTTATTGGATCATTTAGCTTTCTTTTATTAAGTTGTATAAGATGCCTGTAGATGTTGGAGATTAAACCTTTATGAGTGATAACATTTGCAAATATGTCCTCCCATACTGTGGGCTTTCTTGTTGTTTTATTGATGGTTTCTTTTGCTGTGCAAAAGCTTTTTATTTTGATGTAGTCCCATCTGTTTATTTTCTCTTTAGTTTCCATTGCCCTATGAGAAGTATCAGTGAAGAAGTTCCTTTGGCATGTCAGAGATTGTACTGCCTGTGGATTCCTCTAATATTTTTATGGTTTCCCATCTTATGTTTAAATCCTGTACCCATTTAGAGTTTATTTTTGTGTATGGTATAAGTTGGTGGTGTAGTTTCATTTTTTTTTCATGTATCTGTCCAATTTTTCCAACACCATTTATTGAAGAGACTGTCTTGACTCCATTGTATGTTCATGCCTCCTTTGTCAAATAATAATTGAGCATAGTGGTTTGGATAGGTATCTGTATTCTTTATTCTATTCCATTGGTCAGTATGTCTTTTCTTGTAACAGTACCAGGCTGTTTTGAGACCCGTGGCTTTGTAATACAGATGAAATCTGGTATTGAGATCCCACCTACTTTATTCTTCTTTCTCAGAATTGCTTGGCTATTTGGGGTCTTTTTTTTTTCCCAGATGAATCGTTGGAGAGTTCTTTCTAGGTCTGTGAAATATGTTGTTGGTATTTTAATGGGTAGTGCATTGAATCTATAGATTGCTTTGGGTAGTATGGACATTTTAATGATGTTGATTCTCCCAATCCATGAGCATGGTATGCTCTTCCATCTGTTAACGTCTTCCTCTATCTCTTTTTTCGGTGTCTTGTAGTTTTCTGCATGTAGGTCTTTTACCTCCTTAGTTAGGTTTATTCCTAGGTATCTTAATTTTTTTGGTGTGATGGTAAGTGGGATTGCTTTTTTAGTCTCTCTTTCTGTAAGTTCACTATTAGTGTATAGAAATGCCATAAATTTTGTATCCTACTACATTGCCGAATTCATTTATTAAGTCTAATAGTTTTATTGATGGAGACTTTCGGGTTTTTTATGTACAGTATCATGTCATCTGCAAATAAAGACAGCTTTACTTCTTCTTTTCCAATTTGGATGCCTTTTATTTCTTCTTCTTGTATAATTTTGCAATGGCTAATACTTTCAGTATTATGTGGAACAGGAATAGTGAGAGTAGGCATCCCTGTCTTGTTCCTGTTCTTAGGGGAAATGGTTTTAGTTTTTGGTCCATTGAGTATGATGTTAGCTGTGGCTTTATCATATATGGCTTTTATGATGTTGAGGTATGAACTTTCTATTCCCTCCTTGCTGAGATTTTTTATCAAGAAAGAGTGTTGGATTTTATCAAATGCATTTTCTGCATCAGTTGATATGTCTATGTGATTTTTATCTTTCAATTTGTTTATGTGATACATCACATTTATTGATTTGCATATATTGTACCATCCTTACATTCCTGGGATAAATCCTACTTGGTCATGGTGTATGATCTTTCTGATGTACTGCTAGATCCGATTTGCTAGAATTTTCTTGAGGATTTTGGAATCTATGTTTATGAGGGATATTGGCCTATAATTCTCTTTCATTGTGTCTTTACCTGGTTTTGGTGTTAGGGTGATGCTGGCTTCATAGAAGGTGTTTGGAAGTGTTCCTTCTTCTTGAATTTTTTTGGAATAGTCTGAGGAGGATAGGTTTTAATTCTTCCTTGAATGTTTGGTAAAACTCTCCTGTGTGGCCATCTGGTCCCGGGTTTTTGTTTGCTCGAAGCTTTTTGATGACTGCTTCAATTTCTTCCATAGTTATGGGCCTATTGAGATGTTTAGATTCTTCCTGGTTGAGTTTTGGAAGGTTATATTTTTCTAGGAATATGTCCATTTCCTCCAGGTTTGTTGAAATAGAGTTGTTCATAGTACTTTTTAACAATTCTTTGTATTTCTGTGTGGTCTGTTGTTATTTCTCTTTTTTCTATTCTGATTTTGATTATTTGAATTCTCTCTCTTTGCTTCTTGGTGAGACTGGCTAGAGGTTCATCAATCCTTTTTATCCTTTTAAAGAACCAGCTCTTGGTTTTGTTGATCTTTTGAATTGTTTCTTTGGTCTCTATGTCATTTATCCTTAGCTCTGATCCTTACTATTTCTTGCCTCCTGCTTTTACTGGGCATTTCTTGTTGCTCTCTTTCTAGCTCTTTGAGTTGTAGAGTTAGGTAATTTATTACTTTTTTTTTTTTGCAGTAGTCTTGTAGAGCTATGAACTTCCCTTTCAAGACTGCTTTTGCTGTGTCCCATAGATCTTGTATTGTTGTGTTTTCATTGTCATTTGTTGCCATGATGCTTTTTTTTTTATTTCTTCCTTGACCTCTCTGGTTACCCAGTCATTGTTAATAGTATCCTGTTTAGTCTCCATGTGGTTAATTTCTTTATATTGTTTTTATTATAGTTGATTTCCAGTTTTATGCCACTGTGATCTGAGAAAATGCTTGATATGATTTCTATCTTCTTCCATTTGAAGAGACTTTGCCTATGACCCAACATATGGTCTATCTTTGAAAATGACCCATGTGCACTTAAGAAGAATGTATGTTCTGTGGCTTTGGGGTGAAATGTTCTGAAGATGTCAGTTAATTCCATCTGGTCTAGTAAGTCATTTAAGATTGATGTTTCTTTGCTGATTTGTTTGTTTGTTTGTTTAGAGGATTTGTCCCGTTGATAGTGGAGTATAAAAGTCTGATACTATGATTGTATTACTATCAATCTCTCCCTTAATATCCTGCAGGAGTTTTTTGTTTGTTTGTTTGTTTGTTTTTTTAATGTATTTGGGTGCTCCTGTGTTTGTATGTGTATATGTTTACCGAAGTTATTTCTTCTTGTTGGATTGCTCCTTTTAGTATCATGAAGTGGCCTTCCTTATCTCTTGTTATGTCCTTCACTTTGAGATCTAATTTGTCAGATATAAGTATTTCTATCCCAGATTTTTTTTTCATTTCCATTTGCCTGAATAACCGTCTTTCATTCCTTCAACCTCAATCTGTGTGCATCTTTTTTTCAGAGGTGTGTTTCTTGTAGATAGAAGATATATTGGTCATGCTTTCTCATCCAATCTGTTAACCTTTGTCTTTTGATTGGAGCATTTAATCCAATCATTTAAAGTTATTATTGATAGGTACTTATTTGCAGGTTTGGTGGTAATAAATTTCCTTTGTCTTTTTTTGTTTGTGAAGCTCCTGATTTTACCTTCAATTTTGATTGAAAGCCTTGCTGGGTACAGTATTCTTGGATTCAGACCCTTCCTTTGCATGACTTTGTATATTTCATTCCATTCCCTTCTGGCCTGATGAGTTTTTGTGGAGAAATCAGTCGCTAGTCTGATGGGGGTTCCTTTGTAGGTAACTTTCTGTGTCTCTCTGGCCACTTTTAAGATTCTTACTTTGTTGTTGGTGTTTGCCAATTTAATTATAATGTCCCTTGGTGTTGTTCCTTTGGGGTTCATTTTGTTTGGGTTTCTGTGAGCTTTTTGGATTTGTGTGGGTTTTTCTTCCCTTTATCAGGGAAGTTTCCTGCCATTATTTCTTTAAACAGTTTTTCTATTGTTTGCTCAATTTCCTCTACTTCTGGAACCCTTATTATACAGATGTTATTTTGTTTTGTGTTATCCTAAAGTTCCCTTAGGCTCTCCTCCTGCTTTTCAATTTTTTTTTTCTAGAAGGTGCTGTACTTGGGTATTTTTTCCTACATATCTTCTAGCTCACTAATGTGGTCCTCTGCTTCTTCTTGTCTACTTTTGATGCTTTCTATTAAGTTCTTTATAGCAGCAATGTCATTTTTCATTTATTCTTGATTCTTCTTCATTTCCTCTTGGTTCTTCTTCATTTCCACTTGGTTTTTACTCATATTGTCGAATTTGTCTTCCATTCTTTTTAGTCACCTTATGACCTATATCTCGATTCTTTCTCTTTCAGGTTGCTTTCCTCCAATTCATTTACATTATTTTTTGGTGATGCCTGCTTTTCTTTCATAGGCGGGCTGTTTCTTTGTCTGCCTATGTCTCTTCTCCAGGTGTCTGGATATGTAATTGTCTCTCTCCTGTGTTGATTTAAGGGCACAAAATACAACACAACCATGTACAATGCACAAGGCACTGAACTGAAATATATTCACACTATTAATAACCACAAATAAGGTGACCACCAGAGAGAGACAAATTTGGGAAAAGTAGAGAAAGCAGAAGCGAGAAAAGAGGAAAAAAGAAAAGAAAGGATTGTCAAAATGAAATTGGGAGAAGGGAGAAAAAAAGGAAAATAAATGAAAAAAGAAGAAAGGGATAAAAAGGTAAGAGAGAAAAGAAAGAGATGAGAAAGAAAAGGAGAAGAAATTATTAATATGAGGAGAACTCTCCAATAGAACAGCCACTAAATCCTAACAAATGCTGAAAACAAGTACTTAGAGATTAATATAAACTACCAATAACAACTGATATCAACAGAGGTGAGGAAAACAGAGATTAAAAAAAAAAAAAAGCAGCCAAGACTGGTTTGGCTCAGTGGATAGAGCGTCGGCTTGCGGACTGAAAGGTCCCAGGTTCAATTCCGGTTAGGGGCATGTACCTTGCTTGCGGGCACATCTCCACTGTGGGGCATGCAGGAGGCGGCTGATCGATGTCTCTCACTCGTCGATGTTTCTGACTTTCTATCTCTCTCTTTTCCTCTCTGTAAAAAATCAATAAAATATATATTTTTTTAAAAAGCAAACAAAAATCAAAATACAACAAGAAGAAGAAGCAAAACAATCTCAGGAAAAAAGTACAAAAAATCGATATCATCAATGTTCAAACAAACAACTACAAAAGGACATAGAGAAAAACAATTTTTTGGATAGTGAAGACAGAGAAAAGAGAGGTATGTATGGACTTGGAGTAGGGGATTGGAACTTAGATATTTAAGTGGGGTGAAATTTTAACCAGGTAAAAAGAAAGAATAGGGAAAATCTAAAGTAGGAAAAGTGTAAGAGAAACAGGACAACAAAATGGGAATAGTTAGGAAGAGAGTGATGGCATAAAGGTAGAGTTGAGATAGAGTAAAATGATGTTAAAGGATAGATGAAAATAGAATGTAGAACTCTAATCCCAAGGTAAAATAAAGAGAAAATAAAATGACACTTTATTGTTCTGTTTGGCACAGCTGTTTCCCAGTTGGGAAATTATTGCAGTTTCTTGTGTTCCACTGCTGCTCAGTGTTGTAAGTCAATCCTGGTTTTTAAGCAGGCAGTATGTCTTATTCTCTTTATTCTTTTGTGATAGCACAAGAGTCAGTTATGAATCAGCCCCTGGATGGCAGTGTTTTGGGATTGACCCCCGAGACTATAAGTCCTCTGTTGCCTGTGCTTAGATCCTACTTTCCCTGTATTTCCCTGGAACTCCTCTGAATCTCCTCTGTGGCACTCATTACCGATTTGTGGGAGTGGGTTGCCCGATAGCTGGTTCTCTGATGGTTTTTCTGCGCTCTGATCCCCAGGTTCCAGAAAAACAACTTTCCCCTGCAGTCTCTTAGGTTGTCCCCAATTGGGTGATTCTATCTATTGGGCTTAGCAATCAGAAGCAAGGATCTGAAGAGGAAAGAGCACAAGTCTGCACAGTCCCCTTTCCCCACTCCTGTCCAAGCAATCGGCACACTTTAGTAACTCCCAGGCTGTCCTACTGCCCCAGATCAAAATGGGTTGCTTTCTAGAGATTCCCTTTGTTAGCAGCTCCGAAGACCCCCTTCCACATTCACGTATTATGCCAGCTCCAACAGGCACAGATTTCTCTAGGTGCAGCTTTCCCCCATTTCTGTTCCGAGGGACCAGAGACCTCACCTTAACCCAGGCAAAATCTGACCTTTCCGTGTGGAGTGTAGAGCTCCTCTGAATCTGAGTGTTTGCACCAATTGGGGAGCGGTATTCTGGGGTTTGCAGCTGTTCCGTGGGTTCCGCAATTGTAAATTTTCAGGCTTCCGTAAACATCCACTTTCCCCTTCAAGATGGCGCAGTCTCCGCGTCCACACTGGTGGCCCTGGGAGAAAAAAACCCCGTAGCAGTGGGGCTGCCTGGTCAGGGGAGCCCCATCCAGCAGTCCCCCACCTTCTCCTGGAGGATAACTGTCCCTTGACTCGCCAACCAACACTCCCAGTGTGATCCTCAGCTGTTCTCTCTGTCTGCTCAGTGAGAAGGCTCCGGACGTGTCCGTCTATTCCGCTGCTATTTTTTCTTTCTCTGAGATAGAGTCTTTTTAAAGAAGTAATTGAGATTCCATGAGGTAATGATGCTGATCCCTAATCCAATAGAATGGGTGTCCTTATAAGAGACAGATATACCAGGTTGGACACACAGAGAAAAGCCATATGAGGATACAGCAAGAAGTCAGTTAAATACAAGCCAAAAAGAGAGGCCTCAATAGAAATCATATCTGCCAATACTATTGGCCTTCCAGCCCCCAGAACTGATAAAATAAATTTCTGTTGTTTAAGCCACCTAGACATGTTTTTTTTTATTTTTTTAATATTTTATTATTTTTTACAGAGAGGAAAGGAAAGAGATAGAGAGCCAGAAACATTGATGAGAGAGAGACATTGATAAGCCACCTCCTGCATGCCCCCCCACCAGGGATGCGCCCGCAACCAAGATACATGCCTTTGACCAGAATCGAACCTGGGACCTTTCAGTCCCCAGGCCTAACGCTCTACTGAGTGTCGGCTAGACGTGGGGCTTTTAATAACAGAACTAGCAAACTAATAAATCAGATTGTTTTAGAATAGTATTTCAGCCAACACTCTGTGGAACATTAGTATCTAAAAATGTTAATAGAGATTTCTTAAAAGGGATCCTTGGTTTAATAAGTTTGGGAAGTAATCTATAATACAGTGGTACCTCAAGATACGAGTGCCCTAACATGAGATTTTTGAGATACGAGCCGTCGAGTGAGCGATTTTTGCTTTGAAATACGAGCAACAGTTGAGATATAAGTAATTGCGCAGATCGGCCAGCTGCACAAGACCCACCAGTTTACCGCGACTCAAGTGTCTCATAGTTTCCCAGGCCTCAAGGTTACGGAACGAATTAAACTCGTATCTCGAGGTACCACTGTATATTCTTCTCTTAAGGATTTGCAATGCATATTCATGTGTTAAACATATTTAGAAGCTTGAACTCAATAAATATGTTTTTTTTTCCCCAACTTCAACTTCAACATTTCCCAAATATGTTTGTCTAAGAATGTCCCACTTTTTGTTGAATGAATTATGTATTTCCCATCCAGAAGAAAGAGGCTGGGGGGAGAGACATATGCCTCTTCATGTCCCTTAAAGAAAAGTATGGCTTTATATTTCTATGTATAAGGAACATATAGAATGTGTTCTTAGTAAACCCTGAGCAATAGATGTTTACTGATATAACTTAGCTGAAAAGCAGAGTAAGCAAAAAAGGGGAAATGGATATCTTGTATGTAACATATAGGAGCTCTGGCATGTTATTTTAACTTTCATTTAGAAAGTCATTGTAATTGGTTAATTAAATTTTATATAATGACAGATTTTTTTCATTTAGTTTGAAATACTGTATATTTTTATTGATATGGATCTATATTTATAAGGATTGTATCTCTGATAACTTTATTTTGTTTACCCAAAAAGCTTCACAGCAGCATAATGCAGTAGTTAAAATACCTAATCCTAGGTATTAGAATATTTGTATATGAATCCTAGCACTTTTTTCCCCTTGGGCAGATTATCTCACCAGGTCTATCTTCCTCTGAAATAACTGGGGTGGTTATTGTGAAGCACTTGCTATACTGTCTATTACTCAGTATTAGTTTTATTCTGAGATAAGTTACACTCTACACAGAAAAGTGTAGAACATAAGTTGTGATGATCCATCATTACAAAAGATAGTGATTGCTGGCCTTGTTGCTATGTTGAGGTGAAATTCACATAATGTTAACCATTTTAAAGTGAACAGATCAGTGGCTTTAATACATTCACAGTGGTCTATGACCATTACTTCTAGTTCCAAAACATTTTCATCACTATAGAATGAAGCCCTGTACCCATTAAAAAGTGACTCTTCATTCCCACTCTCCCTAACCCTGGCAAATACCAATCTGTTTTTCTGTATTAATGAATTTCTCTATTCTGGATAATCCATATGGTTATAATCATAAAATGTGACCATTTATATATCTGGCTTCTTTCACTTAGCATAAAATTTTTGAGGTTTATCTATGTTATGGAACTATCAGTACTTTGTTTCTTTTTATAACTAAACTAGTGACCCAGTGCATGAATTCATGTGCATTGAAAGAAAATTAATTAGAAAGTGGCCAGTGGGGCAGGACTGGGAGAGATGGGCCAGACACCCTGGAGCTAACCTCCTGCAGACATTCCCTGGCTTCTACAGAGTGAGTAGGGTCCCTCCAGCAGGTGGGGTCCCTTGCCCTGGCCTGGGGTGATCAAGCCTAAATGGACCCTCTGACATCCCCCAAAAGGGTCCTGGAGTGGAAGAGGGCACTCTGCAAAGTTTCTGTCGTACAGGGTGTGGAATGCAAACACAGGAGCTGTCCCCTGATGGTCAGTGTGCTCCCATAGGGGGAGTGTAGCAGCGTGGCAGGAGTCTCTTCCACCTCTGTGGCAGCATTAAAGAACAGCAAGCCAAGTGATAAGGAGCAGCAAGCAGGCAGGCAGTAAGGAGTGAGGGCTCCCGGACATCCCCCGAGGCTCCCAGACTGTGAAAGGGGGTAGGCCAGAATGAGCCCCCTTCTCTAGTGCATGGATTTTGTGCACTGGGCCTCTAGTATATAGATAATATTGCATTATACATATGTATACATTATACATATGGATCTCCTGTGGGATTGGGCCTAAACTGGCAGTTGGACATCCCACTCACAATCCAGGACTGTTGGCTCCTAACCACTCACCTGCCTGCCTGCCTGATTGCCCCCTATCTGCTCCCATGCCACCTGATTGATGCCTAACTGCTCCCTTGCTGGCCCAATTGCCCCTAACTGTCCTCCCCTGCCGACCCGATCACTCCCAACTGCCCTCCCCTGCCGCCATGATTGCCCCCAACTGCCCTACCCTACTGGCCTGATGGCCCCAACTGTTTTCTCCTGCGGGCCTGATCGCCCACAGCTGCCCTCCCCAGCCGCAACCTGCCTCCTCCTCCGGGACTCACCCCCTCCCCATGAAGGGACAGGAACACCAGGACCAGCCTCCTCCATGCCATGCGGAGCCATGGGACCCCCAGGCCTCACCATGCAGAGTAGCTGCCAGGCCTCGCCTCAACTGTGCACACAGCCATCTTGTGGCGGCCATATTGAGGCGGCCATCTTTGTGGTGGCCATTTTTTGACAACATCGCACACAAGGGTGCAAGGACCACCTAGGCTTTTATTAGTATAGATATCACAATTTGTTTATTCATTCATCTGTTCGTGGATATACGGGTTGTTTCTACCTTTTGGCTATTGTGAATAGCACTGCTATGAACATTTGTGTAGAAGTATTTGTTTAAGTACTTGTTTGAATTCTTTGGGTAAATAAATACCTATGAGTGGAATTGTTGGATCATATGGTAATTTTATGTTTTTTAACTTTTTGAGGAACCACCAAACTGTTATCTGCAGGGGCTGAAATAATTTACATTCCTACAATCAATGTACAAGGGTACCAATCTCTATATCCTCACCAATACTTGCTGTTTTCCCTTTTTGTTTTTGATTATAGTTATTTTGGTAGATGTGAACTGGTATCTCATTTTCCTAATAGCTAATGGTATTGACTCTCTTTTTCATGTGTTTATTGACCTTTTGTATATTTTCAGAGAGATGTCTATTTAAACCCTTCATCCAGTTCTAAGGGGGTTATTTGTCTTTGATTTTGAGCTGTAAGAGTTCTTTATATATTCTGGAAAATAGACTCTTACCATATATATAAGATTCATATATTTTGTCCCATTCTGTAGATTGTCTTTGTAATTGATAATGTTCTCTGATACATGCAAGTTTTAATTTTTTTAAAATATATTTTTATTGATTTTTTACAGAGAGGAAGGGAGAGGGATAGAGAGTTAGAAATATCGATGAGAGAGAGACATCAATCAGCCGCCTCCTGCACACCCCCTACTGGGAACATGCCCGCAACCAGGATACATGCCCTTGACCGGAGTCGAACCTGGGACCTTTCAATCCGCAGGCTGATGCTCTATCCACTGAGCCAAACTGGTTTTGGCTTTTTATTTTTTATTTTTTTAATATAAAGTTTTAATTTTTATAAAGTCCCATTTATCTGGTTTTTCTTTTGTTGCTTATGCTTTTAGTGTCTCTTGTATTTAAGAACCATGGCCAAATAACAGATCCTGTGTATTTGTCTAAGAGTCCTATGATTTTAACTCTTAAATTTGGATCATTAATCCTTTTTTTAAAAAAATTAATTTCTATATGTGGTGTTTTTCATCCAGTTTCCCATCACTGTTTGCTGATAAAACAATTTTTTCTGTTGTTTTAAAAATCCATATCTTCAATAAAAATTTTCTCTAGTGAAGTGATTAAGATCACTGGTTCTGGAGACAGAACACTTAGATCCAAATCTGGCATTACTACTTATTCCCTGTGACCTTAGGCAAGTTTTTTAAACTTCCTAATACTCAGCTTCCTTATATACAAAATAATAGAAAATCAAGTCCATAGCATTATTATGAACATTATATTGTATATTATATGTAAAGCTGTTAAAAGATTCCTGACAATGATAGATTGGTTTTTGTAAGAATTACCATCCAAATCTGTGATCCTTTGAAGTAATCACTGCCCTATATAATAAAAGGCTAATATGCAAATCGACCAAATAGTGGAATGACTGGTCTCTATGACTCACTGACCACAAGGGAGTAGATGCTCAATGTAGGAGCTGCCCCCTGGTGGTCAGTGTGCTCCCACAGGGGGAGCGCCACTGAGCCAAAAGCCAGGCTTGCCAGTGGGCTCACAGCTGGTGAGCACAGCAGCGGTGGCAGGAGCCTCTCACAGGTACCTCCATGGCAGTGCTTAGGACTGTGCATCGGGCCTCTTGTAATAAATCACCCTAATTATCATCCATCGGGCCTAGATAAATACTTTAATTTTTCAAAGGGTAAGACTGATGGATCCAGAAGAATTACTAGTAAGATAAATTTCATGGCATTTTGTATGTTATTTACTCTTTTATCCAGAAACCTGAGATTTAGAATGTTAACTATGCCAACAAATAATGATCAAGTGGCAGAGATGGGATCCGTTGGAGCATCTGCGGCTTCACTCTATTATGGTGACATAGTGCAGAAAAAAGCTTTAGTAAACATAACCTTATTTCTTTCTGGAATTACATATAATACTAGAGTAAGGAAAGAAGAAAAGGGTGTGTGTGTAACATATACATGTGCCATATAAAACATTGTATACTAATCAGTTCTCTATGGGAATATTTTACTGTGATTTATGTGTACTTTTGGCTAAATCTCAGACGAGAGCACACTGCACTCATTTTTATAATTCTGTATATAATCAATATTTATAAATCAAGTTTAATATTTGTCTGATTTTTTTTTAGTGCACTGAATTGAGAGTAAAAAATTTAACATCAAGTAAATCAATGTGTATTTTTCACTGATAACTCTGAGCCCAGTTTTTTAAATGGTATTAAAGAAAATTTTATAGCTTATATATTTATTGTTTTTTTTTTTGTGTGCGTGGTTCTCTCAGATGTAATAAAGGAACAGAATCGAGAGTTACGAGGTACACAGAGAGCTATAAGCAGAGATCGAGCAGCTTTAGAGAGACAAGAAAAACAGCTGGTAAGTAGAACATTGAATTTCATTTTAACTTTTCAAACAAATTTGGAAATTATTGTTGGAATAATTAGCTAACTAGGAAAAAGACGGATGGTAGGTGGTAAGATATTTGCTTTATTAATAAATGGCATTGAGCACCTTTCTGTAATTTCTGCTTGCCTTTGTTTATTGTGTCATTCTGCTGACTTACCAGAATTCTGTGTATTCTGCTATTTTAAAATCAAAGTATTCTTCAGTTTGTAAAAGTTATGAATGCCTAGGAAGAAATATTGCTCAAAACAGAGCCAAATTCTTCTTAGCTAATAACAAAGATAATGTAGTCTCTAAAAACAAGAGAGGGTTACAAGAAAATAATATTAACTCATAGGTGTCTTACTTGATATTTGAACTTATTTGATATTTTAAGTATCATTGTATCTGTAATAAAGAATATTTTTAAAAACAGATTGACTATCTTTAACTATTTTGTTATGTTTTTAAATATATGTTGCTTAAAATATTTTAATAAACACATGAAGTATAATTGAAATGCAATAGACTGTACATATTCAAAGAATACAGTTTGATACATTTTGACATACCTATTAACTACAATGTAGGTAATGACCAAATCCTTCATTCCTAAAAGTTTCATACCCATCTCTCCCTGTCAAGCAAACACTGATCTGTCACTGCAGATTAGTTTACATCTTCTAGAACTTTATATAGATGGAATCATAGAATATGAATATCTTTTTTCAGATGGCTTCTTTCACTCATAACTTTTGAGATTGATCAATTTTGTTGCATTTATCGGGATTAATTCTTTTTTGTTAATGAATGTTATTATATTGTGTGGATGTTCCACAATTTATCTATTCACCAGCCAGTCGACATTTGGGTTATTTCTAGATTTTGGCTATTTTGAATAAAGTTGCTATAAACATGCAATTGAAATCTTTGTGTGAACATATGTTTTCATTACTCTTGGGTGTATTCCTCCAAGTGGGATTTCTGGGTCATAGATTAAATGTATATTTAACTGTATAAGAACTCTCAACAGTTCTGTGAAATGGCTATACTATTTTCTGTTCCCACCAGCAATATATGCAAGTAAAGCTGTTTCACATCCTGGCCGAGAGTTGAAGTTAATAGTCTTTTCCCCTGTAGCCGTTCTAGCAGAGTGTAGCAGATTGTCATTTTAAATTGGATTTTCCTAATCGCTAATGATGTTCAGCATCTTTTCATGTGCCTGTTTGCCTTTTACATAACATCTTTGCCAAAGGGTCTACTGAAATATTTTACCTATTTTTTTAAAGTTGTTTTCTAATTATTTAGTTGTAAGAATTCTTTATATATTTTGGACACAAGTACTTTATTAAATATATGATTGCAAATATTCTCCCCAGTTCTTGACCTCATCTTATATTTTCTTAATAGTATTTTTTTTTAAGCAGATGTTTTTATTTTTATCAAATACTAGAGGCCCGGTGCATGAAATTCATGCATGGGGGCGTAGAGTGAGGTTATCCCTCAGCCAAGCCTGCACCCTTTCCAACCTGGGACCCCTCAAGGGATGTCCGACTGCCCTTTCACAATCCAGGACTGCTGGCTCCCAACTGCTTGCCTGCCTGCCTTCCTGATTGCCCCTAGCCACTTCTTCCTGCCAACCTGATCACCCCTTAACCACTCCCCTGCCAGCCTGATTGATGCCTAACTGCTCCCCTGTCAACCTGTTTGCCCCTAACTGCCCTCCCTTGCAGGCCTAGTCACCCCCAACTGCTCTCCCCTGCAGGCCTGGTTTACCTCCAACTGCCCTCCCCTGCAGGCCTGGTCGCCCTAAACTGCCCTTCCCTGCTGGCTATCTTGTGGTGGCCTTCTGGTATCCACTTAGGGGCAGGATCTTTGACCACATGGGGGTTGCCATCTTGTGTGTTGAAGTGATGGTCAAGTTTCATATTACTCTTTTATTAGATAGGATAGAGGCCTGGTGCATGCATGGGGGCCAGTTTACCCTGAAGGGTGTCCCAGATAAGGGTGGGGGTTCCCTTGGGGCATAGGGTGACCTGGGTGAAGGTGGTTTGCAAGCTGGCCATGCCCACCAGCTACCCAAGTGGAGGCCCTGGGATCTGGGATTTACTTATTTTCTACAATTGAAACTTTGTAGTCTAGAGCAGAGCCAAGCCTCCTGCTCACTCTGTGGCTGCAGCCATGTCTGTTGGGATTTATTTATCTTCTATAATTGAAACTTCGTAGCCTTAATAGGAAGCCAAGACAGGCCAGGGCTACAGAAGCTTGGCTTTTTCCATCTCTGGGGGAAACCCGAAACCCTAGCCCCCTGCTCTCTCCAACTCTGTGGCTGCCACCATTTTTGTTGGGATTTATTTATCTTCTCTAATTGAAACTTTATAGCCAGGGTGTGTGAAAAGCTTGGCTTCCTCCATTGTTAGAGAAACACAAGCCTCCCTCCTACTTGCTCTGTGACCGCAGCCATCTTGGTTGATGTTAATTTGTATACTTGCTCCTGATTGGCTGGTGGGCGTGGCTTGTGGGCATGGCTTGTGGCTATAGTGAAGTGATGGTTAATTTGCATATTACTCTTTTATTAGATAGGATGATTTATTATTTTTCTGTTATTAGTGCTATTAGTGTCCTAAGAAATCTTTGCCTAACCCAAAGTCACAATACTTTCTCTTATATTTTCCCCTAGAAGTATTAAAGTTTTAGTTCTTACATTTAGAACTGTGAACTACATTGAATTAAATCACTATGTTGTCAGCCATCTTTGACCACATGGTGGCGGCCATGTTGTGTGTTGGAGTGATGCTCAATTTCAGTATTACCTCTTCATTATACAGGATGTTAACCCTTCAACTTTATACTTCTGTTTTCAAAATAGTTTTGGTTATTTTAGGTGCTTTGTATTTCCAAATGAACTTTCAAATAAAATTGTGAATTTCTACATAAAAGTTCTGTTTTGATTAGGATTACATCAAAACTAATTACATTGACTAGGTAAACTAATTTGGGAAGACTTAACATCTTAATACTGTTGAGTCTTACAATCTATGAACAGGTTGTATCTCTTCATTTATTTAGATCTTTCAATTTTCTCAGCAGTGTTTGTACTTGTAATTAGACATGCTCTGCATTCTCTTCTCAACTATATTCTTAACTATTTCATATTTTTTATGCTGGATATTTAAAAAAACAAATTCAATTTCTGATTTTTTTGTTACTGTTATGTAGAAAGAAATACATTAATTTTTTAATAATCATCTGTAATCCTGTAATCTTCTGAAACTCCCTTATGCATATTCTATTAGATTTCTATACAAATCATCATATCACCTATGGATAAATTAAACTTTTCATCTTCCTTCCAATCTGGATGCCTTTTTTTTTTTATACACTTTATTACACTGGCTAAAACTTTTAATGTTAAATAGAAGTGATTATAGCAGTCAACCTCATATTTACTGATCTTAGGAAGAAATATTCAGTCTTTCACCATGAAGTATGATATTAAAACTAGGATTTTTGTAGACTTCCTTTCTCAGGGGAAGTTTGGTTTTATCTATTATTCTGAATCATTTTATCAGGAGTAAATTTTGTGAAATGTTTTTTATTTTTATTTTTTGCATCTATTGAGATGATTATCACATAGTTTCTCTTTTGTGTGTTAATGTAGTGAATTACTTTGATTTTCCAAAGTTGAATCAAGCTTTTGCTCCTGAGATAAATGTCACTGGTAATGAGGTATGGGGGTTTCTGAACTTTTATTAAGAATACTTGCATTTGTGTCCATTAAATATATTCATTTGCAGTTGTCTTTTTGTGTAGGTTTTTTTTTTAAACCTTTATTGTTTAAAGTATTACATATATCCCCTTTTGTGCCCCATTGACTGGCCTTCTCTACCCTATTATCTGTGACCATGGATTATGCTTATCTATATATATAAAAAGCTAAGTGTCCATCCGACTGGTAGCTATGATGTATACTGACTACCAAGGGGAAGACACTCAATGTAGTAATTGCCATGACACACACTGACCATGTAAAAATAAACAGCACCAAAGACCTGGCGCCAACAAACTAACACTTGGCTTCTCCCAAGTAAGATACCTCACCAAATCGCAGCCAACGCTGCCACAACCCCATCGTACAAAATGCATCTCACAGCCCAGCTCAGCCAGGAAATGGTTGCTATGGGCACCATGTAATGACATTACATAGCAGTGCCTGACTTCCTCATCCAAACCACTAGCATCCTTGAAGTTCCATCCAAGGAACTCGACTTGCTTTATAGTCAGGTGCAAACAGTTTACAGTTTAACCAAATGTCTGTGAAGCATTTTCACGTGCTCATCTCATTTGATTTTTATGGAAGTCCTGGAGTACTTAGATAGGAGACTTGGTAGAATCCTATTTTCTTTTCATTAGCCAGAAAATGGAGATTTAGAAAGTTTAGAAACTTGACCTGACTGAAAAGAAGTAAGAAATGGTGGACCTTGAAAATGAGTTCAGGTTTTCTCACTGCACAGAATATAGTTGAACACTGCTACAGTTAAATATTTTACCCTTTGTTCTCCCTGCATAATCTATAATAATAATCTGCTTCATGTTGATATTTACTGTTGTGTTGCTGACAGTTACCTAAAAGAGAAGTTGGGTGCTTCACTGAGCTGGAAAAAGTTTAGCTAAATCAGAAAGTAGGTCTAATTAAGCAAGTTTATTCTATATATATAAAAGGCTAAGTTGACTCACACATGCATGATATATATGAAGCTCTGGCTGGTGCCAATCTCACGCATGTGTTTTGATCTGTAATTGTGGATCATGAAATTGCTTGACACTTCTATTATAGAAAAAGGGTGAATAGCAATATTAAAATATTTCTTCTAATTAATTTCCTTTCAATGTGAATAGATCCATGCACCAAGACACTAATATGTATATAAGTTTTTGGTTAATCTCTTCCCATCCACCCATCCACCCCAGCCTTCCCTCTGAGAAGTATCTTTATTTAGTTTTGACAGCAGAATAATGATGATGGTAAAGCATGAGTTGGCAAGTAGCCCCTTACTTTCTCTTTTACTGGAAGATTTGATAGGATTTATCAGCAAACCCATTGGAAGTGACTTTTTCTTATAGATAGGTTTTAAACTACAAGTTCATTTAAAAAATAGATAGAGATCAGGTTATCTGTCTTTTTGACTGAGCTTTGGTAGTTTGTGTCTCTCCTCTGTCCATTTCTACCACCTTTTAAGATGTGATCACATACTATTGTTCATAATATTCTCGTATTGTCCTTTAACATCATTAGGATATGGAGTGATGCCCCTGCTTACATTCCCAAAACTTATAACTCATGTGTTCTCTCTGACTTTTTGTTTTTAATCCTCACCCAAGGATATTTTTCCATTGATTTTTAGAAAGGGTGAAAGAGAGAGGGAAAGACAGAAAGAAACACCAATGTGAGAGAAACCATTGATTGGTTGCCTTTAGTGCATGTCCTGACCAGGGCCCAGGACAAGGAGAGGCCTGCAACTGAGGTACGTGCCTTTGACTAGAATCAATCCCAGGACCCTCTGTCAATAGGACAACACTCTATGCATTGAGCCAAACCGGCTAGGGCTGTTCTCTCTCTGGTTGTTTTCCCTCAGCTGTCTGGCTAATAGTACATCAATTTGATTAATTTTTTTTTGCAAAAACACACACACCAAAAAAATACCTGCTTTTGATTTCATTAACTTTCTGCATTCTTTTCCTTCTTCAGTTTATAGATTTCTTAGTTTATATTATTTCCTTTCTTTTGTTTATTTTGTATTATATTTTTTTCTATGTTAATGCTTTAGACATTTTTGACATAATATTTTTGCCTTTACTATTTTGTTTAATTCATTTTTATACCTATTTTATTTTTAAATTACAGTTGACATTCAATATTATATTAATTTCACATGCACAGCATAGTGATTAGACATTTAAATAACTTACAAAATGATAATTCCAGTACCCATCTAGCACCATACACGGTTATTACAATATAATTAATTATATTTCTTATTCTGTACTCTACATCCCCATGACTATTTTGTAACTACCAATTAGTATTTGTTAATCCCTTTACCTTTTTAAATATAACCTTTAATGCTATAAATTTCTAAAAATATTTTTAACTACAGCATACACATTTTGATATGTGCTGTTTTCATTTTATTAAATTCAAATTATTACTTCATTTCCTCCATTATTTTTTAATCTATTATTTATTTAAAATCATTAATTTCTGCTCATGTGTGACTTTTCTTTCAGATTTTCCTTACTGATCTTTAGTTTAATATTTATTGTGGTTAGAGAACATAACTTCGCATCAATTCAACCCTCTTAAACTTATTGAGCCTTGTTTTCTGATGTAGAATATGCTGTATTTTGTTGATTCTCTTTTTCAGTGTACACTTGTAAATGAGGATTCTGCTATTTTGAAGTTTTCTGTAAGTGTTGGTTAGGTCAAGTTAGTAATAGTGTTTTTTGTAAAGTTTCTGTATTGTTACAGATTTTTTTGTCCATTAGTGATAATAATTACAGTAATATACTTGTGATATTCCTCAAGCTAATTGTATATTTGTTTGCCTCTTATTTCACTTCTGTCAGTTATGCTTCATATATTTTTAAGCATTCTTATTAGGTACATAGACTTTTATGTGTTTTGTATCTTTACGTATTGATTCCATCATTTTGAAATTCTTCTTTATTTCTGGTAACATTCCTTTTTCTCAAGTTCTGTTTGTTTTATGTAATATTAATGTAGCTACTCCAGATTTCCAGATTGTAATTAAGTATTTATATATAGTATATATTTTCTATTATTTTACTTAGCTTTGTGTGTTGTTTTTTAATTAAAATTTGTTTCTTAAGCTAGCATATATTTGGGTCTTATCCAATCTGAAAATCTGCCTTTTATTTATTAGATGGACCTTTTAACTTAATATGTTTACATTATTAGCTTCAAACCTATCGCTGTGCTCTTTTTTGCTATGTCCCATCAAACCCTTTATTTATTTAATTTTTCTTCTTTCCTTCCTACTTTTAGGTTGAGTTTTTAAATTTTCTGCTAGTCTCTATGTGCATACTGTTTTGTAGACCAGCTTTGATTTGTAGATGAAGGTACTGGTTCTTTCGTATAGAAACATGTGGACTAAATTACCTTTTCAAATTATTCTTTTCTTTCTATGACTTTATGACAGCCTCTGCCTCAATTCATGATCGGGGAGAAAAGGTGTATTTTACAGGGGTATATAAAAGTAGGTTTACATTTGTGAGTACATGAAACAATTTATTCTTGTAGTATTCTTTATTAGTTATTGTATTTTCCATATTAACAACTGTAAACCTACTTTTGCCCACCCATATATATTTGACCTGTTCTTTTGAAATAAGTATTGAGGTCTACCCCTCAATGATTTTATTCCCCTCTTTTAATTTGCTCTCATAGGAATTAGAAATTAAGAAGATGGCCAAAATTGGTAATAAAGAAGCTTGTAGAGTTTTAGCCAAACAGCTTGTACAATTACGGAAACAGAAAACAAGAACTTTTGCTGTAAGTTCAAAAGTCACTTCTATGTCCACACAAACAAAAGTGATGAACTCTCAAATGAAGATGGCTGGTGCAATGTCTACTACAGCAAAGGTAAGTAGAAGCCATTATATCCATAGATTTGGAATTAATGTAATATATTTAAATATCAAGTTATAAATCAGATTTTAAAACACTTCCTGCCACATATATAGTATAGAATCTGTAGTTTTTACCAAAATGAGTTATAATCCTACATAATAAAGAGGTAATATGCAAATTGACCATCAAACCAACACACATGATGGCTGCCCCCATGGTCAAAGATGGCTGCCCCCAAGTGGGCATAAGATGGCCACCACAAGATGGCCTGCAGGGGAGAGCAGTTATGGGCAATCAGGCAAGCAGGGGAGGGCAGTTGTGAGGGCCAGGCCTATAGGAAAGGGCAGTTGGAGGCAACCAGACTAGTAGGGGAGTGCAGTTAGGGGCGAACAGTCCTTTAGGGGAGGACAGTTGGGGGAGACCCAGGCCTGCAGGGGAGGGCAGTTAGGAGGGACCAGGCCTGCAGGGGAGGGCCATTGTGGGAGAACCAGGCCGCAGGGGAAGCAGTTAGTGGTGACTGGGCCAAAAGAGGAAGGCAGTTAGGGGCAACCAGGCCTTCAGGGGAGGATAGTTGGGTGGGGGCCAAGCCTGGAGGGGAGGGCAATTTGGGGGACCAGGCCTGCAGGGGAGAGCAGTTGAGGTAACCAGGTCCCCGAGGAAAGCAATTGGTGGTGACCAGGCCATCAGGGGAGGGCAGTTGGACGTGTCCAGGCTGCAGGGGGGGGGCAGTTGGGGAGGACTAGGCCTGCAGGGGTGGGTAATTGGGGGCAACCAGGCCTGCAGGGGAAGGTACTTAGGAGGAATCGGGTCAGCAGGGGAGCAGTTAGGCATCGATCAGGCTGGCAGGGGAGTGGATAGGAGGTGATCAAGCTGACAGACAGAAACAGTTAGGGGCAACCAGGCAGGCGAGCAGTTGAGAGCCAGCAGTCCTTGATTGTGAGAGGGATGTCCGACTGCCCATTTAGGCCTGATTTCATTAAAACAGGCCTAAAAGGGCAGTCGGACATCCCTCAAGGGGTCCCAGATTGGAGAGGATGCAGGCAGGGCTGAGGGACATACTCACCCCTCGTGCATGAATTTTGTACACCAGGCCTCTAGTGTGTGTGTGCGTGTGTGTGTGTGTGTGTGTGTGACCTAGCCTTTTCCCCTGGATAATCAGCAAGCCCCCAGGAACCAGAAGGTTGCGGAAAGTAAAAGACTGATGGTCTCATGGTCACAATCTCTGTAAAGGTAATATCTTTACCTAAATTACTAGAGGCCTGGTGCACGAAATTCATGCACTTGGGCCTGGGAGTGGTCCTTCAGCCCAGTATGAACCCTCTCACAGTCCGGGAGCCCACAGGGGATGTCTGTTTGACAGCTTAGGTCTGTTCCCCCTAAGCCAGCAGCTAGACATCCTTAGAGCTGCCACAGAGACAGGAGTGTCTCCCACCACTGCTGCTGCACTTGCCAGCTGTGAGCCCAGCTTCTGACTGAGTATTGCTCTGCCTGTGGGAGCATACTGATCACCAAGGGGCAACTCCTGTGTTCAGTGTCTTCCTCTTGGTGGTCATTAGCCTTTTACTATATAGGATGTTTAAGTTTCTAAGCCCTAAGATAGATGATAGACCCACTGGCTACTTTGCCATGAAACAAAATAAAGGGATGTCAGAACTATCCTCACGACCTAAAAAATGATTAACCACCCTTACCTTTCCTATGGTCAATCAGCTCCCAGCACGACCTACAATCTCTAACCCACTGTGTCTTGTGATTTTGCCTTAAATAATCTATAATGTACAAACCAGTGGAAACTTCTAACATTTGAGTATTAACTTCCATCCTCTTGGGTGACACCATCTATTTATACATATATATATATAAAAGTCTAAGTGACCATTACAACTGAACAACCAGAACAACCGGTTGACCAGTCACTATGACATGCACTGACCAAAAAGGGGAAAATGCTAAGCACAGGAGCTTCCCCCTGGTGCTTAGTGCACTCCCACAGCAAGAGCATTACTCAGCTAACAGACCTCTCCCAGTGGCCCACCAGTCTGGCAGCAACCACTCCCTCCCTCAGTAGACCTACAGGTCTAATCTCCAGAGAATGGGCCAGCCACTGCTGGAACAGTGCCAATGGCACGATCCCAACAGTGCTGCTGACCTCCTGAAAGTCAGCCTTGGGCACCACAGCTACTTCCTCTCCCTTGACGCTATGGAAGGAAGAAAGTCTATAAAAACATCCGCCAGGTGGCTCCTGACAACAGGCAGGGAAGTCAGCAGGACAGATCCAGAACTCAGGCCAGCAAGGGCATCCCACCACCTGTCCAGAGGGCCGATTGCATCCTGGCCCCACCTTCCTCTCCCTGGGGACCCCACTATGCACAAATTTGTGCACTGCGCCTCTAGTATTAGATAACCCAGAAAACTACTTCTAGATTCTTTACTGATTGAATAAATTTTATAAATTTTTTTGCTTTAGAAAATTTTCACTGTTTCAAGGTAACATGTAACTTCTAAATTTTTTTGAACTGACTGAAAACAATGTTTGCTTTTATCTCTTAAACTGTCAGAGATTTGTGAGCTTCTTATTTCATTGATCTATATGTTTTGATTACTTTAAAGTAGTAATTTCCTCATGACTCATTTTCATGTATGTGTCATAAGGACACATGGATACTATTAGAAGGATTTATCAATTAGTTTTAATAGGAACTTATGTTTAATTTTCAGTCTTTATATTAAAAATTAGAGGCCTGATGCTTGCAATTTGTGCAAGAATAGTCCTTCCTTCCCCCTGCTGCTGGCACCAGCTTCCCTCTGACACCTGAGACTTAAGCTTCCCTCCATCTGCTGGCAGGCACTCAGGACCTGGGCTTCCCTAGCAGCTCTGGCTTCATCCAGAAGTATATCTGGTCTAATTAGCATATTATGCTTTTATCATTATAGACTAGAGGCCTAGTGCAGGAAATTTGTACACTCAGGGATGGTGTCCCTCAGCCCAGCCTGTGCCCTCTTGCAGTCTGGGAGTCCTCAGGGGATGTCTGACTGAAGGCTTAGGCCTGCTCCCCTTGGAGAGGCTCCTGCCACCACTACTGTACTCGCCAGCCATGAGCCCTGTGGGAGCGCACTGACCACCAGAGGGCAGCTTCTGCATTGAGTGAGATCAGGTTAAAACTGGCTCTCTGACATTCCCCAAGGGGTCCCAGATTGTGAGAGATCCCGCTAGTGCATGGTCAAGGTCAGGGAGGGACGTGGGAGGTTGGCCAGCAACGGAGGGACCGCAGGAGGGATCCAGCTGGTCTCCCTCAGTCCCAATCAGCTGGACCCCAGCAGCAAGCTAACCTACACAGCTCTGCCCCCTGGTGGTCAGTGCACATCATAGCGAGTGGTTCAGCCGCCTTAACATATCATTAGCATATTATGCTTTGATTGGTTGAATGGAAGACCAGACGACTGGACACTTAGCATATTAGGCTTTTATTATATAGGATGTTTTTGCTATAAGCCTGAAAGGACTTTGAGCCTTTTGATTTTTTAGTAAATAATGAGCTCCTTGATGCATGTGAAGAACTGTAAGGAACAAGAAGTTTAAGACAAAGACTCTCCTCTCAGAGATCTTACAGTTCAGTTGTGGGGAGGGTGTTAAGATATGTCTGAAAAGGAAACTTCCCCTACTCAGCAGTCTGTGCTGAGCTTCAGTGAATTGCAGGTTTTTTTTAAATAGAATCATCTAAAAGTCTTACATCACTATTTGTTAAATATAGGGAAGGAGGAGTATGAATATGAAGAGGAAAGGGGGAAAAGCCAGGGAAAAGATAAAGTAAGTTTCATATGAGAAAAATGGTATATACTTTTGATTCTCATTATTTGCAATAGTGAATGTTCTACAGTGTTGGAAACACTGAATTAATGAATATCAAACTATTGCTCTGAAGAAAAATGAAGGGTTAGGTTCCTGTGAGCCTTTGGATACATTTTTATCAACCAGTGTATACCTAAATTTGTTTTGTGTGTGTTTCTGTTGAAAGAAACCATATTTAATTGTTGATTCATTAACATTGAACTCATGGCAATAACACTATAACTCATGTGTGAAAAAAGCTAACTTAACAAAGTGTATTTTCTCCATAAGCACATCACAGCCTTGTTGCACTTAGGAACACTAAATGGCACTTTAGTATTAGATTTGTGGACCATTTTAAACAGCAAAATCACCAGCAAAGGCACAAGAATGTGACAATGAATAAACAACAAAAATGACACTTGTTCAGAATAGCTGAAACAAGAAGGCAGAATGTCGCCTGTTTGACCTCAGCTGAAAATGTGCAGGTTGGGCAACTAAAACTTTTGGTGCTGTGCATGTCCACGAATAAGCACAAAACTGCAAGTTTGACTTGAGGTTACAAATAAATGTTAGTGAGGAGGCAAGTTCAAAAATATTGAATCCAAAAATAATGAGGACGTCTGAATTGTAATTTTCACTTTAATTTCTTAGAAATGTGTTAACTCAGTAAGTATTGGTTTAGATCCTAAAGCTAAGAACTATACCAAGTAATGGAGATGAAGTGGAAAACAAAACCTGGCATGGGCTTTACCTGTAATAGATTACAGTCCATTTAAAAAGTAGCCCATTTAAGATGTAGGTTAGTGCAGTGATTAGGAACCTAAGTTCTGGAGCCAAATTACTTGGTTCAGATTTCACTTCCACTTAATAGCTGTGTGTTATTAATAGCAGGTCAAGTTATTTCACCTTTCTGTGCCTTCATTCCCCATTAGCAATATAGGGAAAATGGTAGAACCTGCCACATAAAGATTTTTCAGGTTTAAATGCATTTAACTCTAAATATTAGTACATATAAAGTACTTAGAACAGTGTCTGACACACAGTAAGGTTATTTAGGCATTAACTGCTCTATTATTATAATTATTCTTATTAGTATTATTTGCAACAATAATGTAAGTTGCAAGTAAAGTATTCTAATTTACACAAATAAGTATAAAACTTCATGTATACCAAGTAGGTTGTAACCAAGGTACATATTCTAATCTGGGATGTCAGGAACTACTTCTTTAGGAAAGAGGTATATAAACTGAAATCTAAAGTGCTGTTAGTAAAAGCAAATGGAGAAAGCATTCCAGGTGAGAGGAAGTATATGCAAAGGTCCTGTGACAGGAGAGAGCATGACACATTTAAGGAAGTAAAAGAGCAGGCTGACTAGAGGGCAGTAGTGCAAAATGAGACTGGCTTATTAAGGAGAGTTCAATTAATATTTGGTCTCACAGTCCAATTGCAGAATTTGACTTTTTATACTAAAAATAATGGGCAGCCATTGGAGAATTAGGTATGTGTGGGTTGGTAGGGATGGGGGGATATAGTGTCATACTTAAAGATTACTTTGGCTGCATTATTGCATATAACTTGTCTGAGAAAAGAATGTATGCTTCCCATCTTTGAAACATGGTTTATGTTGTATAGTGTCTTTTAATATTGAACTAACTATATATATATGTACATAAAATATTGTATCTATATTAGATAGCATTATCCTCTTTTACTGAAATAAGTTGTGAACATAAAATGTAAAAGAATTATTTTCACATATTTTTGCAAAACTCAGTGATTTGTTTCTTCCTTTAAACCATGATTTAAAAAGTTAAAGGATTAAGTACATATGCTAGTATGTCCTTTTTACTTTAGATATTAAGTTAATGATTTATAAAAATTAAATTATTTTTAATTTGGACATTACCTACTTACCACATAATAGTCAAATATAGTTCTCTCATCTGAATAGTGATGAATTTTTATTGACAGTATTTTTTATTACATTTTTTTTTGCCAATTGTTCAGATGAGATTTTCCACACCAGTTTTTATTATATAGATGTTAAGCAGATGGTTTCCAATTGAATATTTTATTTTTTTCTAGTAGAATATTTAACATTTTCATGTTTGATTATGGCAAAATGTATATCTTGTCAAAGCCTGGGTCTATTTGATGTACTTTCTTAGGACTTATCCACAGTAAAATTTTCATGATTATGTAGTTGACTTGGACTTCTTCATATTTTAAAGACAATGCAGGCAGTAAATAAGAAGGTGGATCCACAAAAGACATTACAGACAATGCAGAATTTCCAGAAGGAAAACATGAAAATGGAAATGACTGAAGAAATGAGTAAGTTTAATAGTTAGGAATGAAACTTATAGTTTTTTCATGTTTGAATTAGTTAAGTCTGTTTACTAGCAATCTCATATTCTCATTCATGAAAGCACAAATATTGAAAAAAGAAGTGGTTTATTAACCTTATACTAAATAAGTGTCCATATTGTCACAGTATTGTGTTTTTAAATTGTCAATGTATATGGCTCAAAGTTACTAATGTTTAACTGAAGGAAAAATTTAAACCATGTTATGCCATATTTCTATGCCATACCTGCCCCAGCTGCTTTACTTTATTTATTAGTGAAAATAAAATTAGTGCAAATAAAATAACTCTTTCTAATATAAATTGGGTAGTTTCAGATATGCATACTTTCATACTATATATATTGGAGGTAGAGAAAATGGAGCTTTTTCATTCTTTTATTTTTCCCTCCCAAAGTTATTTAATATTTGGTTTTCTTTTTTAATATAAACCAATTGCAAATTGTAGTAGAACTATGGAGACTACAAAGGAATAAAGCATTTTTTTAAAAATCTATCCTTTTTTTAATTAAAAAATTTTAATGTTAAAATTACTGCAGGTATCCCCCTTCCTCCCCATCCTTTGCCGATATGCACCCATCCCGCCTCTCCTCACATGGCCTTCACCTCACTGTTGTCTGGTATGCATAGATGTTGTTGTTGTTGTTGTTTAATCTTTGCCCAAGGATATTTTCCCATTGATTTTAAGAGAGATGGACAGATAGAGAAAAATATCAATGTGAGAGAAACACATCGATTGGTTGCCTCCTAAAGGTGCCCTGACCAGGGCCCAGGCCAAGGAGGAGCTTGCAACCCAGGTATGCACCCTTGATCCGAATCCCTTGACCCAAATCGAACTTGGGACCCTTCAGTCCACAGGCCAATGCTTAATCCACTGTGCCAAACCAGCTAGGATTTCATTTATGTTCTTTAGCTAATCTCTTTACCTTCTTTATCCAGTCCCCTCCAAATCTATCTTCACACCACTCAGATATACTGTTAATGTTGTACATTTCTTTCCAATATTTTTCCATATCTTATAATAGTTATTAGATCATATTACATTTATAATTTTGAACCTTATCCAGCATTTTAAAAACATAATAGTATAACAACATGTGCTTATAACCTTGAATCTTCTCTGATGCCTTTTTTTTGAAATGGCTTTAATATTGCATAACATCAATATTAAATAACATCAACCCTAATTTATTGAATCATTCTTATTGTGGTTGATAAGATTGTTTTAAAATGTTTAATACATTTGGTAATCATTTTATAAATGTTTGTTTTATCTTTATGTAAGTTTCTTAAGTCTCCTTAAAATAATAACTTTTATAAAGCTTTTGCTTCATACCAAATTCTTCTCAGAAAGACTACTAGTATACCAGTCTCTATTTCACCAATAATAAATGAGTGACCCTTTACAGTATCCTGGTCAGCATTGAGTTATTACTTATATATGTAAAAACTGGCATCATTGTTTTGCAAAGATACTTTTTAATCATTTTACAACTGTGTAAGGATATACCAGTTTAGCTCAGTTAGCATTTTAATTTTACAGCATTTAGTGTATAAATAGTATTTAAGTAAATTACCAAGGTTACTAAACTCACTATTGTTCTAGTCTTCTATTTCAGATTATCTATTTTGCTTTTAGGTTTTAATGATACTATGTGTATATTTTTAATACTTCAAAAAAGTCTCTAGTTCTTACTTTGAATGTTTATCTTGAAAAATATGATGTTTTGAAACATCATTAGTGAATTTTTAATGACTGTGAGAATTGTCAGTTATATAATGATCACAGTATCTCACATGTTTATTTGGGTTCCAATAATGGCACAGTTGTGAGCAGGTATTATTAGAGGAATTAATTTTTCCATTAAACTGTAGTGAAGGGAATTAATAAGCTTATGCTTGCTATTCATATAGCTTACCGTTGTATTTATTTGTATGTTAGTACTTTTTGAGTGAGTCTGAAATGATAGTAGTTATTGGAGGTTACTTGTTTTTTCTATAACCTAATAAAGTATATCAACATTAGTTTTTTCATTCAAAGATAAATTTAAAGTTTAAATGGACATCTTTTTAAAAGTATAGTTTATACTCTGCAGTGTTGCTCTAAAATGTGTTCACATTCAAGTTTTGGGAAAAAAAAAGACCTTTATAAAATATTTGGTCCTTGATTAATTTTGTTACTCTTCTTCTAAAAGCATTCTTCCCTGTTAAGCCCTGGTTAAAAGTCCCTGGTTTTTCTCATCTATCTCCTTCTTTCATTTTTTTCTGCTGCTACTTTTTCATTGAGGCCCTAAATTCTGACCTGGACACCCTACCCGTTTCTCCCTCCCCGCTGCCCTGTATTACTTCCCTATCATTTGAGTATCACAAGTGATAAATTATTTTTATAGAAGCTAGAGTTAAGCTGGCTCCTTGCTGATTGTAATAAAATCCCCACGTCATAAATCAAAACAATTTTCAGGTCCAGTCCTGTTATTTTGCCAGTGAGAATACTGATATCCAGACAGATAAAGAAGTTGCATAGGTACGAAATGGAAAAATTGATAACATTCAATGTGTGTGTGTGTGTGTGTGTGTGTGTATTATATATATTCAAATAAACTGAATATTAAACTCAATATATATGCCTTAAGCTCTTTAGCCTTTTCCAAATTTATTTTATACTATTGAGCTAACACAAGATGTCAGATTCTCAAGTCATGCCTATACAAATCAGAGAACTTAAACAATACTAAGAATTATTAATATGTCAAGGATACAAACAATTAAAATGGACATGCAAAACAGGGAGAGGGTTGGGACATCCCAAATAACTCCTGAGATCTTTTCTTATTAGACACAAACTCTTTGACTCAGAATGATAGATGATGTGTGTAATGAGGTATACTTATAATCTCATGTTGAAGGAAACATTTAAGTTATAAAACATCTTGATTTATAGGTCACATGGTCACTTACTGTAAGTGACATTTGCTAGAGAGAGTCATGGCTCATAAGCCCCTAGATGAAAGGTTTGTTTACTATAGCCATCCTGAACCAAGGGCATCCTGCTGAGAGCAAGGACTCTCTTGCTAGTAGGTGTCTGTTTACCAGGCAGCATGTTTACAGGGAGATCAGACTAGGTTGCCTGTCCCCTTTCCTTTGGGGACATCCCCCAGTGATCAGGAGAATGAGGATAGGCCAGCTGCTCAATTATTTCTGTCACAGCCATTTTCCATTCATGCACCTCAAATAACCTAACAGAAAAACCTACTCTCTCTTGCATGTATCCCTATTGCCTTCTAGCATGTCTTTGTTCACTGTATTCCCTCTGCTTCTGTTTGACCAAATTCTATGCAGCCTTCAAGGACCACCTCACATGTTATTGCCTCCCAGTTGGATATAATCTCTTCTCTTTTTATAATCATTCGTTTTCTGTTTACCACTATTTTCCTTTTTTTTTCTTGTCTACTTAAGTGCAAACTACCTAAGACCTTAATTTTTCTGCATTATCTATTAATTGTATTTGTACCACGTTCCAGGCACTTAGTTTCAAAGATAAATGAGACATATTCCCAGGCTTTCGGAAATTCCTTTCCCATAGATCCTGACATAATACCTTCTATACAAAAGGTTTTTCATAAATATTTTGGGATGGGAAGGGAGAAAAGTAGAAGAAAGTATAGCAATAATTATCATTGCAGGGTTAAATTGGACATCATTCTTTCGACAAGCTTAATAAAATATTTTTTTATTTTTTATTGATTAAGGTATTACATATGTGTCTCATTCCTGCATTTACCCCCCAACCCCCCCCCTGGGGGAGCTCACCCCCCTGGTGTTCATGGCCATTAATTAGGCTTATATTCATGCATACAAGTTCTTTGGTTGATCTCTCCTCCTTTCCCCCACCCTCCCTTATCTTCCTTTTGAGGTATGGCACTCTGATTGATGCTTCTCTGTCTCTGGATCTGTCCCTGTTCATCAGTTTATGCTGTTCATTATATACCACAGATGAGTGAGATTATATGGTATTTATCTTTCTCTGACTGGTTTATTTCACTTAGCATAATGCTCTCCAGGTCCATCCATGCCCTTGCAAATGGTAAGAATTCCTTCATTTTTACTGCAGTGTAGTATTCCATTGTGTAGATGTATACTACAGTTTTTTAATCCACTTATCTGCTGATGGGCACTTAGGCTGTTTCCAAATCTTAGCTATGGTGAATTATGCTACTATGAACATAGAAGTGCATATATCTTTTCTGATTGGTATTTCTAGTTTCCTAGAAGTGGGATCACTGGGTCAAATGGGAGTTCCATTAGTTTTTTGAGGAAACTCCATACTGTTCTCTACAGTGGCTGCACCAGTCTGCATTCCCACTGGCAGTGCAAAAGAGTTCCTTTTTCATCTCATCCTCTCCAACACTTGTCTTTTGTTGATTTGTTGATGATAGCCATTCTGACAGGTGTGAGATGATAACACATTTTTGTTTTGATTTGCATCTCTCAGCTGATTAGTGACTTTGAGCATGTTTTCATACATCTCTTGGCCTTCCTTCTGTCCTCCTTCAAAAAGTGTCTATTTAAGTACTTTGCCCATTTTTTTATTGTATTGTTTATCTTCCTTTTCTTAAGTTGTATGAGTTCCCTGTAAATGTTGGAAATTAAACCCCTATCGGTGATGACATTGGCAAATATGTTCTCCCATAGAGTGGGTTTTCTTGTTGTTTTGTTGATGGTTTCTTTTGCTATGCAAAAGCTTTTTATTTTGATGTAGTCTGATTTGTTTATTTTCTCTTTAGTTTCCATTGCCCTAGGAGCAGTATCAGTGAAAAAGTTCCTTCGGCATATGTCTGTGAATTCCTCCAGTATTTTTATGATTTTCCATTTTATGTTTAAGTCCATTTTGAGTTTATTTTTGTGTATGGTGTAAGTTGGTGGCCTAGTTTCATTGTTTTGCATGTATCCAATTTTCTCAACACCATTTGTTGATGAGACTGTCTTGACTCCATTGTATGTTCATGCCTCCTTTGTCATATATTAATTGGGCATAATGGTTTGAGTCGATTTCTAGGTTCTCTATTTTATTCCATTAGTCAATATGTCTGTTCTTGTGCCAGTACCAGGCTGTTTTAAGAACAGTGGCTTTGTAATACCGTTTGAGATTCCACCTACTTTGTTCTTCTTTATCAGGATTGCTGCAGCTATTTGGCATCTTTTTTTTTTTTATTCCAGATGAATTTTTGGAAAGTTTGTTTTAGGTTTGTGAAACATGCCGATGGTATTTTAATGAGGAGTGCATTGAATCTATAGATTGCTTTGGGTAGTATGGACATTTTGATGATGTTGATTCTACCAGTCCATGAACACAGTGTGTTCTCCCATCTGTTTATGTCTTCCTCTATCTCTTTTTTCAATGTCATATGGTTTTCCACATATAGGTCTTTTACCTCCTAGGTTAATTTTATTCCTAGATATCTTAATTTTTTTGTTGTGATGGTAAATGGGACTGCATTTTTAGTCTCTCTTTCTGTAAGTTCACTATTGGTGTACAGAAATGCCATAGATTTCTTGGCATTAATTTTGTATCCTACTACATTGCCAAATTCATTTACTAAGTCTAATAATTTTTTGATGGAGACTTTTAGGTTTTTTATGTACAGTATCATGTCATCTGCAAATAAAGAAAGTTTTACTTCTTCTTTTCCAATTTGGATTCCTTTTATTTCTTTTTGTCTGATTGCAATGGCTAGTACTTCCAGTACTGTGTTGAACAGGAGTCGTGAGAATAGGCATCCCTGTCTTATTCCTGTTTTTAGGGGAAATGGTTTTAGTTTTTGTCCATGGAGTATGATGTTGGCTGTGGGTTTTTCATAAATGGCTTTTATTATGTTGAGGTACGATCCTTCTATTCCTACTTTGCTGAGAGTTTTTATCAAGAAGGGGTGCAGATTTTGTCAAATGCTTTTTCTGCATCAGGTGATTATGCGATTTTTATCTCTCAATTTGTTTATGTGATGTATCACTGTCCCGACCCGCGGGTTAAGTCAACAAGTGGGGATGAAAGGGACAAGAGACACAAGGAATGGAGACAAGACAAGGTTCTGATCAAGTCTCATTTATTCATGAGGAATTCGGGGTACTTATAGGGAGAAGGAGGAATGAGGAAGTTAGCGAAAATTCCTAGCCTTAAGGTGAAACGCCTCGCTTACAAGAGATAGGGAAAGAGATAGGGTTTGGGGTAATAGTTTTTCAGATGTTAGAGGCCATTGATAGACCCATACAGGCTCTTCAGATAACCACGTTATTTTTTCTGCATGAGTCACAGGAGTGTCAATGGCCCCTATGGAAAATGGCCTAATCCTGCTCTGTTTGATCTAGGAGTGGCTTCTATGGGTTTTAATATTCCTGTGTTGTTCTTTCCTAAACCTTGACCTGGTAGATATCCATTTTTTAACATTTGAGTAGTAACGATGTCGTTTGGGCTACACATGATTAGTCCAAGCTGAGACAATAAGTCCCTACCCCAAAGGTTGATTGGTAGTCCAACTATAACATAGGGTTATATGGTGCCTTGGTTACCTTCCTGATCTTTCCAGATCAAAAGCTTTGAACTCCTTTCAGGATTTTGACTTTGGCCTATTCCTTTTAAATGGGTCATAGTAGTTTCTAGAGGCCAGGTCGTGGGCCATTCTTCCTTTTTGATAATAGTAACATCTGCACCTGTATCTACTAGGCCTGAAAATTCTTTACCATCTAGCTGTAAAGACATAAGAGGTTTTTGTGCTGATATTATCTCTGCCCAATAAACATCTGATGACCCAAAACCTTTATTACCTCTTTGTTTAATAACTGTCTTATTAGAGGTGGGGATTAGGGGTAGGAGTAGTAATTGAGCAAATCTCTATCCTGTTACAATAGTATTAATATTTTTTGGAGAAGATACCATAACCTTAATTTCACCCGAGTAGTCATTATCTATAACCCCGGGAAAGACTTGTAATCCATTAAGTGTAGAACTGCTACGTCCTACTATGAGGCCGAAAGTATCTTTTGGTAAAGGGCAAAGATCCCAGTGGGAAGGGCTTGAACTCCCATCTCTCAGAGATTAATACTGTGTGGGCAGTTGAACTGAGGTCCAGTCCTGCGCTTTCTGTGGTGGCTCTGAGGAGATCTGAAATGGATTGTTGTTTGCTGGAACAAAGCTTACTGCCCCAAAGATTTGTTTTGGTGTGGGGGCCTGGGGCTGGCCCCTGTTCCCGTTTCCCTGAACCTGAGGTAGAGCCTGACCTTGGGCATCTGTCTTGGATTTACACTCATTAGCCCAGTGTTTCCCTCTTTTGCATCTAGGGCATAGACCTGGAGCTTGAGGTTTAGTGTTTGTATTTTTGCTCCCCTTACATTCTCTAGCAAAATGCCCTGATTCCCCACAGTTAAAACATTTATTCTTATTTTGCTGTGATAAGTATTGTCTAACTGTATATCCTTGCATGGCAGCAGCCATGGGGAGGCCCTGCTGATAAGCGACTCAGATATCAGAGCAAAGGCTGATGTAGCCTGATAAATCAGTCTTTTTCTTATAGGGCCAAATGGCCTCTTGGCAAGCAGCATTAGCATTTTCAAAGGCCAATTGTTTTACAAATTCCGTGCCTGCATCAGCATTACCAAAAATTCTGCCGGCTGCTGTAATTAAATGATGAACAAAATCTGCAAAAGGCTCCTCTGGCTCCTGTTTAATATTAGTTAAGGAGCTCATGTCACCTTTAACTGGTAATGTTCTCCATGCCTTAGTAGCGGCTGATTGAATCTGGGCAAAAAGTCCTGCATCATATTGCATTTGCGCGTCGCTGGTAGCATAATTGCCTTCTCCTACGAGCATATCTAGATTCCACCTATTGCCAGCATGCGCATTGCGTTTAGCAGTGTCCTTGCATGACTCTATGAATTCTGATTTCCATAGAAGTGTTGCTCTAGCTAGAGTCTGCCAATTCCCGGGCCGGGCGTAAGCCAATTTTCAGCTACTGATTCTACAATTGTTGTAGTATAAGGAGCTGTGGCTCCATATTGGGCTACCACCGTTTTTAACTCTTTTATTAATTTAAAATTGAAACCATTGTGATGACGCCAAGCCTGTCCTTGTGCGTCTACTGTTTCTGTAACCAGGAATGCATCTATTTCATCTAACTCTGGAATTGGTTCTGACCGGGAAGAAAATTTTGGAGCTGCTCCTCTCATAGGTGGTCTCTGATTACGAGAAGTTTCTGGCTTGGTTTCACTTTTAGACTTGCCTATTTTTAGACCCTCTAATTGTGCTCTTTTTCTCATTTTATTTGTTCCTTTAGGAATTCAATCTTATCTCTTAGCTCCTTTCTGGGGTCAAGAACCTGGCATGCTAAGGAAGGAGCGCTGGGGACGGGACTATATGGCAGAGGACGCTGAGCAACAGGCGGCCAGTCTGGATTATGATATCTGGCTGCCTGTTCTTCTAAATTCTCCCAGTCTGCATCACTAAGGTCCTCCTTAACTTCAAGAAATTCTGATAGGGTTGGATATATCTTTGTCTTAGGTTTAGCTCCCTCTAAATTATAGAGTTTTACTTTTGCTTCTAAAGCTGTTCTTTTTTCAGGTATCTTTGATTTTTTCTTTTCAGTTTCTAAAGTCCTCTCTCTTAATGTATTATGTGGGCCTCTGGATGGCTCTCTATTTTCAAGTTTTTTCTTTTCAGTTCCTTGGGTCGCCCCTCTTTCTTCCTCAACATCACTATCAAAAGACATGAGGTCCTCACTTTCTTTCTCAATCCTTTTTTCTTTTTGATCTAATTGAAGGATTTTTCCTCCCTTTTCAATTACATTAGCAACTACAGGATCCCGATGCATCTGTGATATGACCTCATTGATTAAATTCCAATATGAAAAGGCAGTTATAGGAACCTTTTCAGGCCCAAATCTTTCATAAAAATCCCTACGGGCATCTCCAACCCTTTTCCATCTCTTACTATCAATAGTTCCTTCAATAGGGAACCAAGGACAAATATCTTGGATATAATCAAAAAAATCACATAACCGTTTAATTTTAACCTTTACTCCTTGTGCCTTTAAAGCTTTTCTAAGTCCATTAACTAATATTTCATGCTGACTCATTTCTTGATCCATAATCTCATGCTGACTCATTTCTTGACCCATAATCGCTGTCTACTCACCGAGGTGTAGAAAACGCAGCAGGTTCCCGCGTCAACTTATCCTCTGTCTTCTTTTTGTGCCGGCTCTCCAGACAGCATCCCTCACTGGATCCCCCGTTCTCGAGCCACATTGGGCGCCACTTGTCCCGACCCACGGGTTAAGTCAAGGAGAACCCTAGAGGGGCAGTGGGGATGAAAGGGACAAGAGACACAAGGAATGGAGACAAGACAAGGTTCTGATCAAGTCTCATTTATTCATGAGGAATTCAGGGTATTTATAGGGAGAAGGAGGAATGGGAAGTTAGCGAAAATTCCTAGCTCTAAGGTGAAACACCTGGCTTACTGGAAAGAGATAGGGAAAGAGATAGGGTTTGGGGTAATAGAAACCTAGCCTGAGGTTAGTGCTAATGTGGCTGGAGCTTACTACAAAATGGCTATTAAGCATAAGTTTCCCACATAACACGTTTATTGATTTGCAGATATTGTACCATCCTTGCATCCCTGGAATAAATCCTACTTGGTTATGGTGTATGATCTTTTTGATGTATTGCTGGATCTGATTTGCTAAAATTTTGTTGAGGATTTTGGTATCTATGTTTATGAGGGATATTGGCCTATAATTCTCTTTTATTGTGTTGTCTTTATCTGGTTTTGGTATTAGGGTGATGCTGGCTTCATGAGTTTGAAAGTGTTCCTTACTGTTTTATTTTAGGAATAGTCTGAGGAGGATAGGTTTTAGTTCTTTCTTGAATGTTTGGTATAACTCCCCTGTGAAGCCATCTGGCCCCAGGCTTTTGTTTGGTGAGAGGTTTTTGGTGACTGCTTCAATTTTATCCAGTTATTGGCCTATTGATATTTTTAGACTCTTCCTGGTTGAGTTTTGGAAGGTTATATTTTTCTAGGAAAATGTCCATTTCCTCCAGGTTGTCTAGTTTGTTGGAGTAGAGTTGTTCATAGTATTATTTAATAATCCTTTGTATTTCTGTGGGGTCTATTGTTATTTCAGACCCCACAGAATGTGATTTTGTTTGAGTACTTTCTCTTTGCTTCTTGGTGAGCCTGGCTTGAGATTCATCAATCTTGTTTATCCTTTCAAAGAACCAGCTCTTGGTGTCATTGATCTTTTGTATTGTTTATTTTGGTCTCTATGTCATTTTTTTTTAAATATATTTTACTGATTTTTTTTTTTTTTTACAGAGAGAAAGAGAGATGGATAGAGAGTTAGAAACATCGATGAGAGAGAGACATCAACCAGCCTCCTGCACGCCTCCTACTGGGGATGTGCCCGCAACCAAGGTACATGCCCTTGACCTGAATCGAACCCAGGACCTTTCAGTCCGCAGGCCGACGCTCTGTCCACTGAGCCAAACCAGTTTCAGCTCTATGTCATTTATTTCTGCTGTGATCTTTAGTATCACCTTCCTTCTGCTCCCTCTGGGCTTTTCTTGTTGCTCTCTTTCTAATTCTTTGAGTTGTAAAGTTAGATGACTTACTACCATTTTTTCTTACTTTTTGAGGTAGGCCTGTAGAGCTATAAACTTCCCTCTGAGGGCTGCTTACATAGTGTCCCATAGGTTTGGGATTGTTGTGTTTTTATTGTCATTAGTTTTTAGAATGTTTTTAATATTTTCTTTGATCTCATTGGTAACCCAATCAGTATTTAATAACATGCGATTCAGCTACCAAGTGTTTGAGTGTTTTGGATTGCTTTTATTGTAATTTATTTCTAATTTTATTGCATTGTGGTCTGAGAAAATGTTTGGTATGATTTCAGTCTTCTTGAATTTGGGGAGACTTAGCTTGTGACACAATATGTGGTCTATCTTTGAAAATGTCCCATGTGCAATTGAGAATAATGTATATTCCATGGCTTTGGGATGCACTGTTCTGAAGATGTCAGTTAAGTCCGTCTGATCTAGTGCGTTATTTAGGATTGTTGTGTCTTTGCTGATTTTTTGTCTAGAGGATTTATCCAGTGATGTCAGTGGGGTAATAAAGTTTCTTCTATGATTGTAGTTGATCTCTCACTTGATATCATCCAGGAGTTTTGTTATTTTTTTTGGGTGCTCCTGCGTTGGGTGAATATATGTATATCAAGTTTATATCCTATTGTTGTATAGGTCCCTTTAGAATTATGAGGTGGCCTTCCTTATCTCTTGTTATGGCCTTCACTTTGAGGTCTATTTTGTCAGATATAAGTATTGTTACCCCAGCTTTTTTTTTTTTTCCATTTCCCTTTGCCTGAAAGATATTTTTCCATTTCTTCACTTTCAATCTGCGTGAGTCCCTTATTCTAAGGTGGGCCTCTTGTAGACAGCATATATATAGGTCATATTTTTTTATCCATTCAGCCACTCAGTAGCTTTTTATTGGAACATTTAGTCCATTTACATTTAAAGTTATTACTGAAAGGTACTTGTTTGTAGTCATATCTATTTTTGTGTCGGTGTTCCTTCTTCCCTTTTTATTTCTTCTTTTTACAGTATTCCCTTTAGCATTTCTTCATTGCTGGTTTGGTGTTGATAAACTCCCTTAGCCTTTTCTGTCTGTGAAGCTCCTGATATCCCCTTCAATTTTGATTTATAATCTTGCTGGATAGAGTATTCTTGGATTCAGACCTTTGCTTTGCAACAATTTGTATGCCTCTTTCCATTCCCTTTCAGCTTGATGTGTTTCTGTTGAGAAATCATTTGTAATCTCATGTGGGATCCTTTGTAGATAACCCTTTGTCTCTCTCTTGCTGCCTTTAAGATTCTCTCTTTGTCGTTAATATTTGCCATTGAAATTATGACATATCTTGATGTGGGTCTTTTGGGATTGATCCTGCTTGGATCAAGTTACTCTGTACTTGAGTAACTTTTTTCTTCCTCATATCCGGGAAGTTTTCTTTCATTATTTTTTCAAATAGATTTTCTAATCCTTGATGTTCTTCTTGTTCTTCTGTCAGCTCTATTATATGTATGTTACTTCCTTTCATGTTGTCCCAAAGCTCCCTTAGTCTTTCCTCCTGCTTTTTAGTTTTTTTCTCCAGTTGCTGTTCAGATTGGGCTTGTTTCTGTACCTGATCTTCTAATTCACCAATTTGATCCTCTCCTTCTTTTAGTCTACTGTTGAAACTTTCCATGTTTTTTTGATTGTAGCTTTATCACTTTTCATTTCTTTCTGATTCTTGTATAGGTTCCAGAAACCAAACATTGTCTCATTAATAGAAAGATGTGGACAGAAGACCAGAAGGCTGGTCAACCTTAATTGCTCTGAAAGGTCAAAGCTAATCACTCACTGTTTAGTTGAAACATTGTTAGCTGAAGCAGCCTCTACCTGTTTGTTTCATGTAAACTTCTGTTCTTTTAATTTCCTGCCTAAAGGTCATGGGTATATCCCATAGTCTTCATAAAAGGGAGAAAAAGGCCAGAGCAGAGTGTAGTCTTCTCACTAGAGAAGGCTCCCGCCTAACCCTCCAATATCGCCAAATTAATATTTTTCTAGTCTCTCTTTTCATTTGCATGTGGCCTCCTCCAGAACTTGAACCCTGAACAGGAACCCTGAACCACATGGGACATGGAAAGGGGCTCCCACACATACGTTGTTGATTTTCTCATTCATCCGATACATGAATTCCACAACCATTACTCTGAATTCTTTTTCGCTCATGTTGCATGCTTCCATTTCACTAATTTCCTTTCTTGGTGACTCCTCATTTTCTTCCTCTGGGGATTGTGTTCTATCACCAGAAGGTTCAAACTTCAAGTTGCATCGACCTGGGTGTACCATGTGCTATGGGAGCTTCACATCACCCAAGTGTCACTGAAGTGCTCCAACACTAGGGTGTGTGGCTGCCGTGGATTAGTGGAAACTAGGCTTGCCCAGGGTCAGTGTTACCAGCATTCAGTGTGGTTTCGTGTGCATACCTAGAATCATGGACCCCCCACTGCACTGTGCTGTTGGACTGTGCCAACAATGAGTCCCCTAGCGCATGCCAGGAGTCAGAGTTTCCCTGTGTCTGAATCAAGAATTGACTATCAGAGTCTCTGTTGCCTCATGTGGCTTCTTGCTGAAAATCTGGATTCCCATGTGTGCATGCACTAAGAATTGGAGTGAGTGGCTCTTAGTGTGAATGTGCTGTGAGTCAGGGATCCCAGGTGAACACGGTAAGAAACAGAGTCAAGTCAATGGTGCTCAGTGCTGCCTCTTGCCAGGAGAATCTGGGTCCTGGTCACCATGGGGGACGGGGTTGCACAATAGCACTGTGGTGTGCCTGCACTACAGAAAACAGACTTCCGCGTGCACTGCTGAAAACAGACTTCTGTGTGCACTTGCCCAGAATCGAAGTCAGGTGGCACTGCTGCCCTGTGTGGGCTTCAGGTTTGGCCGTCCAATTGCTTTGCAGGAAGCAGATTGCAGTCTCTGTGCATACACAGGCTCAATTCCCATAGCAGTGCTGCAGTCCATGCATGTGCTCCCAAACTCAAAATCTCGTAGCGGCGCTGCAGCCGGAGCAAAGGGTAGATCTATCAGTTATTATGGTGCTATCCGTGATCCTGTGGGGAGAGGGATAGGCTTTTGACTCATAGAAATCTGCGGCTGGAAAGTCTGGATTCTTGTCTTTTGTCTGAAGCTGTGGTCGCAGTTCTCTGTCCCCAGTGGCTGCAGGATCCTGGTTTGCACCTGAGATGAGACTGGGTGGTGGTGAGGCCAGGATCCTAGTCTCAAGCAGCTCTGTTTCTCAAGATGGCATGGTCTCTGTGCCCACAGTGGCCACCCAGAAGTGTCTGCTTTGTGCGCAGGGCTCCGCTGTCTAATACTGCCCGGTTTGGCAGTCCCTTGGAGGACCTGCAGAATCTAACTATGCCTCGCTCATAGACACACACACCACACACATCTACATTCTCCTCTATGGTTCCCTCACTGTCTCATACTCTCTCCCTCCCTACTTTCCTGCCACTCACCATCTTCCAGTTTCAATAATCTAATAAAATATTAAATCTTACACTTTGTTAGAATATTCTACAGACATCTTGAATGAAAATTTTAAAAAGGTAAAAAACATAATTATAGGTGTAAAAAAAGTGAATTGAATTCCAAATATTTACAAGATAATGGATTCTTGCATATTCTTCCATGGTCAGCTGAACAGATTCAATTTGTGAAATCTTATTTAAAAATTTTAATCCTGTACCTATGAATATCAGATAGTCCTGGATTATTTAAGATGAATTAAAAAAAAATCAGAGTAGACTTATTTTATTTTAGGATAATTTGTGTTGATATGAACATTATTCCAGATTTGGTGCCTCAAAAATGTAATCATCAATGAACTTCATTGACATTTGAAAATGACTTTTGTAATTTGTTGGTTCACCTAAGTTTGTCCTTCTGTAATATAACAGTATGTGTTTGTGTGTGTGTGTGTGTATCTATGTGTGTGTATTTGGGTTGCCTTCTAAAAAGTAAATGGAGCCTAAAATCTAAAAATAATTGCTTTTTTCTCCCCATCCTTTCAAGTCAATGATACACTTGATGACATCTTTGATGGCTCTGACGATGAAGAGGAAAGCCAAGATATTGTGAATCAAGTTCTTGATGAAATTGGAATTGAAATCTCTGGAAAGGTATGAATGTGTCTTCTTTTCTCAATGGAAATAGTTCCCATTATTTTTGTCACTTAATTGTTTTATGTTGTCTTTTACTATTATGTTTTTATATTCGTTTGAAAAGTAAATTAAACCTCTTTGCAGCAAATCCTTTATGTCATAGTCCAAATGTTTGATGAGGCACATTTTTTTTCTTTTCCTCTCTTTAATATAGATGGCCAAAGCTCCATCAGCTGCCCGAAGCTTACCATCTGCCTCTACTTCAAAGGCTACAATCTCCGATGAAGAGATTGAACGACAACTCAAAGCTTTAGGAGTAGACTAGTCAAAAGAGCTGTAATAATTTGCTTATTTATAATTATTTAGTCATAATTATAAACCAGGCATATTGCCGATTCCTTTTACAAAACACATTTATTTTGCAAAAATTAAGACCATGAGTGAACAGTTGTTTCCTAACCCATGGCTATTTTGAATCTTTTGCCAAAGAATGACAACAATGCAAAATGGGAACAGTTTGAATTTTAATTAGAACTGTTTAGGAGTGATGATGTGTAAAAAGTTGACGACTTTTCTGCATGGTATAGAATAATTATATTCATTATTTAGTATAGTTTACGTTCTAAATCCTTTTACACTGAGTAAAAACATCTTGTTAAAATGCCACTAGGCACCAACTTAAAGAGTCTTGTAAAAATATTAAAAGTATGTCATTAATTCTATATCTATTGCTTGTCTTGTAAGTGATATGTGTTATAACCATAAGCAAGTTAGTTGCCAAATTATTTTTAAATGGTCTGAAAGAAGAGTGCTATTTAAACAGCCATCTTAAACAAAAGCTGTCATGATCTTTCCTTTAATTGTTTTTTTTTCCCCCTTCTGGAGGATATTCAAGTTAATAAGTTTATTATCTTTCAAAATGTGCTTGGCACCTGCCTTAAACAGCACAAACATTGTGCATATCTTTAAATTATTTTAATTGATAGAAAAGAAATCCATTTTAAACTAAAATTGAGACCTCTTACAAAAATTGTCTTTTGTAAAGCTTATAAAAGTGAATTGAATATGTTAGCAAAAACAAATATTCAATAATATTTTGTAGTAATAGAATGGAGTATTTGGTCTTTCTTCTAAGAAGTGAGGAGATTTTTTTCCATGTGACATTTTAATCTTTAATCTCTGTTTAATTTTGAACTGTATTAATATGTATATTGAACCCTCTAAATTGAAGCCATCATTCTCAATTAAGTAATACTATGAAAATGCTCTAGCTAAATTTTAAAATAAACATTAGCACTTTTTTCTTGGTGAATAAACTACAACTTTGTCAGAAATTACTGCCTAAATGTGTGTTAATGTCTTAGCAGTATTTTTAAAGGTAAAATTGTATCAGTATTTAAAATATGTATAGAAAGTGAGAAGAAATTAAGTATCAAATTTTAGAGATAGAATTTAGAATTAGGTTAGTTTTGGAAAATGATATAATTATGGGTTCTAGCACATTCCACCATAAAATCCCTGGAAGAGTTTACGTAGGTGTAAACTGGTTAATTTGTGATGACGGGCATTTTGGACTAATATTGACAACATAATTCATTTTAGAACTAGTATACATGTGGCATATGGATTGGTGGAAAGAATGAGCAGCTAAATAATATAGTTTATAATCTACAATCCATTTTATAATGTTCAACAAAAGGGTTCCATTGTTAGTAGATTAAATATAGTTACCCTGAGCATCAATGGGTCAAGAGATTTTGCTGGGTTATGGAATGTTAACCCAGAACTGTTTTGATTCTTGGATGTACATAATAATGCCAACTAACTTTACTTTCTTGTTTACTTGTGGGGGCTTTTGTTTTTAGAAATTATTTTGTAAAAAAAAAAAAATCCCAATAAAGATTTTCTGCTATTATGCTTTTATAAATCTCTTTTACTCTATTTTTGGTTTTTGCTAAGTTAAAAATTTTATGCATATCTGGTAATTTTTCAAAATAATGATTTTTATTATTTCCTGAAAAGAAAATCTGGTAACTCTGCTACTTATATTTTAACAAAAAATTATCTTTTTACAAGTTAGCTGTTGGTATAGGATTGATGTTTGTGAATGTAAACCTAATAATTTGGTGATTTCACATGAAATTGAACTGATCATTCCTTTCTTAGAACTTCCAGAGGATAATCATTTTAGAATACATTTTTAAAACAGACAAGTCTTAGTGATTTCTCTTATTTCCGTCAAACATGGATGCCACGGGAGAATGGGAACCCAGAGGAGAAAGTAGGGTCATGATTTGGCTACATTTATAAAATGCTCAATGGCAGTTTTCACAATCACTAAATTTATAATGCCATGGTATGCTTTGCTAAAACTAAAACTTCCTTTTGGTCCCTTAAGATTAAGAATCAAGGACATTAGATATGAACAGAGCATGGAGGAGGTACAGAAACTTACCCGGACAGAAAGCCCTGGATGCCTAGCAAGAGCCAAATTTGGAAAACAAGAACCTCACCCCCAGGGTAACTGTTTTCCCCTAGCATATCACTGGCCATGAGTTTGGATCCCTGATCTTTCATATCACTGGTCAGGTCGTTGAGATCCTTGACCTTTTTCTCCCTACAGATAACATCTAGGCCTCAGTTGTATTTCAGCTCCTGGTCCAGAAAAGCAGCAAAATCAGACCAATGGTACCCTGCCTGCCTCTGAACCTGCTACATTGACTAATGCCCCCCTGCTTGGCACCAACCATTCAGTGGAGACCTGGACCCTGGAAAGCTGATGGATATTCTATTAAGACCCTCCCTCTTGTGACACCTCCTTTAAGATTTCCACCTGCAAGAGAGAGAGAAATATGATCGGGACAAAGGACCCAGGGCACATGCTCTCTTCAAGGAGCACACCTGTGCCATTCCTCCACAGGCACATATCCCCCAACCTCTAAGGGACCCCATGAGACAGGGGATCAGTGGGTAGTGGCAGCTCATTCTGGGCTAAACCCCTAAACCTGTCTCCAAAGCCCCCTTTTCTCTGACTTCTCTGAATCAAAGCAGTCGAGCCTAGTTCTCCTATTGTTTCTTCTATGCCCTTCCTTGTTTCACTGACTTCAGTACATTTTGCTGTCATTATCGACCATCGACCCAGTAACCCTTTGGCTCAGTGCTGTGCAGCCCTTCCCTTTGGATATCCCATCTCCCAACCCCTTTCCTTAAATTCAACTATTTTTTTTTTTTATCCACCATCTGAGATGGCTATTTAGCCTGCCTGCACACTCCTACACTAACCTTTCCAAGGATTCTTATATTGAGTTTGATGAAAATATTTCCTTCTTTTAAAATCTTCCCTAACTTCCCATTTTGGCATAAGTGTTTCTTTAACAACTTTTCAAACAAGAGGTTACCAATGGAAAGAGCACAAGAGTATACCACTTTCTATTACTAAAGAGGATGCAGCCCAGTGTCTTCATTGCGTGGTGTCATATTTGTGGATGGAGATGTCAGAGTATCACAGAAGTAGAATGTGATAGAAGGGTGTCAATACTAATAATAGCACCTACTCTTTGAAAACCTAAGACGACCATCTCTCAGAGCATGCCTGAGGGGAGTGCCTAGTTATGGCATGGCCTGGTGGAAAGGAGCTTAGTATTGTGACCCTTTAAATTGGAGGGGACTCTAGCAGCCAATGGGCTGTATAGTATGTGACATACACAGTGACATGTATTTTATTACACCTTTAGGGGAAGCCTGCACTCTCGCTTTGGCCACATACACATTCCTTTCTAGCCCAGAAGCCACACTTCTAGCCTGATCACTTGGGCCTAATTTAAATGTGTTCCTTTTTAGACACTTCCAAACTAAAATGGTGGCAATACCGGTCTGACCCTCTCTGGTTTGGTCCTAGGCATCCTGTAGCGAGCGATGCACTGCTGCTGACGGTACGCATGGCAAGGCGTCTTCCGCGTCTTCCATCTCTGGACTCTTTCTCCTCTTGCCTTCGTGGTTGGCGCAGACCTGTCAGTTCCTCTCTGTTGCAGGAGTCCACTTGATCTTGAAGTTGTTTTCTGAAAGTATATAAACATATTCTCGACCAAGAGTTAATACGGGAATCTTTTCTATAAAATTGACTTGGGGTCCTTTTTATTTTTGCCTACCCACTTTTCCTTTGGCTTATTTTGACACCATGTGTGTTTTTCATGGGTGTCTTGTTGTTAGCATTAGAAATGGAAATTAATTTTCTAAAGTGAAAATTTTCTAAATGTAATTTACTTACCAGATATTTTCCCTTACATGCTATTATCCTACTCTACCTCCCTCCCCTTTATTTTGATTGATGGAGAATTTGGTAAAAATTTTTAATGCAATCTTGATGACTTTAAATTTTAATATTTGCACACAAATATGCCTGTTTTCTGTTCATTACATATTAAGCAATTTTACCATGAGATGAGTTATCAATAGAAATTTTAATTAATACTTTAGAAACAGCTTTTTGTCCAGTACACTTAAATTTTCTTCGGTGTTTGCTTATTTCAGTTCGCCAATTGAAATTAATCTGAAAGCTTAATAACTCTTTTACATCAAATTTAATACTTTACCAATAATCTTAGATTACCCTGTATATATTAGGAGATTACTTTACCAATAATCTTAGATTACCCTGTATATATATGGAGAGGTTTATTTGCATTGAGTTGGCACTGAGCATTCCTAGTGCTAGGCTGAATTTAGATATAGGGCAGCTGCTGTTGGCATGTTTCTGTCTGTTACCTGGATCCTGATCTGAGCTGGGCCGTGTCTCTGTCTGTTACACCGGTCCCAATCTATGCTGAGCATGGGAAGTGAGGTAGCCATGGAGGCAGGAGACCGCCCTCAGAAGGAGTGAAGATTCAGACCCCTGCAAGGTTGGTGGGGGGTGAGGGTCTGTGCCCCACCTCTGTTGATCCCCAAGTTCTCTCCTGATGGCCCCTCTGTGACTGTGCCTGTCTTAGGTTGTTCCTTCCCTGAGGAATCTTACCCATCTCTGGCTAACCAGTCATCTTCAAGGGCCAAGCATGCTTGTTTTTATACAAAGTCAGATTAAACATTTCCATTAGATTCATACTTAAAGTGCAAAAAAGTCACTTTCTAGATTTATATTGCATTACATTTTGTTTCTATTTGCAAGTTTCAAATACACACACACACACACACACACTGAGTGGCCAGATTATTACAATCTCTGAACACATAATAATCTGGCCACTCAATGTATATCCTATATAATAAAAAGCTAATATGCAAATTGTCCCCTTGATCAGGAGTTCAACTAGCAGGTAAGCCAGCCAACCACCCATGTCCCCTCCCCGTGGCCAGGCTGGCTGGACCCTCCCCATGCACGAATTCATGCACCAGGCCTCTAATATATACACTGAGGGCACATCCTAGCAAGTGCTTGAGCAGCCTTAGCATATCATTAGCATATTATGCTTTGATTGGTTGGTTCTGTTCAGTATATTTGCATATTACCCTTTTATTATATAGGACTAGTGGCCCAGTGCACAAAATCTGTGCACATAAAAAGGGAATTAATTAGAGAAAGTATTTTAATATTGCTATTTCCCCTTTCTCTATAATGGAAGTGTCCAGCCGGCCCCACCCCCATCAAGTCCCACTGGGCCAAGGACACAGCCTCACATCCCAGCGCTGGGGCAGGGGCCCCTGGCCACAACCTATGCCACACAACCTTATCCAGACACACTGTGCTGCGGAACCCATCAATGAACCTTCTGGTGACCAGTTGTTTTGTCATTACAGATGAAGATAAAGTCATGCACTTAAGCATGCACATTCATTTTCAATGTCTGATTTGTCTACATTCTCTACATTGCAGAAGAAATAAGATCTTTAGCCAGATAGCATCGTAATGTCAACTTCTTTATATGATGACACATACCATTCTCCCCACTCAGTATGCTCCATTTGAATTGATTAAATGTATGCAACTCATATGAAAGACACTGCTGCTTGCTCTTAATAGAGGAAACATTAGCTCATTACCTAACGCCATAAAGTGGTTTAAAGGGCATATACTGACTTGCAGAACAGAAGAAAAAATAACAAAAAACAACGTTCACTGCTATAGGTGGCAGGATCCTCTCCCTTTCCCTTTGTTTTTTTCTGCTTTTCCTGTGAACCTATTTGCACTCTGTCTCAAAATCAACACAGAAGACAAAATCAGATGCTGTAATCTGCATCTCATAGTGACATTCGAGTACAAAGCAGTGCTTTTCAATCTTTTGTTTGTTTTTTTTTTTTTTAATCAATGCAGCTCAAACTTGCTCCCAACATTTCAGGAGCCAGGCCAACGTGGCTGTGCGGACACACCTTTGCTAGGTGCTGTCAGGCTTCAGGGAAGAGGCAGGGAACACACCAGGCATTGCTGGAAACAAATCAGCTCTCCTCTCTACATAGCAGTAGTCTTTTCATCATAAAATGCTAAGAAGCAGCCATTTTCCATTACCCCCACCCCCAGCCCTCCTAATCCGGGGCGTAGGAAGGGGCTGGGAGGATTTTTACTCTTGGTTCTTTGATTTCTCTTATTTAACAACCCAGTGACAACTGCTCAGGGCTAGCTGCACCGGGAAGGCAAGCAGAGGCTTTGACCAGGGGCTTTGACTAACCTGAGCTGAAGAAGTCCATGTAGGAAACCAGGGTGTGTAGTGGTCCCTGACACACTGTGTTGCACACCAGCTCTTGGTTCCCCTCCATTCTTGAAGCTGGGAGTTGGTGAAACTCGCTCAAGGATCAGAACCCGGATTTGGGCAGGGAGTGGAGCCTGGTGGCCAGCTCGCACAGGTCACAGCAACCTGGGCAGGCGGCTCTCCCCATGCCCAGTTGCCACAGCCAGGGGGGCAGGTGTGGGGGCAACTCCCAAAGGCTACCCTCCCCCAGCTCTCTCCCTTTCACCCACAGGCGCCACCCACATGGTGTGCCCCAAGTCTTGGTGTGCAGACGCCAGGGTTGCAGGTTCAAGATGCTCTGACTCCTCCTGGCATTTTGAGCCATAAATGCCAACAGGTACCTTTCCACTCGGTATTGGACTTTGGTCACTGCTGAGATTTTTGGGTCTCTCTAGGCCAGGGATAGCTTCGGACTGATGCCATGCCTGCAGCCTGCCTGGGGTACCCCCAGCTCCAGATTAGTGTGGGGGTGGGGTAGTGGGGGTGAGAGAGTTGGCTGCACTGGCAGCTTTGGCACCACACCTCAACCCCCGATTTAGGGCTACAGGTCTGCGCCCCTCCGCCCCAGCATCCTTCCACGCCAGCAGTCATCGCCCTTGTTCTCCGCCAGGACAAGCCATGTCTTGGAGGCACTACATAACCTCACTCTCCAGGAGTGAAGAGATACCCACCCCTGCCCTGGCTCGAACCCCCTCCTGTGCACCTTGCCTAGGCACTACTCCGCGCCCTTTCGGCCACCGACCTCCTGGCCAGTCGCTTGTCCGAAGCTGCGGCTCTTGCCCGGGAGCCGCCCCTCAGGCGGAGGCCTGTCTGCGCACCTGCGGATCCCAGGCCCAGGCTCCTGGCCGGCAGATTCGCTGAAGCTTCCCCTTCCTTGTTTGCAGTTTAGGGTTCTGTCACGTGCTCTCCCCAGACCCCCAAGAGTTTGGCTCCGCCCTTCCGTGCCTCCCTGTAACCCCCACCCCACTGGGCTCTCCCCAGCCACCTGCCTGTCAGGATGCTACCAGGGCGCCCTGTTGTGGGCAGTGCATTCTGGAGCAGGAGCGGGGTGGGTGTGGGAGCAACTCCAGTAGAGTTTAGTAAACCCCAGGTCAGCGTTGGATTTGGCTGCAGGTCCATGGGGGAGTCTGCCTGGGTGTGATGAAATCGCTAGCCCCGCTCACACTGTGAAGGTCATGATGTGATGGCATCCTGGAAAAATTTGCATATTCCTCCCTTTTATATATATATATATATATATATATATAGATTGTATTGAACATCTTCTGGATGCTAGCTGTGTACTTAAGCATAAGTGGAGGTCATGATGGCGGAGGAGTAGATGGATGCCTCTGGATCTTTGTCTCTGGGCAGAGGGAGAGAGCAGCTGACTGTTGCATTGGGAGTGTTTGTTGGCAAGCTAGGAGTCAGTTGTCCTCCAGGGGAAGGCAGGGAACTGCTGGAGGGGGCTCTCCCGGCCAGGCAGCCCCACTGCCACGGGGTTTTTGTCCGCCGGAGCCACCAGCGCGAACGCGGAGCCCGAGCCATCTTGCAGTGGGAGGTGGATGTCTGCGGCGGTCTGAAGCCTTCGGCTGGGCACCCATCGAGCAGCCAGGAACCCGGGGACCCAGAACTCCGCTCTCCAATCAGCGCAGACACTTGGCGGAATCAGAGATCCACAGAGCACACGGAAAGGTCAGATTGCGCCTGACTTAAGGGGGAGGTGGATGTCTGCCGAGGTCTGAAAGCTGCGGCTGACGGAGGCACCCACAGAGCAGCCAGGACCCAGAGCGCAGCTTCCCAGGCGGCACAGACTCGCAGGCAGAGGATTCAGAGATCCACACAGCGCTCATGGAAGGGTCAGATTTCGCCTGGGCCAGGGTGCGGTCTCCTACCCCCGCAGGGCAGAGACGCGCACACTGTGGGAGCCGGGCTGCGGGAAAGCTGCCTCTGGAGAGGTCCTCAGAGGTGGTCAGGGCGTGATCCCTGAGTGTGAAGGCAAACCCTCTGAGCTGTTGACAGAGGGGAGCTCTGGAAAACAACTCTTTTTTTTTTTCTTTTTCTCTGGGGCAGAGGGACAACCTGGGAGTTATTGCAGTGTCCCGGCTGCAAAACCCCCACAAACTGGTTTTGGGAACCACAGAGTAGCAGGATCTGAGCACACCTAGAGAGGTCCTGTGCTCTGTCTCAGAGATCAATTCCGAAACACTGCCACCCAATGGATGACACACAAATTGACTCTCGCATAACCACAAGAGAATAAAGAGATTAAAACACCAAGAGGGGAACACAGGGAACTGCAATACCTCCCCTACTGGGAAACAGGAGTGCCAAGCAGAAAAATAGTGGAAGTGAAGGACCATTCTATTTTTCTTTTTTTTTTCTTTTTACTTTTTTTTAATTTTTAATTCTTTATTTTTCATTTTCACATATTTTAATTAAAAGAATATTTTTTTTCTTTCTGCCTCAATTGATTTTACCTTTATAATTATTACATTTTTGTTTTAAACTAGTATTATTAATTACTACTAGTACTTTACCGTTTTTGGAAAAAAAAAAGTGTCATTTTGTTTTCTCTTTATTTTATTTTGGGATTAGAGTTCTACATTCTATTTTCATCTTCCCTTTAGCATAATTTTACTCCAACTCAACTCCACCTTTATGCCAACACGTTCCTCCTAACTTTCCCCATTTTGCTGTCTTGTTTCTCTTTCCCTTTTCCAACTTTAGACTCTCCCTATTTTTCTCTTTACCTGGTTAAAATTTCACCCCATTTATATATCTAATTTCAAATCCCCTAATACAAGTCCACACAAACCTCTCCCCTCTTGTCTTCACTAGCCAAAAAGTTGTTTTTTCTCTATGTCCTTTTGTTGCTATTTGCCTGAAAAGTGATTATATCGATTTTTTGAAATTTTTTTTGAGAGATTGTTTTAGTTTATTCTACTTGTTTTATTTTGCTTTTTGCTTGCTTTGTTTTCTACCTCTCTTTTCCCTCATCTCCCTCGATACCAGTTGCTATTTGCAATTTGCATTAATCTCTAGGTACTGGTTGCTGGCCTTTATTGGGATTAGTGACTGTTCTATTGGAGTTGTCTCCTGACATCTATATTTTGTTCCTCTTTTCTCTCTTATACACTTTCTATTCTCTCTGACTTTTTTCTCTTCCTCTTTCCTTCTCCTTTTTCTCCTTTTTATTTTCTTATTTTATTTTATTTTATTGTTCATTTATTTATCTATTTTTTTTCCTCACTCTCCCAATTTGATTTTGCCACTTCTTTCTTTTCTTTCTTCCTCATTTTCCTCTTCTTCTTTCTCAATTTACCCCTAATTTGTCCTTCTTTGGTGGTCACCTTATTTGTGATTATTAACATCTTGAATACATTTCTACTCAGTGCCTTGTGTGCTGTACCTGGTCGTGTTGTAGTTTGTGCCCTTCAATCAACGTAGGAGAGAGCACTACATAACCAGACACCCAGAGAAGAAATACCATGGGCAGAAAAAGAAACAGCCCACAAAAGACAGAAAGGCAGGTTTTACCAGAAAAGGAAGTAAACGAAATAGAAGCACAAATAAGCCTACCAGAGAAAGAGTTCAGAGAAATTATCATAATGTGGTTGAAAAGAATGGAAGACAAATTTGACAATATGAGTAAGAGCCAAGAGGAAATGAAGAAGAGACAAGAGGAGGTGAAGAAGCGTGAAAAAGAAATGCAGAAGAAACTAGAGGAGGTGCAGAATAAACAAGAAGAAATGAATAATGACATCACTGCTATAAAGAACTCAATAGAAAGCATCAAAAGTAGACTAGAAGAAGCAGAGGACCGCATCAGTGAGCTAGAAGACACGGTAGGAAAAAATACCCAAGTACAGCAGCTTCTAGAAAAAAAAGTTAAAAAGCAAGACGAGAATCTAAGGGAACTTTGGGATAACATGAAACAAAATAACATCCGCATAATTGGGGTTCCAGAAAGAGTGGAAACTGAACAAGGATTAGAGAACGTGTTTGAAGAAATAATGACAGAAAATTTCCCCAATATAGAAAAGAAAAAACCCACACAATTCCAAGAAGCTCACAGAGTCCCAAGCAAAATGAACCCCAACAAACCGACACCGAGGCACATTATAATTAAATTGGCAAACACCAACGACAAAGTAAGAATCTTAAAAGCAGCCAGAGAGAAACAGAAAGTTACCTACAAAGGAACCCCCATAAGACTAGCTACTGACTTCTCAACAGAAACTCGTCAGGCCAGAGAGAATGGAATGAAATATACAAAGTCATGCAAAGGAAGGGTCTGAATCCAAGAATACTGTACCCTGCAATACTCTCAATCAAAATTGAAGGTGAAATCAAAAGCTTCACAGACAAAAAAGGACTAAGGGAATATATTACCACCAAACCAGCAATGCAAGAAATGTTAACAGGTCTGCTGTAATAAAAAGAAAGAGGAAGCGAAGAAGGAACTCGGGGGTAAGGACTAAAAATGGCAACAGATAAGTACTTATCAATAATAACTTTAAATGTAAACGGATTAAATGCTCCAATCAAAAGACATAGGGTAACCGATTGGATAACAAAACATGATCCATATATCTTCTGTCTGCAAGAAACCCATTTTAGGAAAAGAGACGCACACAGATTGAGGGTGAAGGGAAGGAAGATGGTATTTCAGGCAAATGGAAATGAAAAAAAAGCTGGGGTTGCAATACTTATATCTGACAAATTAGATCTCAAAGTGAAGGACATAACAAGAGATAAAGAAGGCCACTTCATAATACTAAAGGGAACAATCCAACAAGAAGAAATAACTCTGGTAAACATATATGCACCCAATATAGGAGCACCTAAATACATAAAAAAACTCTTGGAGGATATTAAGAGAGAGATTGACAGCAATACAATCATAGTAGGAGACTTTAATACCCCACTGTCACCATTGGACAAATCCCCTAAACAAAAAATCAGCAAAGAAACATCAATCCTAAATGACTCACTAGACCAGATGGAATTAATTGACATCTTCAGAACATTTCACCCCAAAGCCACAGAACATACATTCTTCTCCAGTGCACATGGGTCATTTTCAAAGATAGATCATCTGTTGGGTCATAAGAAAAGTCTCTTCAAATTCAAGAAGATAGAAATCATATCAAGCATTTTCTCAAATCACAGTGGCATAAAACTGGAAATCAACTATAATAAAAACAATAGAAAGAAATCAAACACATGGATACTAAACAGCATGCTTTTAAACAACGACTGGGTAACCAGAGAGATCAAGGACGAAATAAAAAACATCATGGCAAAAAATGACAATGACAACACAACAATACAAAATTTATGGGACACAGTGAAAGCAGTCTTGAGATGGAAGTTCATAGCCCTACAAGCCTACTGCAAAAAACAGGAAACAATGGTAATAAATCACCTAAACCTACAACTCAAAAAGCTAGAAAGTGAGCAACAAGAAAAGCCCAGTGCACTCAGAAGGAAGGAAATAGTGAAGATCAGAGCGGAGATAAACAACTTGGAGACCAAAGAAACAATTCAAAAGATCAACAAAACAAAGAGCTGGTTCTTTGAAAGGACAAACAAGATTGATGGACCCCTAGCCAGGCTCACCAAGAAGCAAAGAGAGAAGACCCAAATAAACAAAATCAGAAATGAAAGAGGAGAAATAACAACAGACCCTGTGGAAATACAAAGGATTGTTAAAAAATACTATGAACAACTCTATTCCAACAAATTGGACAACCTGCAAGAAATGGACATTTTCCTAGAAAAATATAACCTCCCAAAACTCAATGAGGAGGAAGCCAAACATCTCAATAGTCCAATAACTATGGAAGAAATTGAAGCAGTAATCAAAAAGCTTCCAGCAAATAAAAGCCCGGGTCCAGATGGCTACACAGGAGAATTTTACCAAACATTCAAGGACGAATTAAAACCTATCCTCCTCAGACTATTCAAAAACATTCAAGAAGAAGGAATACTACCAAACACCTTCTATGAAGCCAGCATCACCCTAATACCAAAACCAGATAAAGACAACACAATGAAAGAGAATTATAGGCCAATATCTCTCAGGAACATATATGCCAAAATCCTCAACAAAATTCTAGCAAACCGGATCCAGCAGTACATGAGAAAGATCATACACCATGACCAAGCAGGATTCATCCCAGGAATGCAGGGATGGTTCAATATCCGCAAATCAATAAATGTGATACATCACATAAACAAATTGAGAGATAAAAATCACATAGTCATATCAATTGATGCAGAAAAAAAATTTGACAAAATCCAACATCCTTTCTTTATAAAAACTCTCAGCAGAGTGGGAATAGAAGAATCATATCTCAACATCATAAAAGCAATATATGATAAACCCACAGCTAACATCATACTCAATGGGCAAAAACTAAAACCATTTCCCCTAAGAACAGGAACAAGACAGGGATGCCCACTCTCACCTCTCCTGTTCGATATAGTACTGGAAGTATTAGCCATTGCAATTAGACAACAAGAAGAAATAAAAGGCATCCAAAGTGGAAAAGAAGAAGTAAAGCTGTCCTTATTTGCAGATGACATGATATTCTACATAAAAAACCCAAAGGACTCCATTCCAAAACTAATTGACTTAATTAATGAATTCGGCAATGTAGCAGGATACAAAATTAATGCTAAGAAGTCTGTGGCATTTCTATATACTAACAGTGAAATTATAGAAAGAGAAACTAAAAAAGCAATCCCATTTACCATCGCACCAAAAAAATTAAGATACCTAGGAATAAACCTAACTAAAGAGGTAAAAGACCTTTACGCAGAAAACTACAGGACACTGAAAAAAGAGATAGAGGAAGATGTTAACAGATGGAAGAGCATACCATGCTCATGGATTGGGAGAATCAACATCATTAAAATGTCCATACTACCCAAAGCAATCTACAGATTCAACGCACTACCCATTAAAATACCAACGACATATTTCACTGACCTACAAAGAATTCTTCATAGATTCATCTGGAACAAAAAAAAAGACCACGGATAGCTACAGCAATTCTGAGAAAAAAGAATAAAGTAAGTGGGATCTCAATACCAGACTTCAAGCTATACTACAAAGCAACTGTTCTCAAAACAGCCTGGTACTGGCATAAGAACAGACATATGGATCAATGGAATAGCATAGAGAACCCAGATATCCACCCAAACCACTATCCTCAATTAATATTTGACAAAGGAGGCATGAACATTCAATGGAGCCAAGATAGCCTCTTCAATAAATGGTGTTGGGAAAATTGGACAGATACATGCAAAAAATTGAAACTGGACCAGCAACTTACACCAAATACAAAAATAAACTCAAAATGGATACAGGACTTAAACATTAGAAGGGAAACCATAAAAATACTAGAGGAATCCACAGGCAGCACAATCTCAGATATATGCCGAAAGAACTTCTTCACTGATACTGCTCCAAAGGCAATGGAAGCTAAAGAAAAAATAAACAAATGGGACTACATCAAAATGAAAAGCTTTTGCACAGCAAAAGAAACCATCAACAAAACAACAAGAAACATCAATGCATGGGAGAACATATTTGCAAATGCTATCACTGATAAAGGTTTAATCTCCAAAATCTACAACCAACTTATACAGCTTAATAAAAGGAAGATGAAGGATCCAATAAAAAAATGGGCAACGGACCTAAATAGAGCCTTTTCAAAAGACGACAGAAGGAAGGCCAAGAGACACGTGAAAACATGTTCAAAGTCATTAATCATCCGAGAGATGCAAATCAAAATGACAATGCGATACCATCTTACACCTGTCAGAATGGCAATCATCAACAAATCAACAAACGACAAGTGTTGGCGAGGATGCGGAGAAAAAGGAACCCTTGTGCACTGTTGGTGGGAATGCAGACTGGTGCAGCCACTGTGGATAACAGTATGGAGTTTCCTCAAAAAACTAAAAATGGATCTCCCATTTGACCCTGTAATACCACTCTTAGGAATTTATCCTTAGAAATTACAAACACCAATCAGAAAGGATTTATGCACCCCTATGTTCATAGCAGCCCAATTTACAATAGCCACAATTTGGAAACAGCCTAGGTGCTCGTCAGCAGATGAGTGGATCAGAAAACTGTGGTACATCTACACAATGGAATTCTATGCTGCCATTAAAAAGAAGGAATTCTTACCATTTGCAGCAACCTGGTTGGAACTGGAGAGCCTTATGCTTAGTGAAATAAGCCAGTCAATGAAGGAGAAGCATCACATGATCGCACTCATTGGGGGATAATAAAGAACATTATAAACTGATGAATAAAAGGATAGATACAGAGACAGTAAAGCTTCAAACAGACTGTGAAATTACAGCAGGAAGATTGAAGTTAGGTGAGGTAGATAAGAGATCAATCAAAGGACTTGTATCTATGCATATAATCATAACCAATGAACATAGACACTGGGGGGTTGGGGTATGCCTGGGAGGGAGGGGGGGCAATGGGTAGATATGTATAAAAAATTAATAAAAAATATATTAAAATAAAAATAAATAATAAATTTAAAAAAGCATAAGTGATCAGGCCCCTGCAAACGTTTTTTGTTATATCAAAGATTTTATCACCCAATTGATAGTGATTATGTGTACACAAACATATATGACTTAAATAGACTACCCTTATAATACTTGGTCTTTATTAATGTCACACATAAATAAGAGACCAGACAATGTAATTATGTAAGCATTCTAAATAATAAAATTTGCTTTAATTGTTCCTACTTTTGCTATATAAAATAAATTAGATAAACATTGTCAGCAGATTTACACTCAAAATGCAAAATGTCACTATTTGATATTGATATCACATTAGTTTGCTTTTACTTGAAAGTTTCAAAGCAGTACATTCTTGTAGATTAAATGTTTCTTGAACTACAGTTCTCTGAATTCAAAACTTCAATATATCAAACTATTAATAATAAATTATATTCTAATTAGTTAAACAAAGAATGATAGTCTTTTTTTATAGGAACCCAGGTGATTTTTGGGTTATGAGATTTAAAAAATAAAGCACATTATTAAATTTAATCACCTTTCAAGTTTGTAATCATTATTAACAGCACATCCCTTCCTTCATTTAATGGTGAACAGATCATTAATCAATTAGAGAATGCATACCCGCTATAAGCAAATGCTTTTCAAGGTGCTGGAGAAACAACAGCAAACAAGCAGACATCTCCTTGCACCTGTGCAGCTTACAGAATAGCAGTTTGTGGCTCAAGAATCAATAAAGCATATTTTATATAGCTATACATCAAACAGTTTCTAGGAATTATGCAAAAGTCATAAATTAATATTTCAACAAATTTATATTGAAACACTTTTTTGGGGTACTGTGCCATATCATGTTAGTCTTAGAGGTGTCACTTCTGATTAAGATTTATTCATAAATGCAATAACAAAATTCTAAGGCACCTCTGGCTCTTAAGTGCAAAACTTGAGTTGAAGCCAACCATAAAAGCTGATAATAAGCAGGACATTGGCTAAAGAATTACCTAATTGGATTTTCTCTGGTAATAATTTTTAACTATGTGACATTACTCTGAAACATTAAAAAGCTAACATACAGCCTTTGGAAAATGAACATTTAAAAGACGTATGTGCACACTTGTGTGTGCATGCATTTGTATGTGTGTGTGCATGTGTATGTGTGTGTGTTGTGTGTGTGTTCAGATAGAAGATAAATAGGGAGAGACTGGGAGAGAAGGAATCGTTTTACTTCTGCTAGTATCTTTTGCTTAAAATGTACAATGTGGCCTCTGAGAATAATTATTTTAAAGAAAATAATTTGTCAAAATAATTTAAAATTGAAGTTTTAGAATGTAGAAATGAAAAGTTTCTGCAAAGTTATTGATATAGAATGATTTTTTGAAGCCAACCAAATAACTAACTTCTATTTGTGTTGGAGAAGAGAAAAGAATGAAAAGTAGAAAAATTTGCAGTTACACAATAGGAAATCTTATCTGCACTCAAGATTTTCCTTGGAAATAGAAAATAAACTCTGATTCAAACTTGTTTTCACCCGTTTTTCTCTCTGCCTTCTGTTGCAAAACCATACTCTTACTACTTCTTTCTCAAGATTCAGTTCTTCAGCCATCCTCATGATCTCTTGAGAGGAGGGTTTATTCTGTTCTCCAAAGTGTCTCTCCAGGGCACCTTTTGCAGCAATACTGGGAGATGGGGTGGGGGAGCAGACAGCAGAGGTGGAGAGACAGGGTAAGATTATGTTTTTGGCAGATCAAAATTAAATTAGGTTGAATTTATAAATATTAACATGAAAAGAAAACTTAAGAATTCTTGAAACATTTTAAAACTCTTCAACAAAGATAAGTGTATGATTTGTCATATTTTTATATACTTGTCTTATGCAGGGTACCACCGTTCATTACCAGTCACAGGAAGAATTAAGTAGAGGAACAGACTTTCTATGTTTATCCCGCTTTGCACCACAAGAGGGCACTGACTTCCTGAGAAGGAAAGGAACACTTCTGTAGGCATTTCTACTTAAATGTCTCCCAGAAATCATTTGTCATTTACAATAGATGAAATGTTCAGTGAACAACTAACCAACCAAAACAAAACCTACATTTTAGCATTTCCTCTGTGAGCCTCATAGAGATTACAAAAGAAAAAAAAATCAACAACAATCTTTCTGGTTTAAATTGTAAGAAGTCACCTTGGACTTTAAGATTCTAAAATATGTAGTGATTTTTAGTTTTATTATTTTTAATAATATAAATGCCATATTGCCAGAGCAAACCTTATCTATAAAAGGAAAGCTGAAATCATCACTATTTTTAGAAATGATTGTTCAGTTTCTGTTTTATTCAAAACTTTTAGAGCAAAAGTGTTCTTGAATCAAACAATACATAGTATTCCAACAAATGTTTAAAATTAATAGCTCTCTATTTCTTACAACTAAGTTATTAAATTCTGATTTTTAAAATGTATTTTGCATTTTTCAATTGGCTATATCCACCTTAAATTTATATGTTATGTTGCACCTATATTATGCTAAAAACTTATTCCATTTTGTAAAATATCCTTTTCTCCCTCTAGAGACATTTTATACCTCAAAAGCATACCTTATAGTTGTTCTCCGTTTCCTTTTTCTTTCATTTACTCCCACTTTTTCATTGTATAAAGCTGTAATGGGGAAAAGAGGGATAATGACAGAAACCAAGTAGGATTTAAAACAACAACTCAGATTTGGATTTCAAATGTCCATTATAAAGCTATGCAAAATAAAATCACCATACATTTTTTAGTTTTTTGCAACTTATGACATTTTGTATTACAAGCCCTAGATAACAATGTTAATACAGAAACAAATATTAACTTTATAAAAGACAATTTTCTATAAATCATATCTCTATTTGCTTTTGTTGGAACTCTTGCTCTCAAACTTGGCTCTTTATCCAGCCTTGACATACTAGTATAAGTAGATCATTTTCTCACATTAAATCCTCATCTGACAATTGGTTGTGCTTATTATTCACTTGGAAGACTTGTGTATGCAAATGCTCTGGTTACACTAGTATTAGTTTATAAAAATGATTGCATGTATAATCACTACCAAAAAAAAGTCTGAATGCGTTTTAAAATTTCATTTCACCACTTCTCATCTATGTCACACATTTTAGGAAGCCATCCTCAGGCAGCTTATCCTCTCACCATTTACCGTCACAGCAAGTTTATTTCTACACTTGCATTAGCCTTCGTTTCTTTTCGTGTGATGAAACAAGACAGTTATTCTTCAGCTCAAATTAAAGAAAACACACACACACAGAAAACTAAACCTTAAACCTCTCGGTTTAGGATTATTCCTACCAATCGATGACACTGTTTTTAGGCTAAAACGTCCCAGAGCCTTCAGAGATGCAGCTTTAGTACCTCCCACTTGCTCAGCCTCCTCCAGCCATTTAGACAATATTGCTTTTAGTTTGCATGCATTTTTGAAGCTCAGCTGCAGGTTTTCAAATCGGCAGATAGTTGTTTGACTGAATTCTGAGCCATGAACAGCTGCCAGGGCTTCCCCAACATTTGTTTGGGTGTACCCTGCGAAAGAAAAATGAAAGCACATTAGCTTCAGCTTTCAGGAATCATTCCTTTTAGTGCAAGATTGCATACATCTACGAATCTTTGTCAATTGTTCTGTACCACTTTTAAGCATATATTTGCTGGCAACTTACAATTGTTTTGTAAGGGTCAGTGTAAAATTGCTCCATACTTCAAAAAATATTATTTCTAGTTAATTATTTTTTCTAGAAGTAAAAATCATTCAGATAGGAATATCCCCCATTCATAATTTTCAGCCAGATTGGATACATGTGTCATCAGATACTTAAAATTTTTTGTGTTTTTCAATATTGTTTTAAATATCTGGTGAATATGCTCAAAAGTCTATTGTATTTTGAATATAGTGCATAAAATAAATGTACTTTATCATAAATATTTTTATCTCAATTGTTAAAACTGAAAAAAATCAATTATATGTTGAAGGGTACCAAGTGAAACTAAAATTATGCTTACTTTCCCTAAAAACGTGTCTATTATGAGACTTTAATCATCCAACATTTTATAAAATCCTCCAAACACATTTATTACATCATTTGGTAATGCTTCTATCTCCTGGAAAAAGATTCTCATTGACTGTCCAGAACATTTTTAGAGTACAGTTGCTATGAACCATCAATATTGAATTTGAACCATTCACAACAATAGATATATCAAATTGCAAATGAATGTTATAAATTACCTACTGCCATAGTGTAACTGCCTAATAATTCAGGGCCTATGGCTCTATACCTGTATGCATAAAGTGGCTACATAAGACACCCATTGCTAAGTATTATTACAAAATAACATGGTTCATTCCACATCTGCAGAGGTTTGAACTATCATTTTCAATCCATTTTTTAAAAAATTCACTTTTTCATGAATTTAAATCAAGGTTAGTTGTTTCAGCTATTTTGTTAAAAAAAACTTTTTAATAGAAAGTAAACAAAAACAAAATTGCAAACGACTGTCAAACACATGACAGAAACTACTCTGAGGTATGACTGAGCTATTTGATTTGCAAAGATCTAAAAGATTAATTGCATTTTTCTCTTAACAACTATTTAATTATCCTATGTGTCAATCACTGTTCTAAGTACTGAGGATATGTCAGTAAGGAGAAAACAAAAACAAACAAACAAACAACAAAGCACCCCTGCCTTCATGGAGATCTGAGGAAGTCTTACAAGAGACACTCATGATGGCAGTAAAATTTGGTACAATGCCTACACAGACAGATGTGACAACATCTATCAAAATTACTCTTTGATCAAGCAATTTTGTTTTTAATACTTTTCCTGCACATATATTTGTATAGGTGCAGAATGACATTTATGAAGTTAATGACTATAGTATTGTTTTTAACAGAATAATATCAGAGGCAACATAAATTTACCATCAGTAGAGGACTGGTTAAATAAATTGTAAAATGGAATATGGAATATTTATTTTTAAAAAAGAAAACTGGCTGGAGTAGCTCAGTTGGTTGGGTGTCATCCCATTCACGAAAAGGTTGCCAGTTTGATTCCTGTTTAGGGCACAAGCCCATGTTTCAGGCTCCATCCCTGGTAAGAGGTATGCAGGAGGCAATTTAATCAATGTTTCACTGTTACATCAATGCTTTTTTTTCTCTCTCTCCTTTCCCCTTCCTCTCTTGCTTAAAAAAAGAAAAAAAAATCAATAAAGCCCTGGCTGATTGTTCAATGAGGAGTGTTGGCCTTCAGAACAAAAGTTCTCTACTTCAATTACCTATCCAGGGTGTATACCTTGGTTCTGCAGCCTGGTTGGGGTGAGTGTAGGATGCAACCAGTGATGTGTCTCTCTCACATTGATGGTTTTTTTCTCTCTCTCCCTCCTACTCTCTAGAAATCAATGGAAAAAATATCCTGGGGTGAGAAAATAAATAAATACATACATACATACATACATACATACATACATAAATACACAAATACATAAATACATAAATAAATATCTTTCCAAAATAGTTAAATAAAAAATCCATATGAAGAAATAAAAATATGTATGGCTTAATATATGCATAAATGCCTTTAAAAGGATACACAAGAAACTAACAACACTGAAAAAAAGGGAAGTTAAGCAAAAGTGATATGTTTCATTTATATTCTTATATGACTTTGAATAATATGAATGCATCATCTATTTAAAAGTTCAAATAAAATACTGTGTAAAGAAAACTGGGCACTTCTAAACTAATTTGAGGTGGTTAAGTTGAAAATAAGTGCCATTATATTAAAAATCTATGTATTTTGGCTATCACAAATTTACAAGGAAACACAGATTTTTGTAGGATTTTCACATTAGGACTAATTAAATCCACAGTAGAGATGTAGAATAAAAACTGCCTTGGACTTTTGACCAGAATAGAAGAGACTGAACAGTAATACAATAAGAATCTGCAGAAAAAGTGCATACCTAACTTAATTCTTCTAACTTTAAATTCATTGGCAAACTTTTCAAGTTCTCGAATTTCCGGGGAATCCATGTCTATTGGCTCTTCAACCAATTTACTTTTCCGCCTGAATTCCTGCTTGAAATCAGGGGCCACGGGGTCCTCTGCCAGCAGAGGCTGGTGCATGGGCGGAAAGCCATGACTCAAGGTGTGGTCAGGAAACTTATAGAGACAAGGGGTTAAGCTGCCTGTAAGAAAACAAAGAAAGAAAATAAAGGGCCACTTCATTTCTATATAAGCAAAGGTTATGCCATTAGAGCCCATTATTCTGCTATAGCCAGTCTGGATTTCAAAAAAAGGTAACTGCCATTCAGTAGTCTGAAGTCAGAATAGCTTAGTATAAAAGCAATTATTTATTTCCCACTTTTCCTAGAGCAATAAAAGCAAAGATTATGCCAAAGACAATAAGCCTGGAATTGCAAATATTTAAAACAGAAATAAGCAAATACTTTCACCATTTTCTTTTTTAACTATACACCCCTTCCTGGGAATTTGAGGTTCAACTCCAGCAGAATGTATATTTTGATCTCTATTATCTTAATCCATTGAACAAATAATCTGTAATGTCTGTTATAATCAAGTGACATGGTTAAGTGCTATGCTGAAAAGTTTCTTAGAATCAGAAAACTGATTTTACAATAGGTAGAAGCCTGACTGTTTTATCAATAAATGTTTAACTTCACAGAGAAATAATTGTCTTTTTAAAATGTAAAAAGAGCAGATAAAAAGAGAATTATGAAAACATAAACTACATTAATATGTTTTAAATATATTTGAGGAGTGAATAGACATTAACAAAAGGTAATTTTTAAAGTTCAATTAAAAAGTCAGCAACAAGATTTTTTGAAAAGAATTCAGTATAGCGAAATTAATCTTGATAACTTTTAAGAAGCAAAAGTAAGTAACAAGGAAGAGTGCAATTCTAGATATGACAGGTAATCATCTATGAATAATAAAGCATTGTGTTGATTGAGTAGGTTAAATAATAAATCACAAAAACTAAACATGTAAAAAAATGTTAAATTGCTTTCAGATTTCATTCTTCATTAGTAAAGAAGAGTCTATTTCAGTCGGGGAGCTTAGATGAGAGAATATAAGCCAAATTCCCAGATATTTTATTTTGGTTTTCTTCATCAACCCATTATGTTTTAACTGTAGGTATTTCACTTCAATTTACATTAAATCACTCATGTATAACCAAGATGCTTTGATATAAATAAAATATTTAGTAATTAATCATGTTTCTGAGTATTAATAAATATTTAAACTGAAAATAAGTTACTACAGCCTATATACAATAATAATTCTTGGAAACACTAAAAATATAAATCAAGTATATATTACTTACAATTTCTTTATAAATAAATTTACAAATAAAAAACATGAGTAATAATGTATTTTGCCAGAATATTAAGATCTTGCATTAATATATAAATATGTAATGAGTTAAAGAGTAGTGTAAGTCAGCAAATTATCAGCTATTATTTACATGAGAATATGTAATTATAAAGTAGACCCCTATCCAATAGACTATATTCATTTTCTGAAGCAAAGTAGACATATCAGAGAGAGATTAAACAAAAAGGCATAAAGTAAATTTAGCTTTTTCACAGGTATGAAAAATATTTGAAAGAAATAATTCCTATCTAAAATTTTTCATGGTCCTTTACAAACCCAAATTATCCAGTTTTACTTTTTAAAAAGTCAGTTAATCATCCAATTAATTCTTTAGTGGATATTAAACTCATCAAACAAGATAAAAATGTTCAGAGCAATTGTATCAATGTTTAATTTATTACATAGTTTATTTTTGGAAATGTTTATTAATTTTGGTATTCATTTTTAGCTTTCTATTCATTTTGGATTTTTTGTTAGTTGAAGTAAAAGAAAGATTCATACATACAAGAAAACTTATCACATTTATTTTAGCATCTACTTAATATTTATCTCAAGACTTTTCTTTCACTTATGCTTTCTGAGTTGGTTCTTATATGTTAAAGAATTATACTTTTTTCATCACTCAGAAATATCAAATGCAACTTAACACACTTAATGATGAAATACTCTGAGAAACAATAAAAGCAGAGACAAGAAAATCAAGCTCCTGTTCGATTTTGTACATTTAATGTCTTTTAAGGTACTTTAGATAACTCATTTACTTATCTCAAATTATGTTTATTTTACATAAGTAATCTGTGCATATATTTTACATGAGATGCCTTAAGTTTTGAGTTGGTTAGCAATCTTGACTATTCCATTTTTGTTCCTGATAATAGTCACACACCGCTACAAGCTTTCTGGGATACCTCCTGCTGGGTTCATTACACTTTTCTCATTTTCTTATTCTGATATAAGCAAAGGAGATAGGAAGAATTTATAACTATTCTACCCAAAATTTAAAATTTAGGAAACTTAAGTAAAAGTAAATTAAATAACTTTTCTTGGTTGCCATGATGAATTAACTATTCAGTTGAAATTAGAACTAAAGTCCAATGAACATTGCAATAAACCCCATCAAAATCTTTACTCAGGTAGATCAAATTCTTTCTTTGAAAAACTTCTCCAGTTTAAACACATTTGTCTACATTAAAACAAATACTTTCAGACAAAAATATTATAATTATTTATTAAAATATTAGAAATGGGTCATCTCTATTTCCAGAAAATGTTAAAGGTAATTTTATACAGTATAAATTATCTGGAAAATGAACATTTAAAAAGTAAATTTGATCATGAATCTGAAAAGTGCACAGGAAATGCCATGTTCAAAGGCTTGGCATCCAGAGCCTAAAGAAAAATGTGTGATATATCTTTATTTTTCATTAAGTGAAAGTATCTGCAATTATCCACAGGGATACAATTTTTCTGGAACTAACCCTAAACAGAAATTCATAATGAATCATAAGCACAGCCAAACACAGTACATTTTCTATTATCTGATCCTCTATTTGGAGGAGAGAAGGGCGTGATTGGTATGGTATATGTGGCAAGTTATTTTTAAAACATTTCTAAAGTCTTGCCCCCCCGGTGTAGCTCAGTGATTGAGCATCCACCTATGAACCAAGATGTCTGGTCAGGGCACATGCTCAGGTTGTGGACTCGATCCTCAGTGTAAGTTGTGTAGGAGGTAGCCAATCAATGATTCTCTTTCATCATTGATGTTTCTATCTCTCTCTTTCTCTCCCTTCTTCTCTAAAATCAATAAAACATCATTTTAAACACACACACACACACACACACACACACACACACACATATATATATATATTTTAACCTGGATAGGGAAAAGTCAAGGTAGAAGATGCTGTGACTCCTGAACAATAGTGAGTCTCAAATTCAACTTCCCAGACATTAATAAATCAAAGTTGTCTGTAAGCCTAGACAAGCGTTCATCTAAATAGCTTGGAAGTGTCTGCCTATTCTTCACAGCCCAGCTATATTTTCACATTGCAAATGAGTCTACTACAGCCTTGCTGAATTGCTCCATATGTGTCTCTGTGTGGGGCAACAGGCAGGCAAAGGGGATGAGGAGGGCTCGCCTTGCAGGGTGCTGGTTCAATGTACCGTGGTACCCAGGCAAATTGCTCTCCTGCAGCATGTGGATCTGACAGATGCTGACAATGTCTCTGAGATCATGGGCTTGAAGCCTTAAAGGAACAAACACAGGAAATAGAGAAACAAAGCAAAATACTCTGCCTTGTTGTAGACACATAAGAATGTGCATTTGAATATTTCTATTTTCTTTCCCCCACTCCTGCCCCCATGCATGACAATGTGAAGAAAATCCTAAATTTGAATTGTGACCTTTTCTCTTTGGGGTACTGGTAAATCCTATCCATGTACAGCAGGGGTTCTCTGCTTGGCTTTGCAAATTAAGTTATTTGGAACCCAGCCACACCCATTTGTTTACATATTGCCTGTAGCTGCTTTTCTGCTACCTGCACCACTTGAGTAGCTGCAACAGAGACTATAAAATAGGGAGAATACGTCAGTTTACAGCCACTAATAGGCCCTTCATGATTCAGAGGCAAAAGATCTTTAGAATTACTCCATTCCTCAGAGTCAACCCAACCAGAACAAGTTAGAGGGCAGGATGGTGGCAGAGGGGGAAGGGAGGGGGATAATTGAAAATGAAGAGATGAGCTCCAAAGTAGGCTACTTCTCTATGTCAACTAAAGTGGGCACTTTCACCCATAGTCATCTTTTCTTTATTATTTACTCATTTAAGCAAAATGAACAATCATGTTCTTCTTGATTCCAAACCTCAGCTATTTTTCTTTCCTCTTAAAATTAGTTTTTAAACAAGGACTCTCTTACCACGTCTTGGTTTGGACATTATGTAATATAACCCTGTTGGGTTAAACATCCAGTGCCATGGAGCTGATTTACTCGGTTTCAAAGGCAGATGGGTGTGGGCGGGCAGGCAGGGTGGGCAGTCCACTGAGCTTGTTTCCTAACTTTCACCTAGTTTAGGACACTATAGAAGTGAAACAATTCTACGATTCAAAGTTTTGAGAGTGTTTGCTGTTATTTTTTCTTTTTTATTATTTAGGAGAAACTTCAAATAGCATTTATAATTCCCTGGTTGCTGTTATCAATACTGCAGGCTGTCAAATTTATCTAAACTCTCAGAAGTAAAGAGACAGAAGAAGGAATTCAACTGCAGGTGTATTTGAAGAGAAGATCAAGAGAAAGACAGATTGAGTTGGTAAAATTAGCTCCAACTCAACTCTAATATAGTTGTGATATCCATACAACTTAAATATGAAGAGACAGAAATTTAAAGATGTTTGTTATTAATGGTTTAAGTAGGGCTCAAAATTAGTTTATGGTGTGGCTAACTCATTGCTCCCAATTAGTCTGTCTCTTTGCACCAGGAGGCACAGTGAATTAATCTGATAATTAATGTCCTCCCTACTAACTTGAACAAAATATTGGCTATAGCTTTTCCTTTTCAGTGGGTTGCTCATTTAATGAAATGCTCAAACTAAATGTAAGCATCCAAATATAGGTAATAAAATGACCACATTAAAATAAAGCAATATCACATCCTTTGAAATATAGCACTTTCTGTAGCTCCACTTTTATATGGAATAAGTGACAAGAAACCGTCTTTGTTCTTGATGATAAGACGCTTCCATGGATTGTGTAGAAGTGGTTTATTTGATGAAAACCTTCAGACTACTCAGAAAATTCAAAAGACATAAATGGGTTTCTCTTTTGTGTTTTATACCTCTACTATCTTATTTCTGAATTCATGTGTTTTATAACTCAATTTGTATAGCTTCTCTGGAGATAAAGGCAGTAGAGTTCAGATTCTCTGACTTTCATCAGCCGTGATGCAAATGCTAATACTGAATATATGTCAAAATGGTGATATCCAAGCAAATTAAAAACCATATCATATTTTAATGATATCACTCTCAAAATATATTTGAATATAATCTCTGTGCTTGCTATGGGGAGTTTTTTCTTGACGTTACAAACATATTTAATTTTGGTTTAAGACTACAGTGGTTTCTCCAAATCTTAGGGTAACATTTTTGCTTTAGATGTCGCTAACTCAGGCTTTGCATCACTTTAAAATTTCTTCCAGGGGCCTCTCTGGGTTTGCCGAGTGCCTGCCAGGAACCTTGCTCCAGCACAACCTGAGCTGCCTGAGCTTATTCACTCCAGTCCTGGAATCTGGAAGGATGTTAGAATTCTCAGACCAGCTGGGAGCTCACTAGGCCTGCAGGCACTGATGGTAGTAAAATCCACCTTAAAGTATTTGGTCTATGGCTGATTTTATCTTTGTGCTGACTTCAGTCCATTGCTGCCTATTGCTGGGTTTTGAGGGTGCTTGAAGCTGCACTTGGCTTCAGGGGAATTGTTGTAAATGAAAAGCAAGCCCTCTACTCTGAAAAAGCAGCACATGACCGACCACGTGCTTGTCAATCCTGTCTTCATAATTAAATGTGAGGAAGGCCCCTGGGAAGCATTCTGCCTGCACCTCTAGTGGCTAAACGCATGTCATTGTACTATTTTATAAATAATGTGGTTTTCATCAACGAGGAATATTCTCATTGACCATGAGTACTGATTAACTACTGAGTGAATAATAAGTGATCAGTTTTCAAAGGGGAAGAAAAAAGTATGGTTTTCCTTGTTTCTTAATAATTAAAAAGAGACATTAGAATTTATAGGTATTATTTAAGAACATCAATCTTCATTTTACCATAAATGTGACAGTACTAATTTATTCAGAATGCTGCTTTATAGACTGAAGAGAAGCTAATTAGTTCTGGAATACTTTAATGTAAAGTTTTCATGTTTTATTTAGTTTTAAACTGAGAAATTAAAGATTGCTAAATTCTTTTATCTAAAGTTTATTTCTCAGTTTTACATGTGTGCACATAAACACACACACACACATACACACACACACACACACACACACACATATTCTCACATAGAGCTTTAGTAGCTTATTGCACCCATGATATTTCTCTTCCCAAAGCAGGAATAAATATAAAACATCAAGGATTGTCTTAAAAAAAAAGAGGTGTACAAAGAGAATTTAAATCATTAAAATATAAAACCATTAAAATGTTTTCTTTGGCCAAAACCTAAAATTAAGTCATGAGTTTTATGATGAGTGGATCCCTTTGGTCAGATATTTCTCTTTTTAAGAAATATGCTATCACCCTCGTGCACTGCTGGTGGGAATGCAGACTGGTACAGCCACTGTGGAGATCAGTATCGAGTCTCCTCAAAAAACTAAAAATGGAACTCCCATTTGACCCAGTGATCACACTACTAGGAATATACCCCAAGAAACTAGAAACTCCAATCAGAAAGGATATATGCACCCCAATGTTCATAGCAGCACAATTCACCATAGCCAAGATATGGAAAAAGCCTAAGTGCCCATACACAGAATATTGGATTAAAAAACTGTGGTACATCTACACAATGGAACTCTACGCTGCGGTAAAAAAGAAGGAGCTCATACCATTTGCAACAACATGGATGGAGATGGAGAGCATTATGCTTACTGAAATAAGCCAGGCAGAGAAAGACAAATATCACATGATCTCACTCATCTGTGGAATATAATGAATGACATAGACTGATATCAAGATCAGATCTAGAGAATGAGAAACATCAATCAAAGCATCAAACCTCAGGGAAGGTGGGGGTTGGTGGGAATAAGGGGGAGAGATCAACAGAAGGACCTTCGTACATGTGTATGAGCATAAGCATTGGGCATAGACAATGGGGAAGGTGTGGCAGGAGAGGAAATTCATACAGTGGTCTCCATAACCTTAAGAGAAATTTCTTCATGAAACAAAGATTTTAAATGAAACTCTGTAACATGAAAATCATTTTGGAAGGAAATAAAGAGAAGTTTCCTTTAAATGTCATAAGGAGTAGAATTAAAAGTCAACACATTTGGCCTCTTGAGCTAAGGTAAGTAATCTGTGTTTTTGCCTCCTTGAAATAGTTTATATAAAGTTACAAAAAGAAATTGTCAGCCCGTTTGAAATTGAATTGACATGGTCCAGAGCAAAGAATATTCTTACATGATATTATCCTACAATATCATTTAATTTTTGATATTTCGCAACAACATATTGTACAACCACCCCAAACAAATGTACAAACTAATTCTTTGAATGTTTAGCGGCAATTTAAAAAGAGGACATGAAAGGATTTAATTCCTTTCAGACGGAATTGAGGCACTGGGAAGGCACTTGAGCATTCTTTACTGGCCCTCTTTTCTCTTTTGCCAAGAGGGACCCTCTTCTCACAATCCAATGGCCCTCAGCTGTAGCCTGAGCTCTCTATTTATCCTGAGGTTGAAGCCTCGAGATGGCTGATATAATGAATCTGTCTCTTGCCAAATGGTATGAGCTGGGCCATCCCTGGAGAAGGAACCTGAATTCCCCGAGATAAGTAAATAGTGCTGGGGCCCCACCAGCAGGCGAGAGAATCCCCAAGGCAGGTGGCTGGGTGTGGAGGCCACGGGGGGCATAGGCTACCATGGAGGCAGAACTGAACCTCACAACAACCTGTTCGGCCCCGGAGGATGACTGGTTAGCCAGAGACGAGTAAGATTCCTCAGGGAAGGAACAACCTAAGACAGGCACAGTCGCAGAGAGGCCATCAGGAGAGAACTTGGGGATCAACAGAGGTGGGGCACAGACCCTCACCCCCGCCACCAACCTTGCAGGGATCTGAACCTTCACCTCTTCTGAGGGCGGTCTCCTGCCCCCATGGCTACCTCGCTTTCCATGCTCAGCACAAACAGGGACTCAGGTAACAGACAGAGACTGGGCCCAGCTCAGATCAAGACCCAGCTAAAAGACAGAAACAAGCCAACAGCAGCTGCCCTATATCTAAATTTAGCCTAGTATCAGGAATGCTCAGTGCCAACTCAATGCAAATAAACCTCTCCACTAATATATACAGGGTAATATAAGATTGTTGGTAGAGTATTAAATTTGACATAAAAGAGTTATCAAGCTTACAGATTAATTTAAATTGGCGAACTGAAATAAGCAAACACCGAAGAAAATTTAAGTGTACTGGACAAAAAGCTGTTTCTAATGTATTAATTAAAATTTCTATTGATAGCTCATCTCATGGTATAATTGTTTAATATGTAATGAACAGAAAGCAGGCATATTTGTGTGCAAAAAGTTAAAATTTAAAGTTATCAAGATTGCATTAAAAAATTTTACCAAATTCTCCATCAATCAAAAAAAAAGGGGGGTGGGAAGTAGGATAATAGCATGTAAGTAGAAAAAAAATCTGGTAAGTAAAATACATTTAGAAAATTTTCACTTTAGAAAATTAATTTTAATTTGTAATGCTAACAGCAGGACACCCATGAAAAACACACATGGTGTCAAAATAAGCCAAAGGAAAAGCGGATAGGCAAAATTAAAAGGACCCCAAGTCAATTTTATAGAAAAGATTCCTGTATTAACTCTTGGTCAAGAATATGTTTATATACTTTCAGAAAACAACTCCAAGACCAAGTGGACTCCTGCAACAGAGGGAACTGACAGGTCTGCGCCAAACATGAAGGCAAGAGGAGAAACAGTCCAGAGATGGAAGATGCTGACAACACCTTGCCATGTGAGCAGTTAGCAGCTGAGCATCGCTACAGGATGCCCAGGACCAAACCAGCATCGCCACCATCTGTCCAGTATCCAGATACCATTAATAACATGTATACATAAGGAACTGTCTGACATTGAAACTGGGACTCAAAGCTATTGGACATTGAAATTGAGACTCAGTCATTTTTCTTTTGCTCTGGTGGGTTTATTTCTAGCCTACAGGGGTAAGATGTTTTTAAAGACAAGAAACAGGGGATGGAGGGGAGGAAGCAGATGCAGAGGCAAAGAAGCAATGAATGGACTGTCGTGCTACAGTGGGAAAGCAGGGAAAGTTGGGGAGGAGGGGCCTATAGGAGATCAATGGAAGGACTTGTATGCCTGTGTGTGTAGG
>JAAGEH010000286.1:31422031-31539713 GCA_011751065.1 Lasiurus cinereus | reverse complement strand
AAAAATAATAAATAAATAAATAAATAAATAAATAAATAAATAAATAAATAAATATAAAAAAGAAATATGCTATCAATGCCTCAGACAAGCATCAATAAGTAAGTAGTCTTGATCTAGAGATGTTTTATTTATTCAGAAAAGAAACATGTGTAACTTTCAGGTCAAGATTCTTTTAGACCTAGAAAATTCATCTAAGTTTCCCCAAACTCAATTTCATATACAAAGACAACTTTTCTTACCTGCCATCACTCCGTAGGTTGATGGCTGATTTCCATAATGACAGGAAGGAACAGAATAATGAAGTCCGGTTGCTGTGTTTTCCATCGTTGTCACCGGGAAATATGTATGCAAGCATTTAGAAGTTTGAATCAAAGACAAAATAGATGGGACTGGTAAGAAAATGTATGATGTTTCAAGACATGTTCATTTCATTTCAAAAATATACATTTATGCCATTCTTAAATTGACATGACAATTGTTTGTTTTCATTTGGGGCAAGTTCTCGGAGTAAGTTAAAAGTAGGGGGTGCCCTACCTGGATTTGCTCAGTGGCTAGAACATCAGCCTGCAGACTGAAGGGTCTGTTTGATTCTGGTCAAGAGCACATGCCTATTTTTCGTGCTAGATCCCCTGAAGTGGTTGTGCAAAAGGCAGCCACTCAATGATTCTCTCTCATCATTGACGTTTCTATTTCTCTTTCCTTCTCCCTTCCTCTCTGAAATTACTAAAAATATATTTTAAAACAAAACAACAAACTAGGGGGTTAAAATTTGTCAGGTAGTGGACAGAGCCTTTATTGATTATCCTATGCTCAGTAAGGGAGATGACTGACCAATTAGAACTTGGATAATTGAGAGTTGCAGAATTTGTTCAGGCTTCATCCAATATAGACACTGTAACAAATCGGCTGAGGAATAGTCTCTTAAACTTATTATGTAAAATGGCATAAAGTGGTCTTTCTCTGGAAGAATGACTACATAAATGGATTCTTAAACTGTTTTTTAGATTGGTCATTTTGCTAACATATTTTTTACATCAAAGAAGAAATGGCACAGCAACTAACCTCCTATTCTATACAATCATGAAAATCCCACCAAATTTAGAGGTTTGTGCAAACTCTGTGACAATGTATGATGTGTTTATGTTGCTGTTGAAACCTTGCGGTCATAGATTTCTGCATCCACACAATCAATTTGACAATTCCAATGATAAAGCTGCTCAAGAAAAAAGGTTGATTGTTGAGTGGTGATGTATATAAAGGTTGTACCTACTTCATAAACACAAACTTGTTCATAAATAGTTACATGTTTCATGGAGTCAATGTGTACTTTGAAAGTAAATTTAAATTACTAAACTTTTTAAAATCAAGCTTTAAACATGAAAAAAAAAACAGCAACAGGATGACTAAAACCAGGGAATATTCACACTAATTCATGTTTCTCCACATGTTTAATTTTCTTATTCTGCTTCATATCCTGAATATAGCATTTGCTTTTCATAAATATAGTATAGGCATATCTTTTTGAACAAATATATAAGAGATATTAAAAAGTAGGGAATTTGGATCTTTTGAAAATATTGAAATATGATCTAGTAATTAAAGCCATGGGGTTTCCTAGATAAGTAAATCATTTTTCTCTAACTATAGAATAATGCTTAATATTTTAAAATATCTGCACAAATTCCCACTTTACAATTGACATGTAGAAAGAATTAAAGTCATTTTACATTATGATTATACAAACTTTGCTCTGCAATAAACACAAAACAAATTAAATACCCAAGAGTTCTTATTATTATAACCATTATTTCTAATTCTTATTTGGACAAATGATTATGATTTGCTGAAAAAATATAAATTCAATGCTATTATCATTTAAAATACATTGAGGTCATTTTTATTCATCATATATTTTTTTACTTTATAAAATTTAAATAGATTTTGTTTCTCTGATTTTGAGCAGTTGGATAAATGATAGGCTAACTTATTAAATACGTTACTTATTTATTTAAAAATAAATACATCTTAAAAATAAGTGAGGTTTTTGAGTCTAGACTTGCTAAATTATTATCTCAATTCTAAATTTTATTTTTATTCTGAAATAATATTCACACAGTAGATTAAACAAACAATATATTATTCTCCTATCCCCTATTTATAGAAAACCCTATTATTAAAAATATACAATTAGCTAGTGATAGTTTACAATTTTATAGCACATATTTTTGTTTAAAATATTTTATTATGATTTCAAGAGACATGTTTCAATATATTCCCATTATTACCTTCTAAGATAAATAATGATAATATTAGGTAGGTGAAAAAGATGTCAACATTAATAACTTTGCCAAAGTCTAGCTATGTAGTTTCTATATTCTTTAAAATACAGTTGAAGATTAATGCTGAATTTATATATATGTATTTGAAATCTGACTAATTATAAAATAGTCTAAATCATTTAAATCACAATATGAATTTAGCAACTCAAATTTTGATTTCTAAATGTATATTTTCCCCATTTAGATTGCTTTCAAAACAACTGGAAAAGATTTAGTCTATTTATAATTCTATTTTAAAAGACTTACTTTACTATATAATTAAATAATGAATTATGCATTAACAAAACATATTTACTTGTGTTTCAGACAATTTATTTGCATTTTCAAGCTTAATTTTTATTTAAGAAAGTTATGTAAAGAAAATGCTAAAACTTGGTTAGAGGTTGAAGTTTCTTTAGAACTCAGTCTTGAGAATATTTAACTCAGTTCCTGGGCTCTAAATGTTTTATATTGCTTCTAGTTTTTATTTTTGAGTTTTGAATTATACTAAAAGTAAGTTTATTAAAATTACTTAATTAGTTTATTCTTTGGAATCCATTGTTGTTGATATTGGGAATCATTTAGTTGTATTCAAGATGAAGTGATTTGGCTAGTTTAATAATAGTAGCAAATGTAATCTAAAAGACAAATTTTTAAGTTAAAGAAATTACTGTTTTAAAACACTAAATTATTTTAAACTATTTCTTTATTTTTGCTCTGTATCCATAAAATTCTAATTAAAATGATTTTTGGATTAAAAATAGCCAAATTCACTGTTTACTTATATAAAAAAAATCTTTATAATGAAACCAAAAATAAGTTAAATTACTACACTTACTAATATTTCTTGAAAATTTTCTAACATATTTTGACTTCTTCAATATCCCTAATATTTAACTTTAAACATATTAAACTGAAAAGAAAAATAAAAGTAGCAAAGATATCTGAATTAACAAGATCCAAAGCATCCACTCTGAAATCTATGCCTGGCCCCCGGCAGACTGTTAACTGGAGTCAGTACCTGTAGACATCACATTGGTGGTATGGTTGGAGACTGGTAGGCACTCGGCAGCGCTGTGATGCATTATCAGAGGCAGAGTTGCAGAAGACTCGGAATTAAGAGGTATAAAGGTATCCGCCGAAGTAAATGGTTGGCAACTCATTCCCACAGTGAGTAGAAAAGCTAGGAGAATTGTTGCTCCCCAAGTCTGAGTTTTATTCTATTACTGTCTCAAAGGGCTGTTTCGAATCTCACTACCTGCATATATACATCAGGAAGGCTCTGAAGAGCCAAGTGGGCGCGTGCTGGTATTTATACTGCAGGGAAAGCCCTTTATACATGTTAATCGTCTTTTCCCAGGGGTATTGCTTTATCATCTGAACTACTTTCCTTCTAACTCAAACATAATCCAAGCCCCACAGGAAAGCTTGTTCTGGGTATAGATTGAGGGTAAGGAAGAAATCTGAAACTTTTCCTAACAGCTTCAGTAATGCAGACCTCTTAGAAAAAAATAAACTTTTAAAAAGTGTCCCTCAAAGAAATGTTACAATAAATTGAAAAATAGGTGTAGTTTTGTTATTAACACATATGTATATGACAAATGTATATATGTGAGTTTTTCTTTTTTGATAACTTTGCATTAAACTTACAAAATAACAAGAGAACATACTATACAATTATAAGAAATTATGAATATTTAAGTTTAAAATGAAAGAAGCACAGATAACTAAATATGAGAATTAATATATAACTACAGATTCACACTATATGACGTACCTTTGAAAAACTATGGAAACCAATTTCATTTTTATAATTTATTAATGGAAAATATTGAATAAAATAGTAGTAATTTGTAGAGATGATGAACTTGATTTCAATTTACTCATTAAAATGAATATTTATTAAACTCTTACTAGATGCCAATGAGATTCTAGGCACTTTCTACAGTTATGCCATGCAAATCTCACAACGCCTCAGTGTGTTACATACCACACCATCGTCACTACACTCAAACTGTGCCCGAGCCCCTGATATTAGGCATTCTGCTCCAGAACTTATAGTAACTATGGTAACACTGGGTGCAAACTTTGTACATTGAATATATTGATGTTATCTATAGTAATAAAAGTATAATATGCAAATCAACCAAACGGCCATCCAGAAACCAGGGCAGCAAAGGATTGAGGCCTCTAGTATTAGAATAAGAACAAACAATATGCCACAAACACTTGACTCAAAGATGAATATCAGCATGAAGATTTTAAAATGATTATGATTTCAATATATAAATGAATAAATGCAGTACTTTAAAAATGTATACTAGGAGTGAAATAGCTAACAGAAGTAACCTGACAGGCATTTATAAAACTTATGACATTAAGGGCCATGTTTCATTATATATATTTTTTTAATTTTATATTATGTATTGTTTCAAGATAACTTGGAATTGGTTGCTTTGTGATCATTTAATGTTAATATTGAGAATGCATTTTCAAAAAACCTGAAACTTAAATGTTTAGTTGATATATTGTAGAAAAAAAGATAAGGTTGCCCAAATCATTAGGTATTGCCTCAAAATATTTTTTATTAATTTTGCATTTTTTCATTTTTTAAAAACTGTATTAGTATTCTTTAATGAGAAAAGATTATAGTAAAAAATACCTTACTCTTGCAGAACTCCTATAATTTTCAAATTTTACATATACAAAAAAAAATACTTTTTCAGTATATTTATAAAAGTAATTTGCTAATAAAACTAAATAAAAATAAGTTCATTGGGCATTGAATATTTTTTAAATTAAATAAATAATATATAGAGAGAATCACATTTGAAAATTGACCCTAATAATTTTGCCATGACTTAGAGTCATTGGAATCCTATCTAATAAAAGAATAATATGCAAATTGACCATTACCCCAACACACAAGATGGCTGCCCCCATGTGGATGCAAGATGGCTGCCAGAAGATAGGCAGGGGGGACAGTTAGGAGGGATAGGCCTACAAGGGAGGGCAGTTGGGGGTGACCAGACCTGCAGGAAAGGGCAGTTGGGAGGGACTCGGGCCTGCAGGGGAGAGCAATTGGGGGAGACCAGGCCTGCAGAGAAGGATAGTTGTGGGGGACCAGGCCTGCAGGGAAGGGCAGTTAGGGGTAATCAGGCTGGCAGGGGAGTAGTTAGGTATCAATCAGGCTATCAGTGGTGAGGTTAGAGGTGATCAGGCTGGCAGGCAGAAATGGTTAGGAGCAATCAGGAAGGCAGGCAGGTGAGCAGTTGGGAACCAGCAATCCTGGATTGTGAGAGGGTTGTCTGACTGCCCATTTAGGGCAGTCAGACATCCCTCTAGGGGTCCCAGATTGGAGAGAGTGCAGGCTTGGTTAAGGGACACCCCCACCCCATTATTTTGTGCACTGGGCCTCTAGTATGTTCATAAAGTATATCAACCAAATGGTAGATTATGAAGGGTACCATAAAAACTGCCTGGGACAAAACAAAAAACTTACCCAGTGAATTGCTATGCTACCTAAAATTCTAAAATTGCACTTATAGTCAAAATTTCCTTAATAAAGCTTTAGTTTTTTAATCATACAATCTATAAAATGCAAACAGAATGTTACAGTTAAAATTATCTAAAGTCAGGAAATATATGTCCCCATTATAGTCTACTTATTTCACACTACAATCTAATAAATTATCAATTTTTAAATCAGCTTTTTATACTCATAATTTTATATAACATTGAACTTTTTAAAAATATGTTTTTATTGATTTTTAGAGAGGAAGGGACAGGGTGAGATAGAAATATCAATGATGAGAATCATTGATCAGCTACCTCTTGCAAGCCCAACACTGGGGAATGAGCTGGCAACCCAAGTATGTTACCCTGACCAGGAATAGAACTGTGACTTCCTGGTTCATAGGTCAACATTCAGCCACTGAGCCACATCGGTCAGACCATAACATTGAATTTTATAGATCTATTATATTTTAACCATTTATTTATTATTGTATCTTTGTTTTCTTTTCTGCCTTTCATTTTATAAATAACAACACAATTAATCTTTTTTGTCCAAAATGTTTTTTTTACACAATATATTTTTACAATATAGCTATTTTGGATTATTTTGAATATCCCTTCTTAGTATAGATTCTTCAAAAGAGGATTATTGATTTTGCCCTATGAGATTTTCTTAAAAAATGTATTTTTATTGATTTCAGAGGGCCAGGGAGAGAGTCAGAAACATCAATGATGAGAGAGAATCACTGATGGGCTGCCTCCTGCATGCTCCCTACGGGGTATTGAGCCCGTATCCCAGACATGTGCCCTAGTTTGGAATCAAACTCAGGACCCTTCCAGTCCATAAGCTGTTGCTCTATCCACTGAGCCAAACCAGTGAGGGCTATTGTATGAGATTTTTAAAGCTCTTGAAACCATTCCCAAATTACTTTTTTTTTATCTACAAAGAAAAAAGATATTTTTTGAGTAGTTCTAAGTTCACAATAAAATTGAGCAGAAGGTTCAGAGAGTTTCCATGTACTCATTGTCCCCACACATGTATAGTCCTCCCTACAGTCAACATCCCCCACTAGAGTGACACATTTGTTACAATTGATGAATCTACATTTACATATCATTGTCGTCCACAGTCCACAGTTTATATCAGAGTTTGCTCTTGTACATTCTATGGGTTTTAAAAAATACGTAATGACTGTAACCATTGTAATATTATATAGAATAGTTTCATTGCCGTAAAAATTCTCATTTCATCTATTCATTGTTCTTTTTCCTAATCCCTGCCTGCCACTGATCTTTTAAAATATTTCCACAGTTTTGTCTTTTTCAGAATGTTATATACTTTAAAATGTACAGTATATATAGCCTTTCAGATTTTTTTCCACTTAGTAATATGCATTTAAGTTACTTCTGTGTTATTTCAAGAGTTGGTAGCTCATTTCTTCATAGTGCTGAATAATATTCCACTGTCTGGATGTACCACAGTTTATTTAGCCATCCACCTACCAAAAGACATCTTGTTGCTTTTATTCAGGTTTGGGTAATTATGAATAAGGTTGCTATAAACATCTGTGTGCAGATTTTTGTGTAGGCATACACTTTTAAGTTATTTAGGTAAATACCAAGGTGTTCAATTGCTGGGTCATGTGTTAAGAGTATGTTAACTTTTGTAAGAAACTGCCAAACTGTCTTCCAAAGTGGCTGTACCATTTTATATTCCCACCAGCAAGAAAGGAGAGCTCCTATTGCTCCACGTCCTCATCAACATTTGCAAGTCCCTGATGGTACATGATGCTTAGCATCCTTCATTTTTTTGGCATCTGTATTTGTTTTTGAGTGATTGGTCTGTTCACATTGTTTGTCCATTTTTAACTTGGGTTGCTAGTTTTCTTATTATTGAGTTTTAAGAGTTACCATATTTTCCAGCGTATAAGATGACTTTTTAACGCAGGAAAATCTTCTCAAAAGTCGATGGTCGTCTTATACGCCAGATGTCATCTTATAGGGTGAGTATATCCCAGACTCTATATTTTAACTGGAAAAGTTGGGGGTCATCTTATATGCCCAGTGGTCTTACAGGTATTTGTTCATTTTGGATAACAATCCATTATCAGTTGTCTTCTGCACATATTTTTTCTCTGTCTGTAGCTTGTATTCTAAATTACTTTTTCAAACAAGTTGTTCTATTATGATTTTACTTCAAATCTCAGAAACAAGTTGAGAAAAAAACAGTTGTTTATTTTTAGGAGATATGAGGGTTCTTTAAAACACACAGAAAAGATCAGCCCATTGGCAGAGACTGAAGAAAAAAAGGAAAATCATTTGCTACATCTCTCTCTCTTACTCTTTTTCCATAGCCATCATTTTTCACACTTTCTACAAAACAGCCTGGCTGAATTTTCATTTATGATACTTCACAGATTTCCAGAACACATCTTAAGCTTTTAGCCAGGTAAAGAGATTACTTGCTGCTTCTCAATCTACACTGTGAGAGAAACATTCTGATTGGCTTAGTTATTCACTGGCTATGGCTATTGGTGTGTTGCAACATAGTTCCTGTGCCTACACTTGTAAATAAATGAGTTTGCAGTGAAAGTATTCAGACATTTGCAGGTGATGAAAGATTATCTGGAAAGACTTCCTTAAAATGCAATTGATGTTGTTCTACCATTTTACAATAGCAACAGTAGAGTAAAATTGCCCCTTTTTTTTTTTACATTCTCAATGTCAGTAATGAAGTCTAAATGCTAGGGCTTTATTAGTCTGATAAGACAGTAGCATTTATTAATTCAATTTTGATTTTTAATGCTAATTTGCTACATTTCATATATATTATTTATTTGTATTTATCACTTTATTAATTAACAGATAACATATTTTGTCCTTCTATTTAACACCTTTCAGTTTTTATTATCAATTTGTGTTTTTTAAATATATTAACTCTATTATTTTTATTGCTTTTATAATTTTATGATTAAATATTTTCTAATTTGTTGTTTGCATTTTAAATATAGTTGGATATATATATATATATGTAATATTTTGTATATAAACTAAATACATTGATGTTTTTTAAGTTTTATTCTCTCTCATCCAATGTTTTTTTTTGTTTGTTTGTTTGTTTTTTGCTTGCTGGCTGATTTTGCTTTTTGTTATTTTGGAATCTTAAAAATTCCTCAAGATTATAAGCTGAAACATTAATTATATTTCTAGGTGTTATTTATAATTGCTTATTTACTAATAAAATTGGTAGCACAATCCGAAAACTATCAGATAAATAAAAGAAGTCTACTTCAATTTAAGGTAATGAAAGAAAATATAGCAGAAGTCTTGGTCAGGAATATTTATTAGTTTGGATCATTCTCGGTACTTCCTCTTCAATTAAGTAAAGGATAATTTTTAAAAAATGCACTGCTTTGAGTTTTATCAGAATAATTACATTTTAAAACAATATATAAACCCAGACAAAATGTTATCCTATGTAATAAAAGACTAATAAGCAAATTGACCATCACTCCAACACACAAGATGGCTGGCCCCATATGGTCAAAGATGGGTGCCCCATATGGACACAAGATGGCCAGCAGGGGAGGGTAGTTGGGAGGGACCAATCCTGCAGGAAAGGTCAGTTGCTGGGGGACCAGGCTGATAGGGGAGAACAAGGACTGCAGGAAAGGTCAGTTGGTGGTGACCAGGCCTACAGGAGAGGGCAGTTGGCGGGGGGCTGAGGGGTACCAGGCCAGTAAGGGAGTACAAGGCCTGCAGGGGAGGGCAGTTAGGGGTGACCAGACTGACAATGGATGGAAGTTAGGGGTGTCCAGACCAAAAGGGGAGGGCAGTTGGGGATGACCAGCCTGCAGGGGAGGACATTGGGGGGGACCAGGCCTGCAGGGGAGGGCAGTTGGAGTGACCAGGCTGTTAAGGCAGGGCAGTTAGGCGTGACTGGGCCAGCAGGGGAGGGTAGTTGGAGGCAACAAGGCTGCCAAGGAGAGCAGTTAGTGGTAACTGAACTAGCAGGGGAGGGAAATTAGGGGTGACCAGGCCAGCATTAGGGATGACTAGGGCTGTAGGGGAAGGCAATTAGGGATGACCAGACCTGCAGGAGAGGAGCAATCAGAAAGGCAGACAGGTGAGTAGTTGGGAGCCAGCAGTCCTGGATTGAGAGGGATATCTGACTGCCTGTTTAGTAGGATCCTAGTAGGATCAGGCCTAAACAGGCAGTTGGACATCCCTCAAGGGGTCCCATATTGGAGAGAGCGCATGCTGTGCTGAGGGACACCACATTGAGCACAAATTTCATGCACCAGGCCTCTAGTTAATAATAATATTCAAACCTATTTATCTCCAAATATAGAATTGACTTTTTTTTCATGTCTATGCTTTCTAATTTTTCTACATTTTGCTTGAGTTGGAAATTGCAGCATAATGGTTCAGTATGTGCTAGTTTCTGGAGCCAAATTAGGCTTGAACCCAAGCTTTACACCTTAATAGCTATGTACAGATTGGCAAGTGAACTTTACATTTTAGTGTCTCAGTTTATCTTATCTATAAAATGAAAAGAATCCTAATTCTTGTTTCATTTAGAAAATGCCTGGCATGTAATAAATTTTCTAATAAATGTTAGCACTTATTAAGTGAATTTTTATAATAATTAATTTTTATGACTATTAAGTCAATGTGCTTTAAGAGTATTATTTCTATTGATCCTCTCATTAGTGCAGTGAGGTTGGTACCATTTACAAACTAGGAAACTGAGCCATAAAGGAGTTAAGAAATTACCAAGAGCTATACAATAAGTAGTGTGCCTTATATGAGAACACAAGTTATTTAAAGCCTGAGCAAGTTACATAATACTGGCTTATAGTGTATTAGGAAAAGGTATGTTGATACTGAGATTTATTTAGTTCTAGTTTCATATCTATATCTGTGTATCTCTCTATATAGTTTTTTTTGTTTGTTACATGGTTTCTGAGAGATAAAATGGGGGGGAGGAGAGGTAATTCTTTAAAATGCTACATAGTGTTCTCTTGATTTCAGCATCTGGATCTCTATATAAGCCTGCATTAGCACCTAGTACATTACATAAATAATAGCAATATTATTTTTTGTATGGCAATGAACTAACCCTGCTAAATAATTTAACTCTATTCAACAATGTGTTCAATTTCTGTTAATAATTCATTCTTTACCAACTTGCTATTCAAATCACATCAAAACTAATTAGAATATGTGGTTATTACTCTTCTTTTCTCTCCCTGTAACTGTCTTTATCTCTCTCTCTCTCTCTTTAACATCCTATCCAATAAAAGAGTAATATGCAAATTAACCATCACTCTAATATGCCCACAAGCCATGGCTACAAGCTACGCCCACTATCCAATCAGGAGCAAGCATGCAAATTAATCCCAACCAAGATGGCTGCGGTCACAGAGCAAGTAGGAAGGAGGTTTGGGTTTCCCTGAAGATGGAGGAAGCCAAGCTTTCCACGCACTCTGGTGGACCCAGGCCTCCACTCAAGGCTACAAAGTTTCAATTATAGAAGATAAATAAATCCCAACAAAAATGGCAGCAACCATGGAGCTAGAGAAAGCAGGAGGATAGGCTTGCCCCCCATGATGGAGGAAGCCAAGCTTTCTTCACACCATGGCTGGCCTAGGCCTCTGCTTAAGGCTACAAAGTTTCAATTTTAGAAGATAAATAAATCCCAGATACCAGGGCCTCCACTTGGGTTGCTGGGGGGCATGGCTGGCCTGCAAACCACCACAGGCCCCTCACCCAGGCTGTCCCACACCCCAAGGGAAACCCCACCCTGATCCAGGACACCCTTCAGGGCACACCAGCTGGCCCCCACCCATGCACCAAACCTTTATTCTATCTAATACAAGAGTAATATGCAAATCGACCATCACTCCAACACACAATTGGCTGCCTTCATGTGGTCAAAGATCCTGCCCCATATGGACACAATATGGCCACCACAAGATGGCCAGCAGGGGAGGACAGTTGAGAGGGACCAGGCCTGCAAGGAAGGATAGTTGTGGGTGGATCAGGCCAGCATGGGAGGGTAGTTGGGAGGGACCAGGCCTGCAGGGGAAGGCAGTTAGGGGCAAACAGGCTGGCAGGGGAGCAGTTAGGCATCAATCAGGCTGGCAGGGGAGTAGTTAGGTTGTGATCAGACTGACAGGCAGAAACATTTAGGGGCAATCAGGAAGGCAGGCAGGCGAGCAGTTGGGAGCCAGCTGTCCTGGATTGTGAAAGAGATGTCTGATTGTCCATTTAGGCCTATTGGGATCGGGCCTAAACGGACAGTCAGACATCCCTTGAGGGGACCCAGATTGAAAATGGTACAGGCTGGGCTGAGGGCACCCCCTCCCCAGGCATGAATTTTGTGCACCAGGCCTCCAGTGTGTGCGTGTATGTGTGTGTGTGTGTGTGTGTGTGTGTGTGTGTGTGTGTGTGTGTGTATACACATACACATATACACATATGTAAGAGAAAGAGAGAGGAATTAAGAGGGGACATTACCATTACTATCAGGATATGAATATTAATTTAAATTAATTTATTCAGTTAGTCTAAGTCAGTGGTTCTCAACCTGTGGGTCGTGACCCATTTGGGGGTCAAATGACCTTTTGACAGGGGTCGCCTAAGACCATCAGAAAACACAAATATTTACATTACGATTCATTAACAATAGCAAAATTACAGTTATGAAGTAGCAACAAAAATAATTTTATGGGTGCAGGTCACCACAACATGAGGGACGGTATGAAAAGGGCCGAGGTGTTAGGAAGGTTGAGAACCACTGGTCTAAGTGGCAATAAAATGTAGCATTTTCACAACTCATGACTTTTGAAAAGATGATAAATTTTACTCAAAGCAGTTTTTTAAGGAAAAGATTATACAGCCATATGGACAGAAAAGTAACTCAGGCACATTGGAAGCAGACATTATTTAAAGTGCACATCAGTCTTGCATGCCATGTGTGGCTCTTTATTGATAATGAAAGCAGTGATGATATGCAGATTATTCCATTTATTCTTGCTTAAATCTTTTCATATCCAGAAATCAAGGTTCTTTATTGCCCAAGGAAGAGATAATGACAATGGCTTGCAAGCCTGCTGAAGATGAATGCTCCCTTAATGCTGTCTAAAGGGTAAACTTATTACATAAGGGACCTAAATGTCAAGGTGAGACACTGACTTAGGAATGATGCTCGCCCATAAGAACGTATCCCTGCTGTAGTAGAGTACATGGGTAAATTTATCATTTCACTCACTCATGTAAATAGAGTAAGTCTTGTCTAAACAATGAACTGCTGTGTCTGAGTTAATCTAGTCAGAAAACCTCTTTGTTTCCTGTTTTATTAGACAGCATTAACATATACTGCATATAGGTTTATACTGGAGTGTATACATCTTTCACAAAAGATGTTTGCTATTGGAACCTGAATTAGAAAACGTGTATTTTTATTCACTATACTCATGATGTAAAACAAAACATGATTAGCTTCTTAGTAGTCATACTGGGTGACACAAGGATATCATATGGTGTAACAAGAAATGAATACAGAACACAGCAACTTAATTGATATTGTGCCGAAAGAGCCTGGCTCCTTTTTCATCTAAGCATCTCTGAAGATGAAAGAAGCAGAATGCTTTCCTTAGTTACAGCAGTGAGATTATTTAATTATAATCATCTGGCCATGGCTTAGTTCATGACCCAAGATAATCTAATGTACGGGTTGTAGAAGGGAGACAATGTAGACAGGGGTGCAAAGTAGGAGAAAGAAAGGTGTTTCATTTCCTCTGATTGAGATCAAAGGCTAGGTTTGATTATTTGGGATTGCCTCCGTGTTTTGTGCTGTTTTTGAGAAGGGCTGGAATATGTTGAATAAAAAATTCAATAATTTCCATGTATTCCCAATGTTTGATTTAAAAAAACAACATAAAAGTGAAGGGAAGCAAGACATTACAGATCAGAGTGAGGAATTATAAGTCTTTTAGAAGACAGATTCATACAACATTCTTTAAGACTACCTGTCCTAAAATGTTATCAGTACCATTTATGTCTTCTTCTGCTTATTTTCCGTATACTATCAAGTTAATGTATAATTTAAGCTACTTTCATCTTTTCTAGTTATCATGCAGAATGTTAGATATGTGGATTATCAAACAAATTTATTTACATTTATTTGAAAATACTTCTTTTATATTTCTTGTAGTGCTACTATCACAGAACTTTTGGAAAATCTTAATCTCCCCACATATATTTTCATCAAGTACTAGCATTCTTCAGTGTAGTAATTGAACAAGTCTGTGCAAGTAAACTCAAGTTTCTTAAGTGTCTGTGTGAAGAATGTGTCTCTGCAGGAAAGCTTAGAAAGAACAGATTAAGACTATTTATAGAATACTTCCTCATGATCTAAACACAGTAATGAACCATATATGTGGTATGTTTGTATAAATTTATAAATAACTAACTGTCTAAATCTTAGTTATCTTAATAAAAACAAAGGCAATTACATTCTTTTTTACAGGAGCGTAGAAGTTTAATTAAGAAAATTTGAAGCGTTCAATAAAGGGTAAGTAAAATTGGAATTTCTCTCCCTAAGAGAGAATTTTTGCCTTTTATTAGATTGATTCTGCAAATAAAAACCACTCTGTTGGACCCTGAAAAAAAAAAACTCTCTTTGAGTATAAAGCTCTTCTTCCCACAGTTCTCAGAAAACATGAAGGTATTAACAAAGCATTCTGATAAAATTTTCAAAACTAATTCTGAATTTTAAAGGATCATAAGTAATCAGAGTAAAACAGTAAATGGATCTGGAAATGTTTATGACAATAAATAAATCAAACCAGTGACATTGATATTCTTGAGATATTATGAATAAATAAAAATTAAAAAGTTTTTTAGAGAGTCATTTAATGAAACATACTTGAATCTAAGTAAAATCACTTAGTTATTTCCCTCTATAAAATAAAGATACATTATATATTAGACTGAATGTAATTATATTTCTAATGAAAAGTGAATTGGTAATACAGAATTCATGAACGATGAAGGATTAAAATATTGACAATATTTACAAAACAGAAAAAAAACAATTATTTTATAAAATGCACCCCCTTTAATAAACACATATATTGATTATTTCATGCATAGTGAAATAAACATCTTCCTTCCTTTGTATTTCTGTAACTCTACATATTTTCTTTTTTTGCATTTTTATTTATTTTTTTTTTTACTTTTTTAAAAAATTAAATCTTTATTCCCCTCCATAGCTTCCCTCCACCCGGCTCCCAACCCTATCTCTACCCTTACCTCCCTCCTGTTGACCTCATCCATAGGTGTATGATTTTTGTCTACTCTCTCCCTGTACACCCCTCACCCTTTTCCCCCTGAGAATTATCAGTCCACTCCCTTTCTGTGCTCCTGATTCTATTATATTCAACAGTTTATTCTGTTCATCAAATTTTTAATTCACTTAATTTTTAGATTCACTTGTTGATAGATATGTATTTATTGTTCATAATTTTTTTATCTTTTACCTTTTTCTTCTTCCTCTTCTTAAAGAGTGCCTTTCAGCATTTCATATAATACTGGTTTGGAGTTGATGAATTCCTTTAGCTTTTTCTTATCTGTGAAGCACTTTATCTGCCCTTCAATTCTGAATGATAGCTTTGCTGGATAGAGTATTCTTGGTTGTAGGTTCTTGCTATTCATCACGTTGAATATTTCTTGCCACTCCCGTCTGGCTTGCATCGTTTCTGTTGAGAAATCAGCTGACAATCGTATGGGTGTACATATATTTTCAAGAATTCAAATAGATTGGGTGAGAGAAAAGAGATGGGTATAAAAAAAAGAGGGCATTGGGGGAAGAGAGATAGAGGGACTGGAAGGAATTAATAATAGAACTTGTGTTTAGAAGAACCATTGAGAATATAGTGTAATGGTAGGAAGGGATAGGCACACATATGTGACAAGGAATGCTGATCATGTTTCATAAGTGACATTTATATATATACCACATAATACGAATCAATTCATTATGATACAGATAGTAAGCACAATGTAAAATACTACGAACTTTATCTTTTTAAATTAGTATCTTAGTATCTGCTTAGTATCTCTTCTACTTTTAATTGATATTCATGATCTTTAGAGAAAATTTGGACAAATAAGAAGAATGAAAATAGGAGTGGAACAAGTTCCTAGAATTAGTCTATTATGCAAACTTGTAAAGCTAACTACAGAATTCCAGTTAAAAAATTATTAGTAATGAGAACAAAAGTTCTTTTGAGTTCATGAGGGCTTTAGAATGTTTTAATTGCTTCTTTTATATTGAAGAGGAAAGTACAAATCATAATGGTATTGAGAAATGATGACCTAATGAAGATTAACATGTAAGCATCCAGAAAATCCATTTCTTTTTTATTCAAACCTGAACTTTGGGCACACACTTCTGTTTAATGAATATTGGTGCATTAGGTAGAAAAACATCATCTGTTCAAACACAGTTGGTGGTTTAAGGTTTCATTTTTTTTATCAAACATCTTGCAAGCCAAGTGATTTCATCAGCATATTCAAATCAATTCCCAGCACCTGTAAAAGGTCACTTGTAACATTTTGAAACAAAAGACAGAGAAGGCAAGATTTTAACCTAAAAACATAATAATTGAATTTTTTCTAACAAAATTGTTTTTAGGATTTTATATTTCCAATAACTTCTCAAATTCTATTAATAATTTCAAAATTATTTATACAAGTATAAATGTGAGAATTTCATTTTTGATGAAGGTGTCTTTAAAAAACAGTAAGAAATTAAAGTGTTATTTAATAATAGGCCTGTGACACTTGACTTGCTTTTGAAAAACACTTTGGAATAAGAGCTTTACTTCCAAGCATATATCAAATAAGTAGACATGGATTAAAGTATTTGTTATAAAAACACCATCTCAAAAGTAGGATTTATAGATGATTATCTCATGATGAAAATTGACTTTTAAAGAAAAATAAAATGATTCTATTAGGAAAAGACATACATATTTGCACATGATAAAGGCCTATATGTCAAATTCACCAAAGGTACAATAATTGTAATACTTTCAGTTCTGGAAAAATGCCACGCTTGTAATCAAGGCACTTTCTGCCACAAAAAGAAATGCCATGTAAAATGAAGTGTGTGTGTGTGTGTGTGTGTGTGTGTGCACTCACAAAAAGGGAAGGAAGACAGAAGTCAGGAAAGAAAGCGAGAGAGAGAGAGGTAGAGAGAGAGGGAGGGAGGAGGCAGACATGTAGAGCAGTCAGACCTGGCTGGGGGTGGGCCTGGCCAGGCTGCACACTTGCCACCCCAGCAGGGCTGAGGGCACTGGGCACTGCCATCTTGTGGTTGTGGGTACTGCCATCTTTGAGGGCATGGCAGTAAATTAGCATATTCCCTCCTTATTGGCTGTGGGTGCCATCATTATTTTTATGGCATGGTGGTCAATTAGCGTATTTCCTCTATTAGGTAGGATTATATGCAACAGAGGTATAGCTACCCAAAGAGATATTGAAGTTTAATTAAAAAAGAAAATAAGGACATTGGCAGAAAATAATCAAGATCTAATACAAAATCAGATTATTCACTAATTAAGTAAAAGGGAGATCAGGAATTGGAGGCTAGAACTCAGACTGTGTTCTGCTGTTGTTTTGTTGTTTTCATTTTATTTACTTATTATTATTTTTTAATTTACAGCTTACATTTAATATTCTGTATTAGTTTAAGATGTATAGCATAGTGATTAGGCAATCATGTACTTTACAAAATGGTCCCCCTGGTATTTCTAGTACATAGTTATTGCAATAATATTATCTATGCTAGAGGCTTGGTGCACAGATTCATGCACAGGTGGGGTCCCTCAGCCTGTTTTGTGCTCACTCAAAATCTAGGACCCCTTGGGGAATGTGGCAGTGTTGAAGTGGTAAGTGGCCAGGGAAGAGCCCAAGCTGGGACCAGGTGCCACACTGTAGCTCATCCCAGCCCTGCTGTGCCTGCTGCTGCAGCTGCTGCTTGGTAGCACTGCCACAGAGATGGGAGAGGTTCCTGCCACTACAGCTGCACTCACCAGCCATGATCCTGGTTTCTGGCTGAGTGGCATTCCCACTGTGGGAGCACAGTGACCATCAGGGTCAGCTCCTATGTTGAGTGTCTGCCCCCTGGTGTTCAGTGAACGTCATAATGACTGGTCAACTGGCTGTTCTTGTCATAATAGTTACATAGGCTTTTATAGATATAGATATATAGATAGTCTTTATGATATTATTGACTATATTCTCTATGCTGTAATTTACATCTCTGTGGCTGTTCTGTAATTACCAATGTGTACTGTTTAATCCCTTCACTTCTTTAACCAATTCCTCTAACCCCCTTCCCTCTGTCAAATGGGAGTCTGACTGTTTTTTAAAGAGTGTTGAAGTAGAAAGAAGTAAAGAAATTTACTTGTAGTGGTAGTTGATGTGAGTAGAGATACTCAAAGTAAACAAACCTTATAGAGAAGTTCTGGATGAGAGCTTGTGTTTCTTTTGACTGCACCTGACCCATATTCTTCCGCCACTCTACCATCAATGTAAGAACACAGCTTATTCCTTTTCAAGGTATCATGTTCCATGAGACACTTTCCCATATATCTGGGAAGGACAACAGTACATTTGATCTTGGGAATGGAACATCTAAAAGGCAAAGCATGTTCTCTCAAAAACAACAGTCATCTGTCAGAGCATAACTTTAGTGAATATTAATTCTAACAGCCGCCACACATACACACTATCAAGCAGAGGTGAGACTGGTGAAAAAATAATGATAGTGAAGGAGTCTGAGATCTTAGCATGTTTAAACACATGGGAGTTTATAAGAAACTTCTCCCCACCAGCTCTCCCTTAAAATGAAGGATCATAATAGGACATGATTTCTTCCCATGAGGTTTCATGAAATAATTTCAAAGTGTGTGAATTTACATTCAAAAATTCAACTATGTAAGAAATATTACACGTTAATTTCTGTAAGTCATTTTCTTTTTAACTCAAATACTTTATCTCTCAAGGCTGCTGGAAATTTTTTTAATTTAATAATTCCTGAAGATTCCCAGCCCCACAATTTTTCTGGGTCTTAAGTCCCTGAAGTTATGGTCATCTGGTTGCAGTAGTTACTGTTTAGGTACTTTTTTCAGACCTACATAGTTGCTTCAAGCTTTCACTGTTACATCTCTGCCATGCTTGAGACACTGAAATCTTTGGTGCTCTGGGTGTGGGCTGAACCTCATCAAGCCCTTCATGAGGTCCTTGGGTCCTGCCAGAGAGTTGCCTGCATGGCCTGCTTCTCCAAGTACCAATACCACTCTATTCTCTCAGCCAGAACAATTTGAAGGCATACATCTCCCTTTCCTCAAATCATTAGATTATTTGGAAACAATCCAGAAAGCCTTGCAACAAAGTCAAGGAAGTACTTGAGAAAATAGAAAAAGTAAAGACAGAAAATGCAAGAAGAAAATGTAAAAAGTATTTTTCCCTAAATTCTAAAACTTATGTAAAGGAGATTGGGGGAGAAAAAAAGTATTGCTGAAGTTGAAGTCATGAAAACTATGGAGAGCTTGAGGCTGGAATGCAGCCCTGAAGCATTGTTAGGAATTGAATTGGATAAAAGGCCAAATTAAAAAAGCTGAGGCTGTGGGAGGAAATGCAGTGAGCAATTGGGATTGCTTTCCCACTCATCTTCATGGCTATTAGGGCAATATCCTAATTGCACTGCTGTTTTCTAATATTGGCTCTTTTAAAAAATTCAAGTCTAATTTAATCCAAACAAACAAACAAATAAATAAATAATTTGGGATCCAGAGGGGAGCTGAACATCATTGAATGAATTTTTTAAAAACCTAAAAAGAATATCACTATCCTATAATTCTTTTTAAAAATATATATATTTTATTGATTTTTTTACAGAGAGGAAGGGAGAGGGATAGAGAGTTAGAAACATCGATGAGAGAGAGACATCGATCAGCTGCCTCCTGCACACCCCCTACTGGGGATGTGCCCGCAACCAGGATACATGTCCTTGACCAGAATCAAACCTGGGACCCTTCAGTCCACAGGCCAACGCTCTATCCACTAAGCCAAACCAGTTTTGGCGACTATCCTATAATTCTTTAAAAATCCCTTTATATGTACTTTTCTTTCCAGAATAATGATTTTTACTACATTTTTTTTCTTTGTGTGTGTGTTGCAGTTTTTACTGACATGATCTTACTTTCCCATATTTATAAAATAAGCAGTATTTTAAATTACTATTAATATTCAGTTTTATATACTAACCAGAGACCTGGTGCACTAATTTGTGCACTTGTGGGATCTGGCTGGCCCACTCCAATCAGGTCCTATTGGAAGTGGGGCCAGCTGGGGAAAGAAGCTGCAGGCAGTTGGTGGGCCAGTCCCCCCTTCTGGTCAAACTCCTTGTTGAACTCCTGGTTGAAGGGACAATTTGCATATTAGCCTTTTATTATACAGAAAGATTTTTTTACAATTCTAAAATATATTATTTGTATATTATATTGTGTGTTTACCACCCCAAATAAAGTCTTCTTCCAGCACCATTTATCCTCACTTTCCCATCTTTTAGCTCTATCCATCCCCTCCCTCTTAATTACACCTTTGAGATAAGGTTTCCAACTACTCCCTGGCATCACCCACTGCATTTGGAGGAGCTAGATCCTGGCATAAGCTTGTCTCTTGATTTTAAAAAGGTTGTTTGCAATGCAATGATTATTTCATTAAATTGAAACCATAACTTGAGAAAGAATATTTACACCTTCTTCAATTAATATTTAATATTAAAATCTAAAAGATTATATTTGAAAATGAAATGAATAATTTCATGGGAAGTTTTAAAAAGTCAAACTTAACCCCTTTGGCTACAAGTAAATCAGGACTCTCACGAAAATGAAGATTAAACATAATGCTTTATGAAAGTACAAATATACAAGGCACAATAAAAAGTAGAAGTAACCAAAGTAGATAATGAACTTAACATATACAATTTATTAAAGTACGCAACTACTTTTGGTAACAAGTACAAAAGATGATAATCTTAGTAACAAGTGAGAAAATTAAGGTTCAAAAAGTTATCTTAATAATGGCAAAAAATAGGATGATCAGACTGCAATAAGTAATTTAATTTCTGGCACTAAGACATTAATAGGACTAGTCCTATATGAAGGCTAATTAAAGCTGCTTAGATGATATAGAACACACCTTTCATATCCCCTGGTAATTATGACCACTGACAAGCCTTTGATAACCTCTGGTTATTCCTTTATTAAAATAGTCCTTTTGTGGTTTGTGTTCACCATATAATTTATCATCCAAATATGGACAGCTTTAGAAGGAAAGTTATACTGGGTAACAGGTATAAATTTGGTAAACTAGAACAAAGGGCTCTATATCATGCATCTCTGGCACAGTTGAGGAGACAGTTATGACTCATAACCATAAGTTGTAAAATTTATATAGTATCCAACCAAACTGCAGTTGGAAATACAGCAGGCACATATTGACTTGGACTTTAGAACTGGATGATAGTATACTTAATTTGGGCATCCAGATGAGACAGGGTGTGACTGAGAGGCTAAGAACACATGCAAAGCATGGAGAGGGCAATGATTTTTACCTTGTAAAGATTAATGAAACAAAAGCCATCAATCAATTATCCAGATTTGCGAGAGTTTTGTAATATATATATCTATATCTATCTATCTATCTATCTATCTATCTATCTATCTATCTACCTATCTATATATATATTTAAATTAATCAAAATGAGATGTGTTTCTTTTATTAACTAAATTGTGATAGATATGTAAAATTTTATCAAATTAGTATTTGAGCGCTAATTTAATATCTACAATTAATTCTTATAATAGCCTATTTATTTGCCCAGAATGACATTTGTCCATGTATGAAAGAAAAGACAAGAGAGAGAAAAATTAAAAACATTTAGCAATATATGTTTAATTTTCCAAATAAATATAATTTGGTTCATAATTTTGGTCAGTGTATATTTATATTATCTTTATTTATTAGCATGAGCATTTTCCGTGTTTGAAAGTCTAATAAATATATTTGAAATATTTATATATGTTACCATGTATATCAGTATTTGCTAATTTTAACTTATTGTCAAATATTTTTAAAAATTCCAATATTTGACTAATTATACAGAAGACTCCAATGAAATCTTGATTATAACCATCTGCTAATATCTATGATTACCTCCTTAGGCAAGACTAATAAAAATTAGTTGTTACAAAAATGAAAATAAATTGTTCAAAATATAGAAACATTTTCAGAGTTGAGATGCATATTGCCAAATCATCCGATATAATAAAAGGGTAATATGCAAATTGACCTTAATGGTGAAATGACTAGGAACAATTGGTCACTATGACATGCACTGACTACCAGGGGGAAGATGCTCAATACAGGAGCTGCCCTCTGGTGGTCAGTGCACTCCCATAGGGGGAGCTCCACTTAGCCGCAAGCCAGACTGATGGCTGCCAGTGCAGCAGCAATGTCTGGAGCCTATTCTTTCTCTGTGTCAGTTCGACATCCACTGAGGGCTCCCAGGCTGCCAGAGAGATGTCTGACTTCCAGCTTAGGCCCTATCCCTTAGGTGGCCATCTCCAGAGGCCTCCAGGACTGAGAGAGGGCACAGGCCAAGCTGAGGGACTCCCCGCTCCATGAGTGCACAACTTTTCATGCACTGGGCCTCTACTGTTCTATAAGGGCCTTTAAAATTTATACTCTTACTAGCTATTTATGGATGTGAAGTTTTCAACATACCCTCGAAGCATGGAACAGTATATAGATAGAAAAAACTATGGTACCTGATTATTGCTTTTTAATTTGATTCGTTTTCATTACAAGTTAGGATGATTATTTTGTATTCTTTTCTTTTTTTGGTCTTTCAGTTATTTAATACTTTTTGCCTATAATCTCAGTAGCAAGTAATATAACTAGGTGTTAAAACTTTACATATCACCCTAGCCAATTTGGCTCAGTGGATAGAGTGTTGGCTTGCAGACCAAAGGGCCCTAGTTTCTATTCCAGTCAAGGGCATGTACCTCGGTTTCAGGCTCTTCCCTGGCTGGAGTCTTGGTTGGGGCTTGTATAGGAGGCAACTAATCGATATGTTTCTCTCATGTTAATGTTTCTCTCTGTATTTCCCTCTCTCTTCTACTCTCTCTAAAAATCAACTTAAAACTATTCTCTAGTGAGGATTTAACAACAGCAACAGAAAAACTTTACATACCAAGTTGATGTCACATACCAGAATAGCAAATTATACTAGCACTGATTTAAGCTTAAGTAGGTGAATAGGCCAACATGCGAGTCCCTGTATTTCCTAGTACAGGATCTTCATGATTTAGGAAATAGTTCCCAAAATCCCAAGTTTGGACATTTGACCAGGAGGGCACTCAATGTACATTGACATTTATTACTACAGTAGGCACGCTGGTACTTAAGTAAATGACAGCCACAACTTTCTGTCTTTGAATTAATCTATGAACACACAAGCAGAAAACTTGTTATTTTATTACAGTAAATAACCTGTCATATAAGCAGGCACTTTTTACTAAATTAATGTCAATTACTACTAAGCCTTATTTTCCTAGCTTTCAGTAATTCATGCATCTTCAAAAGGTATCCAATTTATTCCTGCAGAATGATTTCTTCACTAAGAATGTCTACATTGTGAGTTGTCAAAGATGGGCTAGGAAGTCTCCAAGTACAGTTTTAGAATTTTAAGTGTAATGAATAAGTTGATGTTTTTCATTCAGACTAAAATGATCTCTTAAAAAAGTCTTTAGAGATAGAAAAGATATTTTTAGCAAATTTAAATAAAGAGATAAGGAAATTAAAGAAAGCTTTCTCAATGACATGCCAGCTCAAATCCTCCACAAATTAGCACCAAAATGAATTAGTCACTTCCTATTGCTCACTCAAGCAGATGGCCAGCATTGACCATCATTTACTGATAAAGCAACACAGGGCAACAAAACGAATTTTCTCCTTAAAAAATTAATGCTTTGAATCAACACATAGTTTTCATCAGATCAAGTAATGTGTCTCCACATCATAGATGATAACATATGGCTTTGCTACATTTTGGTAGAATAAATAAGCATCATAAAGCATTAAACATTTTTGTTATAAAAGTCACATTAGATTTACTTTACATTAACAAGTTCACAAAATTTTAGAAAGTCTCTTTGTTTTGTCAAAATGGGCTATGATGCTAATAGGAACTAAGATGAGAGTGTCCTGGAACCTTCAATGTTAAATTATTTTAGGGTCAGCTCTGACTTTAGGTAGAAAAGCAAGAGACAAATTGTGGATTTCCAGGGACCCATAAGACCTTGCATCTTCACCATAACCTGGCTCTAATATACCTGGTAGATAAAATGCTGACATTCATATAACTCCTTTTGGCTTAAGTGCTGGAGGCTAATTCCAGTGGTCATAAATGCAAGAAGTTCATCAAAAGTTGATGAACCTTGGGGTTCAGAAGGGCTGAATCATATTATCTGCTTCTGGAAGAGCTGAAAGCATTTCCCCAAACCTGAAGATCTTCATATATTATTGTCTGCTAGCAGACAGCTGAGGGCAGTTTCCCCAACCTGATAATCTTATTGTTTACCAAACCTAACCTTTGATATGTATATCTGCTTTGCTATAGGGAAAAAAATGTGTTATTAAGAAGCCTGGGTCTGGGGAGATTAAGGGAACTTAGTCCTAGAACTAAGTTTCCATCTGGCTTCCCTCATAATTTATAAATTTATATTTCATGTCTAGTTTACTTAATTTACTCGCAGCTTTTTCTCCAGGTTCTTGAACCCTTCTAGATGCAAGATACCACCCTAGCACTTAAGCAATGTTTTAAAAAGGGTTAACCTTGCAAACCCAATACCCAAGAATTTATAAAGTCACTAGTTCTCCTGATATTTTTTTTAGAAAAAGATCTTCAAGGGAAAAAAGCCTAGAAGTATTTATTTGTCAAATGTATTTATTCTTTGTATCCAGATTAATTTTTAAAAATTTGAAGATGCTTATGGCAAAAGCACTTAAAATTAGACAACTGAAAATAAAGTAAAAAAAAAAAAACTATCAGAAACCACATAGCAACAGGGAGGCAAGGAGTAGTTCCATGGTGTTTGGTCCAGGGAAGGTGTATTAGTGACTGCATTAAGGGGAACAATAAATTATCCCAAGTGTTCAATGTTTCAGCAGCAGCTACTGCATAGCTAGAGTATTGCATGAAGATATTGATACTAAATGGGTGATGGTTGCTAGAAGGAATTCTAGAAGTTCTCAGAAAGTTGATATGAAGGAAGTACTATAAAGATATAAACGTAGGCTACTACATAATTTTATCTAGAGGGTGCATCTGCTTTGTCATTTCTCTTCTACTTATTTTTCTTCCCCAGGAAAAGAGCAGTTATCTAAAATTATTGTAGGGATGTGGTAAATGAAAGTAGATTCAGTTACTGAGAGTTAATACATGATATTAAAACTTTTGGTCAATCATTCATTAAGAAAGATTTTCTGAGGCAGAGTTATTTGTCTTTTCTTCTTTTCCCCTATTAACATGCTAGCTTGAAATTATATACCTTTATACAAGCTGACACTAATACTTCCATTCTGTTTTAAAATTTTATTTTAAATGTAGTTTTAATATTTTATAATTGTTTAGGTGGTTTTAATGAGCGCAAGAAGTTAGAAAAAAAATTTGGAGGTGAATAGAAAAGCCACTATGAGAAATACTCTGACTATAACATATAATGATAGTTCATCAATTGACTTGGAAAATAGATTGGAAAGTTGATTGAAGGCCTGCTTGCTAACAATGAGTATAAATTCAGATATATTGTGTTCTGAGTATTGCATTTTAGAAAGCTTAAAAGAATAAAGAAATGTAGAAAAAGTTCAAACAAAATAGCTGAATAAGAAAACTTTGGTATCTAAAGTTGTAAACTCCTCATTAGAAAGTTTAAAACATTTTACGTTACAAAAAAAGTTCACTAAAGGTCTGAGATGGACAATTTTATTGAGTTTAAAAATGAATTTTGCCCTGCTGGTGTGCCTCACTGGTTGAGTTTTGACCCATGAACCAGGAGGTCAGGGTTCAATTCCCTGTCAGGGCACATGTCCAGTTGTGGGATCAAACCCCAGTATGGGGTGTGCAGGAGGCAGCGGATCAATGTTTCTCTCATCATTAATATTTCCATATTTCTCTCTCTCCCTCTCCCTTTCTCTCTGAAATCAATAATATATATACTAATATATATATAATTTAAAAAAATGAATCTTAAAAAATAAAATTTAAAATAGGTGAAGTAACTTTCTATACCTTAAATAATATTCAATATTATTTCATTCTCTAGCTCCTTACAGTGTATTTTTATACTATGCCCAACATGTAGATAATTTACTCATGATACTGACATTTATTTCAAGTATTCCAGCAGATGGCACTACCACACACCTAGAGCAGAGAAAACGAAAAGAACATTTATCTACTGACTATTTTCAGGAAAATAAACGTTTCTCAAAAGTTGAATACTATTTTTAATAATAACGATAAGTAAAAATTCAGTGCTTGATTTTGACTTCTGAGTACTTTTATGAATTATACAGATAATTATCTAATTACCATCTATCTATCAATAGTTGTTTCTTCAGAAAGTTTGGAGTTACACAAAAGAGAAGCACCACGAATGCACATGAAATGTGTTTCTAGGGCAAATAGGATGAGGATAGGTGCTGTGCAAAGTTTTACCTGTTGCCCAGGATAACTGTTAAAATAGCATTTGTTTGATTTTCGACCAGTGTTCCATGGCAAACACACTGGTGTGCCACAAAAATTTTTAAAACATGGAACACTTGACTATTTAGTTAGGGGCACTGACCTTTTTTCCCTTAGATTGACAAATAAAAGATAACAACAGCCAACACAACAAAAGCTTCCCTGTAGGAATGAAACAATTTTTTTTTGTCAGATTGACAAAAGTGTATATTTTTGGTGTGCCACAAAAATTTTAGTAATTAGTTTATGTGTGTCATGAAATGAAAAAGGTTGGAAAATCACTGGTTTAGGAGATTCACAAGTGAATATATTGATTACTAAAATATTATACTCCATTATTAAACTTTAAAAAAAAACTGAGTCATAAGAAAATGATAATTGTTTCCATTGTCAAGAAAAAAACACACATTTATTTTATTATTTTATCTAAAAAATCATGCCACTGTATGGCATGAAATATGCAGTAATATAATACTTGTAAAACATAGTTATGCTATATTATAAAGTATTTTTTAAATCTGTAATACCAAAGCCTATATTAAATTTATTTGCTGAATATCAGGGGTATGTGAGAAAAATAAACTTTTCTGACTGAATAGTTTATTTAATTTGTATCCCTAAGTACAAATGAAGTAAGATATGTGTTTTTTAGTTTGATGTATCCTGGCTAACATTCCAGAACAACACACTAGAAAATCCCTTTAAATTTGGGCAACTCATCTGGCCTATACCTTGTTTTGGTAAATACATTTTATTGTAACTAAGCTATACTAATTTCTTCATGCACTGTCTATCAATGTTCTTACACTGCAATAGATGAGCTGAGCCATGTTGACAGAATTAAGATAGTCTATAAAGTCCAAAATGTTTATTATCTATCTCTTTACAGAAATAAAATTTGCCAACCTAGCTCTAAAATATGTTTTTATCTTTCCCTCAAATTACATAAGGTTATTTCATAAACCAAAGTACAATGATAATATACTTGTTTGTGTATTTGTAATACTTGTGATTTCTCCCTGTCAATTACCTCACAAATAAATTTTTAAATATATTTTATTGATTTTTTACAGAGAGGAAGGGAGAGGGATAGAGAGCTAGAAACATCTATGAGAGAGAGACATCGATCAGCCGCCTCCTGCATGCCCCCTACTGAGATGTGCCTGCAACCAAGATACATGCCCTTGACTAGAATCAAACCTGGGACCTTTCAGTCCGCAGGCCGACACTCTATCCACTGAGCCAAACCGGTTTCAGCTACCTGACAAATAATTTACTGAAGCTTCAAAATTTATTAATTAGTACAGAATTCCTCTACAGATGGATACCATGCGAAGCCCAGAGGATACAAACAGTTATAAGACTCAGTTTCTCAGATCCAAAAGCATTTAGTCTTTTAGAAGAGATGATAAACTTATAAAAATAATTAAAAATACAAACCATGATAAGCTAAATTCCAAAGAAAAGGCATAGTCAAAAAATGTTCTAGGAATTTAGGGAAAGGAGACATTGTTGTTTAAGTTAATTAAATATAGAGAGTGTATTATCAGGAACACTTAAAGTCAGAGAATTAACTTGTTCACAAGTAATAGAATTCACAAATTTGGCAATGTTTTGTGTGGGGCAATTTACCCTCAAAGACTGGGATTGTTTTTGCCAATAATAATTTAACACAAATTTATTGTGGGAATTATAATTTATAATAATATTTTACAAACCAATAGCATACAGGATAATGTCCCTTATTTAGCCATTAAAAATAACATATTCCAAAATAATAATAGATTAATCATACTACTGTTTCAGGCCAAAGGGAGATAAAAAGAAATAAAGTCCAAAGTCAGTTGAGATGTACCTTTTTAAGATTTGGTTCTCGGCAGAGTCAGCCCTTCCAACTAAAAGCTGTCTATCAGCTGCCTCTGGTTCTGGTGTTGGCAGGCAAGGTGGGCCGCTTCAGTGATCATTACTCCAGGGAGTAATATGTAGCTTATGCCACTGCCTACAAGAGTAGCTTCACCAAGGCAGAAAACACAAGTCTCTTCTCTTTCTGGAACTTCTCCATCATTTAACACCACCACCAGTCAAGAGTAGCCTGGCTATGCAGGAGCAAGTGCGTCAAGATCTTCAGAAAGCTATTTAGATCAGCAGAGTAGTCTTGCTCAGACAAATTCTTGGCATTTAAAATTTAAATGTTCATTGCATGATTGTTGCTCTTCCTCATCTTCTTATTGGTAAGTTCCCCAAATCGCCTGCCAACTGCTAACCTACTGAGTGCCTATGGACAACAATAGATGTTTATGACAACATTCTGGTACACCCTCCTCAATGTAAACAAATTCACTTAAATCATAAACAAGTAAATTTGAAACCAATCAAGAAAAAACAACAGGCAAGATGAGGACAGAATATTCCAAACAAAAGGAATAGCTTAAATGATTTCAATGCAGTTTTTATAGTTTTACTATTAATGGTATTCTGTTTTTTATAGTTTTACCATTAATATGTTAATATATTACTTAGCTTTGTGGCATTTACTGGTATTTTAACATACAGTGGAAATTTGTGCCCAATTTACAAAAGACCAGTTTCTACAAAAAATGTTTTGTAGAAAAGCAATGACTGCATGATGCCTTTAAACCTATAGTTTATATTTAAATTTCCTCTTCCCCCTCCAAAAAAGAGTATTTTTCATTTTAGTGAAATATAACTTAAGTAAAATTTAATAGAGCCTGTCATACAATTTGACCTATTTTTTAAATATCTGTGTATAAGTGAATTTTATCTGAGTATTCTATATAATATGTAAAAGCCAAGCGACCAAAACAGTGGAACAACCAGAATAACCACAGGCCATGGCAATGAGGCAAGCAGGTGAGTGGTTAGGGGCAATGAGACAGGTAGGCAGAATGGTTAGTAGTGATCAGACAGGCAGGCAAGTGGTTAGGGGTGATCAGGCAGACATGCAGAGTGGTTAGGAGCGATCAGTTCAGAACCAGCAGTCTCAGATTGCCAACTGCTGGTTTAGGCCCTGTCCACTTCCCCCTCCCATGCACAAATTTCATGCACTGGGCCTCTAGTATTAAGAGAAACAATTCAAGGGAATAGAATTTGCTAATTAAGAAGAGAGAACATTGGTATATATTTTATTTTCCACTTAATTCATGTGCTTTAATTTCAATGGCCACAATTTTTAATAACATTCAAGAGGTTGGTAAAATATAAAATGAATTCTTATTGGATTGAAACATGGCATTTCAATTGTTTAAAACACTAATTTATATGACTTGGTTCCCAGGTGAAATTTGAATTGACCCTCAATTGAGGAGAGTAAGGAGAGACCAAAGAAAAAGGCAGATTGCTTTAGATTGGTTGTTGACAGTTTTATTTTTATATTATTTATCTTCTGTTATTTTAATCTTTAAAAAATATGTTTTTATTTATTTTAGAGAGAGAAAAGTAGATGGAGAGAGAAAAAAATTGATGTGAGAGAGAAATATCAATGGGTTGCCTCCTGCACACCCTTTACCCCTGAAAATCAAACAGGCAACCCTTTGGGATGATGCTCATCCAATTGGGTCACACCAGCCAGAGCCTGTAGTTGGCACTTTTAATAAGCAAAGGAATTTACTAATGAGGCTTGTCAGACAAATACATCTCTGCACCTGCCATCCAAAATCCTAAAAGTTTATATAGAGGCCTGAATAGCTTTCAGTAACTTATACAAACCAGATGGTCTCAACATACCTTACTCTCTCAATGTTACATCATTGAAATGGCTCCAAGTTTGGAAATGGTGGGCAGGATGTCTCCTAATTATACCTTAGTCAGATGAAGACAAACTGGAACATTCATCAAAAATTACTGGTGAACTCACAGGGAAAGTGGTTTCAACTCTAATTTCTATTTAACTTTGCCCAAGTCAGATGCAATGTGTGACTTGACAAGAGAGTAAACTTCCTGCTATTAATTACCCAAAATACTTAATCATTTAAATCTACTGTTATATATTAATCAATATTCGCTGATACTAATAAAATTTTGTTACCATTGATAACCACTAAAATGCTAAGATTTAGAGAGCCAAATCTGCTTAGGTTTGTTCTTATGCCCACGCCTTGGCTGTATATACATTATACTCTTGGTAGATGATCAGAATAAATATTTAGGGGGCAATTCTTTCAGCATCACTGAAGCATTTAACTTAATTGAATATACTTGCCTTTCACAAATAATGAGAACTCCCTGGTTGTGAATTTCAAGATGACTATTCTCAATGGATTATGATCCAATTAAACAATAATTTCTGTTCCAAATGAGAACTGTTCACAAACAATGTACTGCTTCCACTTGCTTGTTCATAAAATAATGACAAAAATTACAGAATATCATTATGAAAATGGTAGGTGTAAAAGAGGATGCTAGTGGTAGTTTGGTCAGTTTTTATTTTCACTATTAAACCATCAAAAACAGAAAACAATGTAAGTTATAATGGCAAACTGGTATGTTTCTGTGAGTACCTTAAAGAGTTCAGTTCTCTGGTGTGGGACAAACTCAGTGCACTTTTAAAAAATGACTGTGTTTCTCTATTATACTTCTGGGAATCTCTCCTAAAAAGTACTTCAAAATATAAGAATATATTCATTACTGAGTAACATGTTCACTGATTGATTAATGAGTCCCTGCTTTTTTGGTTATTTTACTGTCTCTTCTGACTCAGAAGGTATTTTCAGGTTTTGGGATCTTTGCTCTGAGTGTCCTTTTTTGCTCTGAGAGGGCAATTTTACCAAAGAGAATATTCAGGCTTTGGGAGAAAATATGCAACTTGATTCTTTTGAAGTAGAATATTTATGATAAGCTCCAGGGAAATGGAGACAGTAAACTTAGAAAAGACTAAGAAAGTGTACATGCTATGGGGGACCCCAGACTAAGTTTAAGACAGTGACTGGGATCCAGGAAAGAAGTACATCTCAGCCATCAGGGGTCCTTAGGCCTCACATCATGCTGCCCTGAGGGGTAGGGCCCATCATCCACAGCTTTCAGGGTTGCTTATCTCCAGGATCTGAGGAAAAATTCTAGAATTCTAGAATTTCCCTCTGCTCTTTAAAATATTGGTTATAATTGATGCACTACCTTTAGTCTCAGAGATATCTTTTGTGCAGAACTGTCATGACCTGGTTTAGTATTTAATATCATGTTCTAATAACTCAAACATATTTAGCAAATTATCCTAAATATTCGATTAAAACCACATGTAATATCAGATTATCAGATTCTCTTAGTGTTTGAAATTTATAAAGGTACACAAATTGCACACAAGTTTTCATAATAAGACCAATTGTAAGACCTATTTCTATCTACACACACATGCATATAGACCGGTCACAATATATTATAATCACAGGCTTAATTTGGCATCCTCCAAAGCAGAGTCTGAGAGAAAGGCTTGCAGACAGGTAGTTCATAATGCCAGGGAGCAAAAGTGAAGGGCAAGCAGAGTAGAATGAAGAAAGGAAAGCATTGAAGGTTGCCTGTGGATTAGTCGTCATTGCACCTAGTGCTAGGTTTCGGAGATGTTCTTAATGACCTGGTGAATTCATGTCAAAACTGTTTTCCCAGGACTCATTCCAGGATACTGGACACTGAATTCCTTAATTTCTCCTCCACTCTACCTCTATATTACTGATAATGGTGCCATCTCCGTTTATCTCTTTTAAAATACTTACTTTCCATACAACATTTACTATATTTCTGGTAACTCAAGTTCAATACTGCTTGAGCCCACAAAGACTTGTAATCCATCAATATCTCTACTTCTAATTGGCACTCACTTTCTTGTGTCCTCACTCCCCTCTGCACCCAAATAAACTTACTTACCAAGCATTCCCATACTCTGACATACTTCTTCAACTATCTTGCCCTTCTCTCTCAGTTTAATGAAATCACAGAGAAAGCCACATTGTCTATTCTGTACTTCCTCCCACAGAAAGGGGTACTGAAAGGAAAGGCTGAGTCATTTCACTTCACACTTATTATCACCAGCCTCAAGTGGGCCTCCATGCTGCTCGAGAATCATGCATTCCCCAGTCCATTCACTTTCAAATTATGTTTGACACTGATTTGATGTCATTTCCTTACTCTTCAAACATCTAACAGGTCCTTTCTCATCTTGATTCTCTAATTTTTTTCAGAAATTTAAACAATCAGGAATATTACACCAATATTTCCATCTCTTCTCATACTTCCCTGCATAGTATGTCATGTACTCCACCATCTCTCCAATTTCAATGAATTAATCCCTTTTCTCTTATTCTAGATTCTATTGCTTTTAACTGCAGAAGGACATCTTGCCAACAGGACAAATCCAGATTTTATGGGGCCTAAGTTTATAAATTTAGGATACCTTCTTTAGGAAAAACAGCACAAAATAGCAAATATGAAATTATATATAAATGTGAATACTTATTTAAAATAAGATAAACTACTATAGATTTTAAATATAAAAATATGTAGGAATACCATAAAAATCTTTAGGTTCAGAAAAATTGTACATTTTTATTAATTAACAGCCTGGTATGTTTCTATAATACATTCTTCCCATATTTTTGTTGTATATACATTGTGTATTTATATGACAATATTTTTATAATTTTATTGCATAGAGAGAATAGAATGGTATTTTAATCACTTTAAGAATTATTGATGCCAAGACGGTTTGGGTCAGTGGATAGAGCGTCAGCCTGTGCACTGAAAGGTTCCAGGTTTGATTCCGGTCGGGTGGCATGTACCTTGCTTGCGGGCACAACTCCAGTAGGGGGCGTGCAGGAGGCGGCTGATGGATGTCTCTCTCTCCTCAATGTTTCTGACTTTCTATCCCTCTCCCTTCCTCTCTGTAAAAAATCAATAAAATATATTAAAAAAAGAATTATTGATAATATTTGAATTTATTATTGAGAATTCATTCCACCTTCAATATTGGCAATGTCATTTACATTTTTAATATTGTCAAATTGAGAAAATATCTGATAGGGTTTTATTTCACAGATGAGCTATAAGATTTTACTTTTGTTAGTGACAAAGATTAAATATTCAGATTGAATAATGATAACCAGTTTGTTAATCTGTTTTTATATTATAGGTCACATACTATTTCTTAAGTCAACATTATTTTGTGGTAAATATTTAAGAAATGTAAATATTTTTTAATGTAGATATGATTTATTCTTTTTTAATCAATTGGACTATCAAATAATCTAAGAGTCTAAATACATGCAAAATAATGAAACTAGACCACCAACTTACACCATACACAAAAATAAACTCAAAATGGATAAAGGACTTAAACGTAAGATGGGAAACCATAAAAATACTAGAGGAATTGAGAGGCAACAAAATCTCAGACATATGCCAAAGCAACTTCTTCACTGATACTGCCCCAAGGATAATGGAAACTAAAGAGAAAATAAACAAATCGAACTACATCAAAATAAAAAGCCTTTGCACAGCAAAGAAAACCATCAACAAAACAATAAGAAAACCCATTGCATGGGAGACCATATTTGCCAATGTTATCACTGATAAAGGTTTAATCTCCAACATCTACAGCCAACTTAAACAACTTAATAAAAGAAAGATAAATAATTCAATAAAAAATGGGCAATGGACCTAAATAGAACCTTTTGGAAAGACGACAGAAGGAAGGCCAAGAGACATATGAAAAAATGCTCAAAGTCACTAATCATCTGAGAGATGCAAATGAAAATGACAATGAGGTACCATCTCAAACCTGTCAGAATGGCTATCATCAACAAATCAACAAATGACAAGTGCTGGTGAGGATGTGGAGAAAAGGGAACCTTCTTGCACTGCTGGTCGGAATGCAGACTGGTGTAACTACTGTGGAGAACAGTATGGAGTTTCCTCAAAAAACTAAAAATAGAACTCACATTTGACCCAGTGATCACACTTCTAGGAATATATCCCAAGACACTAGAAACACCAATCAGAAAGGATATATGTTCATAGCAGCACAATTTACCGTAGCTAAGAATTGAAAACAGCTTAAGTGCCAATTAGCAGATGAGTGGATTAAAAACTGTGGTACATCAACACAATGGAAAGCTAAGCTGCAGTAAAAAAAAAAAGGAGTTGTTACTATTTGCAACAGCATGAATGGAATTGGAGAGCATTATGCTAAGCGAAATAAGCCAGTTGGAGAAAGATAAATATCACATGATCTCACTCATTTGTGGAATATAATGAACAACATAAACTGATGAACAAAAACAGATTCAGAGACAGAGAAATATTGATCAGACCATCAAACCTCAGAGGAAAGGTAGGGGAGGGTGAAGGTAAAGGGGAGAGATGAACCAAAGGACTTGTATGCATGCATGTGAGTCTTACTAATGGACACAAACAATAGGGGGGTGAGGGAATGAGTGGGGGATCTAGGGAGGTAACAGGGGATAATGACACATATGTAATACTTTAATCAATAAAGAAATTAAAAAAGAAAGCATTTTAAGGTAAATAAAATTAAAATAATAATATATCAAAATAATAATCTAAGAATCTATTACTTCTTTTAGAAAATGTATCTTTTTTAATAAATATTGTTTTGATATGACTAGAAATTTTGATCTTTAGTTCTTAAGAAGTAATTTCTGTTGCTTTATGTATGAAAAATTATTTTATTAGGAGTTATGATTTTATATACTGTATCCCACACTGCAACTTGTGTTATCTGTGAGACTAGTCATCAATGAGAAGCAAATCTCTACCTCCAATTTTAGATATCTGATGATTTGAAGAATTTCCCACAGATTATAAATGTTTTTTTTAACACACTACTAACATAATTCTGATGTTGGGCATTGTATGTCACTTTCATAATTGAGATGTGACTTCTGATTCGTACCTTATTGTCAGAATGTCAAGTGAGTCAGAACTGTGGAATGTGGGAGATAGGATGTCTGGATGCCAATTCTACATCCAGTTATGCAAAAGTGATAGTAAACTTCCAAAACATACTTCTGAATTCCCAAACTGGAAGTATTCCTCAATTTTTATTTCCCCTTCACCTGATTCCCAAAATATCTGTGCTCACTTTGACATTATCTAATCTGACAGCAATGTGGATGAAAGGGAAGTTAACATAGGTAACAATACTGATCTTAATTTTTTGCATTAACATACTTTGCATTAGAAATTAAAAAAAAATACATGATAATCTATTGCTAGGGCACCTTCCAGGGCTATGGAAAAAGTGAAAGTGAGGGTCTTACCAATAATTTTATAATCTCTTCTTCATCAAAACATTTCTCTACCTGCGGTTTTCCCCATCATCAAGCAAAGATATTCTTTTATATTCCATGAATAAAAGTCTTTATACTACTTTGCCCTCCAGCTACTGTCTCATTCTTTTTATTTTCTTTACTAGAGGTCCAAAGCACAAAATTCATGCAAGGACCTTGGCCCCGGCCCACCTGCCACTGCAGCAGCCAGGGGCCTCTGCTGCCTTTGCCACAGCCTGTCTGCAACTGCTTTGTCCAGAAGGAAGAATGTCGGGAAGGACATTGGTCTAATTAGCATATTACTGTTCTATTATTATAGATAGTAAAACTATTTAAAAGACTTACATTAACTCACTGTCTCTAATTCCTGCAATCACCACACTAAAAATTGTTTTAGTATTTTCTATGAAATTCTATACCCCACTTTTGAAAATATGGCTTAAATACCCTATATAACTAAAAGTTAGTATGCAAATCAACTGAATGGCAGAATGACTGATCGCTATAATGCACTCTGACCACGAGGGGGCAGAAGCTCAATGCAGGAGCTGCCCCCTGGTAGTCAGTGAGCTTTCACAGGGGGAGCCCCACTCAGCCAAATGACCTTAGCCAGGCTCATAGCTGGTGAGCACAGCAACTGTGGTAGAAGCATCTCCTGCCTCCCCAGAAGTACTAAAGATGTCCAACTAATGGTGTAGCCAGCAGTCGGACATCCCCTAAGGGCTCCTGGAGTGCGAAAGGGTGCAGGTCAGGTTGAGAGACCCCTGCCCCGAGTGCACAAATTTAATGCATTGGGCCTGTAGTTTTATATATATTTCCAGATTTTTTAAACCATTAAACCACTAAAGAAATTCTTGATAATTTTGACTGGTATTAACCAATTAAATGTATAATTAAAAATTAATTATAATTTTAAAATTAAGAATTTCTACCAGTAAATTTGTAAAACATTTGTAAGTTTTATTGTCATGAATGTGATTTTTTTATTCGGATCCAAGAAAACTAACAATTTTTATCAGCAAATTATTTTATAATTATTTTTCTTAGCCAATTATCTCATGTTTTTTAAACATGTAAATACAATAAATAATGCCATAAATTACAAACACATGAATTTTTCATCCAAAATTTTAAATATTTCCCCATATTATTAGGAATTATTTCTCATCATCACTTTTGAGGGCTGCTTATTAAACTACCTCATGAATAAATATATTTATATAGCCCTGTCCCTAATATTAAAGAGGTTGTTTCCAAGTTTCCACTGTTAAAAAATAATATAATATTAATCTTTATTTTCTGTATATGGGATTAATTATTAATGTTAAATCCTAGGAGCCCTTTTCTGTTGTCAAAGGTTTTAATATTTTCATAAAAAATGTTTTAAAAATTTATGTTCCAATTTTTTTCCTAAATGTAAAAGTATAATAATAACTTTGAAACTCCTATAAGAAAGATTAAAAATATAACATCTTTGTTTCACTTTTGGAATAACAGTAGCTCTTCTCTCCTCAGCCCTTTACATAATTCCATTAATTTAACTCAGGATATAATCATTATCCAATTTTCTCTTTTTCATTACTTATCTAATTTTACATGAAAATTTACAATGGATTTGTTTAGCTCTACATATTTATTTGATTTAATGCCCAAAGTAATATCCTTATAAGTCAAAATTATCTAGATAATAGGTTCCTTATTTTTATTAATTTCTTAGTTTTTAGCAGGCCTTTTTGCAATTAATCATTAAAATGATTTGTACCGTTAGCTATTAAACTTTGATAATGAATGACTGAACATTCATTTTTCACTTTAAAGTTCTGTAGATGATGTTCCATGTTCTATTGTTTGATGTTATATAGATACATATTGAAATCAACATTATTTTTGTTCCTTGTTAATCTCCTGTTTATGTTGTTTTTGTTGTTCCAATCATTAGATCAAATTATTGGAATTGGTGGTATGTTGTTCTACATATTCACAGGTATTTTTATTAATTTCTAAGATAATTATTAAACATTAAAAATCATACATGTATTCATTTAAAAATAACTACATTATTTTATGATTAAAAACATTTATTTGATGAAACATTACAGGACAGTTATTTCTGCATGAGTTTCCTCTCTATGGTGTAATCCTTATCGTTCATTCTTGCTTAGAAATAAAGATAAAACAAACAAGTTACTACAGGGTAGTTTTAACTATTACTATAAACTACGTATGTGATTTGAATATTTTAATACTTATATTAATGCCATTATTTTCATTATTTTTTCACATAATGGCAAAATAAAATATTTTCACAGAACTAAATAAATCCTAATAGATGTCTATAGAATATGCTATAAAATCTTAAACTTCCTTTAATAAGCTGTTATTCAGTTGCCTAATATTATAAGTATTTATTTTTGAACCCCTTTGGGATTCTTATAAAGCACATTTACTTAGCTTACTTCACCTGTATTGAAAGTAAAACTTATTAATAATTGAAACGCAATCCTATGGTTATGCTCATCAATACATCAGTGATTTTCTTAATAAAATGCAATGCAAAGCTAGAGTGTGGGCAAACCAGGAGAGATAATCACAGCATTAAGTACATTTAACCTAGCTCAATTGTTTCCCTCTCTAAGGAGAAAATAACACTCAAAGCAAGGTAGAATTTTCCCACACCACATTATAATGTAAAAACTAAAGGCAGATGGTGTTCATCCAAGGTGGTGTGATCCTCAAAATGGTCACACAGTGTCTCTAAGACTGTAGGCTGCATAGGGATATGTTTAGGACATTTGGAGTTTACTTCTCATCATGACCTCAGGGTGTTAGATTTGGCCCTTAGAAAGTGTTTTTCAGCTGCCACTCATGCATTGTTATTTACTTCTACCCAGATTGCAGTATTTTTTATGTTGCCCTTTATAATATAAGACAATGTCTAGCAATCCTTAATAACCTATTGTTCCCATCTGTCATCACCATCAATTCCTGGAACACTCACTTTCCCTGAACATTCATAAAATTTGCATTTTAACCCCCAGTGTGTCAGTTTTTCTAAGCATTCCTGATGTCCCTCTAGCACTGTTTGTTGTACCTGCTTTGTTAGCCATTTACTTAATACTTTATACATTTGTTAAAAATGAAACATAAAAGCAGAGACTAAATTAGAGTAAGGAAGCATTTTTAAAAAGCCATTTAATTGGAAAAAAAATCCACACTGGCCCCTTTTCTTAGCTGAAACACAAGATATTACTCAATCTTCTTTGCTAAAAGGCAATGACAAAAAATGATTTTCAGTGCAATAAATATTTTGGAAATCAACTAAATATTAAATAGTGCTGTTCTATCTATTTGCCTTCACTTTAAAACCTTGTAAATGTTTTTTGGATCTTAAGAGAGGATAAAAACTGCCTTATTAATGACAAATAATTTAATAATACCTCACGTCATAGGACAGTGTTACTATTATGAGGCAGGAATATTCCTTCAAATACTTATTTTGCCAATGCTTTCTTATATATGAACCATTTAATTTTACCATTAAAAGTTAAATTAAACATATCAATTATTCTTCACTTACAAAAAATTCTGTTTTATGTCCTTTGTTTTATAAAAAATTACCAGTATATATTTTAATTCATTCAGCAAATGTAAATCAAAATGCAGTTCATACAGACTAATTCAAAATGAGGATAAATGAGTAACCAATGTGTTGTGATTTTTAATTGAAAGTTGAAAATTCAATTGAGCTGAAGAAAATTCATAGTAACTATACTACTCTAAATGTCAAAATCATAACTCATGAAACAAACATGTCAAAAGAGCTATGATGATTCAAAACCATTTGAAATATATATATATAAATATATATATATAAATATATATATATATTTATATATATATATTTGCATCTAATAAAAGAGTAATATGCAGATTGATGGTCACTCCAACACACAATATGGCTGCCCCCATGTGGTCAAAGATTCTACCCCCATGTGGACAAATGATGGCCACCACAAGATGGCCAGCAGGGGAGGGCGATTGGGAGAGACCAGGCCTGCAAGGGAGGGCAGTGGGGGCAATCAAGCTTACAGGGGAGGGCAGTTAGGGGTTACCAGGTGGCAGAGCAGGGAAGTTAGTGGCAAACAGGATGGCAGGGGAGTGGTTAGAGGGTGATCAGGCTGGCAGGCAGAAGCAGTTAGGGGCAATCAGGAAGGCAGGCAAGTGAGCAATCATTTAAAAATCTTCCCTAAATGGGCAGTTGGACATCCCTCTTGGACATCCCTCTTGGGGTCCCAGATTGGAGAGGGTGCAGGCTGAACTGAGGGACAACCCCCTCCAGTGCATGAATTTCGTGCAATGGGCCTAGAGTGTGTGTGTGTACACACACACACACATACACACACACACACACACACATGGTCCCTGACTTACTATTCAAATTAATTATTTTTTCGGCTTTACCATATGCCAAAGCAATACACATTCAGTAAAAACCATACCTCGAATTTTGAATTTTAGTTCCCTCCTCCCCACTCTCCCAGCTGGCAACATGCAGTAAGGTATTCTCTTGTAATGCTCGACAGTGACAGTGAGTTGCAGTTCCCAGTGAGTCATGTGATCGTGAGGGTGGTAAACTAATACTCTCCATTGTACTGTGTTGTCAGCATTTTTTGATATTTCTTTCTGAGCACATTTAAGGTAGGCTAGGCTAAGCTATCATGTTCCATAAAGTAGGTGTATTAAATGTGTTTTCAACTTATTGGGACATAACCCAATGTAAGCAAGGAGAGATTAATCTGTGTTTGGGTTTGATCTAAAACTGGCTAATATTTTAAAGAGCAATAAATATGTAGTTTTTCATCCCCCAGAAAGAATTTTGTGCATTTGTATTGAACAAAATTTACATGTTAATATTTTTCCTTATATAATGGCAAAATAGGCAGTAAGTAGAATGTCAAAACCAAAATTGCCCTGTATGAACTTCCAGTAACCTTTTTTGCTTATTTCTAAGTTTCAAATAATTTTTTGATACTTATTGGACCTCATAAATAATTTCAGTGTGTTATCATTGGTCTAGACTGGAGTATGAATTGTTCCTTAAAAAAAGCGAAATAGTTGTAGATGATGTTAAAGAAAACAGACTTTGTCCTTTCAAAATTTTTCTTGAGGCTATTAGTAGAAGGTTATAAAATGTTGTGTATGGACTCCCTTGAGGATAACACTTCTTCTGTGGTCACTGCAACACAGTTACTGCCCATTGGGTAGTCCCTGAGAACAAGGAAACAGTATTCTGCCTAGAGGACAACAAAGAAACCAAAGTCAGTCTTCACTTCACACTTGAACTACATTTTTTTCTCATGACAAATTCAAGTACAGGGATGGGAGAATTGTGAGATCTCTACAGAAGAATTTCAAGTTATTTGAATAGGGGGATCAGTTCTTACTTACATCTTTTCTTATAGAAAGTGTGTCCTGCTCGTCAGACCATGTCCTGTGCATGAGTAAGTAAGTAGACACTGCTGATGCCATACGCAACTCATGGGGACAGTTTGACAACACCCAAGCTATTGTGTACCTGCTTAACTAGATGAGTGCAATGATTCTGTGCTTTGATGTCACTGAAATAACAAATTGATACAAGGTTTTCCAAATGCTTATTCTAATTTCTGTGCTAAACTTGTCATGACCCAGGGGTAAGCATTTAGTGGTCCTGTCACTGGCCTGTGGACCACACTTTAATGATTTCCTCTCTCCCTTGGGAAATAACATCTTTGGATCTTTTTTCTTGTTATGCTTAATTACAGAAATGTTGCTCCTTCTGTTTTAAAATGTAGTTGCCAATGTAGCCAAAGCATGAAGCTTATCCAAACAAACAAACAAAAACAAGTCATGAGAATAAGTTTTCTCAAGGAAAGAGTGGCTAACTTTGTATTGGGTTTTCTTTTCATCAGTTGAATAAAAATGAAAGATTGCTAAATTGATTAAAACAAAGATTCAAACATAAAATTTATAATGCGTCTTTACTCCTGCCGGTTAGTTGTTATGTGGTCAGCCCTTTAACCTTAAAGGGTTATCAAGTGGACCTATAGACTTATGGCTTATGACAAGTAGAAAACTATTTAAATACAAGAGATTTGCCCTGACTAGTTTGGCTCAGTGAATAGAGGAATTCCCAGGTTTGATTCCAGTCAAGGGCATGTACCTTGGTTGTGAGCACATCCCCAGTAGGGGGTGTGAAGGAGGCAGTTGATTGACATTTCTCTCTCATCGATGTTTCTAACTCTTTATCCTTCTCCCTTCCTCTCTGTAAAAAAACCCAATAAAACATATTAAAATAAATACAAGAGGCTTGCATTTGGTGCCTTTAGAATGTTCATAAAAGTGCAAATTGCTTTAAAATCAAGGGTTAGCATTTGCTAATCTTGAATATTTGACGTATCCTCCTCTAAGAGCACTAATGCCTAATAGTTACTGCAAATAAATAAATAAAAGTTAAGCCCTTTGCTCCCTGGATTTCCATTTTCAAACCTGGGTAATTAGAGTTACTTTTTACATGAATCAAAACATATTATGCAAGAAAAGGACTGAAATCAGTCCAAAGTCTGCTTGAAATATGTTAATCCATGAGTAAATAAAACAAAGATCTTAAAGGAGTTTTCATTTTGTAGATTTGGAGTGGTTATAAATGATACACATAGTTAATAAAGGATATTTAGAGGTAATCATTGCTAATGAATGAAAGAAACAAGTAGAGAAGGGTTTGGGGATTGAGTGAATGGGGGACTGAAGGTGTGAGGGATTGAGTTTGGAGTGTGGGCCTGAGGGTGAGGGCATGTTGTTATATAGATGAGACTGATAAGCATCTGTGTCCTCAAGAAGATGCAGTCTGAGCAAGGATGTGAAGAAGTTTAGGGAAAGAACATTTCCCACAAAAAGAACACCTGAAGCAAATGCATCTAAGGAATGGTGCCCAGTGTGGTCAAGGAGCACCAAAAAGGGGGAGAGTAATAAGAGGAGGAGAGGAACTCAGAAGGCATTGTATACTTGGGGAGGGGGTATACTATCTCACATGTTTTCTCTGTCATCCCTCCTTCACTCTGGCAATTGCCACATCAGCAGGCAGGCAAGACTTGCTATCCCTGCCTACCCAGGACTGTTGCACTCATGTCTGTGGGATGTGCTCTGCTCTGCTTGCTCTTGAGCAATCCCCTGGAGCAGCCCTTAACAAGGGGATGGCTGCTGGTGAATAAAATGTCCCTATTATGTCTCTTTACTGTCTCTAGTTTTCTCACTTTGGGTGTCTGGAATAACTTCCCCAAATAATCTTCTTGCTTCTAAGCACTTGTGTCACACTCTGCTTTTTGGGAAAATGGAAGCAGAGACCAAAGTGAGTGGTGAGGTTCTAAATGACCACTTGTAAGTCTTTGGATTTCTTAAAGTATGGCATTTTGGAACAAGTTGTGACATGATTTGACTAAAAAAAGGTGTAAATTGAGGGGAAAAATAAAAAGAGGATTCTATTAATCAAGTGGAATGACTCTAGCTGAAGGTAGGCAGCTCTGTGCCCCCACATGCAAAAGCACAAATTCACCATCTTTAATCCTGATCACCCCAGGAGAGTCTGATCCCAGGTTTATAGTAACAAGCTTAAGTCTCCTCTGTCCCGTGGAGAATAAGAAACCAGGATCTTCCCTTCAGACTGGTAACAGCCTTACATTCTGAGCCAAGTGGAAAACATCCTAAGGAGGCTCTGGAGGGTTTGTGAAAGTGGAAGAGGAATTAAAATGATTGTAAACAAGGCCACTCAATTTTAATTCTCTCATCTCTTAGATGTTCTCACTATTCATTAAAGTAGAAAGCATCTTAAATGCATAGAGAATAAAATTCATTCAACAAAATTAGTTTAATACTAAGAGGTTTGTTTTTTTATTTGATGTTTCTATGAGTAATTTGTCAAGAATAACTGTGTGTGTGTGTGGTAGTAATAGCCAAAGGCTAAGATTTTAAGAATCTATTCCTGGAACCTCCAAATAATCTGAATTGCTTATTTTCTATAAATGCATGAAATCTTTATGTTTATTATGTTGCCTTTTAACTTCTGTTTTTATATACTGAATTTTAGTACAAGACAGCTTTTTCTTCAGTACAATGTTAAAAGATGAGTATGTTTGTTCCTGTATCACACTCTGACAGGTTCTGCTTTAAGTTAACTTCTTTTAGAACATGGATGCTAAATCCTTGTTTATTTTTCTCCTAATATACAATTTGATCACCCAAAGTATTTAATAAGTTCATGGGTCAAAATGTTACATTTAATTTATAAATTAAATTTTGTATTATTTTATTTATCTTATTTTAATTAAATGTTTACATACTCCTGGTTGAAGAACCATGAAGGAGTTTTTCCATACTTGGAAGCTAACAATTTAGCCTGCCACAGATTCATGGCACTGGCACAAGGTATAAGACAGGTGGGTTATAAGCAAAAGGACTTACTAGTATTTACTTATGGCACAGTAAGTGAAATGAGCTTTATGCTTCTGTCAGTGATTGTTCTTTCCACCCACCACCAAGTCCCATGGGGTTGAGAAGCAGATGAGCATAGATGGATGCTAAACATGCAGTGTTTGTGTCACAAGGAGAGAATTTGGAGTTCAGAAAACCTCAATCCTATATAATAAAGAGGTAATATGCAAATTGACCATCACTCCAATACACAAGATGGCCACCCCCATGTAGACACAAGATGGATGCCACAAAATGGTCGGTAGGGAAGGGCAATTGTGGGTGATCAGTCCAGCAGGGGAGGACAGTTGTGGGGGGGGACCAGGCCTGCAGAAGAAGGCAGTTGGGGGCAATCAAGCCTGCAGGGGAGGGCAGTTAAGGGTGACCAGGCCAGCAGAAGAGGGTAGTTAGGAGCAGTTAGGCGTTGATCAGGCTGGCATGGGAGCAGTTTGGGGGCAATCAGGCAGGCAGGCAGAAGCAGTTAGAGGCAATCAGGCAGGCAGGCAGGTGAGAGGTGGGAGCCAGCAGTCCTATATTGTGAGAGAGATGCCCAACTGCCTGTTTAGGCCTGATCTCACCAGACAGTTGGACATCCCTCAAGGGGTCCCAGATTGGAGAGGGTGCAGGCTGGGCTGAGGGAAACACACACACACACACACACACACACACACACACACACACGTGCACAAATTTCATGCACCAGTCCTCTAGTCTTTTATAAGAAGATGGCAAGAAAATTGGCCCAAATTGTTGCACCAGCGGGAGACATTATCTTCCTTATACTGACAGTAAGTAAATCCGTCCTCTCTTCTGGAAGGAAACTATTTCTGACTTAGTAGCCTGCTCACTATGCAAACATCTTTGCAGAATAGTCTGGCACAAAATGTTATCAGTGCTGCTGCTAACAAATGTGGAGAAATGTGATAGACACATAACATTACACTGCAATTGGTTTTTGTAATGAAAATATTTTTTCCAGAATAAAATATTGCTTTATTATGACATGGGAAAGACTTCAAACCATTTAGGGAGGGGAAGAGTCAGACAGTTCCTCAAAACAACAGGTAAAAGGGGTGTAAATATCTTGGAAATGAAATCCACAGCACGATCATTGAGAATCTTTTTCTTACAATTTTTTTTTTTGGTTATAACAATTACTTCAATTATTAAACACACATACACACACATAACTCCACTGTAGCCATTTTACACAAAGAAAGCATATACACCAAACCAAACAACAAAAGCTCTGATGTATAGTCCTGGGACATTCTAGCACCTGACAGGAGAGGGGTCATATGGGCTCAGTCCTCAGGCTGCCCACTGGGCCCAGGCCCTGACCCACTATTTCAGAATTTATGCTGCTCAGAACTCACTTGGACATCTGCAGAGGGAAAATCCGCCATTTCACTGTGAAGCACAAAAAGTGGCAGCTAATATTTCAGAAATCCAGGTTACTTTGGAAGTAATTTTTGCTCATGGAAAAAAAATATAACACCTTACAAAAGTATGCAAACAGGATCTTTTCCTTGCCTTTTGCCATCAATTCTGTTAGTTTAAGAATTTTTCTATATTAGAATATAAAGGTATCTCTTCATATTTTTATGTAAATGTAGAAAGTCATTATATGAATGTATCATAATATACTGAATCAATCCATGCTTACTGAATATTTAATTATCAAATTTTTGCTAGTACAAATAGTGCTGTATTAAACCTCCTTATACTTATGATTTTAATACTCTGTATATATGTGATTTACTTGTATGAGGATGTATAATTCACTATTGGGTTAAAGAGTACATGGGATTTTAATTTGAAGGCTATTGCAGGATTATCTTTGCTTTCCTCGTGACCTTGCCAATTCTGGGTAGTATCAGTATAATAGACTAAACAATGGTTTCCCAAAGATGCCCATGTCCTTTCTAATTTCAGAGCCTATGAATATGTTACTTTACATTACAAAAGGAAATTTGCAAGTGTGACCAAGAATTTTGAGATGAGAAATTTCCTCAGATTATCTAAGTAGATCCAATGTAATTACATTGCTCAAAAGCATGTGTTAAACAAATAAACTGATTTATGATTTATTTGAAAGCAAGAAGTGAAGTAGGGACACAGTTTTATTAAATATTTCAAATGTTTAGTCAGTCTTCAGATAACTTTTTGAAAAATAGAAGTGATTTTTGTGTTTCATTAATTTCTGATATATCTGTGTATCTCATTCTGGGCTCCGATTTTTTTCTATTATATTTGTCTATCTGTATGCCATATATCTATATTTTAACTTTTGTAGTTTCATTATAGACTAAGACCTTATAGTCCAAATTTTAAGTTATAATTTAGGCAATTATTAGCACTATTTTAAGAATTCTTGCTTTTTTTCCTGATAAGAGGTAGTATTATTTTCAAAAGTTGCATTCCCTAAAATAATCCTATTATTACTTTTAACATTTAAAAAATAATGTTTTAAACAAAAAATAGAACTTACATGATAACATTTTAGCTTTATTAGGAGCCAAAAACATACTAAATAAATGGTTTTAAGCAAGTGATTCATGTTTTGTAACAAACCTCTTTATATGCTTTTTTTTTTCTTTTGGGGGGGGAGGTAGGTCCTCAAGATTTCACACTTAATCCTGGAAACTGAATATGATGAGACATCACTCTCATAATTAGTTGTGTTATATGACCCTGTGACCTTAAAATAGAGGGATTTTCTAGGTGAACCTTATCTAATCACATGAGCCTTTTAAAAGTGGTTTTCTATTTTCTACAACTGTGGTAGAGGAAATTGGAAAGATTCCAAGAACAGAGGAATTCACATCCTGGCTTTGTTGACAGAGCAGGTCAAATAGGAAGAAATGGAGGTTGGCTTGGTGTGCTGAAAAAAGGCCCCTCAGCTGACAGCAACTAAGAATGGGAACCACAGCCCTTCATGATACTCAATTCTACCAGCAACCTAAATGGGCCAGATAATAGCCCATCTCAGGAATTACTCTTTTCCTGAGACCCTAAGCAGAAAACCCAGTCAAGTCCACCTAGACTTCTCTCCTACAGAACTACCAGCTAGTAAATTAGAGTTGCTTTAAGATGCTATAATTGAGGTAACTTGTTATGCAGCAATAGAAAACTTTGGAGTCTTAAACATATTTTTGAAAGTTTTTAATAAGAAAAGAAAATGTCTGTTCTATAGCTAAGTGAAAATTATGAGATCCAGACCACATATGTCATTTGTAGTCATAGAATGACCTTAGGAAAAAAATAAATTTTCAAAAATAGTAACAAGATATAAATTGTAGATGTCTTTTGAGAGTAGATTGGACTTCCCATATCCTCTTCTTTGGAAACTATCTATTTCATACAAATGTTGTAGAAGAGCTAGCTTCAGGTGTATCTGCTGGTAGATATCTGACTCAACCTAATCTAATCAAATCCTCAGTTATTGGTAATTTGAAACTGAAATCTATGGTAAAACTAAGACTGGATCATTGAGTTTTTACTACATGTATTTACAGGTACTATCCTATATAATAAAAGCCTAATATAATAAGAGCCTAATATGCTAAGTGTCTGGTCGTCTGTTCAATCAATCAAAGCGTAATATGCCAATGATATGCTAAGGCCTTTCAACTGCTTGCTATGATGTGCACTGACCACTAGGGGGCAGATACTCCAACTGGTAAGTTAGCTTGCTGCTGGGGTCCAGCCTATTGGGACTGAGCAAGATGGGCCTGACATGCCCTGGCAGTCCCTCCTGCAGTCCCTTCCTAGCTGGCCAACCTCTTGTGTCCCTCCCTGGCTCTGATCATGCGCCAGTGGGGTCACTCAACCTGGCCTGTGCCCTCTCACAATTTGGGACTCTTCAGGGGACATCAGAGAGCCAACTTTGGCCCAATTCCGCAGGCCAAGCCAATGAACCCCACTGGTGCACGAATTCATGCACTGAGCCTCTATTATGTAATAAAGCAGCATGAAAAAAATGTGCAAAGAAAGAAAATAAAGCTGACAGAAAAGAAAAACAAAATTCTTATAGCACCTGACTATTTCCACTTAACTTCTTCAATCTTCCTGGCTGTGGGTTTTATTGGATACCTTTACCTGTCTCTAGTGTCTCTCTGGCTTCAGCTCATTTGAGGTTTATTTTTCTTTCAAACAATTCATAAAAGAACAATGGACAATTTAGATTTTCTTTTATATACTCATATGAATTTTCCAATATTTTTATATTAAAAAATTGGCTTTAATGTAAGATAAATTTTCATTTCAACAAGAAACATTTTTTAAATTAAATAATGCAGTTGGATAATCAAAGTGAAAATATGGTTATACATAGTTATAATGCATCTAAGTTCCAGAAGATTTGAGGTAGCTTTAAGTGTAATAAATATGCTATAGCAGCGGTTCTCAACCTGTGGGTCGTGACCCCTTTGGGGGTCGAACGACCCTTTCACAGGGGTCGCCTAAGACCATTGGAAAATGCAGATATTTACATCATGATGCATAACAGTAGCAAAATTTTATGCTTGCGGGTCACCACCACATGAGGAACTGTATGCAAGGGTCACAGCCTTAGGAAGGTAGAGAACCACTGTGCTACAGGCACAATTCATTTTAAGAAATAAAAGTAAAATCAATTATAGAGATAGTACAGATTATTCCAGGAAATTGTGATAATAAAAATATAGCAACTGAACATAAAATTTGATTGAGATGTTTTTAGCAGCCAAGAGAGAAAGAAAGCACAATGGGTGATTTTCTATCCATTGTCTGGTTAAATGAAGCATACCAATTCTTTAGAGTCTGAATGGAGACTCTTTAATATATAATGTTATAGAATTATCAAAGGTGAATATTAGAAAAGTCAAAAGATAATGTCATTTAAGATATTAATTTTATCTTTTAGAAATTTGTCTTTTCAAGATAAAACAATGTATCTTGGGTCAGTTAGAAATAAGAGTATTTTGATAAATGATGCAAAAACATTTTCTTACATGACTGCCTCTTGATATTATATTACTTAAATTACCATGTATAGAAGTCATTACTAGAGTAATACAAGTAATGGTCTTGGTTTACAGCTTTCTCATAAATATAAAGCTTAGAAAATTAAAGAGATGCTGCTCGACAGGCATTGGTTTATCTTTCTCAAAAAGAAACTTGGCTCCAACTTGGTCTTGAACTGATACTCCTAGCATTGTTAAATAAGACAGTTTTATCTTTCAATAAGTATCTGTTGCTCAAACATTTTGTGTTCTTAATTAAAGTGAGAGTCATGTGTTTCAAATGGCAAGTGTGCTGGTGTCAAGGCAATATACACATTATAAAAGAATCAAAGATCCTTCTATTTTGTCCAAGTAGAGGGTACTTCCACCTATAAACTTTGGGAAAATGGTGCTTGTACTAAGAAAAAAAGATAATGCCCAGAGAGTAAAAATGTGGACTTAAAAAGTAAAGCCATGCTATCCAAGCATTAGAACTAAAATTCATCAAGGGGACCCATGAGGAATGTTTTGGTTTGCTTGTTTATAAGATATAAATTTCAAAGTTGTTGGGAATAACATATGTTCAGTAAAAAATAAAAGAATAATATATATTGACGTGGATCTTACCCCGCTTCACATATAGTTATTTGTGGGTTTGTTTTTTTTTTCCTTCAGCAGGACATTAAGTTCCATCTCAGTGGTTTAAAGGTCTGGATTTTTAAGGGAGCTGGGAAAAAGCAACAGTTTCATTTTTGTTCAATAGATATTACCCACTTTTTACTGTTAAAATTAAGATCATGGAAATGATTTGGCGAAAGGCCTAATGTAATCAAAGCTACTGGAAGTAAAGTAAAACATTAAATTATAACTCCCATTTTCTAAATGCCTTCTTCACTAAATGACTGTCTTTGTGGCTGTGGTCACAGGCTGCCTTTGTGGCTGTGGTCTCTGTTGTCAGATGAAAGAAATTAAAGGAACTGGTCTATTTATGTAATTCTTAGCTGAATGAGAATCATTCTTGAGCAAATATATGAGAGTGAAAATAAAGAATAAACAAGAAAAAATGGAGAAGCTAGAGATTGATAAACTGAGGTTAGGCATGCCCTTCAATAACAATACCATATTAACAGTAATAGAAGGTAAGAAGAAGCAAGGATTGAATTTTAATGTGCAAGGACTATGCCTAGTAGCCTTAAGAATCAATAAAGCATGGCAAGATGTTAAAATTCTTCTAAAATGAAAAAGGAGTTAACATAAATCAATATGGGAACAAAGTTAGTGAGAATTCTTTACTTTAAGAGCTTCAAGAATTAGAACATAAATTGGGAAATAAAAATATAAGAAAATTAAAGTTATATTTACTTGTAAAATATAAAAATATTGTAAATAAAAATAGAAATAGAAAGACATATCCCATGATTCAATAATTCCTCTTTTAATACTTTTTCACATAATAATAGAATATGACTATGGGTATAGAGGTATGAATACAGGTAGGTATATTTATGCATACCCACAGAGACATGTAGATATATATCTGGATTTCACCTCATCTTTGTTTGTATTAGCATAAGCCTGAAACAGTCCTAACCAGCTTGGCTCAATGGATAGAGCATCAGCCTGCGGACTGAAGGGTCCCAGGTTCAATTCTGGCCAAGGGCACATGCCTAGGTTTCGAGCTCCATCCCCAGTAGGGGGCATGCACGGGGCAGCCAATCAATGATTCTCTCTCATCATTGATGTTTCTATCTCTCTCCTTCTCCCTTCCTCTCTCAAATCAATAAAGAAATACATTTTTTAAAAAAAACCTGAAACAATCTAAAGTATCATGTTATTATGTATATTTTTAAAAATGAATTAAGTAAAAAAGAACACTATACACTTCTATGTAACAAAAATGCTTACATATATGCAAATATGTAGAGATTTGTAAAAATAGATGTGCATACTGATATACATTTGCTATATCTGTTGTAAGAGGGGAAAGGGGAGAAAGATGTACAATTCTTATCAGTTATCTTGGAAGATGGAACTGAATCAATAAAAGATTTTATTTCCTTACATAATATTAGTAGACTTAATAGTATGGATAAATATTAATGAATTTCTGTAGTTTTCTAATCTAACACAGTTGATTTTAGATCATATATCATCTGTATACTAGCTATCTAATTTCCACTGATAGACTATAATGTTAGAGATTTTTTATGATATTATGAGATAAACATATCTAATATATCTTCCATTGGAGGAGGAAAACCATGATTTTTACAATTATATATTTAAAAATATATAATTTGTGTGTTTTAGAACTTAATATAACTGTGGCAGAAAAGAACATGAATCTAGGCAAGATTCTTGAATGCACACAGATTCTAATATGGATTTAAATATAGTTCTTTCATAAAATTTTTAAAAAGTAAAAAAAGGAATGGAAAACAAATTAATAGGACCAGAAAAGAAATTATAGAGAAGCCACATTAAGATACAATATTTGTTGAATTATAAAAACTATGTTCAAGAAGTCATTGGATGATTTGTTGAAATTATTGAATGAACTGTCACAAAATGATGAAAGTGAGTCCAGTTAAATACTTACATGTGTAAAAACAAAAATGAAAGCTATAAGGGAAACAAAAATAAAAGATACTACAAATCTATATACAAAAGAGGATGAAGGTTACATGAAAGGCTGTCGATCCATAGAAGAAAAGGAGAAGCTATATGATTTTCACTTGGCAAAGAATATAAAAGGTAAACGATAAGCTATAGCTACACAGAAACTTTACTTTAAGAAAAAAGAATGAAGTAAAAAGTGTCAGGATTCCAAGACCTAAGAGCCAAGAGAATGAAACAATGCTCATAATTAATAAATGTAAGAGACACATCGAGGAGTGAATCGTATCCCACTTTTCATCGAGATGAGAAACAAACAGAAGTCAACACAATAATAAAATTGTAATTCTTATCCACTCATCTACTGATGGGTACTTGGGCTTTTGCAGATCTAAGCTATTGTAAATTGTGCTGCTATGAACATAGGAGTACATATATTTTTTTCTGATTGGTGTGCCAGGTTTCTTAGGATATATTCCCAGAAGAGGGATCTCTGGGTCAAACAGCAGTTCCATATTCAGTTCCATATATTTTTGAGGAAAGACTATAATGCTTTCCATAGTGACTGCACCAGTCTGCATTCCCATTAGCAGTGTACTAGGGTCCCCTTTTCTCCTTATCCTCACCAGAACTTATCATTTGTTGATTTATTGATGGTAGCCATTTTGAGAGGTGTGAGATGATACATCATTGGATAAAAATGTTGTAGTACATATACACCATGGAATACTATGCAGCAGTAAAAACAAAGTGTATCTTATCTTACCCTTTGAGACAGCATGGAGGGACCTGGAGAATATTATGCTAAACAAAATAAGCCAGTCAGAGAAAGACAAGTATCACATCTCACTCATATGTGGAATCTAATGATTAGCAAAATAGATCCAGATATAGAAGCATCATGCAGATGGTTGAATCTCAGAAGGAAGGGTGGGTGGGTAGGAAGAGATAACCAGATAAACCAAAGGACTTGTATTCATGTATGCACAACCCATGGACAAAGACCGTAGAGTGGTGAAGGCCTGGGGCAGGGGTAGGGCTGGGGTCAATGGTGAAAAAAAGAGGACATATGTAATACTTTTAATGATAAAGTTTTTTTTAATTGCAATTCTTTTTTTTTAGAGTTAAAATATGTACATTTTTATTTTTATGTGAATCTTTACATGCAGATAAACTTTAAAAGTGATATTTATCACATTGTGATTATTTTGGAGCAAGAGTATTCCAAAAACTAAAAGTGATTTATAACTCTTTAAAGCTCTTAATCAGAAATCAACCTGAGAATCACTGGTGAGGTCAATGGGAAATAAGACTGCGGCCCTGGTACCTTCTATGCCATTTGTCTTTAGGTGATTTTGTCACTTGGTTTTGTAGAATGAAGAACTTTCTCCTGCTGGTTCCCACTTGCCCTATGATCCTTTAGGTTTAAATGTATATTCTCTGAAGATGTTTTGAATAGTGCTACTATGTACTTGTTACCCTGGAGGCCCCATGACAGATAAAGTATTAATAGGAAAGACAAATACCCCAAATTTCTCATATTGTAGGCTCTGTTAGAATTAATTTTTTTCTCAAGGGTTTCAATCAACATCCTTCTCAGGATGGCAAAGTAAGCTTTCAGTCTGTTTTTGAAGAGTATTTTTTCTTCCAAATTGAAAATTCCTATTCTATAGTCCATAGAATAGCTCCAGGTAAATAACTATAGAAAACCAACTATAAATCATAACTATACAACAGTGCCTTGTGTTTGTAAAAAAAAAAAAATTAATGTGGCAAATGTCCAAAACCTGAGAACTAGACAGGACTTGAGGAACTATCCAAACCAATCTTCATATGTACATGTAAGAAAATAAGGATATTAGAAATTAAGCAACTTACAAGTTGTTGTCTGTCTTATTATTAGAAGAGCAGAATGTGAAGAAAGTTCTGTTCAATGGCAAAAACACGAGTTCTGGAGTTAGACAGACAGTGTAGCATTTTGCCTGTGTGACCTTTGACAGGGTACATAGTATTTCTGAATTTTAATGTTCTTCAAGGTTAATAATATTAATATTATATGATTTATGTGAGAATTCCATGTGATACAGATATGTCACCTGCCACACATGACTGTTTAAGAAATAGTTATTATTGTTATCTTGCATATATATAAGTTCTTTCATGGCAAAAGCATTTTATCTTTTAACTAGAGGTCCAGTGCATGAAAATTTATGCACTGGAGTGAGGATCCCTCAGCCAGGCCTGCCCCCTCTCACAGTCTGGGAGCCCTCAGGGGCAGGAGGTGAACCAGCAATCAGGGGAAATTGACACCCCATCATACCTCTGCTGTTGCCACTGCTGGCAGCACAAGCCTCAACTGTTCCTGGAAATCTGAGCCTCAGCCAGCCCTGGTCAGCTAGGCATCTGCCATCCAAGACTTGCCTGTACCTCAGGCCAACCCTGGGTGCCTTGGGCCGGCCCTGAGTGGCTAGGGAGCTGAGGGTACTGGGGAACTATGGAGGCAGGTGTGCAGAGGGGACTTCCTGGGGCAGGCCCAATCTTCCTGCATGTCTGCCATTCAAGCAGGATTGAGGGAACTGGTGCCACCATCTTGTGGCTGTGGGTGTCGCCATCTTTGGGGGCATGGCAGTCAATTAGTATATTTCCTCCTTATTAGCTGTGGGTGCCACCATCCTTGTGACAGTGTGAGGGTCAATTTACATATTGTTTTTTATTAGATAGGATTCCTGGAGAGATAAAGTATCTGAAGCACTTGGTTCATAATAGGTACTTAATAGAAATTTCCTGAATACATCAAAGACAGATCCCTCACTTTGCGTTACAAATCACACTTAAAATTATATATTGGGGATTGATGAGTCTATAATGGCAAGTAGTACTGAACAATTTACCTCTTCATTTGCTTTTCAAGTGGTGTCCTAACCTGTGGATGTATGTGTATTTCATGCAAATAATAATGTCTGTGTCTCATATTTCAGAATATTTATGTCCACTACTTTTTTACTCAGAGTTTACAGACAAATGCTTAATTTCACATTTTCTATTCTGTGAAAATATTTATAATAGCTAAATATCAGACTTGTTTAATACCTTTAGAGAAATCATACTTTATGACCTATCATATTTTTTAAAGAATATTAGTCACTTATATAAATGATCCAATTAAAAATGGGCAAAGGACATAAATAGACACTTTCAAAAGAGGACATACAGAATGCCGAGAGACATATAAAAACATGCTCTAAGTCATAAGAGACCTATAAAAGTATACTTAAAATCGAAAGATGTAATAAAGATGGTGGCATAGGTAAACACTTACACTGCTGTCGCGCACAACAATTTCAAAACTACAACTAAAAGACAGAACGGACATCATCCAGAACCACAGGAAAGCTGGCTGAGTGGAAGTTCTACAACTAAAAGGAAAGACAGGGGCTCACAGAGACCCAGAGGAGCTGCAAAAAGCTGAGGTATGGAGACGTGCGCATGGAGAGAAGGGGTGCAGGAGTACCTGGCTGGCTTTCTCTGGCCGGAGGGAAATGAAGACTCCCAATGGCATTGAACCCCTTATCCTAAGACACTAAACCCAGGTCCAGCCAAAACTCATACGGGAGGAGTTTGGACTGTGAAAAGGGAGAAGTGCACCGCAATTTAGGAGAGTCGCAAAAGGGCAGAAGTCGGACGGTACTGCGCTTAGAAGACTGACTGCTGAAAGTGCCGCTGGCTTTCACAAGAGGTCAGGAGACAAAGCATCTCAACTGCACCACTTCTAACTTTACTAAACCCCAGATTCGGTGAAACCCTGGGGACCCAGATTCATATGGTCCCAGAGCGCAGGGAAGCCAGAGAGGCAGCAGTGTAGAGGCACTGTGAGAGAGCACACGCACACAGGGACCTTTCCAGTGATTACCTAGTCACATGAGACTCGGGGGGCATGGAGGGCAGGGCTGACTGGAAGGCAACGCAGTCCTTTAAGCCCTGAGACTCCACCCATCCCAAGCTCAACAGAGAGGTTTTTGCAGTTTTGCAAGTCTGGTATCATAAGGCTGAATCCAACACAGAAGTTCTCCCAGCATACTGAAAATGCCAAGAAAAGGGAAGAGATCACAAACAAAAGAAATGGAGGAAAACAAACGACTGGATATAGAGTTCAAAACCACACTTGTAAGGTTTTTCAAGAATATCCTAGAAAAGATGGATAAAGTTAGCGAGACCCAAGAGGAGATGAAAAAGAACCAACTAGAGATGGAAAAGGACCAACTAGAAATTAAACGTACACTGACTGAAATAAAAAAATATTATACAGAGACCTAACAGCAGACTAGAGGAAGGCAAGAATCAAGTCAAAAACTTGAAATATAAAGAATCAGAAAACACTCAACTGGAAAAGCAAGAAGAAAAAAGAAAAAATGTGAAGATAATATAAGGATCCTCTGGGACAGCTTCAAGCGTACAAACATCAGAATTGTGGGGGTGCCAGAAGAAGAGAGAGAGTAAGATACTGAAAACCTACTTAAAGAAATAATGACTGAAAACTTTCCACATCTGGTAAAAGAAATAGACTTACAAGTCCAGGAAGCACACAGAACCCCATATAAAAGGAATCCAAAGAGGACTACACCAAGACACATCATAATTAAAATAATAAGAGCAAAAGACAAAGAGAGAATATTAAAAGCAGTAAGAGAAAAACAGTTCATTACCTACAAGGGAGCACCCATACAACTGTCAGCTGATTTCTCAACAGAAACGATGCAGGCCAGACTGGAACGGCAAGAAATATTCAATGTGATGAATAGCAAGAACCTACAACCAAGAAAACTCTATCCAGCAAAGCTATCATTCAGAATTGAAGGGCAGATAAAAAGCTTCACAGATAAGAAAAAGCTAAAGGAGTTCATCAACTCCAAACTAGTATTATATGAAATGATGAAAGGTACTCTTTCAGAAGAGGAAGAAGAAAAAGGTAAAAGATAAAAAATTATGAACAATAAATACATATCTATCAACAAGTGAATCTAAAAATTAAGTGAATTAAAAATTTGATCTACAGAATAAACTAGTGAATATAATAGAATCAGGAGCACAGAAAGGGAGTTGACTGATAATTCTCAGGGGGAAAGGGGTGAGGGGTGTACAGAGAGAGACTGTTCAAAAATCATACACCTGAGGTCAATGGGAGGGAGGTAAGGGTAGAGATAGGGTTAAGAGCTGGGTGGAGGGGAGCTATGGAAGGGAAAAAAGAGATATAAATGTAATAATCTGAATAATAAAGATTTAATTAAAATAATAATAATAATAATAATAATATGTAAAAAAAAAAGAAAACATGCTTAAAATCACTAATCATCCTAGAGATGCAAATCAAAATGACAATTAGGTACCATCTCACACCTGTCAGAATGGCTATCATCAACAAGTCAACAAATGACAAGTGCTGGCAAGCATGTAAAGAAAAGGAACCCTTGTGCACTGCTGGTGGGAATTCAGACTGGTGCAGACATTGTGGAGAACAGTATGGAGTTTCCTCAAAAAGTTAAAAATGGAACTCCCATTTGACTGAGTAATCTCAATTCTAGGACTATATCCCAAGAAGCCAGAAACACCAATCAGAAAGGATATATGCACCCCTCTGTTCATAGCAACACAATTCACCATAGCTAAGATTTGGAAATAGTCTCAGTGCCCATCAACAGATGAATAGATTAACAAACAGTGGTACATCTACATTGTGGAATACTAGAGTGCTATTAAAAAGATGGAACTTTTACCATTTGCAACAGCCTGGATGGAACTGGAGAGCATTATGCTAAGCGAAATAAGATAGTTGGAGAAAGATAAATATCACATGATCTCACTTATGTGTAGGCTATAATGACCAATATAATTTGATGAACAAGAATAAATCCAAAGACAAATGGCAGGAGAGGGTCGTGATTGGAGAGCAACCAAAGGACTTGTATGCATGCATATTAGCATAATTAATGGACACAGACACTGGGGCAGTGGGGGCTTGCCCAGAATGGGAATGGTTGGGGGAGGAGATTTCAAGCGGGGATAAAAGGAGACATATGTAAAACTTCAGACAATAAATTAAAAAATATATATTAAATAAAAAAAGAAAGTCACTTTAAAGATATATATTTCTGCATAACAATTTTCCTAAGTATGATGGATATGAAACAGTTCCTAAATTTCTGAGATCAAAGGTAAGAAACAGGTCAGAAAAACCAAATAAAATCTGAGTAACAATCAGTGGCAAAGACTCTAGGTTTTAAAACATTTGTGGTAAGAAAACAATGAGCATGATAAGGAATGAATGGTAACAGAGTAGTTTCAAAACATCTTAGATATATGTCAATCCTTAATGCTATTTTTTAGGTATAATTAAATAATTTTATTGTGTAACTTAAGGATGCTAATATTAATTTGTTGATGTATCTAATAACAGAATAAGTCCTTACAAAATTGATAATAAATAGTTGAAAAATAATTTTAAATTATTTTGTTTACATAATTAGGACATATGCCCTTTAAAATAATTTGGTGAGGTGTGTCAGGAGTAGGTAGGAAATTGGTTATTGATGGTAAACTTGTCACATTTGTCTACTATTTCTTTTGTTTCCAACCCAGCCCAAACCTCAGAAGCAGGAGGTGAGGGAGAACATGACATGACTTACCTTTAATAAAGCCACTTGCCTTGGGTGTAGGTTTTAATAAAAAAAAAAAAGTAATAGTATAACATTGCAACTCTTTTATTAATCAGCATTTTCAAAGAAGCTTATTTGTGAAGGAAAAAAAATTTTGTATCTAAATGAAAGATCTTTTTAAATTTTTTCTTTAGTTGTGATAAACAGAAGGAAAATGGATGAAGCTTACATCACACTTTGCAAAAATTATACACCCAAGTTACTGGAAAATATCCCCTCATCTAAAATTATTCTTCTCCCAATCTGGCCTAACTTCAATTTCCTTTCCTTCCTCCTTTTTTTTCTATTGAACTAATGGCTTTGGACGAATATGCTTTATTATTCAGCTCTAAAATAGATACTCTGTAGAATATTTTACTGCTTTTTTCATTATGATTTTAGCCAATTTATATTTAGTTTTTAATTCTTTATAAAATTATTATAAACAAGTATCTCAATTATAGAAGTGTTGAATAATATTGTCTTACTTCATGGCTGGGTGGAAAAAAAATTTTTTTAAGATTAAGGTCTTATCCTAGCCAGTTTTGCTCAGTGGGTAGAGCATCAGCCTGCAGACCAAAGGATCACAGGTTCATTTCCAGTCAAGGGCATATATCTTGGTTGCAGGCTCCTCCCCAGCCCAGGGTCCTTTTCAGGGCTCTTGTAGCAGGCAACCAATCGATGTGTTTCTCTCAGATCAAAGTTTCTCTGTCTCTTTCTCTCTCTTCCAATCTCCTTAAAAATCAAGTAAAAATATCCTCTGGGGAGGAATAACAGCAAAGTTAATAAGATCTTAAAATGTTGGTTAAATTTATAGTTTTGACAGTTCTACAAATGAAATAAAATGTTAGTACAAACTAATGAATAAGGATAGATGTAATAAAAATATTATTGTATATTTTACTGAACTTGCAATGAGGCACTTGGTCTCAATGGTGAAAAAAAAAATCAGGACAAGGAATAAAGGAATAAGCAATAAGAGTTGCTGCAGTCTCTGAGCTATGCTGAATATGACCTGCTTTACCTTGCACAGCCTATTCAGTGTTTTGGGTGTGAGGATCATTATTGGGACAAAGTGAATATGTGCCCAACAAAGTAATAAGAAATAATCTGAAATTAATATAAAGCCAAATAAAATGTTTATATGTTATGTCAGACACTAGGCATACAAAAGTAAATAACAGGTGGACTTTTCATAAAGCTTTCATGGTCTCACAAAGAGAAACTTGTGAAGAGATCATTTTAATAAAACAAAGAAGGTTATGAAGATCTGTACCAAGGAAATATAGTAGAAATGACACATTTCTCATCTCAGCGATCTGGGTCCAATTCCCACTTTTCTGTTGAACTTAGTGCTCTCTGCTCATCCAAGGTGTTAGACATTTTTAGTATCACATAATATAAGAAATGTCTTCCTTGCTGATTAGTTATCAATCTTTGGTTTCCTTTTAGATCTCTACTGATCTCACTACTCTGGCTCCCCGTCTTCTCTTTCTGCCTTTTAACTGGGTATTCTTCAAGGCTCGTTTCCAAATTCTCTCTAGATAGCAGATGATAATGACTTGAAGAGAACAGATCTGAATGGAAGAAGAATTTGGAAAGGAGATCAGTTTGAAAGCTGTTATAAGTCTAGATGACATTCAAAAAGAATTTCATAAATACTTTTCATTATGCTCTTGAGTCATAATTATTTTAAAATTACTATAGGCAGAAAAGTGGGGGAAACATGTTAATAATATGAATGGAATGTTTTAATTCAAAGAACAGCTATTTAACTCTAATATGGCAAAAGTAGGAGCAAGAGATCTAGGTCTGAATTTTTTGAAATTATCAGTCATTTTTAATTTGATAGTCTGCTATCATCAGAAAAAATATTATGTTTCCATAATGGAAATCAAAATCAACCAAATTCCAAATTTGTGTCATCTTGAATCCATTGTTCACAAAGGCAGTGAAAATTAATAATAAAAGCAGCATTTTTAGACAAAATTCCAGAAACCCAAAAGATTCTTATGCCAAGAAATAAAAAGTCCATATTTTGAAAAAAATCTTTTCATCAAGGCCATTGGAAAGGATTCATAACATTTTAATGGTCTGTCAATAGAATGAAATGCAATTAAACCTCCCTCCCCCCTTTGAAGTATTTTCATTCTTCCTAAGCCTTCTAAAGAAGTCAAGAAAAGTCTTCTTTTTTCTTGGGAATTTTTGTTTAAGATTTATGCTTCTTTCCATCCCTCTCTTTTTATTGACTTCACATTTTGTGGGAAGCATATTATAGAATTACTCACAAACATATTGTAGTTAGACTGAGATAGATTAACAACATATTTTTATTGTTTAAAATTCATCTTTATTGTTGAAAGTATTACAGAAGTTCCCCTTTTTCCCACAGACACCCTCCACCCACATACCTCCCCCAGGCCTTCATGGCACTATTGTTTTGGTCCATGGATTATAGTATACTAGGACCTGGTGCATAACATTTGTGCATGGGGGTGGTGGTGACCCTCAGCCCATCCTGCACCCTCTCCAATCTGGCACCCCTTGAGGGGACATCCCTCTCACAATCCAGGACTACTGGATCCCAACCGTTCACCTGTCTTTGCCTGATTGCCCCTAACCACTTCTTCCTGCCAGCCTGATCATCCCCTAATCACTCCACTGCTAGCCTGATCGACACCTAACTGCTCCCCATCAGGCCCAATTGCCCCTAAATGCCTTCCCCTGCCCATCTGGTTGTCCACAACTACCTTCCTCTGCCAGCCCAGTCCCCTCTAACTGCCCTTTCTGCTGGCCTGATCACCCACACCTGTCCTCCTCTGTGGACCTGGTCTCTCCCAACTGCCCCCAACTGCCCTCCCCTGCCAGCCATCTTGTGGTGGCCATCTTGTGTCCATATGGGGGCAGCCAACTTTGACCACATGGGGGTGGCCATCTTATGTCCTAGAGTGAGAGTCAATTTGCATACTACTCTTTTATTATATAGGATTGTAGAGGATATGCATATATGTTTTTTGGTTAATCTCTTTCTGAATCTCCCACCCCCACCTTTCTTCTGAGATTCATCAGTCTGATCCATGCTTCTATATTTCTGGATCTATTTTATTCATTAAGTTATTTTATTCATTATATTCCACATATGAGTGAAACCTTGTGATACTTGTCTTTCTCTGACTGGCTTATTTTGCTTAGCATAATACTGTCCAGGTCCCTCCATACTGTCTCAAAGGGTAAGAGATCCTCTTTTTTGCTGTTGCAGAGTATTCCATGGTATAAATGTACCACAGCTTTTTTTATCCACTCATCTCCTGATGGGCACTTGAGTTGTTTCCAGATCTTAGCTACCCCAAATGGTGCTGCTAGGAACATAAGGGTGCATATATTTTTTTTCTGATTGGTGCTTTGAGATTCTTAGGATATATTCCTGGAAGTAGGATCACTGAGTTATATGGCAGTTCCATCTTTATTTTTTTGAATATATTTTATTGATATTTTTCAGAGAGGAAGGGAGAGGGATAGAAAGTCAGAAACATCGATGAGAGAGAGACATCGATCAGCAGCCTCCTGCATGCCCCACACTGGAGATGTGCCCACAAGCAAGGTACATGCCCTCGGCCGAAATCGAACCTGGGACTTTTCAGTCCACAGGCTGATGCTCTATCCACTGAGCCAAACAGGTCTCGGCCATCTTTATTTTTTTTAGGAAACTTCATATTGTTTTCCATAATGGCTGCACTAGTCTGCACTCCCACCAGCAGTGTACTAAGGTTCCCTTTTCTCTACATCCTCCCCAGCACTTGTTATTTGTTGATTTGTTGATGGTAGCCATTCTGGCAGGTGTGAGGCAATACCTCATTGTCAGTTTCAATTTGCATCTCTCTGATGATTAGTAATTGATAATTCTTTTCCTTTCTGTTGGACATCTGTATGTCCTCTTCTATTTAGATCCTTTGCTCATTTTTTAAATTGAATCACTTGTCTTCCTTTTGTTAAGTTGTATGAGTAGTTTATATATTTTGGAAATTAACCTTTTATTAGATGTATCATTGGCAAATATGTTCTCCCACATGGTAGGATCCCTTTTCATTTTGTAGATTATTTATTTGGCTGTTCAAAGCTTTTTATCAAATTGTACTTCAAAGCCATTGTCATAAAAACAACCTGATACTTATTTTCTCCAAAAAAAAAAAAAGCCTCTCTGACCTCTCCATTATGAACCCCAAATAGTAACTTAATGTCACACATAGTTTGTTCTATTAACCAAGTATGTTATTTCAATATATAACCTTTCCAAGAAAATTAATATTTCTTCTATAGCAATATTTTCCAAATTGAGATCTATTAGTGGATCATGAAATCAACAGAGAGGGCTGCAACTGGCATTAAACCAGCAAATAAAAATAAAATCAAAAGAAAGAAAAATAATAAAGAAGAAACAGATTAGAAATATCAGACTCTAGTGAATCTAGTAACTGTGAATATTCTTTGATAAAATTAAAGTTGAATTTGTTTGTGGTGTGTGTGTGTGTGTGTGTGTGTGTGTGTGTATTCACATATAGTGTGACCACTACTTAGAACATGAAGCATGACAAAATTTTAAAATATTAATAAGAACCCATTAAATTTTAATGACTGAATCATTCTGGGTTGATCCAAACAGAGATTAACTAGATAAATAAGTATTTCATGAGTGATAACCTGAGAAAATCTCAATCAAACAGAAAAAGAAATATTATTTTTCATTTAAAAATAAAACTATAATTTGGGCAAGATGGACCAGAATGTATAAACATAACAACATTTCAAAATAATTGATAGTATAATAAATCTCAAAAGTGATAGCAAATAAATGAACAAAAGCGTGCCGCCTTAAGAAATTATAAAGTAAGAATTTATAGTATTTATTAGTAGAGAAAATGGTTTGAAGATAAATTTTTATGATACAATAATATGGCTACCTTTCTTATTGAGTCTCAATAATCCTCATGACTGAATTATTGACCATTTAAAGTTTAAATAACTGGCTGCAAATATTTTAATATTAAAATATTGTTTTTTGTTATTTTTATTTTTTCTAAATAATAAAAAGCAATATTTTAATATTTAAATATTAAATAATAATTTTCTATTTCCAAAAAATATGAGGTTGTTTCATACTATGTAATTTTAATTTTATTTTCTATTAAGGGTTGATAATAAGGAACAATTTAATTAAACTACATAGAATTCCACAAGTAGAAATAAGCAAACATATTTACCATTGGCATTCAGGATGTTACTATATATGAAGCACAAGTCATTACCCTTAGCTATTTTAACTTTATTTTGTATCAAATGCTGTATCTGTATAAATTTTACTTGTTGCAATGATTTTTTCTTAGTAGAAACCATCTTATTCCTTTACTTCACTATCCTCTTTCATAATACCGATCATATTGTTTTGACAGAATGTGTCCTGACTCCACCCACCAGTAAAATAAGAATTCATTTGTGTATAAGGGAATTTTTTAATCTCCAGATACAAAATACTTGATTAATTGCTTAAGTTTAACTTTTACAAGTATTACAACCATTAACAAATGTTTACATGCATGCAGATCAATATATCCACCACTAGATGTCACGCTTAGTCACCACGATGGTTTGGATAAGTCTACAAAGCCTTACATGTATACAATTTTGAAATCCAAAAAGTCAGAAAACCAATAATTATCTTAACATATTATGGAAGAGCAAAACCAAACCTAATCTGATCTTAATTTACTTTGCAGCAAAATCTGACTTCATCTGACAGTAGACTTTTCCCCCCACTTAGTGTAAATGTTAATATGATTGACTACAAGATGCTACCCATATCCCCTGGACAGGCATATGGAATATTTGAAACATGTTTTACATTAAATTTCTCAAATACAACAGGTTATGACTTCTGAAAAATATCTGGCTCAAGAAATTGATTTGAAGATCATCTTATTTCCCCTGGCTTTACTGAGGAATCATTGACTATATATATATCAAGAAAAATAACAGATCCATTATTTGACACAATTAACTCTTTTTCTGTGTCTGGTGATAACACTTAAGACTTACTCTCAGCAAACCTCTAGTAGATAAGATTGCATGATTAACTATAGTCTTCATGCTGTGCATTAGGTCCTCAGAACTTATTTATAATTGAAAGTTTGTATTTTTTGACCTACATCTCTGCATTTGCTTCTCCCATAAGTCCCATGACAACCACCATTCTAGTCTTTATTTCTATGAAATCAAATGAGCTTTTTTTGGCCCAAGAGTTTTTGATAAATAACTTTTGTCCTGCAACAGCATGCTCCTTGTTATTTTTCAAAAAGTGTGGTAATGATAATTAAAAAAAAATTATTAAATTGTACTCCAAACATCTATTATAGTTCTAATTCCCCAACCCCATTTTTTTCACATGACCTCTGCATATGATTCTGGTGCCATGACCTTATTCTTTTAACATTCACAATATATGCCAATGTAAAAATTAAATTTTGAGAATGTATGTATCTTTTGCTAAAATTTAACTGGTTACAAAATATGTTTTATGCACAAAGATACTTTAGCTTTCTGTTTAAATTCAAGTCCCTTGAAGCTCTCATTAAGATCCTTGAGTATCCTTGTAAACATTATTTTGAACTCTGTATTTAGTAATTTGCTTGGTTTTATTCATTTAGTTCTTTTTCTGGAGATTTCTTCTGCTGTTTCATTTGTGACATGTTTGTTTGTCTGCACATTTTGGCTGCTTTCCTGTGTTTGTTTCTATGTATTAGGTAGAGCTGCTGTTTCCTGAAATGGGTAGAGAGGACTTGTGTAGTGGATGTCCTATAAGGCCTACTGGCTTAGCCTCCCCAGTAGCTTCAGTTGGGCACTCTACGTGTGCCCCTGTGTGAACTGTGTGGCCTGTCTTATTGTAGTTGAGCCTTGATTGCTGTTCATGTCACTGGGAGGAATTTACCACCAGCCAACTGGCTGTGAGGCCAGCTGACTATAGCAGAAGAGCTGTTATATAGGAGATAACCTTATGGAGCAGGACTTGTTACAGTGGGGTTTTGAGTCATTGTCTAGAGTGTATCACTTGTTGATATATAGAGTTGTAATCAGGCATGGTCTGAAGCTGTCTACAGGGTGCACTGGCTCTAGGACTCCTCTGGAGGTGCAAAGCCAGCCAATGCCTGTGCCCTGCCTGAAGCTACCTATCAGGAGCTACAGAGTGATCTATAGGCAGCTGCTATTTATATTGGTCTTGGAAGGCCAAGCTGTAAAGTAAGGCAGGCTGGTATTAGTGCCAGGCCCGGGGCCTTTTATTGAGTTGTATGGGGCACACTGATGCCAGCTGCTGCTTGTTTAAGGGATTTTAGGAAAGTAAAGCCTGAACCAGGACAAGCTATTCATATGGAAAAGCCTCTGAAAACAGCTTAGGTGGGTCTGCAAATTGGGTTGGTGGGGCTCAGGGAATCACCAGGGCTTGGGCTAGGTTGATGGAGACTCAAATATGATCGCTGACAATCATCTCTGTGATCTGGGAGGTCTCAGCATAAAAACAATGTCCTCTGTGAGCACCCCTAACTTGGAGAAAGCTGCCCTTAAGTTCTTGCATTATAATTAAAATGCTAGAGACAATCCAGTCCCTCCCCATATGTCCCTGGATCACTCCAAGCCACTACCTAGGTGCTGGAGTTCAGAGGAAGTGTGTCTGTATAAATTCATGTGCCAGCCCTTTAAGAGGAATACCTGGGACTCCAGCAGCCTCTATGTCATCCAACCACAGTCCCTGCTGATTTTTATAGCCCAAAGTTACAGGGACTTCTCTTTCCAGCATTATAACCCTGGGCTGAGGGGGCTAGGACTCTTTGGTCCTCACAAGAGGCCTCTGTAGCTTGGATATCCCTTTTGATTAAAAATAAATGCCATATGTGGGTTTTGGACTGTCCTGTCTTACACTTCTGCCTCTCCTGCCAGTCTAAATGTACTTTCTTCTTTAATTCTCCAGTTGTAGGACTTCCATTCAGCCAGATTTCAGGGGGTTCTGCATGATGATTGTTCTGTATTTTAGTTGTAATTTTGATGTCATTGTGGAAGGCAGTGAGTACCACATTTACCTATGCCACCATCTTGGTTCTCTATGGAGATAGTTCATAAGACATGAAAAAGATGAAATTACCTAATGAGAGAATGAGGTCAGTGATTTAAGGAACCTGTTCTAAAACCTTAGGAAATTTTGAACTTTGAAGTTAAGTTAAGGAGACCCAACCAACAAATGAAATAGAGATAATGAAAACAGAAAGCAAAGAAATAATCAAGAAACCCAGCATTGTATAGAATTTTAATTCTAGGAAAGACCAAAGCTTTTAGGAACAAGAGACTAGCTATTTATCAAAAGCTACTATGCAGACAGTTGAAATGAGGACAGAAAAAGGTTTGGTGGGTTTCCTTATTTAAATGTTGATCCAAATTGACAACAGATTTCAGGTCAAGTGAAATCAACTGGAGGGCGAGGAAGTTCATGCACAATTGGTTTAGACATTTTGGTTAAATTTGCTAAGAAAGAAAGCAGAAAAATTGATGCACTCACTGTATAGAATTCAGAGCCAAGGGAGTACTTTTCAAAGAATGATTGTTAGAATTTGATTATATTTATGTCCTATTTACATAATTAAAAAATAAGACTGAAGAAATAGATAACTGACAAACGCAGATGAGATAGGATACAAAAGGTATGTGGAGGAGTCTGCCATTATGGTTATAATAAGAGAGAAGTAGATGAATTCAGGCTTATCTACTTTGTAGATTTAGTAATGTGAATAAAACAAGACTCAAATCTAGCAGGTTGTATGTTTTTTAGGTATCAGTCAGGCCTTAGTAAAGAAAAGTCACTTGCAACAGAAACCCTTTCAGGGAATTGGTTACACAGAGCGGAGCACCCAGATAGGGATGCTCAGATACACAGAGATTGGGGACAGCAGAGTCTCATTATTACCCCCATATGGGAAGGTCACTGGAGAAGATGGTCTTCCTGATTCCAGGCTAAGGCCATACCACAAAGGCTGGAGACAGGAAGCCTGACCACTGGGAACAGGAGGAGATGAAGCTGCTGACAGAGATACCCCAAAACATAGAGACAGGAGGGGAAGACAGCCTTGGCTTCTTCCTCCCTGCTTTTCACTCTCCCACCAGCCCATCCCGCTGGCAAAGCCAGCAGCCAAACAGATAAGAAGGGAACCTGGGAAAATCAACCTTCAGAAATTAGTTGCCACCAAAGTAGAATTAGGAATAGAATTCAGCTGAGAGTAAACCAAATCCAGGCACCCACAAGTGTAAAATGATCTTATTGGTATGTCCGGAATAGAAGGAGAAATGGGAAGAGGTGGGAAGTTTAGGAGCAAGAAAAATATATAATGTGGTTATTGCAAAACAAGTTGAGTAAGCTTAATAGAGAAACAAAATGAGGCTAAGTTAGAGCATATGAAATTGCCAAATTCAAAGGTCAGGGTATCTAATAATAGGAAACCATATGGTAAAACTAAGAGCAGTTTTCTCATTTTAATGTAAGAAAAATAACTATAAAAGTCTGCATACATTAAGAAAGAATTTCTATAATTTACTATTAGATAATATTTTTGCCATTGATGTTTGAGAGTCATGTAGTTATATTATGATTTAGAGAAGTTGACAGGATTCAAAGAATCTCATTATTATGATAAATTTACCAAGGATTAAGATATGGTCTTGATAGTTGTAGGTAGGAAATAGAAATTTTATCAATATGGCTAGCAATAATTTGTTTATTAGAGAGACTATCAATGATAATTATATTCACCTGATACCAGTGTAGAATTAACATCTACTTGCGTCTTCATTGATTTATAGTAGAGTCTACAGTTTCTCAGGCACTGGACTGACTGACTCTCTCTCTCTGTCTCTGTCTCTCAGAGACAGATAATTAATTGAGTCTATTATGAGTTTTTGGATCTCTAAAATAAAAGTATTTAACCAACTACTCCAAATTACTTAATAATATCTGTGCTGTGTAATAAACATAAGTCTTTCTTTAGACCATATTGATTCATATCCAGAATTAAGGATTATGATTCAGTAAAATAATTGAAAATATGGTTTAAGTTGCTAAAAACATATATGGCTGATAGAAGTAAAATTACATATAGTTTGTTTTTGTAGAAAGGCCAAATAAATTCATGTCCTGCTATTCTATAATGGGAAAGAACTATTTTAAGATCTACAATTTTCTCCAGATCATCACTTACAATCCATTTCATTCCTCAGCAAATTTAAGTAACAATAAGACACAATATAGGATTTCAATGAATGAACATCACAAGATCTTGATAAAGTTCTTTCTTTCAATGCTATTATGCACAACAATTTTATGGAAAAGGCCCTTTAAAGTTGGAATTGAAAAAAAAAAGACCCGATAATCATTTTTGAAACCAGAATAATGCTAGAATATGCTTTTTGAGCATTACTTATAGATTTTCTATTGTGGGCAGCCTTATCATTAATACCAAGAAAATGGTAAGTAGATATGAAGATATTGATTTATAAGATGGTTAATTCCCAATATTTAGTTTCTACAATAAAATTTGAACCAAAATTAACAGATGGAATTACATAACAGGATTGAATTAGGAATTAATTATTCAAAGTAAAGAATGAATGAGAAAAAATTTTACTAGGTCAATGCCAAACATCTCTATGGGAATTTTTGTTTTCAAATCAACTTGTCATCTTTTTTCTCAGAAAATGTCTAAGAGCTAATAAATGTTCATCTAAACTTCTAGGAAAGGTTTTTTTTATGATATTTGGGGAAAATTCATAAAAATAGACTTTGATTAATTATACCTTACATTACATTACATAAGACATATACAATAACTAAGATCCAAGGCAATAATCTTTTTAATAACGATTACCTTTGAGCTAAAATTTGACTAAACCTATTATTTTATATCCACTAAAACTAAAAACACTTTAGGGAAAATGTGAGCTCTAAATCAAATCATGTCCTTATAAACACTTTAGTTGAAGTCTGTTTCATAAACATTAAACTCAACTTTCTTTGAAAAGCATGATCTACCAAAAATAACTAAATAAGTTTATATTTACTAATTCTTTGCATGAAAATAATGTAAACACTGGTAACACAGTAACTGCAAGTTATTTGATAGCCATAACAATGGCATTACACTTGATTTATATTAAATTACACAAAGAGTATGTCTAGTTTCTCAAAAAAATAAAGACATACCATGAGCCTTGTAACTGAAACTTAAGTAATAAAAAGTTCTTGATAATCAGATTGTTAACTAGTAAAGAAAGAATGTAATTTTATACTAATAGACTATAGACCAGGATTTATTCTTTTTCCATCACCATTTATCCCTCATACCCTCTTCCACCTCCATCCAAACTCCCCCCCCTCCGACCTCTCACCCCTCAATCACCACATTGCTGTCTGTGTCCCTGAGTTCTTTCTCTCTCTCTCTCTCTCTCTCTAGAGTTCTTTTGTTAATCTCTCATCATCCCCTAACAGCCTCTACCCCTGCCACCAGGGCTGTCTGCCTTCTTTCTATGAGTCTGGTCTGTCTCTAGAATAGGATTTATTTTTACATGGACTCATTCAAGAAATATTTGTAGTGATTATATGTTGGAAATTGTTAGACATTAACAAAAGTGGATCATACTCAGATCCTGAGTTTAGAGTTTAGAATATAGGATATGATATGGACATAACAAACCATAATCAAAGGTATAAAGTAAAGACTTGTGTCTGCCTAATTTATGGCATTTTCAAAACAGCCAGTCTTCTTCAATATTATAGTAAGCACATAAAAGGTGGTCACACACAACAATACCAATTAGAGGCTTTTTTTTTTAATCCACTTGTTTGGTTTTGCTTAGAGCTTTCCGTATTAATGGCTACAAATATAGGTTTTCAATATTCCATTGTGGTTCCACGGTTTGACACACTACTTATCCTTTCTATTCTGCCTTACTAACTTTAGCAACCCATTATTCTTGACTTGCTTTCCTTCTTGGAATTTGCTCTATGTAAAAGTTATGTTAAGACATTTCTATTGCTTATCCACAATATTTAAGCATGATTTTGTCAGAAGAGGTGAAAGAGTTTCAGATAAAGGGTTTTGGGAAATTAAAGCAGGGATCATTGGAAAGAAGAGCTGGTAAAGGAAGCTTCCTAGAAAGGGGAAAACAGTAGAATATCTTTATTCACATTTAGTTGTGTCCTTTAAGTCATTGTGAACATTACATTTGTGAATACCAAACCAGTGCTTCTAGGGGAATACTGAATTCAAACATCTGGTCACAATATTCTTGTAAATTAATCAATGCATACCCTTGTATATGTGTATTTCTATTTAAAGGCATCTTATCTAATATATATTGTTGGTTCATCAACATTGTACTTGTGGCCAATCGCATATAACTCATGTCTAAACAAAGCTTATGTAACACATTTTCAACATGTCACGACCTACACTTAGAAACACAAAACAGAACTTTAGCAATACATTTGGGGACCATTTAAACAGTTAAATCACTAACAGAAAAAAAATTAAAAAAAAAAAACACCCACATGTAGTATTAAATAGACTGGAAAAGACATGTGTTTGCAGTAGGAGAGCTGAAATACAAAGGCAGAACACCACCTTTGTTCTATCTTAGTCAGGAACACTGGTGTTGGAAGACCCAATGGGAAATTTATTGCTATTCCTCCATTGTCTGTATATGACTGTGAGAATGCCATTTTGGGAAAAGGTTATGAAGAAGACAGAACTGTTGCCTGGCCGGTATTGTTCAGTGGTTGAGTGTTGACTTATGAACTAGGAGTTCATGGTGCCATTCCCTTTCAGGGCACATGTTCAGGCTCAATCCCCAGTAGGGGGCATGCAGGAGGAAACTGATCAATGATTCTCTATCATCATTAAAGTTTTTATCTCTTTCTCCCTTTCCTTCCCTCTCTCTGAAATCAAGAAAAAGATAAAAAAGAAGACATGACTGCTGGTTTGGTCCTCAAGCTAGACAAGGCAATTAGAGACTCCTAATTCTCCCTCTCCTGTCTTTGGAATGTGTGCTCTCCTTGCTTCCCCCTTGAGCTAGCCCAAGGATACAGCCTTGAGATAATAATGTGGTGATGAGACCATCTATACTGGGAATGGTGACTGAACCCAGTTAAGCCCCCCTATGCGATTAATTGAAACCAGTGAGAGCTTCTATATAAACATTTAGTTTGGTAGGCAGGTATAGAAATCTACTCATGGCTGCCCAAGATAAGCCTCCTAGAGTTCCCTTGCTTTTAAACCTGCCATCTACCAATATGAAGTGGTCTTTTTAAATTTGATCTTTCCTTGCCTTCTGTCTGTGGAGGCCAGTTTTATTTTTCACCCAGGGAGCTCCCAGTGAGGTTGCTAAGCAACAGCCATGTGTATTGATTTTGAGATTACAACTAAATTTCAGCAGGTACGCAAATTTGCAAATATGAAAACCACAAATAATAAAAATTTATTGAATTTGTTCAGAACCATGAACTTTGAGTGGGATTTCAATGTGGATACTTAGGAAATGATAGACAATTGTATCAGCAAGGGAATGAACTAGAGTTCCTGTGTTATTGGTGCAGAGAGGTCCTCATCCCACCTGTTGCTGGTAGTAGTGGGCTTCTTGAAATATCCTAAGAAAAAGAATTTTCTGAGACTTGCACAGGAGGATAAGATATTATAGAAAGCTTTATTTCTGTGGAATTACACTCCTGATTTTCCAAGGTCCCATTTTCCTTTGGACCAAAATAGTGTGGCTGTGTCTTCAATGGGGATAGAATCAAAGACAGTGTTCAGAATTTCTGTTCCATATTTTCATAGTCCAATCCAGCATCAGGCTAGCTTAATTTGTCTATCAGTCTAGCTGCAGTCCATCAGCCCATTGTCTGCAGGGTCCACATGGCCATGGGCCACAGGAGCACATGAAAAAAAAGCCAAGAGCCAAGAGAACCAATAGTCACAAGAGAGTAAACTCCTTTGTTTGGGGGATTATTTATGTCCATATTTTTATGAGCTTCTAGTGGCCTTTCCCAATCTGGCCTATGATCTCTATTCCTAGGTTTGACTGATAGGCATCTTCTCTAATCACCCCAATTCTACTGTGCCTGCATCTGTCTCCCCTTTGTTGTATTCTTTCCCCCGGTTTTCTGTAGGGAATGGGCCAGTGGTTCCCTAGGGAATATGAAATTGCAGCTTCCTGGTTAAGCTGTTCAAATGACCTGCCTATAATATCTGGGCTTTTCTTTGCTCTTTTCATATCCTATATAATAAAAGCATAATTGGCAAATCAACCAAACAGTGGGCAGGATTGGCAAGCAGGCGGCGCCAGGCTAGCCAAGGCACAAACCAGTGAGCAGAGGGATGGGACAGAGATCAGGGGGCTGGCAGTGACCAGCAGTGTTGGAGGGGCAATTAGGCGGGGGGTGGTGGTGCTGGCCTCTTGCCACTGGCACCTCCCCTGATTGGCCTGCCAGTTGCCTCTTGCATAGGAAGGCTAGACTGTGGCTTAGGGACATCCCCTGGGGGCTCCCAGACTACAAGAATGTGCAGGCCAGGCTGAGGGGAACTCCCCACCCCGCCCCTCACTGCCCACACCATGTGCACAAATTCTCATGCACCAGCCTCTAGTTAAACATTCTGGCCTGCCCTGATTGGGGTTGATTGGGCCAGGACAGCTGGGGAAAGGGGCTGTGGACGGTTGACCACCTGGCCCCTCCACTTGGTGGAACTCCTGATTGAATTCTCTGTCAAGGGCACAATTTGAATGTTAGCCTTTTATTATATTATAGCTAGTTATAACCTGGAGTTCACTTTTGGAAAAAACTAGAAATAAGAATAACAACTCAGGTTACGGATAGAGACTAGGTGTTATGTTCTCCAAGAATTTGGATTTTGCACCTAGACTGAGAGTTTCAAAACTTTTATGGGAATTCATAACCCCTTTTTATCCAAAGGAGTTTTAAAAATTCAGCATTTCAATGTATAAACAAGAAGCAGTTTTGTTGCAGAACATGTGAGACTCTTGGATCCATCAAAGACTAATCAGGAAAGGAAAATTTCATGCAATAACAGAGTGAACATGGTGAAGGGATTTGGTGCACAGGTGATGAATATCTGAGAATCAGAGAGGGGGTGGTGGGGCAGATATGACTACCTCTAGAACAAGGGTTAAGGAAAGGGAGAGAAGGTGGTATTGCTGGCACCAAGTTTTCAGCACTAGAAGGAGAATTTACAGCCAGATAAATCTATTCTGTGGGACCTGATCTAAAAATTGATGTAGTCTTTGTAATAGTATTTATTATGCCAGGAGATCCAGCCAGTGCATCCCACAGACTAAACACTGCCAGAAGGCAGTTAACTTTGGAGCTGAGGAAATGCTTTCTAGGCAGTGGCAGTGGGGAGGAATGTAGAAACCCTCGACACAGAAGTGTGAGAATAATTCCAATGACAAAGGTCCAGAACCAGTGTAGAATTCAGCCACACATACTCCACCGCCCCATTTTGAATACAGTTTAGTGTAGAAAACCTCTGCATTAAGTAATACAGAATCATTGACATATTTTAGTAGCAGTGTAATATGATTCATATGTTCCAGGCTAAAGTACTGTTCTGAAATATCATAAGAAATCACAGGAAAATTTATAATTTATATATGTATGAAAGTCAAGAGTTAGAATTTTGAATATATCCAAACAAAAACAAGTATATTTTTAGATTAAAAATTGACTGCTTTCTACTAAAATAAAAGCTTGAGTTCCAAATATCAAGTCAGTTGAAGTTGTGAAGTTTTCTATAGTGCATCTCTTAATTATAAATATTCCATTTAACTTTTCTTTTTCATGTCTCTTTTGTTCGCTAAAGTCTTTTCAGCTTTTGCAAATTTTCACATGTCAAAGCACTTTTCCTAATATAGTATTTTTTGTCATGCCTAAATAGTGTATTTATTTTCTGCTTAAAGATTCTCTCAAACTGTCTTTTAAAATAACAATAGAAAGCTAAATGTCAAACGTGTTAATAAAAATATATAGTACTTGAAATAGGACTATAAAATATTCCTTTTAAAATAATTCTGTAAATAGGCAGTTTAAAACTGCATTTTTAAAATTTTTCTAAAAGTATATTTTGTATTTTAAAAGTCTTTCTTCAAAAAGAATAGAGTGTGCTAGAAATCAGTTTCACAATAAAGGATAAGGTTTATCTGTACTTATTCATAGACCTCAGCAATTATATTCAAGATAGTTCTCTAATTAACTAACTACTGTTGTTAGGATCAAATTTCCAGCCTAAGGACAATTGATTTCCTGGCCAGATGGAAAAATTAAAGCCCCACCAAAAGCAATGTTTCACAATTTAATATTCCAACTTATTTTCATATCCTGGAACAACATGGTAGAAAAGTTTGAATACTAAGAAAAAGCACCTAGTGTTGCTCAGTCGTTGAGCATAGACCCATGAACAATGATGCTACCTGTCAGGGAACACGACAGGATTGTGGACTCAATCCGAAGTGGGGGTCATGCAAGAGGCAGCCATTAGATATTTGTCTCTCATTGATGTTTCTATCTCCCTATTCCTCTCCCTTCCTCTCTCTCTCTAAAATCAATGAAAATATATTTTTTAAAAAAGAAAAATCAGCCAAAACCAGTTTGGCTCAGTGGATAGCTCGTCGGCCTGCAGACTGAAAGGTCCCAGCTTCGATTCCAGTCAAGGGCATGTATCCTGGTTGCGGGCACAATCCCCAGTAGGGGGCGTGCAGGAGGTGGCTGATCGATGTCTCTCTCTCATCGCTGTTTCTAACTTTCTATCCCTTTCCCTTCCTCTCTGTAAAAAATCAATAAAATATATTATATAAAAAAGAAAAATCAGCTCCAATTTTCTCACCTACTGCCAGATATCCATTTCTTAGTTGACAATCTTATAATTATTGAATTGAAAATTTTTAATGGATTATTTCTAATGAGAAACATTAGGAGTCTGAAAGTTATAGTTATCACAACCTGTTGAGCCTCCCCGGTATAGTGGCTTGCACCCATATTTTTCCTTTTCTAGACCAGAGTAGACTTACTATGAAATTGGAAAGCATATGGAAGATCATTTAGTGGCCATACTGCTTATGGAATGATAGATTTCATTTCATATTAACATTTTATTTCTTACCGAAATATCTACAAGATATGGAACTATACTGAAGAATTGATCTAGATGGGTGAAAGAAGATGAAAGAAATGTGTTCTTCTGCTTTCTTTGCATTCTGTGTAAAAAGCAGGCCCTCTAATGGCTTCTTCTTGACAATTATTAGGATCCAGAAACAGAAATTTCAGGTCATTCATCCATGGTTTTCTTACTCAAGTTGACCTGCATATGGCATCCATTTATCCTCAGAATTACAGACAACTATTTGTCAAGTTCGACCAAATTGTTTTTTATGGGCAACTTACACTATATTTTCTCCATTCATCTTATAGAATGAAGATTATTATAGAGTTTGATAGCGTATTTTATTATTAACTAGAGGCCTGGTGCACAAAATTCTGCATGAGGGGAGGGAGTGTCCTTCATACCAGCTTGCCCCCTCTCCAATCTGATAGGATTGGTCCTAAATGGGCAGTTGGACATCCCTCTCAGAATCCAGGACTTCTGGCTCCAAACTGCTCACCTGCCTACCTTCCTGATTGCCCCTAACTGCTTGTGCCTGCTAGCCTGATCACCACCTAACCACTCCCCTGCCAGCCTGATCGATGCCTAACTGCTCCCATTCCAGCCCGTTTGCCCCTAAATGCCCTCCCTTATGGGCCTGGTCACACCTAACTGCCCTCCCCTGCTAACCTGATCACCCACAACTGCCCTACCTTGAAGAACTGGTCCCTCCCAACTGCCCTCCTCTGCTGGCCATCTTGTGGTGGCCATCTTGTATCCACACGGGGGCAGGATCTTTTGACCACATGAAGGCAGTCATCTTCTATGTTGGAGTGATGGTCAATCTGCATATTAATCTTTTATTAGATAGGATAGAGACCTGGTGCATGGATGGGGCCAGTTGGTTTGCCCTGAAGGGTGTCCCAGATCAGGGTGGGTATTCTCTTGGGGAGTGGGGAGGCCTGGACAAGGGGCCTGTGGTGGTTTGCAGGCCAGCCATGCCCCCCAGTGACCCAAGCAGAGACTCTGGTATTTGGGATTTACAGTGGTACCTTGAGATACGAGTGCCCTAACATAAGAGATTTTTGAGATACGAGCCATCGAGCCAGCGATTTTTTGCTTTGAAATATGATCAGCATTTGAGATACAAGTAATCACATGGATCAGCTGGCTGCACACGACCCACCAGTTTACCACGACTCGAGCTTCTCATAGTTTCCCACGCCTCAGTCAGTGTGCTTGTTTACCTCGTTGTCGAAGCATATTTTGTGCATTTACATATTTTATCACATTTCTTTTTATAACCATGGGTCCGGAGAAAGCGAGTGGAAAGGTCAGTGCTCAGAAGAGGATGATGTCTATTGAATTAAAGCGTGAAATCATAGGCAAATATGAGCAAGGTGTGCGAGTAGCTGACTTGGCGAGGCAGTACGGGCGTAGTACTTCAACGATATGCACTGTGCTTAAACAGGAGTCGATAAAGGGTATAACGCCAGCTAAGGGCACTACAATGATTTCTAAGCTCCGTAGCTCTCTCCATGAAAAGATGGAGAATCTACTGATGGTGTGGGTGACAGAGAAGCAGCTTAAAGGAGATACATTAACACAGGGCATCATATGCGAGAAGGCGCGAGCGATTTACAGTAATTTGCTAGAGCAGACCCCGCGCACTTCCAGGGACAAAGCATTGAAAGACTCATTTAAAGCCAGTAGAGGCTGGTTTGATATATTCAGGAAAAGGTCCGGCATTCACTCCATTGTCAGGCTTGGTGAGGCAGCAAGTTCGGATGTGAAGGCAGCTGAGGATTACCTCAAAACTTTTTCTGAACTGGTAGAAGCCAAAGGATATATCCCCCAGCAAGTCTTCAACTGTGACGAGACAGGGCTTTTCTGGAAGAAGATGCCGAATAGGACTTATATAATGGCAGAGGAGAAGGCGATGCCAGGCCACAAACCCATGAAGGATAGGCTAACTCTCGCACTGTGCGCCAATGCGAGTGGCAACTGCAAGATCAAGCCTCTGCTCATATACCATTCGGAAAACCCCAGAGTCTTTAAATCATAAGATTTTAAAAGATAAACTGCAAGTTATGTGGAGGGCAAACCCGAAGGCATGGGTCACCAGGCAGTTCTTTGTGGAGTGGGTAAACCTAGTTTTCGGCCCTTCTGTTAAGAAATATCTACAGGAAAACAACCTAACCATGCAAGCCCTCCTCATCCTCGACAATGCTCCTGCTCACCCACCAAACCTTGAGGATGAACTCCTCGAAGAGTTCAAGTTTATAAAGGTTGTCTACCTACCTCCCAACACCACTCCTATCCTGCAGCCCCTGGATCAGGAGGTGATTTCTAATTTTAAAAAGCTGTACATCAAGCTCCTGTTCCGGTGCTGCTTTGAGATGACGGAGAACACAAACCTCACCCTTCAAGAGTTCTGGAAGAACCACTTTAACATTGTGATATGCCTCAGAATTATTGATCAGGCCTGGCTGGGTGTTACAAGGCTTACTTTGACCTCTGCATGGAAGAAGCTGTGGCCTGAGGTCATAGCTGAAAGGACCTTTGAAGGATTCGAACCTGAGGTGCCAGTGGAGGAGGAGATAGTGTCTCTGGGAAAATCCATGGGCCTGGAGGTGGATGAGAGAGACCTGAATGAGCTCGTCGAAGAGCACTCTCTGGAACTCACCATGGAGGAGTTATAAGAGTTGCAGTCTCAGCAACATGAGGAGGTTCTCCAAGAAATCGGTTTCGAGGAGGAGCCAGAGGTGGAGGAGATCTCTACAAGTAAGATAAAGGAGATCTTAGGAATGTGGGAAAGGGTGTCACACTTGGTGGAAAAGAAACACCCCAAAAAAGTTGCTACTGGTCATGCATCAGAGCTGTTCAATGAAACTTGCCTCACTCATTTCAGAAACATTCTGAAAGGGAGGAAGAGGCAAACCTCGTTGGACACGTTTTTTTTTGAAATCGGCCAAAAATGCAAAGACCAGTAGCAATTAAGTTCAGTGAAGATTCGTTAAGTTACATTCAGTTTAGGGATAAAGTGTAGCATTAAGAGTGTAATGAGTAGGTAAATACACTTTATAAAACCAGTTTATTCCTTTACATTCTGTTTTATTATGTTTTTATACAATATTTGTCATTTCTAAATACATTTTTCTTATTCCAAAACTCGTAACAAGAACAACTGGGATGGCATTTTGGGGACTGGAATGGATTAACGGCATTTCAATTGATTTAAATGGGGAAATTTGCTTTGAGATATGAGCAACTTGATATACAAGCAAGGTTACAGAACAAATTAAAATCATATCTTGAGGTACCACTGTATTTATCTTCTACAATTGAAACTTTGTAGCCTGGAGTAAAGCCAAACCTTCTGCTTGCTCAGTGGCAGCAGCAATTTCTGTTGGAATTTATTTATCTTCTATAATTGAAACTTTGCAGCCTGAAGTGGAGAACTGGGCCAGTCAGGGTATGCAGAAAGCTTGGCTTTCTCTATCATTGGAGGCAACTCAAGCCTCCCTCCTGGCTTTCTGTGGCCGTAGCCATCTTGGTTGGGTTACTCGCTCTGCTTGGCTGGTGGGCATGGCTGGTAGGCATGGCTGGTGGGTGTAGCAGAGGTATGGTCAATTTACATATTACTCTTTTATCAGATAGGATAAGACTTACAGCACATACGTAATTATGGATTTTAAATGTGAAATATAATAGTAATTCATTTCAATAAATTTATTTTGTAGTAGAGCTTCAGTAAATATTTACTAATTTGATTTATTTGAATTATAGTAGTAACAGATAAATTAAATTTTAAGTTTATGATTAAATATGGCTGGTGGTTGATCATCAACCTAAATGAACCAAGTAGTCAAGGTTCAATTCCCAGTCAGAGCATATGCCTGGGCTTCAGGCTCAATCACCAGAGAGGGGCATACAGTAGGCAGCCAATTAATAATTTTCTCTCATCATTGACTTTTCTATCTTTCTCTCTCTCTCCTTCTCTCTCTCTCTTTACCTCTCCCTCTCTCTCTTTTTCTCTGAAATCTCACCTAAAGCCAATAGAAGAGAATGCAGCTCTGCTAACAGCTTGATTTTAGCCCAAGGGGACCTATGTTAGACTTATGGAAGTGTTAAGGCAATATATTTGTACTGTTTAATGTCCCAATTACTGTGGTAATTTGTAAATGGCAGCACTAAAATACTAACATAATATCTGAATCCAGTTTATTACTATTTCATCTTTTTATGTTTCCATAGCCACAAATTTATCACAAAGGAAATTTCAAAAAGTTAAGATCACATATTAACATTTAATTATTTTTCTTATTTATTTATTTATTTATTTTAGAATGCGTGTTTCTTTTTTTTTAATTTCTTTTATTTTTATTTTTTCCCTATTGCCCTCCCACCCTCCAGTACATGCCCTCACCTGTATCCCCCATGTCCCCCCTATTGCCTTGTATCCACTAGCTATGCCTACACACATGCATACAAGTCCTTCAGTTGATCTCTTACAGCCCCTCCCCCACAACCTCCCCTGCCTCCCCACTGTAGCACGACAGTCTGTTCACTGCTTCTTTGCCTCTGTATCTGCTTCCCCACCACCACCTGATTCTTGTCTTTAAAAACATCTTGCCCCTATAGGCTAGAAATAAACCCACCAGAGCAAAAGAAAAATGTTTGAGTCCCAATTTCAATGTCCAATAGCTTTGAATCCCAGTTTCAATGTCAAACTGTTTCTTATGTGTACATGTCATCAATGGTATCTGGATAGTGGACAAATGGTGGCAATGCCAGTCTGACCCTCTCTGGTTTGGTCCTAGGCATCCTGTAGCGAGCGATGCACTGCTGCTGACTGCACGCCTGGCAAGGCGTCTTCTGCGTCTTCCATCTCTGGACTGTTTTTCTTCTTGCCTTCATGGTTGGCGCAGACCTGTTAGTTCCTCTCTGTTGCAGGAGTCCACTTGGTCTTGGAGTTGTTTTCTGAAAGTATATAAACATATTCTCAACTAAGAGTTAATAAAGGAATCTTTTCTATAAAATTGACTTGGGTTCCTTTTTGTTTTTGCCTACCCGCTTTTCCTTTGGCTTATTTTGACACCATGTGTGTTTTTCATGGGTGTCTTGCTGTTAGTAATTTTTTAATTTAATTTTTTTTTTGTTAATCCTCACCCAAGGATATATTTTCATTTGTTTTTTAGGAAAAGAGAGGAAACAACAGAGAGAAACATCTATATGAGAGAATCACATCAATTGGTTGCCTCCTGCACATACCCTAACCAGGCTCCAGGGGAGGAGCCTTCAACCAAGATACATGCCCTTGACTGGAATCAAACCCTGGATCCTTTGGTCCACAGGCAGACATTCTATCCACTGAGCTAAACTGGCTAGGACCATGTTTTAACATTTTAGAAATAAAAAATAAGCAAGGCTAAATGAGATTAACAGAGAAAAATTGTTGTGGAACACAGTCTCCTGATATCTTATGCCATTCTGATTTTCCTTCAGAATTATCTCAGTTATGTTCTTCTACTTTTATATGTCTTGAAAATGTGAGCTATGTTTATGTGAGATTAATATATTCAAGGGAGACAGGAATTTGTGGATATAGATGGGTGTGGGTAGTGAACACCTGTTAGCAGGAAGCCGAGATTTTGCAATCACCATTTATCACTTTAACTTCTATGTTTGCTTTTTGCAGCTAAACTAAAGTTCATAAAGGTTGATACTAGATATCTGATCCATGACTTAACTGCCCCTCTACTTCTGCCTCTAGCATAGTGCCTAGTATTTGGAAGGCACTCATTATATATTTATTGAATAAAAACGCTGCAAATACCTTTTATTCCCTTTTTTTTAAGGAAATCAACAACTTTATCTAATACTCAAAAAACAACCTCTATTAACATTTTACCTATCTAGGACAGAAAATCAAATCTGAATGTATACATGCTGTGATGGGCACAACACCTGTGCCCTGTCCTAAGCTCAGTAGATAATTGACTAAACAAAGAAATGTTATCCTTTAAGGTTTCAACTTAGCAGCTACTAGCAATGGAAATTGCTATATAACTTACACATAAACAGCAATATGGTACTGATGATGAAGCAATAAAAATGCATAGAATTAATAAGTTAGAGTAATGTGACTCAACAAAGCAGTCCTTGCAGCCATATGAAGTAATTGATCCTGGTAGAATTGCTGAATGGTATGAGTAGATTATAAGGGTTTTCTTTTGAAGGGACTAGGATAAACACTAGAATTTCACTCACTAAGTATCTGCTAGTCAATATTATTTTTATTATTTATTGAAATGATTCCTTTGAGGGAACCAGGCCTTCTGCTAGCTCAGTGGCAGCAGCCATTTCTGTTGGAATTTATTTATCTTCTATAATTGAAACTTTGTAACCTTAAACAGAGGCTTGGGCCAGCCAGGGTGTGAGGAAAGCTTGGCTTCCTCCATCGCCTTCTCTCTGTTAGAATGTTTTTGATGTCCAGTCTACACACAATTATCTGTGGATCTCATTGACATGGTGTCACAATCAAGATATTGGCAAAAATGATTTTAAAAAATTGACATAAAGGTCTCAAATTAAAAAGTGTAAGTATGAGATCTTGAATCTAAGAGTGGCCTAAGATCATTCATCCACCTATGGCAAAAAACTTAGGGCCCTTTCAGGTAGCCTAAGTGTTGGGTTTTCTAAAGCCAGAGGAAGAAAAAAAGGCAGAAAAGTAACTATCCCCAGAAACAATATCATGGTAAGAGCATTGGACAAGGCAAGGTTGAAGAAATACAGCTAATGAGAGAAATTGAGAAACTGTGCTTGGAACCCTAAATTTTGCAAACATATGAACAAAGAAAATGGACAATTAATACATTTTATTATGGTCCAAGTACATGTAAATTTGAATGTGAAAAACATATCAATCAGATAATTAACCAAGGTTGTCCTTACTGAGCTGATAGTTCTTGACATCATCAGTGTCAGGAGGGCTACAGAGTGACTGAGTGAACCAATGCTTCATGTCCTATGCTGGTGAATATGAATGCAATGAACCAGGGACCAAATTAAAACCAAAAAGAGGTTTAATACATATCATATTATGACCTCAAAGGTGTATTAACTTATGCTGTAACTGCCATAACATTTCTGTGTTAAGCCTTGAAGGAAGACACAGATTCTGATGAGCCACAGAACATTACGACACTGAGGATATTTTACATAAGAAAAAGTACAATAGACCCTGGATATAATGTGACCATCTCTATAGTTTGGATTAGAAATTAATCTCAGGGAAATGTAATGCTCATACCAAACTAATCGATCTGTGAATACCTTGGTTGAAGTATATATAAAATACTTTATAACTGGTATACTCACAGCTGCTAGAATTCACCACTTTCTAGGAATCAGGAGACTCAAGTCCTTTGGGCCATTGAATTCTGTACAGGATATCCTATATAATAAGAGAGGAATATGCTAATTATCTGTTACCTCATAACATCACGACTGGATCAGCAGGCTGCATCCCCACCCTCCGCTCAGGCAGCTGCAAGGCCCAGGGTAGGATAGGATACAATAGGAGGGGATAAGAAAGGAGAGGGAGAGGAAGGCAGGCCTGCATGCAGATAGGCCTAGAGAAGAAACAGACATAGAAAGGGAACAAGCTGGCAAGAGGCAGGACACAGGTGGTGCAGAGTGGGGAGCCCCGCCCAGATGCAGGAGGAGAGCAGTGGCCCCCTTGTGGGCCATTGATGGGTCCCCAGATGGAGGAGTAGATGTCCCGAGGCCTTCCAGGTGGGGGCACTCTTGCTTTGTGGCAGCAGTGCTCTGGCCACACTAGCCTCAGCCACCCTTGCTGGGCTGGGCATCCCTGGCAGGGAATGGGAGGAGGATGGTGGCAGGGAAGCTTGGGAAGGGGTGGGTAGTGAACACCTGGCCAGGGCTGATCCCTGGGCTGAGGGTTAATGCCTTCCCTCACCCCCCTGCAACAGGAGCTTTAAAGAGGAAGGGTTCCTTTCTCTCACTCCCATATAGCCCAGCCTGGGCCTCCTCTCTCTTCAGCTTTATTTTCTCCACCGCCAGGGGCCAGTCTCCTGTGAGGGGCCCAGCTAGTACCCTAGGTCTCTCTTCAGAGCCAAGGTGAACCCTCAGGGGAGTCAGGAGATGGAGAAATGGATAGGGTTTGAGGCAGAGGGACAGTGGCCCTGGCAAGTTTGGGGGAAGTAACCAAGCAGGGGAGAGGCAGAACAGGGAGGGGGAGAGTCCCTCCCCCCACTATGGATAAGCAGCTGCTGGGGCTGCATCCTCCAAGCGGAGGGGCCTGGGGCTAGTGGGTGGTGAGCCTCCTGAGGAGCAGGGGGCCGGTTACCAGGAGGCCAAGGGAAGCAAAACATGGGGGACATTCTGAAGCAGGTAATGACCATCACAGACCAGAGCTTGGACGAGGCCCCAGACAAGAACACATCTAAACTACCACCGAATGAAGCCAGCTTTCTTTAGCACCCTGTGTGACATCAAGTAGAAGACAGACCTCAGCATATGAAGCTTCCAGGAAGAAGAGCCGGTGGACCCCCAGCTTATGCCCTCGGACAACATGCGCTTGGACAACAGTTAGGGGGATCAGGCAGGCATGCACAATGGTTAGGGCAGGCAGGCAGGTGAGCAGTGAGGAGTGAGAGGATTGTCCCTATAGGATTGGGCCTAAACTGGCAGTTGGACATCCCCCAAGGACTCCCGGAATGAAGAAGATACAAGTCAGGCTGAGAGACCCCCTCCCCTGTGCATGAATTTCATGCACCAGGCCTCTAGTATGTAATAATTAGTAATCTTTATATATACATATACAGATATATAACTGTAACTGCATACTCTACTGATAATCATATATAGTTATAAGTATTATATATATACATAGATAGATAGATATAGATATATAATGTGGAGACAGAAAACAAAACTATTGCTAGTGGATTACAAACAGTAGTAGTGAGAGAAGTGACTCCCATTTCAACCCCTTGATTCCTGAACCCATGAATGCTGGCCATGAAAGAACCATATACCATATTCAATGCTGTTTTAGAGTATACACTTACTACATTCTAAAAGTTATTGTGCCAGCTCTGTAAGGTGTTGCCACTTGTAACTAAGTCTTCAAAAGGCCATGGCAAAGTTAGATCAGTGAATGAGCGTGAGCCTAACACTGCACTACATTTAATGTGAAATTATTTGATCAGAAGGAACTCCATAATGGTACATTCTGTAAGCCCATAGATAGTAGTTTTGGCAAAGGCAATGTAGTCAAAAAAGGTAAAACATATCCAGAGCAAGTCTATTCTAGTAAGAAAAGAAGGCTTTACTTTCCATGATGAAAGCAATGCATTTTATTTATTTATTTACTTTTGGTTTGTTTTATTTTTTATATTTTATTTTTTATTCTTATCTATTTTTTATTTTTTTTCCCTATTGCCCTCCTCACCCCCCAGGAACTGCCCCTCCCCTGTCCCCCCCCCCTGTCCCCCCCCCACCCCCACATTGCCCTGTATCCACTGGCTATGTCTACACTCATGCATACAAGTCCTTCAGTTGAACTCCTACAGGCCCCTCCCCCACAACCTACCCTGCTTTCCCACTGTAGCAAGGCAGTCTGTTCATTGCTTCTTTGCTTCTGCATCTGCTTCCCTCCCACCCCTTGATTCTTGTCTTTAAAAACATCTTGCCCTGTAGGCTAGAAATAAACCCACAAGAGCAAAGAGTCCCAATTTCAATGTCCAATAGCTTTGAGTCTCAGTTTCAATGTCAAGCAGTTCCTTATGTATACATGTCATCAATGGTATCTGGATAGTAGTCAAATGGTGGCAATACCAGTCCAACCCTCTCTGGTTTGGTCCTAGGCATCCTGTAGCGAGCAATGCACTGCTGCTGACTGCAGGCATGGCAAAGCGTCTTCCGCGTCTTCCATCTCTGGACTGTTTTTCCTCTTGCCTTCGTGGTTGGCACAGACCTGTCAGTTCCTCTCTGTTGCAGGAGTCCACTTGGTCTTGGAGTTGTTTTCTGAAAGTATATAAACATATTCTCGACCAAGAGTTAATAAAGGAATCTTTTTTATAAAATTGCCTTGGAGTCCTTTCAATTTTTGCCTACCGTCTTTTCCTTTGGCTTATTTTGACACCATGTTTGTTTTTCCTGGGTGTCTTGCTGTTAGCGTTATAAATGGAAATTAATTTTCTAAAGTGAAAATTTTCTAGATGTAATTTACTTACCAGGTATTTTTCCTTACATGGTATTATCCTACTGTCCTCCACCCCTTTTATTTTTATTAATGGAGAATTTGGTAAAATTCTCCATTAAATTTTTTAATGCAACCTTGATAACTTTAAATTTTATTTTTTTGTACATAAATATGCCTATTTTATGTTCATTACGTATTAAGCAATTTTACCATGAGTTGAGCTATCAATAGAAATTTTAATTAATACTTTAGAAACAGCTTTTTGTCCAGTACACTTAAATTTTCTTGGGTGTTTGCTTATTTCAGTTCGCCAATTTAAATTAATCTGAAAGCTTGATAATTCTTTTACAACAATCTTAGATTACCTCGTATATATTAGTGGAAAGGTTAATTTGCATTGAGTAGGCACTGAGCATTCCTACTGCTAGGCTGAATTTAGAGACAGTATAGGGCAGCTGCTGTCAGCATGTTTGTCTGTTACCTGGATCCTGATCTGAGCTGGGCCATGTCTCTGTCTGTTACCTGGGTCCCAATCTGTGCTGAGCGTGGGAAGTGAGATATCCATGGGGGCAGGGGATCTCCCTCAGAAGGGGTGAAGGTTCAGACCCCTGCAAGATTGGGGGGTGAGGGTCTGTGCCCTACCTCTATTGACCCCCAAGTTCTTTCCTGATGGCCCCTTTGCGACTACACCTGTCTTTGGTTGTTCCTTCCCTGAGGAATTTTACCCATCTCTGGCTAACCAGTCATCCTCTGGGGCCAAGCAGGGTGCTGTGAGGTTCAGTTCTATCTCCATGGTAGCCTATGCCCTGTGGCCTCCATGCCCAGCACCTGCCTTGGGGATCCCCTTACCTGCTGGTGGGACCCCGGGCACTGTTCACCTATCTCAGCGAATTCAGGTTCCTTCTCCAGGGAGTGCCCAGCTCACACCATTTGGTGAGAGACAGATCCATTATACCAGCCACCTTAAGGCTTCAACCTCAGCGTGAATAGAGAGCTCAGGCTACAGCTGAGGGCCCTTGTGTTGTGAGAAGAGGTTCTCTCTTGGCAAAAGAGAAAAGAGGGACCAGTTTAGAATGCTCAAGTGCCTTCCCAGTGCCTCAATTCCTTCTGAAAGGAATTAAATCCTTTCATGTCCTCTTTTTAAATTGCTGCTAAACATTCAAAGAATTAGTTTGTAAGTTCGTTTGGGATTGTTATATAATATGCTGTTGTGAAATATCAGAAATTAAATGATATTGTAGGATAATATCATGTAAGGATACTCTTTGCTCTAGGCCATGACAATTCAATTTCAAACGGGCTGTGAATTTCTTTTTGTAACTTTATATAAACTTTTTCAGGAAGGCAAAAACACAGATTACTTACCTTGGTTCAAGAGGCTAAATATATGGACATTCAATTATAATCCTTATGATATTTAAAGGAAACTTCTCTTTATTTCCTTCCAAAATGATTTTCATGTTACAGAGTTTCATTTAAAACTCTTTGTCTCATTAAGCAATTTCTTTTAAGTTTATGGTGACCACTGTATGGATTCCCTCTCATGCCCTACCTTCCCCATTGTCTGTGCCCAATGATTATATCATAAGCATGTACAAAGGTCTCTCTGTTGATCTCTCCCCCTTATTCCCACCAACCCCCACCTTCCCCAATGTTTGATGTTTTGACTGATGTTTCTCATTTTCTGTATCTGATCTTGATCATCAGTCTGTCATTCATTATATTCCACAGTTGAGTGAGATCATGTGATATTTATCTTTCTCTGCCTGGCTTATTTCATTAAGCATAATGCTTTCCATCTCCGTCCATGTTGTTACAAATGATAGGAGCTCCTTCTTTTTTACCACATAGTATTCCCTTGTGTAGATGTACCACAGTTTTTTAATCCAATCATCTGCTGACGGGCACTGAGGCTGTTTTCAAATCTTCGCTATGGTGAATTGTGCTGCTATGATCATAGGGGTGCATATATCCTTTCTGATTGGAGTTTCCAGTTTCTTGAGGTATATTCCTAGAAGTGGGATCACTGGGTCAAATGGGAGTTCCATTTTTAGTTTTTTGAGGAGACTCCATAGTGTTCTCCACAGTGGCTGCACCAGTCTGCATTCCCACCAGAAGTGCACGAGGGTAACTTTTTTCTCTGCATCCTTGCCAACACTTGTCATTTGTTGATTTGTTGATGATAGCCATTCTGACAGGTGTGAGATAGTACCGCATTGTTGTTTTGATTTGCATCTCTCAGATGATTAGTGACTTTCAGCAGGTTTTCATTTGTCTCTTGGCCTTCCTTCTGTCTTCTTTAAGAAGTGCCTACTTAAATCAGTTGCCCATTTTTTTATTGGGTTGTTTATATTCTTTTTGTGAAGTTGTATGAGTTCCCTGTAATTGTTGGAAATTAAACCCTTATCATTGATATCATTGGCAAATATGTTCTCCCATGCAGTGGGCTTTCTTGTTGTTTTGTTGATGGTTTCCTGTGAAAGCAATGCATTTTAATCAACTTGCCATCTGTTAGATGGCTGATCCCTAATGGTGCCATACTAGAAATTTAGTGATAATCTCTGCTGTTAACTGATTAGGTATTTAGCAATATTAGGTATTCTGAGAGGTTTACCCACATATCGTTTCCCTATACCTTCTTCCAAGTCTTTGACTTTCCAGGAAGATTATTAACCACAGTCCATAGTTCAATGTAGATTTATATCTCTGTAATCAGACTAGATTTGTTGAGTAGCAGTCTAGATTGCTGACCTATGAATATCCTTCAGCCCTGTCATGGTGGCTATTTTGTTTCTGAGTCTGTTGGTAAGTGACAGAAGTAGCTGAGATAAATGGCTGTTTAATGTCTACAGAATGAGCCATCTTACCTAATTAAAATCCACTGCTGAGGGACTCTTTGGTGAAAAGTCACAAGAAACACAAAATCTTCAGGCTCTCTGCCATCTTAGAGGTCTATTCATATATATTTTCCTTATACATACCTTTTTCTAAGTCCCTGGATTTCCAGGAAGATTATCAACTATAGCCCATAATTCAATGTAAATTTCTATCTCTGGCCATGTCTCTTTCCCAACGTAATAAACAACCAGATGTTTTACTCAAAAATTTTTCCTGTAAGAATTTTTACCTTTATTCCTCTTCTTCAGGGTCAACTCAGAGTGGGGCTGTAGGGATGCAGCTTCCCCTTTGGCATATTGTGTAAAAGCATTTGCAAACTAAGCCTAAGTTTTTCCTTTCTCAGTAATTGGTTATCAAGAAATCTTCATGAGGTGACAGGATAGTATTGAAAGAGATAAAGTAATATATGTATTTGGATAAAGGGCTGAAGATATTTGAGCTACTTCCTTATGCAATGTCCTGGTTAGGTTGTTGGGAAAGATTAATACCAAGTTCATGATGAGAAGACTTTTGGCAATTTTGTTCACCTTGGTTAAGCAGTCAGTATCTACTAAGGCCAATCTTCATAGCAAGTATTCACAGGTCTGAGTCAAAATATGACAATGAGATAGATTCTTCTCATTCTTCCCGAGTGACCCACTAGTAACAATTTGTTTCCTGTCCTTACTACTTTAGGCTCTTCTGGCTTAGGAATTATAATTCCAACAGGAGGAATTCTTTTACCTGTGGACATGACAATTGAGTGTGAGAATACTATCTGACCAATTTGGTACTCCTTCCTTCCTTCAAAAGATTGACCTTAGTTCTCCCCTGCTTCCATGTGAATAGGATTTAGGGATTTGCTTCTAGCATAGATTACAACAGAAATGATGTTATGTCACTTCTAAGCATAGGTTATAAAGATACTGAAGCTAATATCTTGGGAAATTTTACATGTTTCCTCTCTCTGTGACCACTAGCTCTTGGGAAGCCAGAGGCCATATTACTAGGACACTTTTTGGAAGCCCATGTGGGGAGGAATTGAAGACTATGGCCAACAAGCAGTCCACAAAAAAATCAAATCCTCCCAACCAAGAAATGTGTGATCCTGGAAATAGATCCTTCCTCAGTTGGCTCTTCAGATAAGACTGCAACCAATGCTGATAGCTTGACAACAACCCCAGGAGAGACTTTTAGCCAGAATATCTTAGTTAAGCTGTCTCTAGATTACTGACAAACTAGAACTGTTGATATACTAAATGTTTAAATCTTCTAAGATTTGGGTTTTTTATTATATAGTAACAGACAACTAATACTAACCAATATTAAAATTAACCCAACCTATTCACCAGGGGTTGGAGCTTTGCTGCCTTTTCTCTCTGGCTATGTAATGCCAGGTGGAAGATTAGATTTTATAAAATGATCTTGTGAGCTACTAAAAGTACTCCTACTTTTACTTGTGGTAAAATGAATTGTGGGGTTTAGAGAATAGTGACATGATCTGATCTATTTTTAAAACTACTCTAGTTGCTAGGCTGAGAATAGAATATAGGGCACTAAAACATAGACATATTAAGAAATTGTTATAATATTCCAGATGAACTACAGAAATAACAGGGAATATTATGAGAAATGCTAGGGTTTAAGATATATTTGAAAGTAGAGTCAACAGGATTTTTAAATAGATTCAGTATGGGTTGAGAAAAAGATGACTCCACAGTTTCATCTGAGCAACTGTACACATAGAATTATCATGTGTTGTGATACAAGTAGAACACGTAATAAAAGTTCAGAAGTTGGGTTTTAAACATTTAGATATGAGTATCTATTATATTTCTAAGCAAAAATATCAAATAGGCATCCTCTCTAATAAAAGAATAATATGTAAATTGACCATCATTCTAACACAAGAAGGCTGCCGCCATGTGGACACAAGATGGCTGCCACCAGATGGCCAGAATGGGAGGACAGTTGGGAGGGACCAAGCCTACAAGGAAGGGCAGTTGGGAGTGATCAGGCCTGCAGGGGAGGACAGTTAGTGGTGACCAGGCTGACAGAGGAGGGAAGTTGGGGGCAACTGGGCCTGCAGGGAAGGGCAATTGGTGGGGGAGACCCAGGCCTGCAGGGTTTAGTAGTTGGGGGAGACCAGGCCTGAAGGAGAGGGCAGTTGGGGGCAATAAGGTTGACAGGGGAGTGGTTAGGGGGTGATCAGGCTGGCAAGCAGAAGTGGTTAGGGACAACCAGGAAGGCAGGTAGGTGAGCAGTTGGGAGCCAGCAGTCTTGGATTGGGTCTAAATAGGCAGTCGGACGTTTCTTGAAAGTTCCCAGACTGAAGAAGGTGCAGGCTGGGCTGAGGGGCACCCCCCATGCATGATTTTGTTCATCAGGCCTCTAGTTTGTATATATGAGCCTGAAATTTGGGTGAAAGGTCTGAGTTGGAGGTATACATTTGGGAATTAGTAGAAAATATTTGATAAAGCCTTGGGGCTTGGCAAGATCATCAAAAATGATCTTGTAGACAGCATAGAGAAGACTAAGCTATGAAAGCCTCTAAAATTAAGAGGACAACAAAATGAAGGCACCAGGAAAGGTGAATGAGAAGCAACAACCATTGCCTTAGCCCAGTGGTCGGCAAACTGTGGCTCATGGCCGGTCTTGCTCAGTGGATGAAGTCTCAGATGTGGACTAAAGGGTCCCAGGTTTGATTTCAGTCAAGGGCATATGCCTGGGTTGTGGGCTCGATCTCCAGTAGGGGGCATCCAGGAGTCAGCTGATCAATGATTCTCTCTCATCATTAATGTCTCTATCTCTCCCTCTCCCTTCCTCTCTAAAACCAATAAAAATATATTTAGAAGAAGGAGAAGGAGGAGGAGAAGGGGGAGGAGGGAAATAAATAGCTTTTGGAGGGGAGGATTGTTGTCCATTTCATCTGATGGCATCTTTTTTTCACCCTTCCATACTCTTTCCCTTCCGATCCTTATTCTTCAAAGCAGCAAGAGTGAATTTTTTTGTAAACCACTGTATAAATCATCCTTTCTTGCCTCAAATTCTTCAGTGGCTTCTTTTTATACCTACAAGCCTTAGTCTTGTATTGACAAAGTATTCGCTGGTATTAAGAATCAATAAACTAAAGCCTGGATGACTTCCTTTGGCACTCTTGATTCTGATCTTTCATACTCCTGACATTAAATTATGCACTAAATTCAGACTTTCTGCTTCCTTGCTCTTTATATGCATGACTTGCTTCAGATTTGGATCCCTATATTCTGAATACTGGCATTATAATTGACAGTTGCTTTAAATGTATGCAGTTCAACAAAAAGAATTTTTTTTTCAAATGATAGACTTGATTTTCTTTTATAAACCTCCATGGCACCCATCACTCTTTTGTGTGATGATTTGTAGGAAAGACCCTCTCTCTGTGATCACTTGCTCTACAGAATTGGCCAAATAGCTCTCCAATATCATAGCAGTTAAAATAGATACAATGGTTAGTACAGAGAAGGATAGGCTAATTTTTTAAATCAATTTAGTTATAGGTTGGTAGATTAGCAACACCTTTTCTTTGAATAATGTTTTGTAATTTTTAGAAATTTCCCACAGCATTATTTATTGCTTTGGGTATTAACATGTAGATGGATAGTTCTGTTACAGATAAAAAAAGTCAACATAAAAGAAATAATACATGTGCTTCTTTTTTTCTAGGAATTTATGTGTAAAACTTTACTAGTCTTTCCCTTTTTTACATAGTGTTTCATTTGTAATTTGCAAAATGTCAAATAGTATTTTATTGAATTCCAGACATAGAGCTAGAATGAAATTTTACAAAAAAATAATGAGAGATTCAAGTTGAATTCTTTAACATAAGACTCCGTTGAGTTCATACACTCACAGGTGGTACATCACCAGAAATGCCATTGTGAAAAGAAAAACAGTACAATCTTAGCAAGATTGTGCCCTTAAAAATGATGTAGGACTCAGCTGAAAGCAATCATTTAATGAAAATGGTGGAATGACTACTCTGTGAAATGCTTTAGCAGCCAACGGAATAAAAACTTCTTTATATTTTCTGTATAGGCTTCTCTTTTTTTCCCCAAAAGTGATTTTTTGTTTGTTTGCATATAGACTACTAATAGTTCTGAAAATGGTTGCATATCTTCAAGTAACCCAGGAATGCAGGATAATTTTATCCTAACCTTCAGTGGGTCTGACTTCAATGTCACCTGTTGATTCTATCCTCAATGTTCTCTCAGGCAATTATTGAAAAATCCATTTAATTTGCTTTACATCTTTTTCTTATACTTTAATTTGCTGTCACTTATTATTCACTTTTCAGATGTGCCTTCACTTTAAGACAAACAACTCGAGTTGCCTAACTCCATGCTCTGTCATTTTCCTTTAGACCACCCACCTGGAATTTAAGTAGACTAATCTGTCTAAATAGAAAAAAAAAGTCGTAACACATTACACTATGCTCCTTTCTCCTATTAAACAATCAGATATTCTGTAATCTCATTTAAGAAGAAATGAAAAGAAATGGATCTTTTCTGTGCTCTGATAACACCAGGTTTATCTATCCCAATAGGGCTTGATGGGCCTACGCAATTATGGAGCATGAGCTGCTCCACTTCAGATCTCATGGGAACAAGTTCTCTTAGTGACTGATTTCAGTTCAAATTTTATTGGTTTAAAGATAAACTATTTTATTAGCAAAGAACTGACTTTTTAGGGTGCTTTTTTCTTTCAAAGGGATACATTTATATTTGTATAAAACTCTTCTTCCTGATTTTAATAAGAAAACAATGAAGATTTTTATATAAGCACAGGGAAAGTTAGAAGTAGTAAAAACTAAATCCATTAGCTACTTTTTGTGATATTTTAAAATATAACCTCCAATGAGGTTGTGATAATAAAATGAGATCACTTTATTTAAGTACATGCATCACTATTCAAGTGAATACTGCTTTAAATGTTTCTCTCTCACCATACCTCAAACCCTGAAAATGCAAAACTAAACATTTTATGTATACATATATGATACTAGAGATCCAGTGCACAAATTTGTGCACAAATGGGGTCCAGCCTGCCCAGCCCCAACTGGGGCAGATTGGAGCCAGACCTGTTAGGAGAAGGAGATGGTGGGAGGCTGGCCAGCCAACCTGCCATGATCATTCCCTGATTAGGGCCAGGCTGGCTGGGGAGAGGGGCCATGGGTGATTGGCCAGTGGTCCCTGCCCTTATTGGGGTTAGGGGGGCCAACTGAGGGTGGAGTCAGTGAGGGGAAGGGGCTGTGGGCTGGATAGCCCCACCCCCAAAATGAGGAGGGCCAATTGGAGGTCAATGGTCAGGGGAGGGGCCATGGGATGTTGGCTGGCCAGCCTCACTCTCAATTGGTGTCAGGGGAGCAAGTGGGGGCAGAGCTGACTTGGGAGAGGGGCCACAGATTGATCTGAGTGCTGAGAGCCCATCAGGGATAGGGCCAAGTGGAGTGAGGGGCTTTAGGAATTTGGCCAGCCAGCCCTGCCTCCTATTGGGGTAGGGGGGTGATCAGGGGTGGGACCAGCTTTGGGGAGGGCTGTAGACTGATCAGGGTGGTGAGTGCCCATTAGGGGCAGGGCAGACTGGAGGGAGGGGCTGAAGGAGGTTAGCCAGCCGGCTCCACCCACCAATCAGGCAGGTTTGCTGGCCATAATGGGCATCATAACAACCAGTCATTCTGGTTGTTAGGGTGTTCTGGTCACTGGCTTTTTATATATATGTAGATGTTCATGTGTGTATGTATTTTTGTTTCAGACTTAGATTTCTGAATCTTCTCTGGCTTATGCTTTCTTTAGATTCAATCACTAACAGTTGTCCAAAACCACCTGTTGGTTATCCCTTCAGACTTTCTGAGATCTATTTCTTTCTTTTCAAACCCAAATTTCATCATTACATTCATGACCTTATACCTAATTACTTACAGTTCATTCTTATTTCACAGTGATGGCTAATTCACTAAACATCTTCCCTGATCAGAAATGGTCACTAGGAGCCAAAACATAGGATGAAATTAATCTTAGCAAGGAAATCCCCTAAACTCATGCAATAATCTGATCCACTATTTCACAATAAAAACCCACATATCCTACCAGGCTTGTATCTTTTTGCCTTTCAAATATTCTCATTTACATATTTAAATCCTTCATATTTATTCTTTAACTCTTTAACATTTTATGACATTTATTTGAAAATAAAAAATTATGAAGATGATACTTTTAAAATCAAATATTGCTAAAGAGCAACATAATGTGAACATGGCAATATCTTGCACTTTTCTACTTTATCCAAAATACTGCGTACCAGCATCAACCCTCCTCAACACATATGGCCACTTCCCCTTTTATTCACAAACACTTTTTATGTTTATATTGATATCCTCCAGCAAAAGTATTTGAGACATTATTTTCTGACTTCCCATGTCAGTAGGTGATAACTCAGCTCTCCTCTATTCCCCAACATAGTTTTCCTATTCTTGAATCAGGGAGTAAATTATGTCTAAGCTTCCTCTTTATACACTTCTTAATTTTGTCTGGAGTTAATGATCATTTCATTTTTTCCACTGTTTTTGTCATTATTAATTTTTCAAGTCTCAATAGTCCTGTCATATTCTCATTTTATGTCTCACACTGTTCAATTGATTCCTAATAAAGAAAACATTAAAAAATAAGAATTTTTGAGTCATCAAATGTCTGTAATTAGCTTTACTTTCTCTTTATATTTGATTGATTGACAAGTATAGAATTCTAAATTGAAAATAATTACACTCAGATTTTTGAAATAACTTCTCTATTGTACTTGGGCTTGTGAGACATCCATTGCCATTTGTACTACTGATGCCAAGTATGCAAACCTATTTTTTCTCTCTAGAAGATGTCAGAGTACTTTAAAAGATATATTCAAACTATTACATGATTTTCCTTAGTTTATGTCTATTTTTTGCCCATTTATTATTCTAAGCTTTAGTTAGCTCACTAAATAGAGAGGGTATGTCATTTAATATTAGGTAATATTATTTTCCTTTTGCTAAAAATCATTTCTTCTCCATATTCTCTGTCCTAATTTTACTTTACATTTGTTTTTCACTTGCCACTTAATGAGCTGTTTGACATCCTGAATTGATCATTTAAATGATTTATCTTTTTTCTGATTTTTAAAATCTTCCTTTTTTTCTCTCTTTGGAATATGTCCTTTAGTTTATTTTAAACAATAATGATGAAATATTTTTATCTATAATATTTTAAATTTTTAAGAGTTCTTTTTTATTATCTTATTGTTATCTGGTGGCCCTATGTTTATAGCTCTTCTTGCTTCATAGATATAATATCTCTGCCCATCTCTTGGGACACTGTATTGTTCCTGCTGGCTCTTTTTCTCTTTGTTTTTATCTCTGTTTCATGTTTGAGATTTTTAGAATTATTTCATGATCTGTGAATATCCAAAAATATTCACTAATTCAACAAATATTTATTCAGTACTTACTATGTGTCAGCAATTTTATTCTATAAGATAGTGATTTATTTTTTTAAAACATGGCTTCTGTATTGTGGTGTTAAAATGCTAATTGGGAGTCTTGACTCCCAATAATTGTGAAATTCCTGTTAAATAACACTATTTAACTCTAAAAATAACATAAGGAATAACTGAAAGTAATCAAAATCAGGCAAAAACTGAAAAGAATTTAATTTTTGAAGTGAAGAAAACATGGGAAATATTTTACTCAAGTACTCTCAACAGTACCAGCTAATAAAGTATAAGTAGAAAGCTACACTTTTATTGATCTAATCATGTAAAGTATAGAGTCTAGGAACCAAAACGACTAAAAATCCTAGAACAAAGAAGAGGGACTAATATAGGAGGAGTCCCAGATTCTGCACATAAAATCTGTTCAACTTCTCTGCTAACCTTAGAACTTTTCTACTTGTGCACAGAAGACTTCAAGGAGCCTAGAAGGAAGCTACAACAGTAACACAGACAGAGATGAGGAGAGATTTTAGCTACTTCCCACCAGTGACAGCATTTGGAGTTCATTCCTGCCAAATTAGAGAGACCCAGTAAATAGTTTGTTTTCCACTGATACTCCAAAATTACACACTTTAAGATTATATCTCAGGACTAAATATCCATCCCAAGATTTAGGGTGAAATCAAACTTGACTTACCTTTGCATAAAATAATAATAATTGCCTTGTAAGTTCAAGTCAATCCACCAGTTATTTCACAGCTTGCAGAATAAAATTCAACATTCTCCAGAAGCAAATATCAGAATCCAGAGTGCTTATAACTTATCAACAATGTTTAATATATAATAAAATAATTACTATATATGAAAATAAATATGATCAATAGTTAAAAAAATCAGTGATTTTTTTAAAAATTCACAAAAAACACATTTGGATATTATCATTCAAAGGCTATATAACCATATGTTTATCTGATCCTCTAATAATCCAATGCCAAAATGAAGTTAGATGTGAAAGGAATTTAAGAGAAATTTCTGTGAGAAAAAAAAATGGGAGAGAAATGAGATAGATTGGGAGAGCCATCAGAAAGTGACCCTGAATAAAGGAGAGAGACAGAGAGAGAAGGAAAGAAGACTGGGTAGCTGGATTTTAGACTGAGTGCAGCTCTAAGAAAAACTGTTAGAGAGTCCTCAGGACAGATTTGCCCATCAGAGGAGCCCTACACATACCAGGAAAAGTCTCCCTCAGCATTCCTATCATGTTCAGTCACTGGCTGGAAACTGCTCATGGGAAGTCTACTATGCTCTCCACAGAGATCTGGTCTCCACATGTGTTTGAGGAATAACTTCTTTGCATTTCCAATGTACCACTTCTCTGAGAAGAAAGATAACAGAGGAAAGTTAAGTTGGTGAGACAAACTACAGATTGTCATTGCAGTCTTACTCCTGTATGGATATTTATACTCTGCCTTTCCCACTAACATTCTCAATTCTTCTTACACTCAGCTATTATCTTGGTAGGTTTAGTTTACTTAGCTCTGATGCATCCAAAATCTTCAATTTTAAGGTATCTAAACCATTAGAAATCATCTTCTTAATCTGAAGTTGCTAAATGTATTGATTTACAGTTTCAGTTGGACATAGAAGTGCCAAAATGCATGAACACAAATAAGGTGTTGTACACTTTTTCTTTTGTTCTGTTCTTGTGTCAAAGTAGCCCCAACTCTTTTGCTAATCAGGGTAATTACCTCTTAAATTATGATGATTATTATCTTACCTGCTGGTCCTTGGATACAAGAAACCCAAAGTGTTTAATGGCTTCCAAGCTTGTCTATACTAATATTAGAGGAATATGCAAATTAGTCAGGATGCCCTCATGCAAAGACCAAATAGCAGGCTTTGTGGTGTGACCAGGCCAGCAGGAGAATGGGGGGGGTGGGGATGAGGGGTGACCAAACGACCAAACAGCAGGCTGTATGGAGTGATCAGGTCAGCAGGGAGGGGCAGTAAAGGGCAATCAGACCAGCAGGGGTGGCAGTGAGGGGCAACCATGCTGGCAGGAGGGGCAGTAAGGGGTGATCACTCTGGCAGGCAGATGTGGTTAAGGGAGATCAGGCTGGTGGGAAGGTAGATAGGGGAGGCCAGGCTGGCAAAGAGCGGGGGCAGTTACAGGCAATCAGGCAGGCAGAGGCTGTTAGTGTTGATCAGGCAGGCAGGCAGGTGAGCAATTAGAAGCCAGTGGTCCTAGATTGTGAGAGAGATGCCTGACATTCCCTGAGGGTTCCAGGTTGAGCTGAGGAGACCCACTCCCTTATGCACGAATTTTGTGCACTGGGCCTCTAGTAGTTCAATAAGATTCTTGTTATGTACCTTGAAAAGAGTGTATTTCTTTGAGGGATAAAACATCTAATCCTGCCAAACCCAGAACAATCAAGATGAGAAACACAAATCCCACAGTAAACTATTGGAGTAATGATAAGAATGGCCACTCTTGTTTTCATCAGTGGTTATAATACATCTGAAATCACGCATTATTCTACTAAAGACAGCATCATGCCATGGTCTCTGACTGAATACATTCTGAAGGACAACACCCCATCTTTCCACATTGTCACTAAACTGGTGTTTTAGTTGTGTTGTACCTTTAGGAGACTTTTCCAACATTCTATAAAGCTGGATGATTCTCAGTGGTGCTATATGTGTTATCTTCAGTGGGTCCTGTGGTTGTGAATTCACTTTTTTTATCTCTTTCACTTTGAATTGGGTCCCCTGATTACATGCTATTCTGTATAAATTTTTATAAGTCCCATAAGAATTCTACAGAGAGAGTGTGTGTGTGTGTGAACAAACCAGTCCCAGATCTTTGTTAAGCTTTGATTATAACTTCTTGGGCTTTGGAAGGGGTAAGCTTTCTTTCAAACTAACCAATTCCTTCCCAATTCTTTGTGGGCTTGTGCTGGATCTTCTCTATAACCAAGCCCTTTCCTAGATCTTGGCTTTTACTGATTCTTTCTGCCCTCTTCCAGAAATTTATGAGAAAGGGCTGGTTGTCCCCTTGGGAGATTGAAAAACTGGTTCTTCCTGCTTGAGGGATTAATTCCTTTGGCAGAAGATGCCACTGTCCTAGGAAGTCTGTGAAGCTTCCCTTTCCTAGTCAATCAGGCCTAATGTCTGATTCCATTTGCTTCCTTCCTTTGTTAATAACTAACTAGTTACCTACAGTAACAGAAAGTATTGGATATTTTTCTTCATGTTTGCATTACTGTAATTACTATCCCTCAGAATTAATTAAAGTTTATCAATAGGTCAAATGTATTTTCTCCTCGCCCAAACAATAAAATTTTGGTTTATGAAAAACATAAAAAATATCTCCTTGCTTCCTCACAGACTCAGTGGGAGGTGAATCAGAACCAATTAATAAGTGAAAAGGCAAGGACAAAATAAAAATTCATGAATTGTGCCAGGGATTGATTTTTCTACTTCAGCCTGTCTCTTACTGCCTTTAGCTGTTCAGCTGCTGATTAATTTTATGATGCATTTCCTTTTTCATAAAAACCTTTATATTTTTTTCTTCTGTTGCCTTATTTTGGCTCATTTTTTATTCCTTCTAAAGTTCAGATTGAACACAAATATCAGTTCAATTATTCTAAACATATATCTACACTAATAAAAGAGATATATGCAAATTGACCATACTTCTACTATGCCCACAAGCTACGCCCACCAGCCAACCAGAAGGAAGTATGCAAACTAACCAAACAAAGATGGCTGCAGCCACAGAGCAAGCAGGAGGCTTGGATTTCCCCAACAATGGAGAAAGCAGAGCTTCCAGCCTGCCCTAGCTTCCACTCAAGGCTACAAAGTTTCAATTATAAAAGATAAATAAATCCCAGATACCAGGGCCTCCGCTTGGGTTGCTGGGGTGTGTGGTCGGTCTGAAAACCACCACAGACCCCTTGCCCAGACCACCCCACATCCTAAGGGTCCCTCCACCCTGATCCAGGACACCCTTCAGGACAAACCAGATGGCCACCACCCATGCACCAGAACTCTATTCTATCTAATAAAAGAGTAATATGAAAATTATTACTCCAACAAACAAGATAGTTGCCCCCACGTGGTCAAAGATAGCTGCCCCCATGTGGACACAAGATGGCTGCTCCAAGATGGCCAGCAGGAGAGGGCAGTTGAGAGGGACCAGGCCTGCAAGGGAGGGCAGTTTTGAGGGGACTAGGCCTGAAGGGAGGGCAGTTAGGGGTGACCAGGCCTGCAGAGGAGGTTGGTTAGGGGCAATCAGGCTGGCAAGGAAACAGCTGATATCAATCAGGCTGGCAGGTTAGTGATTAGGGGGTGATCAGACTGGCAGGCAGGCAAACAGTCCTCAATTGTGAGAGGGATGTCCAACTGCCCAGACATCCCTCAAGTAGTCCCAGAAGGTGCAGGAACACACCCCCATGCACAAATTTCATGCAATGGGCCTCTAGTATATAATAATAAAAGTATAATATGCTAATTTGATTGGATGTCCTTCCAGATGACAAAGCTGGGGCTGTGAGGGAAGCCCAGGTCCCGGGTGTTGGAGGGAAGCTGGTGCCAGCAGCCAAAGGAAAGAAGGCCTATTCTTGCACAGATTTCATGCATTGGGCCTCTAGTATAGATATTAAAAAAGACACAAATAAAATGTGAAATTTTATTTTTTTGTTTTGGGGTTATTTTCAATTGAATCCATTTGATCAAGCACAAAATTTTTGTTGTATATAAATTTAATAAGTAATATGTCCTCGTCAATAGATGGAATTACAGTAAGTATGATAGTTTTATGAAAAATGTTGAGGGCAACTACTCTTAATATTTAGAAATTAACATGTCACTTTTTAAAATGTGGTACAACTGTGTTGAGTAATATTTTTGCACTGATCTTTAAATATTTTTATTGTAAAATCTACCATACACTTGGAAATCCTTAATAGAAATGTAAATGAAGTAATTTAATCAGTAGCATACACTTTTACATTGTTAATAAAATGTGAAATTTAAAACATTTAAATTTAGAGTCAAATTAAGAAGCTAAAATGAATCAGAAAGCACTAAGATCACTCTTTTAGACTATGACCTTTGATGAGTGCCAGTGAGACAATGTATTGGACTCTATTGAAAATCCAGTTAAGGAAAAAATTGTAGCTTAAATATTTTCTCTCTTTAAGCTCATCAATATTCCCTGTTTCTGAGAAAAACTTTCAGATTGACCCTGTCCCTACTCCAAATTTTTTTCAGAGGAATTTTGTATTGGGGATTAGGTACAGCACTTTACATGAATTTTTTATTAATAAAATTATAGAATTTAAAGCTCCAGAACCAAATTTCTATGATGTAGATAAAGCACTAGAAAAAAGTGATCTAAAGAGAGAATTTCAGAGAGGATCCAGGATAAGATAAATTAACATTTGGAGAGATTTCTTTTCTCCTGACATTTAGCAACTTTAATCCAAAATCCAGCCTAGTTTCTGACCTTGGACCATATGAGATATTTAAACATTCTTAAAATGTACTAGAGGCCTGGTGCACAAATTCATGCACCAGTGGGGTCCCTTGGCCTGGCCTGGGTATCAGGCTGAAACCTGCTCTCTGACATCCCCAAGGGGTCCCAGATTGTGAGAAGGCACAGGCTAGGCCGAGGGATCCCACCAATGCCTGATCAGAGCCATGGGAGGTCTCTAGGATATGTCCAATCAGCTGGACCTCAGCAGCAAGCTAACCTACCAGTCAGAGTGTTTGCCCCCCGGTGGTCAGTGCACATCATAGACATTGGTCGACTGGTCAATTGTCTGCCCCCTGATGGTCAGTGCACATCATATCAAGCAGTTGAGGGGCCTTAGCATATCACTAGCATATTCTGCTTTGATTAGTTGAACAGATGACTGAACAACCAGACATTTAGCATATTAGGCTTTTATTATATAGTATTCTCTCTTTTTTCCTCCTGAAACTACTTCTAGTTTGGTTTTGTCTCTTATAACCAAATGAAATGCTCTTTAAAGTATAAACCCTCAAGGAAATAAAAAGCAAACCAAGAATACCAAAACTAAGTGATTGGGTGGCTAGTAGGCAATTGTTTTAGTCTGCCTAACATAGAAAATTTAGAAAGGTTAGACAGAAGATATAGAATTTACTGAATGTTCCCATGTAGCATTTCAATCAACAACCAAGAAAATTATGACATGGTCCCTTTCCATAAGGATTTAACAATTTAGTTGATAGAAAATAGTAACATAATAAAATAATTATAATAAAACATAAAAACAAATTCTACATTCATGAGTACATATGTGGTTAGGACTAATAAGAGTTCAGAGAAGGAAGAAGTGGGCACAGGTACTCAGGGAAGACATATAAAACACCTTGAAGAATATTCTGAAATCCAGTTTATTTGTTCACAAAATTTACTGGGTAATAACTAATACACTGGAGATAGTTATAAATATTAACAATATGGTAATGAACAACATAAGGACCTTGCCATGGGAAAGCTTCTAGTATATAGTAAAGATTAATTTGATAGAAAATACAGACTTAGAAAATATCAGATTACAACTCTTAGGTAAATCAAGACTCATCTGGTTTCCTGCTTTCATGTGAAACTGAAGATAGCTAAAATAGTACTCTTAACATTCCCACTGGCTCTTTCCATGCCAATTGACATTTTGGTTGTTCTGATTTTCTTTGTGCAAGTGAAAACCTGGTATCCCTGGCAAATTTTATTTTTAAAAAACATATAGACTTCTATTAGTATTTGAGTTTGTAGACTTCTTTCTAGTTATCTTACTCAGGAATTTTTATTTGTAAGAAAAAGAGATTTTCTTAATTAATTCCATAGGTTTTGTTATCATAGTATTTGTTGAGTGGAAAGCTGCTCCAGAGTGACTGATCAAATTCCCAGTTTCAGAATTTAGGAGGAGGATGAGATGATTTCATGAGAATCTAAAACAGGGTTTAAGCCCAATTGGTGTGACTCAGTATTGAGTGTCAACCCATGAACTAGGAGATCTCAGTTTGATTACCAATCAGGGCACGTGCCCAGGTTGCCTGCTGTATCTCCAGTGGAGGAGGCAGCCCATAGCTGATGCTTCTCTCTCATTGATGTTTCTTTCTATGCCTTTTCCTTCCTCTCTTTAAAATCAATAAAAACACATTTTTTTTAAAAAAGGGTTGAAATAGAATTAGGACAGTGGAACTATTTCAGATGCAAGACAATTCTTCAATCTATTGTTACCTATGATCATCTGTGTTTGCATTTTTCACAATAGTTGCTGGCTTCCTTATCTTCTCTACAACATAGTTTCTTTTTTATGTTATCTTAGACACAACCTCTTATAACTTGTGCTAACTTATCAACTCTAATAAACTGGGCTAGTTCCTGAATTCTTAGAACTTGAGCTAATGCATGAATTTGTGCAGAGTTTACTTCATGGACTCTGCATTTTTCTAGTTTGCTGCCATCAGCCTAGATCTTGCTTCTTCCTACTAAATTCGGAAATTGAGGATTTAATTGACCACTCTGAAGCAACAGTTCACTCCTATTGTAAATTATAATGCCTGGGAGAACAATAGCCTTTCAAGGCTGATTCATTACTGTGAATTTGGCAAGGTCAAGTAGCATGATGTCTTATATGCCATGCAGATATTACTTAGGGTGGAAACTTTTATGCAATCTTCTGATAATATATAGTGGCTAACTAAGTTCAAGTGAAAATATAGTAAGAGAACTGTTAATAGCTTTAAAAAGAATAACAAATGTTTACTCTTAAATTGAAATTATATAATGGTTTATACTATATGAAAATAATTTAACATGAACAGTAGACATATATTTAAGCATATATCCATCAATTTCTCCTGTCTTCTTAAAACTTCATATTGTTTATGTTGTCTTTCTCTTCTACCCTCATAACGTCTTTATGATTCTTTGTATTCTGTCTAAATTTAAATACAAGTTATAAAATACTCATTTTTTACTTACATTTTTCACAATAAATTTTTATCTTCATAAAAGAACTAACCTTTTATTTTTCAGTTTCTGAGTTGGTAGAAATCATTCTACAGTGTTAAATTGAGAAATTTTTGATATTATTAGAATTAATGTTGAATTTTTATTATATTCAAATACTATAAATTATTGTGATCCTCATGAGTTACACTGGTACATAATATCATGGATATAGGAAATTTTGGTGGCAGAATGGAATTGTTTAACCCAACCAATAATACAGTTATAATATCAAAGTTTTACTAACCTTTGAGTATTTTACTTTCAGGAATATTATACAAACAGAAAATATACAACAATTTTGACTTAGTTGATTAAGAATAACTTATATACAACATTTGGAATGTATACATATTTGGGGCTATAATCCCTCAAACATATTTTGGTTATGATGCCAGTTTTCCTCAGGATAGCCCAGGCATTCCATCAAAACTGAAATGCTGAGAGCTTAGACCAGAGTGATGATGTTCATTCAGGTTCTCCTTGGACATAGCTTCTACATCCTAATCCTGGAGATTTTCAATGGACCATTATTTTCATGACCCCAATTGTACATCTTAAAATACTTTCCTGAAGAACTTTATATTATGGTTGCCTTGTATTGTAAGTCACAATGTGCTACCATATATTGAGGATTTTCTGTCACTAAACAAAAACATGCTTTCAGCTAATAAGTTATTAATGTAGATCCATGAGTATTTTGGTGGCTCTTCAATTGTAAACTTGAAAAAGATTTAAAGCCAGATGCTCATTGTTTTTAATAGAAATGCCCCTAAGATACAACTGCTATTTGTCTTCTCTCAAATCTTCCAGTTTCACCCAGCTGGCATGGCTCAGTGGTTGAGTGTTGACTTGTAAATCACGAGGCTATGGTTTGATTCCCGATCAGGTCATATGCCTCATTGTGGACTCAATTCCCCATGGGGGTTTTGTGGGAAGCAGCCAATCAAGGATTCTCCCTCATAAATGATATTTCTATCTATCTCTCCCTCTCCATGCCTTTCTGATATATGTAATATCATCTTGCTGACACAAACAAACACATATTGTTGGATTCTTTATACATCAGACTGTTTTCCTATTGGTCAGAGCTTTATTTTTTTCTCATCTGTTAAAGAAATAATTCAATCATAAAGGATACATGGACCCCTATGTTCTTAGCAGCACAATTTACAATATCTAAGACTTGGAAACAGCCTAAGTGCCCATCAGCAGATGAGTGGATTAAAAAACAGTGGTGCATCTACACAATGGTATACTATACTGCTATAAAAAAGAAGGAATTCTTACCATTTGCAACAGTGTGGATGGAACTGGAGAGCCTTATGCTAAGTGAAATAAGCCAGTCAGAGAAAGATAAGTATCACATGATCTGACTCATTTATGGAATGTAATGAACAACAAAAACGGATGAGCAAAAATAGAACTAGAGTCATAGAAACATTAAACAGACTGTCCAACCTATGAGGGAGTAAGGGGATAAGAGATTAATCAAAGGACTTGTATGCATGCATATGAACAAAACCAATGGACACAGATGGGGGGAGAGGGATGAGAGCATGTGTTGGGGAGTGGGAGCAGTTGGGGAGAGGTTAATGGAGGAAAAGGGAGACCACTGTAATACTTTAAACGATAACAAATTTAAATTTAAAAACAAGAAATAATTCAACATTTTAATAAAATATGATTTAGTAGATTAAACGTGGTTTAAACATGATGCTGTTGCTTCTATGCCTACATATAATAGAGTTTATATTACCTTTACTTTGAAAAAGTAAATAATTATTTCAAAGACACTTGTACTAGTCTCAGGGGTACAGAATTTGGTGTGGATGGATATATAAAGAATATAAACTATATCACTTTTTTAAAAAAATTTAAGTCCAAGAACTGTCTTCTTTAGTCAGTGATGTCCAAGAGCATTGTTATGGAATTTTCATTTCACAGTAAACCTCCTCCAAGGAAACACTTTTATCTTATGAACATAGTTTTCTTCCCTGGAGGAAAATTAAGGAGCACCTTCTATGCTGACTTGATTGCACTCAGATTTTCCTGTTCCCATCCCAAGTTTACAGACTCTATGATTGTAATTTTGAGCACGGTTTACCTTGGATTCCTTTAGGCTTTCCTTTAGTTATAAATTCTTAGGGTGGTGACTTTGTATCTTGCTATGACAAAGTGTTGCCACACTCTCAATGCTTTCTCAATACACATGTGTTGATGATATCTAAATTATTTGGTTTCAGAACATGCCATTTCCTCCTTGATGGTTCTTCTCCAGCAGGGATCATGTAGGCTTGAGAACTTTGAATGGAAAGTCTTTCTAATGAAAGACCTAGAAATGATGAAAGCTTCTTTTTTCAAAATATTTTTAGAATATAAAGTTCATCAATCTGATGGCACTTATTCAAATATAGGAAATCGAAAGTATGTCTCAGTGACTTCATTAAATGAAGGTATTTTTCACATTTAATACAATGTACAAAAGCACGGTGTCCAGCAACTCAATAAAGCCACATACCACACAAGAGAACCTTGAATAGAGTTGAACTGTTCACCTCAGCCCAGCTGAGGATGTCTGTCTCCTGAGTAGCAGCTGTGCTTATGTCTAACTAACTTGGCCTTAGAGGGGGGAAAATGACAAATGGTAGTGTGAAAGAACAAAGGAATACTATTTCAGACATAAAACTCACAACTTTCTAGAGCTGCAGGAATTAAGGATGGGAAAAAATACACAGCTCACTTTCATTTAGCATTCCCACTTGTTTTAATGCTCTTATAATTTTACTCCCCTAAAGGTAAAGAAGCACATCTACTAGCCACAGTGGGCAGAGAGGTTGCAGTGGCATCAAGTCAGTCCCTAGACACAGTTCTCTGCACCTGGTATTCTCCGTGAAGCGGAGGTAGCTGGTGACAGATGCAGTTCAAGTTCTTTCTGTACTATGAGTTTACTTCTGTGGACTGGGCTATTCAATAGAAAGCCAAAAGGTTGAGTGAGTCCTCAGTGAGGCATCTAATTGAGAAGAAAGTTCCTATTTATCAGTTTCCCATCTTACCTTTTAGCTCACCCCACTTCCTGCATTAGGTCTGTACCACATTGGTTCATTTCCCTAAAGGGATTAGAACAAAAGCTATGAAAGGTTTTATTAATGTAATTTTTTGCTTTACTTATGCAAGACAAATTTATTAGAAGCAGGATTCTAATTATTATTTGTTCACATACTTTATCTTGCTTGTGAAACAATGTTTAATAACCAAGAGCTAAACCATCCCCATTGCTGGTTGAGCACACTTACTCATCATGGTACCTGCAGTATGTGAACAGCCTTTCCTCATTTCTCAGGAAGCAAAAGGCACAAAGACAACTTTAAGACATTCACCAGGCATCCTTCGATGATGATGATTTCTTCTTAGGTTTTTGGTATTGATGTTATTGGTAAAATTTAAAGGTTTATATTTTAAATCATGTTCTTAGTCATGGAGATAAGCAAATTAAAATTATGTTTGTAAGATATATAGGTAAGGGTTGTATTATTATTTGTGCTTCAATAATCAGATAACTGGTCTGATTTTTATTTTAATCAGCTAATATGAAAAAATGAGATAAGCAATGAAATTGTCACTTAAGGTTAGCTGACATAAAGTGCCCTATGAAGTCCAGGTTTTGGGAGTCCAAATGGCTATCATCATGGTGCAGTAGCAAATGCAAGGAGGATTAAAGAACTACAGGTTGTGACCAATTAATTCTAATGGCTATGTATAACTTAACAGGAGAGAGTGATAAGCTCAACTTCAAAAATTCTAAGATTTTATTTATGATCTCGGTGTTATTTTGAAGCTTTTATAATTATTACTAGAGGCCTGGTGCATGAAATTTGTGCACAAAGAGAAGGGATGTCCCTAAGCCCATCCTGCATCCTTTCCAATCTGTGACCCCTTGAGGAATGTCCGACTGCCCATTTAGGCCCGATCCCAGATGGGTGGTCAGACATCCCTCTCACAATCCAGGACTGCTGGCTCCCTCCCCTGGAGACTACATGGTAGCCTGCATGAAGTCTGTAACTAAGCAAGGAGTTTAATTATCCAATGAGGAGAGGAATCTTCTCTCAGTTGCTTATAAAAAATGTTGTAGGAGCTCGTAGGTCATCTTGGAGGGTCGTCTCAAGTATTGAGCAAAAGACAGAAGGTGCTGAGAAAAAACAAAAGATGGCTCAAGAATACAGAGAAAAAAATTGAGACCGAGCTAAGAGATATCTGCAATGAAGTAGTATCTCTCTTGGAAAAGTTCTTGATTCCCAATGCTTCACAAGCGGAGAGCCAAGTCTTCTATTTGAAAATGAAAGGCGACTACTACAGTTATTTGGCTGAGGTTGCTGCTAGGGATGACAAGAAAGGGATTGTGGACCAGTCACAACAAGCATACTAAGAAGCTTTTGAAATCAGCAAAAAGGAAATGCAACCAACACATCCTATCAGATTGGGTCTGGCCCTTAACTTCTCTGTGTTCTATTATGACAGTGGTTCTCAACCTTCCTAATGCTGACACCCTTTAAGACAGCTCCTCATGTGGTGGTGACCCCTAACCATAAAATTATTTCTGTTGCTACTTCATAACTGTAATTTTGCTACTGTTATGAACTGTAATGTAAATATCTGATATGCAGGATGTATTTTCATTGTTACAAATTGAACATAATTAAAGCATAGGAATTAATCACAAAAACAATATGTAATTATATATTGTGAAATATTTATTTCTAATTACAAATAAATGAAATTTTGTCTTGAATCGTGGTATAGCATGGGTAACAGTCTTAATATAACAACAGTAAACTACATTGCTACATTTTGCTACACCGAGGAGCGGTGTGTTGGTTCCTAAGACCATGGGAAATAGGTGTTTTCCAATAGTCTTAGGCGACCCCTGTGAAAGGGTCGTTCGACCCCCAAAGGAGTCGCGACCCACAGGTTGAGAACCGCTGTATTATGAGATTCTGAACTCCCCGGAGAAAGCCTGCTGTCTTGCAAAGATAGCTTTTGATGAAGCCATTGCTGAACTTGATACATTAAGCGAAGAGTCATACAAAGACAGCACACTAATAATGTAGTTACTGAGAGACAACTTGACATTGTGGACATCGGATACCCAAGGAGATGAAGCTGAAGCAGGAGAAGGAAGAGAAAATTAACCGGCCTTCAAACTTTTGTCTGCCTCATTCTGAAATTTACACAGTAGACCATTTGTCATCCATGCTGTCCCACAAATAGTTTTTTTGTTTAGGATTTATGACAGGTTTATGTTACTTCTATTTAATTTCTATATTTCCCATGTGGTTTTTATGTTTAATATTAGGGGAGTAGAGTCAGTTAACATTTAGGGAGTTATGTTTTCATCTTGAAGTGGCCAATATGAGGATGTGGAATTTTTATACGAGTTATAAATGTTTGGTATAGTACTGTTGGTACATTGTGGCTTCACAAGGCCAGTGTTAAAATTGCTTCCATGTCTAAGCAAAGAAAACTGCCTACATATTGGTTTGTCCTGGTGGGGAATAAAAGGGATAATTGGTTCCAGTCACAGGTGTAGTTGTTGTGGGTACGTTAAGTTTTGGAGCACTTAGAGTGCTGTGTTAGAAGTGGATATCGCATGGGTAGTCCATGTTGAACCATGTGTGTATCTGTGGAATACTCAGTCTCAGTGCCCACACCTTCGACTACAGCTGCAGAGTGTTCCTTTAGTTGTGGCCCAATTAACTGGATAAGGGCAGAAACGGTTCACATTCCATTATTTGTAAAGTTACCTGCTGTTAGCTCTCATTATTTTTGCTACATTCATTTTATTTGTATTTAAATGTTTTAGGCAACCTAAGAACAAATGTACAAGTAAAGATGCAGTAAAATGAATTGCTTGGTATCCATTACTTCATGTATATCAAGCATAGCAGTAAAACAAAAAAACCATGTATTTAACTTTTTTTTTAGGTTTTTTTTTTTTGTTTTTCTTTGCTTTTGTAAATTTTTTTTTTTTTGATACTTGCCTAACATGCATGTACTGTAAAAATAGTTAAGGGAAATAACTTGAGATGATGGCTAACTTTGTTTAATGTCTTATGAAATTTTCATGAACAAGCTAAGCATAATTGTTAAGAAAATGTGTATTAAGTTCATGTAAGTGGAATGAAAGTTTTATAAATGGACTTTTCAACTACTTCTCTACAGCTTTTAATGTAAATTAGTCTTTTGGTTCTGAAATTTCTCTAAAGGAAATTGTACATTTTTGGAAATTTATTCCTTATTCCCTCTTGGCAGCTAATGGGCTTTTACCAAGTTTAAATACAAAGTTTATCATAACAAAATACTACTAACAGAACTACTGTTCCCAACCATGTCTCATACTCCCCATACTTCCAGCCCTCCAAACACCGTGAAAAAAAGGTGTTGTTTTTTTTGTTTGTTTTCAGAGGTGTGGGAATTGATTGGAAAAAAAATAATATGTTTCATTTAAAATTTTAGTATATGGCATTTTCTAACTTGGAAGCCACCATGTTCTTAGCCCATCATGACATTGGGTAGCATTAACTGTAAGTTTTGTCCTTCCAAATTGCTTTTGCTTGTAAGAATTTCTTGATACTCTTACAACCTGCCTTCAACTTTGATCCTTTTTATTCTTTAAATTTGTCAGGTGCACACAGGATTATCTTTTTCAGCCTTCTGTCTGTCACCAACCATTATTACTTGGTGGCCATGTACTTGGAAAAAAGGCCGCATGTCTAAGGATACCCCAGTTCCTTTTATGTATCCCATAAACTATTTCCCTCATCCTATTTACTGCAGCAAATGCCTCCTTGTTTTATCTCCCTGTGAAACTATATCTATCTGGAATGGTCTGTCATTAGCTGCCTTTCAAATCTCTCTTCCTCTCTTCTTTAAATAATGGGGCTAAGTTATACCCAAAGCTCATCCTACAGACTATTTCCTAAATACCTTGCAAACACCAAATAAAAATACCATTTTAAAAGAGGTGTATTTTTTCTTTCAGAATGTAAGCTCCTCAAGAGCAGGGACAATGTTTTCTTGTATGTTCTATTGTGCCTAGTACACTGTAAATGCATAATAAATATTGATGAGGGGAAAAATAAATAAAATAAAATAAAATTATATATTCCCTCCTAATTGTATATTTGTTACTTTTATTTTTATTATAATGAATAATACATAAATGAATCTAGTCTTCTAAATGTTTTTTTTAAATTAATAAATCTTTATTGTTAAGATTAATTACATTTGTTTCTCTTTTTTCCTCCCATAGCTCCCCTACACCTGCTCCCACCCCTCCCTCTACTTTACCTCCTCACACATTGTCCTCATCCATAGGTATATGATTATTGTCCAGTCTCTCCCTGTACCCCTCACCCCTTTCCCAATTCTATTATATTCACCAGTTTATTCTGTTCATCAGATTTTTAATTCACTTTTTTAGATTCACTTGTTGATAGATATGTAGTTGTTGTTCATGATTTTTATCTTTACCTTTTATTTCTTCCTCTTCCTAAAGAGTACCTTTTAGCATTTCATATAATACTCATTTGGTGTTGATGAACTCCTTTAGCTTTTTCTCATCTGTGAAGCTCTTTATCTGACCTTCAATTCTGAATGATAGCTTTGCTGGGTAGAGTATTCTTGGTTGTAGGTTCTTGCTATTCATCTCATTGAATATTTCTTGCCATTCCCATCTGGCCTGCATAGCTTCTGTTGAGAAATCATCTGACAATTGTATGGGTGCTCCCTTGTAGGTAGTTAACGGTTTTTCTCTTGCTGCTTTTAATATTCTCTCTTTGTCTTTTGCTCTTGGTATTTTAATTATGATGTGTCTTGGTCTGGTCCTCTTTAGATTTCCTTTATTTGGGGTTCTGTGTGATTTCTGGACTTGTAAGTCTATTTCTTTCACCAGTTGTGGGAAGTTTTCAGTCATTATTTCTTCAAATAGGTTTTCAATATCTTGCTCTCTCTCTTCTTCTGACACCCCCATAATTCTGATGTTGGTATGCCTGAAGTTGTTCCAGAGGCTCTTTACACTATCTTCACTTTTTTTTGGATTCTTTTTTCTTTTTTCTTTTCCAGTTGAGTGTTTTCTGCTTCTTTGTATTTTAATTTTTTGACTTGATTCGTGGTTTCCTCTAGTCTGGTGTTAGGTCTCTGTATAATATTTTTTTATTTCAGTCAGCATATTTTTAATTTCTAGTTGGTCCTTTTTCATCTCAAGTTGGTCCTTTTTCATCTTCTCTTGGTTCTCACTAAATTTATCCATCTTTTCTAGTAAATTCTTGAAAAACCTTGTAAGTGTGGTTTTGAGCTCTATATCCAGTTGTTTGTTTTCCTCCATTTCTTTCATTTATGGTCCGTTCCTTTGTTTCTGCATTTTCACTGTGCTGGGACTTCTGTGCTGGAATCAGCTTTATGATGCAAGACTTGCAAAACTGCAAAAGCCTCTCTATTTAGATTGGGAGAGGTGGAGTCTCAGGGCTGAGCAGAGACAGCTTTGGCTTCCATTCAGCTCCGCCCTACTCGGCCCCTGGGTCTCAAGTGTTTCTCTGTAATTGGTAATTGCTGCGGCCCTTTCTGTGTACACACACACTGGTGCCTCCAGACCTCTGCCTTTCCTGTTCCCTTGCGTTCCAGGACTCATATGAGTCTGGGTCCCCATGGTCTCACCCAAAACTGGGGTTCAATGCAGTTAGAAGTAGCACAGTTGAGAGACTTTGTCTCCCGCCCACTAGAGAGAGCCAGCGGTACAATCAGTAGTCTGTCCTCTCTTTGCACATTGGTTTGTGTGTCCCAGACTTCTGCCCTCTTGTGGCTCCACTAAGTTTCTGTGTACTCTTCCCTTTTCACAATCCAGACTCCCCCTGTATGAGTCTTGCCTGGAGCTGGGATTCAATGCTGTAGGATAAGGGGTTCCATGCAGTTGGGAGTTTCGGTCTCCCTCCCACCAGAGGAAGCCAGCCAGGCACACCACTGCCCGCTGTCTCCACGATAGTGTCTTCATACTTCAGTTTTTTGCAGCTTCTCTGAGTCTATGTGAGTCCCTCTCTTTCCTTCTAGTTGTAGAATTTTCACTCAGCCAACTTTCCTGTGGTTCTGGATGATGTCCATTCTGTTTTTTAGTTGTAGTTTTGAAATTGTTGTGAAGGCAGCAGTTTAGGTAATTACCTATGCCGACATCTTGGTTTCTCCTCCTAAATGTTCTTTTTTTCTTTTATATTCAATTTTTTCTGTAGAGGCATTTCCAGAAGTAGACTGCTTTAAATGGCATACTTTTTTTTTTTTTTTAGTCCTTTAAATACATTGCCATTCAAAAGAAATTGTCTTTAGGCATAAACAAAACTTCACTGTACCTTCTTTAGCACTGTACCATATTTTTACTGGACTTTCTGTATTTCTGTATTTTACATTAGTTAAATCAAAGCAATGGATAAGTAGTGAATGTCTTCATATTAGAACTTCTGCACATCTACAGATTACAAAATATATCACAATTAAGAAATGTCTTCTTGCCGCAATCAGTTTGGCTCAGTGGATAGAGCTTCAGCATGCAAACTGAAAGGTCCCAGGTTGGATTCCGGTCAAGGGCATGTACCTTGGTTGCAGGCACATCCCCAGTAGGGGGCGGTGCAGAAGGTATCTGATTGATGTTTCTATCTCTATCCCTCTCCTCTCCTCTCTGTAAAAAAATCAATAAAATATATATATTTTTTTTTTAAAGAAAAAGAAATGTCTTCTTCAAGGTCTTTGTTAAATGCCAGTTTGTTGACCTCTGGCACATTTACATCACAGTTGGCTGTTACCTAAGAGGGTATCTCTTAATGATGTCATGCATAAGATTCTCTTTGAAAATCTGATGAACTATAGTAACAGTTTATTAGAATAATAGACACATTGACAGATCTACATTCTCTGTGTGTGTGTGTCTCTATCACTCTATATCACTCTATCTCTCACTCACACCCACAAACAATTTAATACAGTTTCAGGATATTCATGGCTTACCTCATGTTTATCTATTTTAATGGCCAAAAATTATGAACTATGACTAAAGTGAGGGTAAAGGAGAGGTTTAAAGGAAAGATCTGTAACATTCAGATATCTGGGGAGGGTAAGACTAGTTGGGTTTAGCACAGGTGATTTAAAGGCCAATTAGTCAGGATTTACCTAGACTTCCTGGTAAAGCCCAGGGCAACTAAAGAGGGAAGATGGGTCACCCAAAATAACCCTACTTTCTTAAATTTAGAGCTAAAACTAATTGGTGTGAGGCTATTCTTTGCTCTGTTTTTCCTGATTATCAAGTTTTCAGTCATAGGTCAGGTGTTTAAATATGTAGACACTAGGTTTAAAGTTGTGTTGTTCACTTTGGATCATGTGGAAGGGCAAACTGATTTTTTTCTTTACTGTCTCCCTTCAGCCCAGTCCAAGCAAAAGTCCTTTTTTTTGTGAAAAAGAAAAAAAGGACTTTTGCTTGGACTTAGCTATATCTAGAATAATTGTGTGGGTTTTTTTTATGTCAATGAGATGGTTATGTTTTCAGGGTTTTCTACTCACATATTTTATTCCTATTTTTGCTTTAATTTGCAAAAAATTTGGAACATTCTCAACAATATTTTCTCAAGTTCAAAGAAATAATATAGTGTTATAATTTAGTAAGTTAATTGACCTCATTTTTGAATCAGAGATGCACATTCTACCTATTTTGCTTGATAGCAAAGGAAAAACACTCCATGAAATAACTGACTAGAAAAAAAGAAACCATATTTAAGTTGCTGATGTTTTCACCAGATAAAGTTTCATTCACATCCTTTGCAATCATGTTTAAAACCCCAGACTTTTATTGTATTAAACAAATTTAAAGAATGCTTTCTATTTTGTTAAAGCCAAGATATCATGAAGTTGATAACCTAATATGTTAGAAATATTTATGTTGGGGATAGCTCACTTCTAGACATGTCAGGGCAAAAATAGAGAAAAGGTACCAAGACAGGGTTGCAATCAATTTAAAGATATTTTACTATCACAGTGTACCATGGGTTTTCTTGGAAATTGCATGAACCAATTATTATCTGAGAATAATAATTAGGTTTTTAATACCCACAGCACCAAGAGTCTTTTCAAACAAATAACATGTTGTTCATTTCCCCATAAAGGCATTGTCCCACCAGTAGAAATGCTATAGATTAGCTGCAGGCAGATGTAATGGTTATTAAAGGGCAACTTGAGTCAGAATCTGTGAATCTTTTTTAAAGGAAGTTGTTTCAAAAATTTCTGTCAATGCATAAAATTCAAGTCTTTGTTTTTTTTGTGTTTTTTTTTTAGAGAAATCTCTGAACATGAGAGTCAAAATATTGATCCAAAAGATAGTGACATTTACTTTTTAACCTCTTCTCAAACAGTGATATTTACTTTTTAACATCTTCTCAAACAGTGCCACATGGACTTTAAAACTGAATAGAAGTAGATAGTGTCACAAGGACTAGATTAAGCACAAAATAAGAGCTCTCCATGGAGCAGCCCCTTCTCCCTGCACAGAATATTGAGATGTTTCTGTCTAGTCATGAAAAGACTTGCTGACATTCACTGAAATTTCAAGTCCCAAATCTGTGTAACTGTGTATGATATGATTAAATTGCAGTAGGTAATAAATAAATAAATTACTTTAGTAAGTTATGAAAAAATTAGTATTGTGCATCCAACCATAAAATATGCAATGACAAATCAAGTGTATGTCAATTGAAAAATACATTTTATATCCTATTCAAAATAGGACTTCCAATAGCTGTAATATTTTTAGATGTCTAGCTGAGAAATGCAAGTTAACAGAATATTTGAGAATTTCTGATGTCACACTACTCAGCTCTCCCTAAAGAAAACTCACTGCACTGCCATCTGGTTATAAAAAGAGCTCCAATTGAAGATATATAATCAAAGGGGTAGTGACTATCCAGGAATGTATGCTAGACAGGCATTGATTATTTGCAGAAGGAAGGTGAAGTACAATTGTAGAAGCATGCTTTAAATGTTTCCTTTTTATTTATTTTAATTTTTTTATTGTTTAAAGTATTATAAATAGTAGTACATATGTTTCCTTTTTTTCTCTTCCTATTAACCTCCCCCGGCCTTCCCTATCCCCCAGTACATACCCTCACCTGCCTCTCCCCCGCAGTGTCTTGTATCCATTGGATATATTTATATACATGCATACTAGTCCTTCTGTTGATCTCTTACAGCCCCTCCCCTGTCACCTCCCCTGTCTTCCCACTGTAGTATGGCAGTCTGTTCATTGTTTCTTTGTTTCTGTATCTGTTTTGTTGTGTGTTTTTTCCCCCTGATTCTTTTCTTTAAAAACATCTTGCCTCTGCAGGCTAGAAATAACAAAAAGTTTGAGTCCCACTTTCAATATCTAATAGTTATGAGTTCCAGTTTCAATGTCAAACAGTTCCTTATGTGTTCACATCAGCAATGGTATCTAGATGGTAGACAAATGGTGGCAATGCAGGTCTGATCCTCTCTGGTTTGGTCCTAGGCATTCTGTAGCAATGCATAGCTGCTGACTGCTAGCATGGCAAGGCGCCATCAACGTCTTCCATCTCTGGACTGTTTTTCCTCTTTTCTTCGTGGTTGGCACAGACCTGTCAATTCATCTCTGTTGCAGGAGTCCACTTGGTCTTGGAGTTCTTTTCTGAAAGTATATAAACATATTCTCGAACAAAAGTTAATAAACGAATCTTTTCTATAAAATTGACTTGGGATCCTTTTTATTTTTTCCCAAACAAATTTTTTTGGCTTATTTTGACACCATGTGTGTTTTTCATGGGTGTCTTGCTGTTAGCCATACAAATGAAAATGAAAATTAATTTTCTTAAGTAAAAATTTTCTAGATATAATTTACTTACTGGATATTTTTCTTTATATGATATTATCCTACTATTCCCCCTT
>JAAGEH010000286.1:31392118-31421931 GCA_011751065.1 Lasiurus cinereus | reverse complement strand
AGAGAGGAAGGGAAAGGGAGAGTGAGAAACATCAATCAGCTGCCTCCTGCACACCCCCCTACTGGGCATGTGCCTACAACCAAGATACATGCCCTTGACAGAATTGAACCTCGGACCTTTCAGGCCTCAGGCTGATGCTCTATTCACTGAGCCAAATTGGTTTCGGCCTCCCTTTTGTGATTCATGGAGACTTTTGTAAAATTTTTTAATGCAATCTTGATAACTTTAAATTTTAATTTTTTGCACACAAATATGCCTGCTTTATGTTCATTGCATGTTAAGCAATTTTACTATGAGATGAACTGCCAATAGAAATTTTAGTTAATACTTTAGAAACAGCTTTTTGTCCAGTACAATTAGATTTTCTTAGATATTCACTTATTTCAATTAGCCAATTTAAATTAATCTGAAAACTTGATTACTCTTTTACTATCAAATTTAATACTCTACCAATCTTAGATTACTCTGTAAATATTAGTGGAAAGGTTTATTTGTATTATTGAGTAGGCCCTGAGCATTCCTGGTGCTAGGCTGAATTTAGATATAGGGTAGCTGCTGTCAGACAAGTTTCTGTCTGTTACCTGGGTCCCGATCTGTGCTGAATGTGGGAAGCAAGGTACCCATGGGGGCAGGAGACCTCCCTCAGAAGGGGTGAGGGTTTAGGCCCCTGCAAGGTTGGGTGGGTGAGGGTCTGTGTCCCACCTTTGTTGACCCCCAAGTTCTCTCCTGATGGCCCCTCTGCACCAGTGCCTGTGTAAGGTTATTTCTTCCCGGAGGAATCTTACCTGTCTCTGGCTAACCAGTCATCCTCTGGTGCCAAGCAGGGTGTTGTGAGGTTCAGTTTTGTCTCCTTGGTAGCCTATGCCACCGTGCCCAGCACCTGCTTTGGGATCCTCTCGCCTGCTGGCCCTGTCACTAATCACATATCTCAGAGAACTCAGGTTCCTTCTCCAGGGAGGGCTTAGCTCATACCATTGGGCAAGAGACAGATCCATTATATCAGCCACCTAGAGGCTTCAACCTCAGCGTGAATGGAAAGCTCAGACCTAGCTGAGGGCCATTGGGTTGTGAGAAGAGGGTCCCTCTTGGCAAAAAAGGTAAGAGGGGCCAGTATAGAATGCTCAAGTGCCTTCTCAGTACCTTAATTTCTTCTGAAAGGGATTAAATCCTTTCATGTCCTCTTTTAAATTGCTGCCAAACATTCAAAGAATTAGTTTGTATTTTTGTTTGGGATAATTGTACAATATGCTGTTGTGAACTATCAAGAATTATACAGACATTATACTATAATATCATGCAAGAATATTCTTTGCCCCAGGCCATGGAAATTCAATTTCAAACTGGCTGTCAATTTCCTTTTGTAACTTTTTATAAACTTTTTCAGAGGCAAAAACACAGATTACTTACTTTTGCTCAAGAGGCCAAATACATTGACTTTCAATTAAAATCCTTAAGATATTTGAAGAAAACTTCTCTTTATTTCCTTCCAAAATAATTTTCAGGCTACAGAATTTCATTTAAAAATCTTTGTCACATGAAACAATTACTCTTAAGGTTATGGTGACCACAGTATGGATTACATTTAATATTGTATTATAATAATTTTTTAACTTTTATTTTTTACATATGTCCTTATTCTCCCATTACTACCCACCCCCACTCATGCCCCCTCCCTGCCCATTGTCTGTGCCCAATGATTAGGTTCATATGCATGTACACAAGTCTTTCAGTTGATCTCTCCCCCTTACTCCCACTGACCCCCACCTTCCCCAAGGTTTGATGTTTTGATAGATGTTTCTCAGTCTCTGGATCTGACCTTGTTCATCAGTCTATATCATTCATTATATTCCACAGATGAGTGAGATCACGTGATATTTATCTTGCTCTGCCTGGCTTATTTCACTAAGCATAATGCTTTCCATCTCCATCCATGTTCTTGCAAATGGTAGGATATCCTTCTTTTTTTACCACAGAGTAGTATTCCACTGTGTAGATGTACCACAGTTTTTTAATCCATTCATCTGCTGATGGGCACTTAGGCTGTTTCTAAATCAGCTATGGTGAATTGTGCTGCTGTGATCATAGGGGTGCATATATCCTTTCTGATTGGTGTTTCTAATTTCTTGGGATATATTCCTAGAAGTGGGATCACTGAGTCAAATGGAAGTTCCATTCTTAGTTTTTTGAGGAAACTCCATACTGTTCACCACAGTGGCTGTACTAGTCTGCATTCCCACCAGCAGTGCAAAAGAAATCCTTTTCCTCTACATCCTCACCAACACTTGTCATTTGTAGATTTGTGGATAATAGGCATTCTGACAAGTGTGAGATGGTACCACATTGTTGTTTTCATTTGCATCTCTCTGATGATTAGTGACTTTCAGCAGGTTTTCATGTCTCTTGGCCTTCTTACTGTCTTCTTTTGAGAAGTTCCTATTTAGATCAGTTGCCCATTTTTTGATTGTGTTGTTCATCTTCTTTTTGTGAAGTTTTAGTTGTTCTCTGTAAATGTTGAAGATTAAACCCTTATCATTGATATCATTGGTAAATATGTTCTCCCATGCAGTGGGCTTTCTTGTTGTTTTCTTGATAGTTTTCTTTGTTGTTCAAAAGATTTTTATTTTGAAGTAGTCCTATTTGTTTATTTTTTTCTTTAGTTTCCATTGCCCTAGGAGCAGTACCAGTGAAGAACTTCCTTCAGCATATGTTGAAGATTTTGCCACCTGTGGATTCCTCTAGTATATTTATGGTTTCCCATCTTAGATTTAAGTCCTTTATCCTTTTTGAGTTTATTTTAGTGTATGTTGTAAGTTGGTGGTTTTGTTTCTTTTTTTTTTTCATGTATCAGTCCAGTTTTCCCAACACTATTTGTTGAAGAGACTCTCTTCATTCCATTGTACGTTCATGCCTCCTTTATCAAATATTAATTGGGAATAGTGGTTTGGGTTGATTTCAGGGTTCTCTATTCTATTCCATTGATCTATGTGTCTGTTCTTATGCCAGTACCAGGTAGTTTAGAGAACAGTGACTTTGTAATATGGCTTGAAATCTGATATTGAGATCCCACCTACTTTATTCTTTTTTCTAAGGATTGCAGCACCTATTCAGGGTCTTTTTTTCTTCCAGATGAATTTTTGGAAAGTTCATTCTAGGTCTGTGTAGTATGCCTTTGGTATTTTAATGGAGATTGCACTGGATTTATAGATTGCTTTGAGTAGAATGGACATTTCGATGATGTTGATTCTACCAATCCATGAACATGGTATGTTCTTCCATCTGTTTATGTCTTCCTTTATCTCTTTTTTCAGTGTCATGTCATTTTCTGCATATAGGTCTTTTACCTCCTTAGTTAAGTTTATTCCTAGGTATCTTAAATTTTTTGGTGCAATGGTAAATGGGATCGCTGTTTTAGTCTCTCTTTCTGTAAGTTCATTATTGGTATATAAAAATGCCATAGCTTTTTTGGTGTTAATTTTTTATCCTGCTACATTGCTGAATTCATTTATTAAGTCTAATAATTTTTTGATGGAGTCTTTAGGGTTTTCTATGTAAAGTATCATGTCATCTGTAAATAAGGTCAGTTTTACTTCTTCTTTTCCTATTTAGATTCCTTTTGTTTCTTTTTCTTCTTGTAGCAATGACGAATACTTCCAGCACTATGTAGAACAGGAGTGGTGAGAGTGGGCATCCCTGTCTGGTTCCTGATTTTAGGGACATGGTTTTGGGTTTTGCCCATTGAGTATGATGTTGGCTGTGGGTTTGTCATATATGAGTCTTATTATGTTGAGGTATGATCCTTCTATTCCCACCTTGCTGACAGTTTTTATTAAGAAAGGGTGTTGGATTTTGTCGAATGCTTTTTCTGCATCAATTGATATGACTATGTGATTTTTATCTCTCAATTTGTATATGTGATTTATCACGTTTATTGATTTGCAAATATTGTACTATCCTTGCATCCCTTGGATAAATCCTACTTGGTCATGGTGTATGATTTTTTTTGATGTACTGCTGGATCTGATTTGCTAAAATTTTGTTGAGGATTTTGGCATCTATGTTCATGAGAGATATTGGTCTGTAATTCTCTTTCATTGTGTTATCTTTATCTGGTTTTGGTATTTGGCTTCATAGAAGGAGTTTGAAAATGTTCCTTCTTCTTGAATTTTCTGGAATAGTTGAGGAGGATAGGTTTTAATTCTTCCATGAATGTTTGGTAAAATTCCCCCTGTGAAGTCGTCTGGTCTTGGACTTTTGTTTGTTGGAATTTTTTGATGATTGCTTCAATTTCTTCCATAGTTATCAGTGTATTGAGGTTTTCAGAATCTTCCTGAGTGAGTTTTGGAATGATGTGTTTTTCTAGGAATGTGTCCATTTCCTCTAGATTGTGTGATTCGTTAGAGTAGAGTTGTTCATAATATTTTTTAACAATCCTTTGTATTTCTGTGGGGTCTGTAGTTATTTCACCTCTCTCATTTCTGATTTTATTTGGGTCCTCTCTCTTTGCTTATTGGTGAGCCTGGGTAGAAGTTCATCAATCTTGTTTATTCTTTTGAAGAACCAGCTCTTGATTTTGTTGATCTTTTGTATTGTGTTTTTTTTGTCTCTATGTCATTCATTTCTGCTCTTTATTATTTCCTTCTTTCTGCTCACAGTGGGCTTTTCTTGTTGCTCTCTTTCTAATTCTTTGAGTTTTTGAGTTAAGTGATTCATTATCCTTTTTTCCTGTTTTCTGAGATAGGCCTGTAGAGCTATAATCTTCCCTCTCAGCACTGCTTTCATTGTGTCCCATAGCTTTTGCATTGTTGTGTTTTTATTGTCATTAATCTCCAGGAAATTTTTAATTTCTTTTTTGATCTCATTTATAACCCAATCATTGTTTAGTAACATGCTATTCAAATTCCAAGTATTTGAATTTTTTGGAATGTTTTTATTGTAGTTTATTTCTAATCTTATGCTATTGTGGTCTGAGATAATGCTTGATATGATTTCAATCTTTTTGAGTTTGGGGAGACTTTGCTTTTGACCCAGTATGTGGTCAATTTTTGAAAATGTCTCATGTGCACTTGAGAAGAATGTATATTCTATGGGTTTGGAGTGATATGTTCTGAAGGTGTCAATTAGGTACATCTGATCTAGTGAGTTATTTAGAATTGCTGTTTCTTTGCTGATTTTTTGTCTAGAGGATTTATCCAGTGATGTCAGTGGTGTATTAAAGTCCCCTTACTCTGATTGTATTTTTGTCGATCTCTCCCTTGATATCTTCCAGGAGATTTTTTATGTATTTAAGTGCTCCTGTATTAGGTGCATATATGTTTACCAGAGTTATATCTTCTTGTTGAATTGTTCCTTTTAGTATTATGTAGTGGCCTTCCTTATCTCTTGTTAAGGCCTTTACTGTGAGATCTATTTTATCACATATAAGAATCTGATAAAACAAAACCCACCCTAGCTTTTTTCTCATTTCTATTTTCCTGAAAAATGTTTTTCCATCCCTTCACTCTCAGTCTGTGCGAGTCCTTTGGTCTGAGGTGAGTCTCTTATAGACAGCAAATATATGGGTCATGTTTTCTTATCCATTCAATTCCCCTATGTTTTTTGATTGGTGCACGTTATTATTGACAAGTTCATGTTTGTTTTCATATTTTTCCTTCGTGTTTGTGTTTCTTCTTGCCTTTTTCTTCTTTTTATAGCAGTCCCTTTAGCATTTCTTGCATTGTTGGCTTGGTAGTGATAAACTCTCTTAGCCCTTTTTATCTGTGAAGCTCCTGATTCCACATTCAATTTTGAATCATACTCTTGCTGGGTATAGTATTCTTGAGTTCAGATTCTTGTTTTGCATCACTTTATGTATTTCATTCCATTCCCTTCTGACCTGGTATGTTTCTGTTGAGAAATCAGTTGATATTCTAACAGGAGATCCCTTGTAGGTAACTTTCTTTCTCTCTCTGTCAACCTTTAAGATTCTTACCTTGTTGTGAGCATTTATTAATTTAATTATGATGTGTCTTGGTATTAGTCTTTTGGAGTTTAGCTTGTTCAGGACTCTGTGTTCTTCTTGGACTTGCATAGTTTTTTTCTTGCCAATATCAGGGAAGTTTTCTGTCATTATTTCTTCAAATAGATTTTTCTGTTCCTTGCTTCTCTTCCTCTCCTTCTGATATCCTTATTAAGTGAATGTTGTTTTGTTTTGTGTTGTCCCAAAGCTCCCTTAGGCTCTCTTTTTGTTTTTTAAGTATTTTTTCCAGTTGCTTCTTTGTTTGTGTGTTTTTTCCTACCTTGTCTTCTAATTCACTGATGCAGTCCTCAGCCTTTTCTAGTCTACTATCTGTGCCTTCCATTGTGTTCTTTATTGCCACTATGTCATTTTTCATCTCCTCTTGGTTTCTTTTCATGTTGGTGACATTCTCATTCAGCTCCTTATAGTTCTCATTGAGTTGTGTGTATTTGTCATCCATCCATTTAAACATCCTTAACACCATTACTCTGAATTCTTTCTCTGATAAGCTGCTGGCTTCAATTTCATCTAACTCCCTTTCTGGTGATTCCTCTTTTTCTTACCTTTGGGGATTGCTTTTTTGTCTTCCCATGTTTTCCTGTAATGTTTTAATTGTAGATCCAATTGCTATGCTACCCAAGTTTTTTGGGAGAGGGTGCTACTGGTGTATTCTCTCAGTTCTCCTGTTTTTGTTAAGATATTGTAGTTCCCTACTTGAGCTATTTGGATTCTCTTGATGTAGATCTACGAGCTTGAGCAGTCCAACTGTGGTGTCTAGAATTCCACAGCTGTGAAGGGGCGTGTCCCTATTTTTTGTGGGTTTTGCACCATTAATTGAGATCACACGTGCCCAGTGGAGACTCACAGTGGCACCAAGGACCCATCTGTTTGGGTGATGTGGTTCAGGGGGCCTACATTCTAAAGAGGCATGACTGTGGTGCCAGAGTTACAAAATCACACCTGTGGGGGCTCCCAGTGGCTCGCAGGCACTACCTAGGAAGTGGACCACCAGAAACATGCTGATGTGGGTGCGCTGTAAACATACTGATGTGGGCATGCTGTAAACGTGCCAATGTGGGTGTGCTGCAACCACACTGATGTGGACTGGAGCTCTGTCACTGAGGACGGGGAGGTTGCACTCACTGATTTGGAGGTGGAGGTTCCAGGGTCTGCGGGTCTGCAGCTGTGGCAGCAGGACTCTGGCTGGAGTGGCTGCTGGGTCACAGGGCAGCTCCAAGGCCTGTCTGGTTGGTGATGTTGATGAGTTCCCAAAGAAAGGCCATTTTCCCCTTCAAGATGACATGGGCTTCGCGCCAGAGTCCAGCAGTCTGGGGAGTGCCTGCCACAGCAGCAGTCTCCCCTTGTCCAAGAGAGCCTAGACTGCTAGCCCTTGCTGCTCCTGCAAGATTCAACTGTCCCTTACTCACTCACACATATATGACATACATCCACATACTCTCCTTTCATCCCCTCATTCACTTCCTCTCCCTCACCTCCATCTTAACAGCCACCATCTTCCACTCTCCTCCTAAATGTTACCTTTTTAAAATTTTTAATAATTTAGTTAAATATTTTAAACCTCTAGATAAAAATCCAAATATATGAAAAATTCCAATACATCTACCAGCCTCCATGATCTAAGAAACATTAATACTTTGAATTATTTGTTCCTTATTTATCTTGTTTAAAAATGAAAACATTAAAGAAACAGCCAATGTTCAAGCCTCCATCCTTCAGTCAACTGCTGTCACCACATTTCACCAAGCCTCTGGTGTCAGTGTGCATTGTTTACATGTGTATCTTTCTATTTTAATATCCCTTCACAAGATACATTATTGTTCAATTTTTTTCAATCTAAATAAATAGATACATTCACAGACCCAACTCTCTCCCTTCTCTCTCTTTCTCTCTCTCTCTCATTCTCACTCTCTAACTTTCATTTTTTTTTCTCTCTCTCTCTCTCACACATACAATTTAATACTGCTCCAAGAAATTCAGATTACCTTATGTTTATCCACTTTAACATTGTTGAATGTATCCTTTTGCAATCCACTTTTATTTTATTCAACATTATATTTTTTACATTTATACATGTTGATATATATAAATAATATTTACTGATTTTAATCACTAAATAGTATTTAATAGTATGAAAATTAAAGAGTTTGTATCCATACTGTGACTTTACTATCACAAAATCAATTCTACATTTAGCATCTCTTGCATAAATGACCTAAATGGGGATAAGAGTTCTTAAAGGAGAATAGTTTGTGAATGAGCATTAAAATCAGGCCTTCTGCAGTAACTACAGAAGGCATGAGGATGTCAGGTCCTCTAACAATTCAAAAACTCTAGCTTGGATTTAGCTAGGAAAAGAGCACCAGCAGGCAGAAGCTAAGTGGGTTGAAAATGTGGGAAATTTGGTGCATTTGTTCCACCTTTTTTTAGGACTCTTGTGATGAAGGGAAATAGAGATGAAGAAACATAAAATCTTCCCATTGGTGAAACAAAAATTCAGAAGTAGAGTGAGAACTCAAAGAAGATTAAAACATATGGCATGCAAAAGATTTTGCAGCTTTGACATCACCAAATTCTAGTTAGAGAAACCAGATTCTCAGCTTGCCTGGACTGACACATTTCTTAGATTAGGCCCAATTACCCACTACCCTGTTACCAAAGCCCTACTGCACCACCCTCCACTTTGGACTCAGTCAACTGAATTATTCAGGACAATATGATATTAACAGATGGATTTCAAGCAGTAGCTAGAAATATACTTGTACAGTTGGCCTGGAACTCTTGCAATTCTGCCATCATTATAAGAAAACCATGCCCTGTTCTATCTACTAGTCCCAAAAAAATTAGAGACATGTTGAGATGTCTCAGGAATATGAAGAGAAAGGCTGAGCGAAGTCATGCAATAATAAACCACTCCAGACACCATAGACTCCCCAACAAACCAGTACATCTGTGAGAATAAATCTTTGCTTTGTTTTAAACCAGGAATTGTGGGATTTCTATAACACAGCATTATTGTAGCTATCATAGCTGATTCTGTTCATGGATTAAAAGACTCAATAATGTAAAGATATAAATTTCTTCCAGATAATTCTCTAGACTCAGTGAAATTCCAATAAGGGCCCTAGCAAGTATCTTTAAAAAAAATATATCGTTTATTGATTTAAGAGAAGAAAGGAGAGGGGGAGAGAGAGATGAAAACATCAATTATGAGAAAGAATGATTGCTCTGCTGCCTCCTGCACGCCCCCCTCTGGGAATTGATTCCCACAACCTGAGCATGTGCCCCGAACAGAAATTGAACCATGACCTCCTGGTTCATAGGTCAACACTCAACCACTGAGCTACACTGTCTTGGCCAGGTTTCTTTTTTGTTTTTGTTATTAAAATAAATAGAATGGTTTTAAATATTCATAAAGAAATGCATAATATAAGGGAACTCAAGGCAATTTGGAAGAGGAACATAATGCAGAAAAGTTTTCTAATATGTACAAGATAAAAAGATCCATGAGAAAGTTATAATGATTAAAGCAGTAAAAAAAATAGAGAAAATGATTAAAAGGATGGAAAAGTGAGCTCAGAAATATATCTACATATGTCACTATCACCTTATTTATGACAATGTGTCAGTGAAGTTGGAGATAAAAATGATAATTTTCCACAAAAATTCCTGGGGAAGTTTATATCTATAAGGAAAAAATTAATCTTGATTTCTACATCATCCTTTACAAAACAAAAGTAAATAATCAATTCATGATTATAGATCTACTAGAAGGTGAGGAATAAAAACACAAAAAAGTCTTTTAGTTTAAAACATATGAAAAGCTCTTCTTAACCATAAACAAAGATTTAAAAAAAAAACCAAGAGTCAAAAAACATAAAATATCAAATAAAAATTTAATTATGTTAAAATTAAGAAGTTTTGTTCATGAAAAGACACTATAACAGAGTGAAAAGAGAACTAACAAAGTCCGAAAAAACATTGCAAAGCATTTATTTAAGGAAAGACTTGTCTGTAGGAAATGCAAACATCCATACAACTCATTAATACAAAGAAACTCAAACAAAGAAAAAATTGCAAAAGATTTGAACATACTTTATAAAAGAAGATATCTAAATTGTCATACACATATGAAATGAAAATAGTCAGGCAACACTTGAAAATATTTAACAGTAGTCACCAAAAAGAGGCAAATTCAAAGCACAGTGAGGTACTAGTACACACTCATAAGAATAGCTACATTAAGAAGACTGGAATGTTGAATGTTAGCAAGGATACTGAACAAAAATCCTTAACATTGCCATAAAAATGCAAACTGATAACCATTTTATAAGCTGTTTGACAGGTTCTTAAAAAGATAAACTTATATCTATACTATTATGCAGCAGTTCTGCTTTAGGTATATCTAAGATATCTCAAATAAATAAAAACTTATGTCCCCAAATGGCTCATAGAAAAATGTTTATAATAGTTCCAAACTGAAAAGTCCTCATGAATATCATAAGAAAATTAACAAGCCAATTATGGCATTCATTTGTATGATTTGATACTTCCCATGAACAAAATAGAACAAATTATTCAACAGCAGGGATGAATAAAAACACATTATGCTTAGTGAGAGAAGGCAGGCACAAAACAGTACATCCTATCTAATAAAAGTGTAATATTCAAATTAGCCACTACTCTGCTACACCCACAAACCATGCCCAACAGCCATGCCCACTAGCCAATCAGGAGCAAATATGCAAATTAACCCAAACCAAGATGGCTGTGGCCATGGAACAAGCAGGAGGAAGGCTTGAGTTTCCCCAGCAATAGAGGAAGCCAAGCTTTCCACACACCCTAGTGGACCCAGGCCTCCCCTCTGGGCTACAACGTTTCAATTATAGAAGATAAATAAATCCCAGATCCCAGGGTCTCCACTTGGGTCACCAGGGGGCATGGCTGGCCTGCAAGCCACCACAGACTCCTCACCCAGGCCACTCCATACCTCAAGAGAACACTCACCCCAATATGGGACACCCTTCAGGGCAAACTAGCTGGCCCCCACCCATGCACTGGGCCTCTATCCTATCTAAGAAAAGATTAATGTGCAGATTGACCATTACTCCAGCATACAAGATGGCTGCTCCCATGTGGTCAAAGATCCTGCCCCATATGGACACAAGATGGCCACCACAAGATGGCCAGCAGAGGAGGGCAGTTGGGAAGGACCAAGCCTGCAAGGGAGAGCAGTTGTGGACAATCAGGTCAGCAGGGGAGGGTGGTGGGAGGGACCAGACCTGGAAGATAGGGCAGTGGGGGGCAATCAAGCCTGGAGGGGAGGGCAGTTAGAGGTGACCAGGCAGGCAGAGGAGGAAAGTTGGGGGTGACTGAGCTTGCAGGGAAGGGCAGTTGCAGGGAGAGGCCCAGCCCTGCAGAAGAGGGCAGTTAGGGGCAAACAGGCTGGCATGGGAGCAGTGAGGCGTCAATCAGGCTGGGACGGGCATGGATAAGGGGTGATCAAGCTGGCAGGCAGAAGCAGTTAGAGGCAATCAGGAAGGCAGGCAGGTGAGCAGTTGGGAGCCAGCAGTCCTGGATTGTGAGAGGGATGTCCCACTATGGAGAGGGTGCAGGCTGGGCTGAGGGACACCCTCCCCACCCCCTTGCATGAATACCATGCAATAGGCCTCTAGTATAGCATAATTCTGTGTGTTTGAAGTTTCAGAATGTCAAAACTAACCAATGATTGTAAAGTAAGAATAGTAGTGGCCTCTGAAGGAGGTGCAAAAAGAATTAGCTGTAGTTATGGAAATATATATCTTTAGAGGGGAAATGGCATGGATTATATGTATGTGTATATGCATTTGTCAAATTCATCAAACTTAAGATCCATACACTTCTCTCAGAATAAATTAAACTAAGAAACCATTAGAAAAATGTAAATCAAAACTACAATGATATATCACCTTATACCTATCAAGATGGCCATCATCCAAAAGTCAACAAATAACAAGTGCTGGCAAGGATGTAGAAAAATGGGAATCCTTGTACACTGTTGATAGTATAGAGTAGGGACCCACTATGAAAAAAAGTATGGAGATTCCTCAAAAGAATAAAAATATTGCTGTCATTTAATTTCTGACCCAGAAATCAAACCAGCAATTTGAAAAGAGATATGCATACCTATATTCTTTGTAGCATTATTTAAAAGAGCCAAGATATAAAAGCATCTGGCTGTGAGGACAGCTCTGGGACTTAGGGTTTTGGAGCCCCATTGCCACTTGTTCCTCTGTAGGATTGATCATCTGAGACCAGAATGACCAGATCACAGGGGAGGTACCCACCTTCCCAGGGAGCACAGGCCATATTCCACCAGAGATTTGAAAATCCAGAGAGAAACACAAAAGCTAAAAAACAAACTAACAAACAAATAAAAACTTGTGATTCATCACGACCTACTAGAAAATAATGGACTTCTTATCAATTTGCTAGAGAAATTCACTCATACATAGAAGCCTAGGGAGAGAAGGATTCCATCAAATATCACTAACAACCAAGGCAACTCAGAAAGAAATAAAAATTATCCAAAAAATAAATTTAAAGGCATGGACATATGTGATTTAAATGACAGAGAAGTCAAGATTGCAGTTCAGAAAAAAATCACAAGATGCAAAAAACACAGATAGGCAGTTTGATGAACCCAGAAACCAAATCATTGAACAAAATGAGCACTTTACCAATTAAACTGAAACTTTAAAAAGGAACCAAATAGAAATTCTGGATATGAAATTCAATAAAAGAGATCACAAATGAATTAGTTAGTATAAAAATAGAGCTGAACAAATGGAGAAAAGAATTAGTGATATCAAAGATAGAAATTTAGAAATGACACAGAGTGGAAAAGGAGAAAGACTTGAGAATTAAAATAAAGTGAAAGGACTCTACAAGAACTATATGACTTCACCAAGAAGAGCAATCTACACCAATAATAGCCTCGGTGGTCATCACCCCCTGATGCAATGATGCCCTCACGCCTTCACAAGATGGCTGCGTGCAGCAGAGATGGGGCTTGGCAGCCACTCCTTGCAGCACCGAGGAGGCTGGTCCACATATCTCTGCCACCTTGTATGGAGGAGGTGGGTCCTGGTGGCTGCTCCTCATGGCTTCTGCCAGGGTCCCCATAGCCTTGAGCCCACCGCAGAGGCCGTACCCCCGGCTCCAGCCTACCTCTTTGGGGCAATCCATTGAGGAGCCCCAGATAGGTTGGTGGGGCCTACTTATTTGTGGCAATCGATCTTGGAATTCCCGCACTGTGAGAGGGCACAGCCAGGATGGAGGAACCCCCAAGTCACGAATATCGTGCATCAGGCCACTAGTATTAGAATAATAGGCATACCAGAAGGAGAAGAGAGGGAAAAGGGAACAAAGAAACCAATCAAACAAATAGTTGAGAACTCCCCAAACCTACAGAAAGAGTTAGATCCTTGAATCCAAGAAACAAAAAGAAAACCTAATTACCTCAATCCAAAAAGGCTTTATTCAAGGTATATTGTATTAAAATTATAAAACATAATAATAATGATGATGATGAAGAAACAATTCTCAAGGCAGTCAGGAAAAAGAAAAAAGTAACCTATAAAGAAAAGCCCATTAGGTTATCATCGAACTTCTCAGCAGAAACTCTGTGAACTAGAAGAGACTGGAACCATATAATCAAACTACTGAAAAAGTGAAGATTCCAGCCAACTATAATATGTCCATCAAAGTTATCCTATAGATATGAAGAAGAAATAAAGTCTATTCCAGACAACCATAGCTGGTTTGGCTCTGTGGATAGAGCATCAGTCTGTGGACTGAAGGGTCCCAGGTTCAACTCCAGTCAAGGGCACATGCCCAGATTGCAGGCTCAATCCCCAGTAGGGGGCATGCAGAGGGAACTGATTAATGATTCTCTCTCATCATAGCTGTTTCATCTCTCTCTCCCTCTTCTTTCTCTCTGAAATCAATAAAAATATAAAATTAACTTACATTAAATTAAATTAAATACTATCTGAGACATACAGAAGCTGAGAGAATTTATCACCAGGAGATCACCATTGCAGGAAATACTTATTCTTTGTTAGTGTCTTTTCTTACTGGTATCAAAGAGATGTGCCTTACTGATTGTTGGTTTTCATCACCTCTCCACCTAGTGTCTACTAAGGTTTCTGACCTTACCTGTTTTCCATCAAAAGGTCCTATGCCACTTTTTGCCACAGCCTCCTATTACTGTAACTCTGAGACACTTTTATGTCCACTGAATTCTCATCATCACAGAAAAAGTCTAATGTTCTCCCCAAAAAAAACAGCACATAAAAAATTTAGGGATTATTCTCAAGTAGTTTTTGCCTAAATTTACCATGTAGCTATTTCATGGAGACAACTTCAGAAACATACTTAAGTTTCATTTAACTTATACCACATATTTAATCCATTTGTAAATTTCATCAACTATTTCTTCAACTACCTCTACAATTCAATGATTTCTCACAACTCATATTATTTATGTCTAAACCCTTTCATTTCACCTTGGTTAGTACAATGGAGTTCAAACTGCTTTTCTTGCTTCAACCCGTGTCATTCCTTATTCTACCCAGTATATTCTTTACAAAATTCAGAGAGTTCAAAAATGTAAGTTGAATATGCAGACTTCTGCTTCAAATCCTTTCTCTTCATACTCAGAGCAAAGTCCTTACACTGTCCCTAAATCTTATATAGCTTTATGTCATGATACTTTCTCTTGAAATTTGAACATTTTACTCACTAAGTTTTATCCACATTGAGATTTCTTATTTTTTTTAATAGACCAGTTATGCTCTTCCCTGTACTTGCTTTTTCTCATGACAAAACTTATCATCTTAAACATCATGTAGTTTACTAGTTTGTTTATTTTTTTCTCTCTCTCTGCACAAGTATAACAACTTTTGGGGAAATGTCTTGGTCAGCTAAAGCTACTGTAACAAATGTAGTGCCAACTGATGGCTTAAACATTTATTTCTCATAGTTTTTGGAAGCTGGGAAGTCTAACATGAAGGTTCCAACAGACTTGGTCTCTGATAAAAATCCACTTTCTGGTACATAGATGGCCATCCTCTTATTGTATACTCATAGGACAGAAGGAGCAAGGTATCTCTTTGTGGGCTATTTTATAAGGCCACTCATCCTATACATGAGGGCAGAGTGGATGACCTAATCACATTCTATCATGTTGGGGTTAGGCTTTCAAGATATGAATTAAGGAGGCACATTTATTCAATTCATAACAGAGAATAAATTGTTTTAATACATTTTGTTCACCATTATATCGCCAGAGTTCAGAGGAGTGACTGCATATAGTAGGTTCTCTATAAATATCTGTTGAATTAAACACACACACACACACACACACACACACACACACACACACACACACACAGACAATGAAATAAAAATACTGAGTCAGAGGTGGAACTAGAATTATCCTAGCCTCTTGTAAAGGCTGTGTAGCACAAGGGTTTGCATCCTGGCTCTATTACTTTGTGCCCTTGATGTACTGCCATCCCTGCAATCTCTGAAAAGCCTTTAGGATCCTCTTCCCTTTTCTTGTAGGATGACACATACTCATAGCCACAGGGTCCTATAGTTTCATCCTGTAGAATCCCAGAAATCCAACAGTCTTCCTTCATTTTGTCTTGTTACTGTTACCTTTAGTCCAAGCTGGCAGTGTTTCTGTTGATATAACCCAATTTCTATTCCTGGATCCTGCCAAGAGATATCTTTTCATCTATAAATCATATCCATAATCTCTCTACCAAATGTCTTTCCAGCTGCACCCCTGGTATTCTCTCAAAACACCTTCTCAAATCTTGAGTATGAATAAGCTGAAAATTTCCAAATTTTCACATCCATTTCACTTAACATTTTTTTTTCCAATTTACCTCGTTCTTCTTGCATTTTACTATAAGCAGCAAGGAGAAATCAAGCCACACCTTTAATACTTGATTTTTTAAAAAGACATCTCCTTAACTAAATTTTCAAGTTTATCACTTTTAACTTCTTTCTACAAAATACTAGAATCAAATTCTTTGCCATTTTATAACAAGGATCACTTTTCTTCCAGTTTCTAGTAATATATTCTTTTTTTAAAATATATTTTATTGATTTTTTTTTTTACAGAGAGGAAGGGAGAAAGTCAGAAACATCAGTGAGAGAGAGACATTGATCAGCCACCTCCTGCACGCCCCACAGTGAGATGTGCCTGTGCCTGGAAGCAAGGTACATACCCCCGACCGGAATCGAACCCGGGACCTTTCAGTCCGCAAGCCGACGCTCTATCCACTGAGCCAAACCGGTCTCAGCTCTAATAACATATTCTTCATTTCTGTCTGAGGCCTCATGAGATTCACTTTTATTGTCCATATTCCTAATAGTGGTCACCTCAAGATAATTTAGGTTCTTTCTAGCATGGACCTCAGAACTCTTTCAGCCTCTGACCATTAGGCAACTCCAAAGCCACTTTTGGTACATTTTACAGCAGCACCTTACTTTACATTTCCCAAATCTGTGTGATTAAGAGTTCTCCCAAGAAAGAGAACCAACACAATATTTATGTATATGGAAATATCTCTTTTATGAAATTGGCTCAAGTGATTCTGCGGACTGGCCAATCCAAAATCTGCCTGTGAGATAGCAAGCTGGAGACGCAGGAAAGAGCCAATACTATAGTTCAAGTCTGAAGGTCAAGGAGCCAATAATTCAGCTCAAGTTTGAAGACTGCTGCAGAATTTTGTGTTGCTCAGGTTAAGTCAGTCTTTTGTGCTATTCAGGACTTCAAGTGATTGGGTGACAGCCATTCACATTACAGAGAGCAATCTGCTTTATTCAAGCCCATTGATTTAAATATTAATCTCAGATAAAAACAGACTCAGAAACATCCAGAATAATGTTTAACAATATATCTGGACACCATGTCCCAATAAGCTGGCACATAAAATTAATTATCACTTATGAAAACATATAAAATAAAAAAAGAATATCCATAACACTTAGAGTCTTTGTTTCTGCAACTGATCATCTGAATATAGTTGATATTCAAAACTATGTTTTATTACTATACATCAAATCAAACCAATAAAAGTATTTGGAGAGGGTTGTTTGGATGCAAAGTCATAGGTATTTTAAAAACTTCTCTAGGAGATTTATTTTTATTTTTTTTCTGTTGATTAAAGTATTACATATGTGTCCTTATCCCCTCTTTGCTCCCACATCACCCCCCACTCATGCCCTCACACTCCTGGCATTTGTGTCCATTGATTAGGCTTATATGCATGCATACAAGTCCTTTGGTTGATCTCTCTCCTGCACCCTCACCCTTCCCTACCTTTCCTCTGAGTTTGACAGTCTGATCAATGCTTCTCTGTCACTAGATCTATTTTTGTTCATCAGTGTATATTCTTCATTATAGTCCACAAATGAGTGAGATCAAGTGATATTTATCTTTCTCTGGCTTATTTCACTTAGCATAATGTTCTCAGTTCCATCCATGCTGTTGCAAATGATAAGAATTACTTCTTTTTTACCTCAGCATAGTATTCCATTGTGTAGAGGTACTATTGTTTTTTAATCCACTCATCTGCTGATGGGCACTTAGGCTGTTTCCAAATATTAGCTATTGTAAATTGTGCTCCTAGAACATAGGGGTACATATTCTGATTGATTGGTGTTTCTATTTTCTTGGGATATATTCCTAGAAGTGGGATCACTGGATAATAGGAGTTCCATTTTTAGTTTTTTGAGAAAACTCCATACTGTTTTTCACACTGCCTGCACCAGTGTGCATTCCTACCAGCAGTGTACAAGGGTTTCTCTTTCCCCCTATCCTCACTAATACTTGTGGTTTGTTGATTTGTTGATGATAGCCATTCTGAGAGGTGTAAGATACTTCACTGTCGTTTTTATTTTCATCTCTCAGATGATTAGTGACTTTGAACATGTTTTCATATGTCTCTTGGCCTTCCTTATGTCCTCTTTCAAAGTTCCTATTTAGGTCCATTGCCCATTTTTTTATTGGATTGTTTATCTCTCTTTTATTTAACTTGTACGAGTTCCTTGTAATTGTTGGAGATTAAACCCTTATTAATCATAACATTGGCAAATATGTTCTACCATTCAGTGGGCTTTTTTTTTGTTGTTGATGGTTTCTTTTGCTGAACAGAAGCTTTATATTTTGATATAGTCCAATTTGTTTATTTTCTCTTTGGTTTCCATTGCCCTAGGAGCTGAATCAATTAGTAAAGATATTGCTTGAGCATATGTCTGAGATTTTGCTAACTGTGGATTCCTCTAATGTTCCTATGGTTTCTCGTCTTATGTTTAAATCCTGTATCCATTTTGAGTTTATATTTTGTGTATAGTGTAAATTGCTGGTTTAGTTTCTTTTTTTTTCATATATCTGTCCAATTTTCCCAATACCATTTATTAAAGAGACTGTCTTTATTCCATTGTATGTTCATGCCTCCTTTGTCAAAGATTAATTGGGCATAGTGATTTGGGTCCATTTCTGGGTTCTCTATTGTACTTCATTATCTATATGTCTGTTCTTGTGCCAGTACCCAGCAGGTTTTAGAACAGTGGCTTTGTAATATGGCTTGACATCTGGTATTGAGGTCTCTTGTACTTTGATCTTCTTTCTTAGGATTGCTGCAGTTTTGGGGGTCTTATTTTATTCCAGATGAATTTTTGGAATAAAATATGTCAATGGTATTTTAAAGAGGGGAACACTGAATCTAAAGATTGCTTTGGGTAATGTGGACATTTTAATGACATTGATTCTACCAATCCATGAACACGGTATGTTCTTCCATCAGTTTATGTCTTCCTCTATCTCTTTTTTCAGTGTCCTGTAGTTTTATGAGTACAGGTCTTTTACCTCCTTAGTTAAGTTTATTCCTAGGTATCTTAATTTTTTGGTGCTATGATAAATGGAATTGTGTGCTTTTTAATCTCTATTTCTGTGAAGTCACTATTGGTGAATAAAAATGCCATAGATTTCTTGGTGTTAATTTTGTATCCTGCTACATTGCCAAATTCCTTTATTAAGTCTAATAATTTTTTGATGGACTCTTTAGGGTTTTCTATGTACAGTATCATGTCATCTGCAAATAATGACAGTTTTATGTCTTCATTTCCAATTTGGATACCTTTTATTTCTTCTTCATGTCTAATTGCTATGACTAGTACTTGCAGAACTATGTCGAATAGGAGTGGTGAAAGTGGGCATCACTATCTCCTTCCCATTCTTAGGTGAAATGGTTTTAGTTTTTGCCCATTGAGTATGATATTGATTGTAGGTTTGTCATATAAAGTTTTTATTATATTGGATTGCAGGTTTGTCATATAAGATTTTTATTATGTTGAGATATGATTCCTCTATTACCATTTTGCTGAGGGTTTTTATCAAGAAAGGATGTTAGATTCTGTCAATGCTTTTTCTGCAGCAATTGATATGACTGTGATTTTTGTCTCTCAATTTGTTTATGTGAGGTATCACATTTATTGATTTGTGGATATTGTACCATCCTTGCATTCCTGGAATAAATCTTACTTGGTCATGGTGTATGATCTTTCTGATGTAATGCTGCATCCGATTTGTTAGATTTTTTTTGAAGATTTTTACATCTATGTTTATGAGGGATATTGGCCTGTAATTCTCTTTCATTGTGTTTTCTTTATCTGGTTTTGATATTATAGTGATGCTGGCTTCCTGGAATGAGTTTGGAAGTGTTCCTTCCTTGTCAATTTTTTGGAATAGTTTGAGAAGGATAGGTTTTAGTTCTCCCTAGAATGTTTGGTAAAACTCGCTTGTGAAGCCATCTGGCCCCAGACTATTGTTTGCTGGAAGCTTTTTGATGATTGCTTCAATTTTTCCTTAGTTTTTGGCCTGTTGAGATTCATAGATTCTTACTTATTGAGTTTTGGAAGATAGTATTTTTCTAGGAATATATCCATTTCCTCTAGGTTGTCTATTTTGTTAGAATAGAGTTGTTCATAGTGTTTTTTTAGCAATCCTATGTATTTCTGTGAGGTCTACTGTTATTTCTCTTTTTTCATTTCTGATTTTGTCTATTTGGGTCCTCTTTCTTTGCTTATTGGTGAGCCTGGCTAGAGGTTCATCAATTTTGTTTATCCTTTCAAAGAATTAGCTCTTGGTTCATTGATCTTTTGTATTATTATTTTTTTGTTGTTGTTCGCTATGTCATTTATTTTTGCTCTGATCTTTATTATCTCCTGCTCACTATTGGCTTTTCTTGTTGCTCTCTTTCTAATTCTTTAAGTTTCAGAGTTAGATAATTTGTTATCATTTCTTCTTGATTTTTTAGGTAGGCCTGTAGAGTTATAAACTTCCCTCTCAAGACTGCTTTCACTGTGTCCCATCGATTTTGAATTGTTGTGTTTTCATTGTCATTCTTTTCAAGGATACTTTTAATTTCCTCTTTGATCTATTTGATAACCCACTAATTGCTTAATAGCATACTATTCAGCTTCCAAGTGTTTGAATATTTTTTATTGTAGTTTTTTTTTCTAATATTATGCCATTGTGATCAGAAGATGCTTGGCATGATTTCAATCTTCTTAAATTTGGAGAGACTTTGCCTGTGACCCAATATGTGTTGTACCTTTGAAAATGCTCCATGTGCACTTGAGAAGAATATATATATATTCCTTGACTTTGGGATAAAATGTTCTGAAGATGTCAATTAATTCCATCTGATCCAGTGAATCATTTAGGATTGCTGTTTCTTTTTTGATTTTTTGTCTAGAGGATTTATCCAGTGATGTCAGTGGAGTATTAAAGTCCCTACTATGATTCTATTGTTGTGGATCCCTCCCTTGATATTTTCTAGGAGTTAGTTTGTTTGTTTGTTTGGTAGTGTTGCTGTAGAGACTATTCTTGAATTCAATCCTTTACTTTGCATCACTTTGTAGATTTCCTTCCATTCCTTTAAAGCCTGATGTGTTCATGTTGAGAAATGGCCATATGAGGTTGCTGCTGTAGTGCTAATATGATATTGAAACTAATATAATATTGAATGTCAACTGTAATTAATGTTATTAATTGTCCTATTTCTTCAATCAAAAATGTGTGTATGCCTGCAAACTTGGGAAGGGACAGTCTGGATCTAGGAAATGAGGGGTTCCATGTAGAGAGCAGACTATGTCTTAAAACACCCTGTGACAGTCAAGAGAACCAGACGTTCTTGGGAAAAAAAACATGAAGTTAGGGGTGAGCCCTTCTTCTTGAAAATAAGAGAAAGAAGAAATTTAGAAGTACCACCAAAGTCTGTTTATCACTCTAATCTAGATTACGAATATTGTCCTTTAACAGGAGAAAAGAAAGGGCACTTCAAATGTATGGGCGATATACATGGTAAGATTGGTTCAAAATTATTTTGTCCATAAAACTAAAAGTATATGATGAATCAGATATTGGTTCTTAAATGATACTAATAAGTAAAAAAGGCATATATATCCCATGACCTTTCCCAATATAGTTTAAGTTTACACATTTACCTGATTCTGTATGCTTCCCTCTTTTTGATTCCAAATATAAGTGAGATCATACAGTATTTGATTAACTCTGTTTGACATTTCATTTAGCATAATACCCCAAAGATAAATTCATGCTGTCACAAATGATTGGATTTCTTTCATTATTATGGTAGAATAATATTTTTATTGATTTTTTATACATATCACCCCATTTTCCCCCTCCCTCCAAGGCATACCCCAACCCCCCCAGTGTCTATGTTCATTGGTTATGCTTATATGCATGCATACAAGTCCTTTGATTGATCTCTTATGTACCTCACCTAACCTTAATCTTACTGCTGTAATTTCAAAGTCTGTTTCATGCTTTACTGCCTCTGTATCTATCCTTTTGTTCATCAGTTTACAGTGTTCTTTATAATCCAATAATGAGTGAGATCATGTGATGCTTCTCCTTTATTGCCTGGCTTATTTCACTAAGCAAAAGGCTCTCCAGTTCGAACCAGGTTGCTGCAAATGGTAAGAATTCCTTCTTTTTAATGGCAGCATAGAATTTCATTGTGTAGATGTACCATAGTTTTCTGATCCAGTCATCTGCTGACAAGCACCTAGGCTGTTTCCAAATTGTAGCTATTGTAAATTGTGCTGCTATGAATATAGGGGTGCATAAATCCTTTCTGACTGGTGTTTGTGGTTTCTTAGGATAAATTCTTAAGAGTGGGATTACAGGGTCAAATGGGAGATCTATTTTTAATTTTTTGAGGAAACTGCATACTGTTCTCCACAGTGGCTGAATCAGTCTGCATTCCCACAAACAGTGAACAAGGGTTCCTTTTTCTCCGCATCCACGCCAACACTTGTCTTTTGTTGATTTGTTGATGATTGCCATTCTGACAGGTGTAAGATGGTATTGCATTGTCGTTTTGATTTGCATCTCTCTGATGATTAGTGACTTTGAACATGTTTTCATGTGTCTCTTGGCCTTCCTTCTGTCATCTTTCGAAAAGGTTTGTTGTTTTGTTGATGGTTTCTTTTGCTGTGCAAAAGCTTTTTATTTTGATGTAGTCCCATTTGTTTATTTTTTCTTTAGCTTCCATTGCCTTTGGAGCAGTATCAGTGAAGACGTTCTTTCGGCATATATCTGAGATTGTGCTGCCTGTGGAGTCCTCTAGTATTTTTATGGTTTCCCTTCTAATGTTTAAGTCCTGTATCCCTTTTGAGTTTATTTTTGTATTTGGTGTAAGTTGGTGGTCCAGTTTCATTTTTTTGCATGTATCTGTCCAATTTTCCCAACACCATTTATTGAAGAGGCTATCTTGGCTCCATTGAATGTTCATGCCTACTTTGTCAAATATTAGTTGAGCATAGTAGTTTGGGTGGATGTCTGGGTTCTCTATTCTATTCCATTGGTCTATATGTCTGTTCTTGTGCCAGTACCAGGCTGTTTTGAGAAAAATTGCTTTGTAATATACCTTTAAATCTGGTATTGAGATCCCATCTACTTTATTCTTCTTTCTCAGAATTGCTGTGGCTATTCGTGGTCTTTTTTTGTTCCAGATGAATCTATGAAGAATTCTTTCTAGGGCTTTGAAATATTTCGTTGGTATTATAATGGGTAGTGCATTGAATCTATAGATTGCTTTGGGTAGTATGGACATTTTAATGATGTTGATTCTCCCAATCCATGAGCATGGTAAGCTCTTCCATCTGATAACATCTTCCTCTATCACTTTTTTCAGTGTCCTGTAGTTTTCTACATATAGGTCTTTTACCTTTTTTAGTTAGGTTTATTCCTAGGTATCTTAATTTTTTTTTTGGTGCGATGGTAAATGAGGTTGCTTTTTTAGTCTCTCTTTCTGTAATTTCACCATCAGTGTATAGAAATGCCACAGACTTCCTAGCATTAATTTTGTATCCTGCTATATTGCCGAATTCATTATTTAAGTCAATTAGTTTTGGAATGGAGTCCTTTGGGTTTTTTGTGTACAGTATCATGTCATCTGCAAATAAGGACAGCTTTACTTCTTCTTTTCCAATTTGGATGCCTTTTATTTCTTCTTCTTGTCTAATTGCAATGGCTAATACTTCCAGAACTATGTCAAACAGGACAGGTGACAGTGGGCATCCCTGTCTTGTTCCTGTTCTTAGGGGAAATGGTTTTAGTTTTTGCCCATTTAGTATGATGTTAGCTGTGGGTTTATCATATATGGCTTTTATGATGTTGAGGTATGCTCCTTCTATTCCCACTTTGCTAAAAGTTTTTATCAAGAAAGGGTGTTGGATTTTGTCCAATGCTTTTTCTGCATCAGTTGATATGACTATGTGATTTTTGTCTCTCAATTTGTTTATGTGATGTATCATGTTTATTGATTTGTGGATACTTTACCATCCTTGCATTTCTGGGATGAATCCTACTTGGTCATGGTTTATGATCTTTCTGATGTACTGCTGGATCCAATTTGCTAGAATTTTGTTGAGGATTTTGGCATCTATGTTCATGAGAGATATTGGCCTATAATTCTCTTTCATTTTGTTGTCTTTATCTGGTTTTTGTATTAGGGTGATGCTGGCTTCATAGAAGGTGTTTGGAAGTGTTCCTTCTTCTTGAAGGTTTTTGAATGTATCTGAGGATGATTGTTTTTAATTCTTCCTTGAATGTTTTGTAAAACTCTCCTGTGTAACCATCTGGTCTTGGACTTTTATTTGCTGGAAGCTTTTTGATGACTACTTCAATTTCTTCCATAGTTATTGAACTATTGAGATGTTTATATTCCTCCTCGTTGAGTTTTGGAAAGTTATATTTTTCTAGGAAAATGTATATTTCTTGCAGGTTCTCCAATTTGTTGTAATAGAGTTGTTCATAGTATTTTTTAACAATCCTTTGAATTTCCGCAGGGTCTGTTGTTATTTCTCCTCTTTCATTTCTGATTTTGTTTATTTGGGACTTCTCTCTTTCCTTCTTGGTGAGCCTGGCTAGAGGTCCATCAATCTTGTTTATCCTTTCAAAGAACCAGCTCTTGGTTTTGTTGATCTTTTGAATTGTTTCCTTGGTCTCCAAGTTGTTTATCTCCAAACTGATCTTCACTATTTCCTTCCTAATGTGTACACTGGGCTTTTCTTCTTGCTCTCATTCTAGCCCTTTGAGTTGTAGCGTTAGGTAATTTATTACCATTATTTCCTGTTTTATGCAGTAGGCTTTACGGCTATGAACTTCCCTCTCAAGACTGCTTTCAGTGTGTCCCATAAATTTTGTATTGTTATTTTGTCATTGTCATTTGTTGCCATGATGTTTTTTATTTCTTCCTTGATCTCTCTGGTTACCCAGTCATTGTTTAATAGCATGCTGTTTAGTCTCCATGTGTTTGATTTCTTTCTAGTGTTTTTATTGTAGTTGATTTCAAGTTTTATGCCACTGTGGTCTGAGAAAATGCTTGATATGATGTCTATCTTCTTAAATTTGCAGAGATTTTTCTCATGACCCAACATATGATCTATCTTTGAAAATGACCCATGTGCACTGGAGAAGAATTATATTCTGTGGCTTTGGCGTGAAATGTTCTGAAGATGTCCATTAATTCCATCTGGTCTAGTGAGTAATTTAAAATTGATGTTTCTTTGGTGATTTTTTGTTTAGAGGATTTGTCCAGTGATGACAATGGGATATTAAAGTCTCCTACTATGATTGTATTGCTGTCAATCTCTCCCTTAATACCCTTCAGGAGTTTTTTTAAGTATTTAGGTGCTCCTATATTGGGTGAGTATATGTTTACCAGAGTTATTTCTTCTTGTTAGATTGTTCCCTTTAGTATTATGAAGTGGCCTTCTTTATCTCTTGTTATGTCCTTCACTTTGAGATCTAATTTGTCAGATATAAGTATTGCAACCCCAGCTTTTTTTTTTTTCATTTCCATCTGTCTGAAATACCATCTTCCATCCCGTAACACTCAATCTGTGTGCATCTCCTTTCCTAAGGTGGGTTTCTTGTAAACAGCAGATATGTGGATCATGTTTTCTTATCAATTAATTACACTATGTTTCTTGATTGGAGCATTTAATCCATTTACATTTAAAGTTATTATTGATAGGTATTTATCTGTCGCCATTTTTAGTCTTTAGCCCAAAGTTCCTTCTTTGCACCCTATTTCTTTTTATTACAGCAGACCTTTAACATTTCTTGCATTGCTGGTTTGGTGGTAATATATTCCCTTAGTCCTTTTTTACGTGTGAAGCTTCTGATTTCACCTTCAATTTTGATTGAAAACCTTGCTGGGTACAGTATTCTTGGATTCAGACCCTTCCTTTGCATGACTTTGTATATTTCATTCCATTCCCTTCTGGCCTGATGAGTTTCTGTTGACAAATCAGTAACTAGTCAATATGGGGGTTCCTTTGTAGGTAATTTTCTGTTTCTCTCTGGCTGCTTTTAAGATTCTTACTTTGTCGTTGGTGTTTGCCAATTTAATTATAATGTGCCTTGGTGTCAGTTTTGTGGGGTTCATTTTGCTTGGGACTCTGTGAGCTTCTTGGATTTGTGTGGGCTTTTTCTTTCCTATATTGGGGAAATTTTCTGTCATTATTTCTTCAAACAGGTTCTCTAATCCTTGTTCAGTTTCTACTATTTCTGGAACCCCAGTTATGCAGATGTTGTTGGGTTTTTTTTTGTGTGTGTGTGTGTTATCCCAAAGTTCCCTTAGGCTCTCCTCTTGCTTTTTAATTTTTTTTCTAGAAGCTGCTGTACTTGCCTATTTTTTCCTACAGTGTCTTGTAGCTCACTGATGTGGTTCTCTGCTTCTTCTCGTCTATTTTGATGCTTTCTATTGAGTTCTTTAAGGCAGTGATGTCATTTTTTATTTCTTCTTGCATTTCTTCGTGCTTCTTCTTCATTTTCTCTTGGGTCTTCTTCACTTCCTCTTGGCTCTTACTCAAATTTTCGAATTTGTCTTCCATTCTTTTCATCCACCTTATGATCATTTCTCTGAACTTTTTCTCTGGCAGACTTATTTCTGCTTCTATTTCGTTTACTTCCTTTTCTGGTGATACTTGCCTATCTGTCGTATACGGGCTGTTTCTTCTTCCGCACATGGTCTTTTTTCTCTGGGTGTCTGGTTATGTAGTTCTCTCTCCTACATTGATTCAAAGGCACAAACTACAACACGACCTGGTACAGCACACAAGGCACTGAACAGAAATGTATTCACAATGTTAATAATCACCAATAAGGTGACCTCCAATGAAAGACAAATTAGGAGTAAGTAGAGAAAGAAGAAGAGGAAAATGAGGGAGAAAGAAAGGAAAGAAATGCCAAAATTAAATTGGGAGAGGGAGAAAAAATAAATAAATAAATGAACAAAAAATAAAATAAAATTTTTAAAAAAAGAAGAAGAAGAAAAAGAAAAGAGAAAGCAAAACAAAGTCAGAGAGAAAAGAAAGTGGATAAGAGAGAAAAGGGGAACAAAATATAGATGTCAGGAGAAAACTCCAATAGAACAGTCACTAATCCCAAAAAAGGCCAGCAACCAGTACCTAGAGATTAATACAAACTGCAGATAACAACTGGTATTGAGGGAGGCAAGGGAAAAGAGAGGTAAAAAACAAAGCAAGCAAAAAGTAAAATAAAACAAGTAGAAAAAGCTAAAACAATCTCACGAAAAAGTACCAAAAATCGATATAATCACCGTTCAGGCAAATAGCAACAAAAGGACAAAAAGAATAAACAACTTTTTGGCTCGTGAAGACAAGAAGAGAGAAGTTTGTATGGACTTGTAGTAGGGGATTTGAAATTAGATATATAAGTGGGGTGAAATTTTAACCAGGTTAAGAGAAAGAATAGGGAGAATCTAAAGTTGGAAAAGGAAAGAGAAACAAGACAACAAAATGGGGAAAGTTAGGAGGAAAGTGTTGGCATAAAGATAGAGTTGAGTTGGAGTAAAATTATGCTAAAGGAAAGATGAAAATAGAATGTAGAACTCTAATCCTGAAGTAAAATAAAGAGAAAACAAAATGACACTTGTTTTTTTTCCAAAAAGATAAAATACTAGTAGTAATAATACTAGTTGAAAACAAAAATGTAATAATTAAAAAAGTAAAATCAATTGAGGTAGAACGAAAAATATAGTTTTTTAATTAAAATATGTAAAAATGAAAAATAAAAAAAATTTTAAAGAAAAAGAAAAAAATATAGAATGGTCATTCACTTCTACTATTATTCTGCTTGGCACTCCTGTTTCCCAGTAGGGAGGGTATTGGAATTCCCTGTGTTCCACTGTTGGTATTTTAATCTCTTTATTCTTTTGTGGTTATGCAAAAGTCAATTTGTACGTCATCCACTGGGTGGCAGTTTTTTGGAATTGACCTCTGAGACAAAGCACAGGACCTCTCTAGGCTGTGCTCAGATCCTGTTACTCTGTGGTTCTCAAAACCGGTTTGTGGGGATTTTGCAGCCGGGACACTGTAATATCTCCCAGGCTGTCCCTCTGCCTCAGATAAAAACGAGTCATTTTCCAGAGCTCCCCTCTGTCAACAGCTCTGAGAGTTTGCCTCCACACTTAGGGATCACGCCTTGCCCCACCTCCATGGACCTCTCCAGAGGCAGCTTTCCCGCAGCCTGGTTCCCACAGTGTGTGCATCTCTGTTCTGTGGGGCAGGAGATCTTACTTTATCCCAGGCGAAATCTGACCTTTCTGTGTGCCGTGTGAATCTCCTCTGAGTCTGCGTGTCTGTGCCGATTGAAGAGCGATGTTCTGGGTCCCCGGCTGTTTGGTGGGTGTTTCAGCCAGCCGCTGCTTTCAGACTGCTGTCGACATCCACCTCCCTCTGCAAGATGGTGCGGTCTTCATTTTCGTGCTGGTGGCTCTGGCAGACAAAAACCCCATGACAGTGGGGCTGCCTGGCCAGGAGAGCCCCATCCAGCAGTTCCCCGCCTTCTCCTGCACAGGTCTTCCTGTCGTAGGTCTCACACACCCATCAGTAATATTCTATTGTATATTATCTAGAGGCCCAGTGCACAAAATTTGTGCACAGAGGGTGGAGTGGTCCCTCAGCTCAGCCTGCATCCTCTCACAATCCAGATCCCTTAGGAGATGTTGGGCCTAAACTGGCATCAGACATCCCTCTCACAATCCAGGATGCTGCATGTATCAGTGATCATACTTTTCATACAGGTGAAAGGCATCTTGCTGTTGTATGGGTAGCTACAGTTTTTTTACCTACTTTTATAAAAAGTAGTGTATAACATGATCCTTCTGAAGCAGTAGTACTATTTTCCCTATCTTATGGGTGGAAAAACTGAAGCAGAGAGAAGTTAAGAAATAAGCTTTGTCATACAGTTTCAAGTGTCAGAATCAAGATTGACCACAAAATGTGCAAGCCAGAGTCATGCATGTCATTGCTGCAACATCCTGATTTTCAGTGTTAGAGTAGCCTTGACAGGTTTTAATTTTTAAATCTATGAGACTATTCCCAATATATAGGGTAGGGTTCCTTGGCCTGGCCAGTGATCAGAGCTGATCTGTGGGGTGACCAGCAGGCAGAACCATTGAGGGTCCCCCCTGGCACCTGCCTTAGCCTGCTGGCCAGCCCTGCTCCCTGATCACTGCCATAGCTCACCTCCCTCTCCGGGGGCAGATGTTCAACACAGGAGCTGCCCCTGGTGATCAGTGTGCACCATAGAGACTGGTCGTTCTGTCAGTCATTCCACTATTTGGTCAATTTGCATATTAGGATTTTATTATATAGGATGCTGGATGCTACATCTTCTTTATCCAGTCATCCATTCACAGGCAGGTTAGTTCTGTCTTGACTCTTGTTAATAATGCTGCAGTAAACGTGGGAATGCAAATTTTCCTTTGATACTGTATTCCTTCTTTTTAGATATATATACCCAGAAGTGAGAATGCTGGATCACACGTAATTTAATTTGTAATTTTTGAGGACCTCCATATTGTTTTCCATGTGGCTGAATCAATTTACATTTTCACCAAGAATGCACAGAGGGCCAAATGGTAGTTAGCAGGGGCTGGAAAATGAGAAAAAAGGAGAAATGTTGGTCAAGAGAAAAATTTCTAGAAAAAATGGGGATCTAATCACAGTGTTTTAAATATATTTTATACTTGAAAGTTGTTCAGAGAGTAGATTTTAAATTTTCTCACCACACAAATGAAATGTTATTGTGTGATATGAAGCAGGTATTAGCTAATGCTACTAAGGTGGTAATTATATTGTAATGTGTGTGTGTGTGTGTGTGTGTGTGTGTGTG
>JAAGEH010000286.1:31331517-31392018 GCA_011751065.1 Lasiurus cinereus | reverse complement strand
TATATATATATATATATATATATATATATATATATATATGAAATCAACATGCTGTGTATCTTAAATTTCCATGAGGTTATATACCAATTATATCTCAATAGAACTAGGAAAAGGGGTCAACCTGATGCATTTAACACTATGCCATCACAATGAGTAAAGCTGATACATTACTTTCAGTGGGTAAATAATTCTGAAAGTACTTTTTGTAGGCCAAGCAAACACAGAACAGGTCTTTCTCTGTACTCTCTCTTTCCCTTCTTTCTTTCTATAAGAAATCTGGATCATATTTAACTCAAAAGTGACCTTATTTCAATAAGATGTCTTTAAGGGAGACATACCTAGTAATTAAAATGCACCTAAACCTACAGTGTTTTAATATCAAACTTTTTTCAGTAAACATGTGTAACTGTATTAGCTTTATCAATCACAAAATTAAGTCCACACAGTCCTTAAAATCCCCCTTTTCTTTCAACATTGAAAGACACATTGTCACTGTTTTGGTTTATTTGTTTGTTTGTTTTTCATTAATCTAACTAAGGCTGTGAAAATGCTCAACACATATTAAAGTTTTTCTCATGATGAGTTTCAATACCATGTATCAAATTCAATGTTGAAAGACTCATTTTTCTCCATAATGACCTTCAATCATTCTTGATTATTTTAATTTATTTAGAAAACAATTTATTAACCTGTCTTGAGAGAAATTGTATATTTCTGTTAATAGCAAATCATTCCCTGGTCAAGTATTCATGGGAGAGTTCCTTCAGCAGTAATGAGGTTATTAATAGTGCCTTGTGATACCAGTCCGATTGTCATGGTAACCATCTGATGGTGCCACTCCTGGGCCCTGAAGATTATTACATGATGATAAAGCCCCAGTTGCTGCAATAAGAAAGGCTAACTCTAAGCATTAGGTTAGCACTCACCTGTCAGCTCTGATATGATGCTCAATTCCACATTTCAGTTTCTGAGAGATTTCTCTGACAATCCTTATCTCTTCCATTCATTTTTTGGTAAAGATTCCACATTTTGTATTGGATTCATCTGTCACTCTTCTCACAAATATTTAAATGTGCACTTTATTACGTTTTCCTGAACTTTTATTTCATTTTCAATGTTATTAGAGATGCTCTAGGAACTGTGAAATATGAGGTTTCATTAGAGGAAATATTATTTTAGTCATCTTTCAGTGAAAATGTAGGTGGACTCTAAAAGCCAACATTAGCTTATAGAGAGAGAAAGATTTCCATACTCCTTCATCTCAGGAAAGTTAAGATTAACTGATGCAACTTTTTTATAGCTTAGTACATGCTAATGTTTTTTGATTTACCTGTGAATCACAGGGCAAATCTATAAAACAAAAGACCATCTTTATTCTGGCAATCCCCAAGAGCATCATGATACCAAATAAAAATAATACCAGTTTAGATTATTATTTATTTTTAACAGCTCTTTAGACAAATATTAATCCTCTATTGGTGCTGATGATTTTGCTATTAGTTATTAAGTCCTTGAATCATTTCTTTTAAAAATATTTTTTACATTTTTAATTACAGTTGACATACAATATTATATTAATTTCAGGTGTGATTAATTTCATAGTGATTAGACATTTATATAACTTGTGACTGTTAAGTCTGATAAGGGGTCATTTCTAAGTTGTGTCTTTTCAAAGACAAGTTATGATAGGTAGAGAGCAAATTAAGAATCTAACTTTTGAGTAAGCAAACGTGTGATCAGTATTATACCCTGGTAATTTAGGACCTAGACTAATCATGCTCTTTGAGATTCTGACAAAAGAAAATAGAGTTAAAAAGGCAACACTGACAATACTGCATTCACAATTACCCTACATGTAAATAATGCCAAAAATTAGCTTTGTCTATGTCACAGTTTCGCCCTCCTGTGTTGTAAAAATGCCTTCTTGTAAACAATGTAACTTTCTTTACAGTTTTCCAAGTTCAATACAAAGTGTCTTCTGTGTAAGAAGGCATAAAATTCTGGAAAACACAAATGACAAGAGGAGCAAGTTACCAATATCCTGGCAAATGGAAAATCAAGCACGAACCCAATCTTTTTACTAAAGAGATAAAATTTTAAGGCAACCACATTAGACCTGGGCCAGCTTTCTCTGAGTTGGTGCAGTACATCAAAATCAGCCTTCTTAAAGCATAGTCTGTGGTGTGTGCATTAGCATGTTGCATCTTTGTAAGTATAGTGTTAATTACAGAACATGGCACACACACTTGACAGGCTCAAATTCACCTTGATGTAATCTAGGCAATTGAAGGCTTGCTTATGCTCCAGAAGAAATTCTTTCTATTATTAGTCATTTTCAAAGATATTGATCTGTGTCCCATGAAGTAGTATCTGAGGATATTATTATACCTTAGGTTCATTCTCATAAATTGTTGCCCCAGGAGAATGAACAGAGAAAAAAAAGAGAAATTGAAGATAGAAATAAAAAGAACAGCAAAGAAACCAGAATTAAAATAGACTACAGAGATTTGAGTTAAACATAAAACAGTGATGAGTATTGTGAGAAAGTGACCTTATAACCACAATGTAGAAAAATAACATTCAGGAGATAGATCATGAATAGAGTCCTACATACTAATAGGCAAAAGACTATCTTTGCCAAGAGAACCTCTAACCTTACCAATCAAAAATAAATATTAACTTATGGCATTTGAGTTGTTTAAAATTGAAGGCATTAAGCAAAAAGGACCAAAATCCTACTGTTTTTAAAAAAATATTTCAATAGACCTAGCTGGTGTGGCAAAGTTGGTTGAGTGTCAGCCTTTTCACTAGAGTCACTGGTTCGATTCCTGATAAGGGCACAAGTTGTGGTTTCAGTCCCTAGTTATAAGCATTCATGTATTTTAATGAACTGCAAGTTAATCAACAATGTGGAAATTCAGATTTTTCAAGTGGTGCTCTGCTTCACCAGTATTTGGGAAAGGGTTTATTCTCCAGGTAACAATTTTTGATTCTGTGAAACAGAGTATTATCCTGTACTCCAGTCAGTTTCCCTGGGAAACACTTTTGCACTGAGCTTAGCTGTAGAAACCTTGTTTGGAGGTGCACCTGGGGAAGAGAAAGAAAAGAAAGGGTATGATTGGTTAAAGGATAGGTTGACCTCTGATGCAGTCTCTGCCAAACCAATAGGGAGCTCTGAAGCTGAGTCTTCAGAGTTGACCTGAATTAGAGCAGGGCCAAGACTCATCTCAGTCAGTTATTGGATGCAGGCTGTCCTTGGATGGAGGACATAACTTAAGCAAGTAACTCTTCCCAGCTGAGAAAATCCTGTTGGAGATTGCCACCTGAGGGATGTTGCTGGGAACACACTTAGCAGAGAGGATGGGGGTAAGGAGTTAACACCTTCTTTCTTGTGGAGGATGCTGGTAAACAGGTCAAATCATCTATCAGATTTGGAATATGAAATGTTATCCTATATAATAAAAGCCTAATATGCAAATTGACCGAACAGCAGAATCATCAGTTGCTATGCTGTGCACTGACCATGAGGGGGCAGACGCTCAATGCAGGAGCTGCCCCCTGATGGTCAGTGCAATCCCACAGGGGGCGCCACTCAGCCAGAAGCAGGGCTCATGGCTGGCGAGTGCAGCAGGGATGGTGGGAGCCTCTCCTGCCTCCATTACAGGCAGGCAGTAACAAGCAAGGGGTCCCAGACTGTGAGAGTCCTGGACTACAAGAGGAATGACTGTTTGCTGGCTTAGTCCTGCAGTCAGACATTCCCTAAGGAGTCCTGGACTACAAGAGGGCACAGGCTGGGCTGAGGACCACCTTCCTCCCTGCCCCCCAGTGCACAAATCTCATGCACTGGGCCTCTATTTAAGAAATAATTTTATTTGAAAGTAAATGAATTACGTAAATTCTCTTCAGGAATATCAATCTTATTGAAATATCTCAAATAACATTTAATGTTGCTTTAGTTTGAAATGATGTTAGAAGAGAATAGAAATTAGTATGAAATTGACTGTAAGAAACAAAACGTCCAACTCAAAGGGACTTAAATATTAAGATAATGTATTGACTTATATAACTGAAAATATAAAGTGTGGGGTTCAGGACTAACTTAACCTAATAATCCAACTCTATTGCCCTGTGCTTCCCTTGTTTGTATTCTTCTGGGTGGAGCAGTTGTTTTTGTTTTTTTTTACTCTCTGTGGAAGTCTTGTTTTCACATTTACCCATAATCACCAGGAAGGCTGTCTCTTACTGAAGCTTATAGTTCATAGTGAAGAGTTTGGGTTTGCATTTTATTCTAAACACAATGGGAGCAGTCGGAGAGTGTTTCCTTTAAAGTAAATTTTATTTAAGTACCTACCTTAGCCTTTAACTAGAATAAATTCAATACTTACGACACATACAGATTTCAAGTTTTGTATGTCTACAAATGCAAGACACATGTGCATATTATCAAAAACTTGTTAAACATTAGCAATGAAATATTATCCCTTCGCTATTTAGAAATAGAATAAAAGCAAACATTTTACTCGTGAAATTCATTCTTAAATAAATTACAGTCATAAAACACTGTTTTGTAAATTATCATTCTGGTTACACTTCCACTTGAGCAATGTACAATCACCTAGCTACAGCAGCAAAACAAAATGAGAAAATTAATACTTTAAATAACAGACAAAAAGTCATTCATCTGCTAAGTAGCAACAACAAAAATACTCTTTAAACTGCCTCAAAGTCAAATAAAATGGAAACAATTCACTAACAAGATTTGCATTTACATTTATATAATGTACTTTTATTTTAAAAGCTACTCCAAGAATTATAATAAACTTCCTATGAAGTTTCCATTTCAACTATAGTATAATTCTTCAATAATAGCAAAAAAAAAAATTAAAACAGAAAAAGTTCTAAATTATTTAGAAGACAAAAACATTTTTATATGTATCTGGATTGTATTAATACATTTGTAAATGTCAAAAATGCTTTAAATACACAAAACTCAAGTACAGTGGTACCTCGAGATATGAGTTTAATTCGTTCTGTAACCTTGAGGCATGGGAAGCTGTGAGACGCTCGAGTCACTGTAAACTGGTGGGTCGTGTGCAGCCGATCCAGGCGATTACTCCTATCTCAACTGTTGCTCGTATTTCAAAGCAAAAATCGCTCGCTCAACGGCTCGTATCTCAAAAATCTCGTATGTTAGGGCACTCATATCTCGAGGTACCACTGTACAATTACATAGAAGTAATGAAATCACATGCTTCAGAATAAAATTATCTAGTTATAAAAACTATCCTACAAATTATAGTTCTATCAGTCTTCTCTTTGAGCAAACAGCTTTACTAATAGCAATACTGAAAATAGGAAAAAAATAACTTTGGAAATTGACTCATTAGGAGGGGTAACATGGAGAGCGACTCGTGTCTGTTTTCAGACTATGTAGTCAGAATTCTGAATCCATTGTTTGGTGTAACATGACTTTTTATTGCCAGGGAGGGTATGGTGGGCCAGGGAAGTCTGTTGGTAAAGAGGATTCTAGGAGAGGTTTGCCCTTGTTTTCCAGAATAAGGGAAGGGTAGGGATCTTCTTGTCAGGCACTCTTCTATGACATATGACCTCTGATTGGAGAATTATGTTAACACAGAACCAATTCTGGTGAAATAACTAAATTAAAAGGAGATCCAAACAGTCTTTCTGTGTAAGGACCATCAGGACAAGCTCTTGTCTTGTGGGGCCTCCAGAAAGAACACAGAATGGGGTTGTATCAGATAGGGGGTTCAGGGTCTCATTGGGTAGCATCTGGTTCATACTGGGCTCTAAACCCTGATTGGCCAAGCCATCACAGCCTGATTTTTCTGCTTCCTCAAGAAGCAGCTTATCAAGGGGGTTTCTGATGATCTCTTCCGGCATTTCTGCCAAATATTACACTGGGAACTCTGGGACATAAATAGGACAGATTAATATAAGTTGAAATGTTCACATTTGAATTTTTTTCAATTAAGATTTGTTTTAAGTTTGCTTTATCTAGGTTTGAATTATCAAGGTTTCCCTTAACATTAGCACTCTCAACTGTTCTTATGATCATATCTCTCACAGGAAACAAGCTGGCATTGACAATGGCCAGTGATTATTTTCAATTTTTCTAAGAAATGATAACTTGAATTTTATAGGTGTCCAATTCTTCACAAGTTTGGCTGATTTATTCAGTTTCTTTGAAAATGTTCTCCTCTTTTCATGATAAATTTCCTCCAAATTGAATCTCAGGTGAAAATTTCTTTTTTTGAATGCAGTTCTGAAAGAGCTGAGTACTTTTCTAAAACTTTTGCCTCTCACTTTCTTTTTTTGTCCTTCTGGCTGCAACAAAGTTTTCTTACTTTGAAGAATTTAATATGACCTCAAAGTGTATTGATTATGCTATCTTTCAGTTAATTTAGTATACATTTGGTTTCATTTTTAAAGAGTTTTTAAGCAAATGTATTTGTTTCCCATTGCTGCTATCACAAACTACCACACATTTAGTGGCTTAAAACAACACAAATTTATTATCTCCCAGTTCTAGACATCAGATGTCCAAAAACAGTTTAGGCTAAAATTACATATCTACAAGCAGGACTATGTTCTTTCTAGAGGCCCTACATAAAAATTAATTTATTTTTCCCAGCTTTTAGAGGCTGCACACATTCTTTGACTTAATAGTCTCAATAACCTCTGCTTTGATTGTCGAATTTTCTTCTCTGATTCCGACCCTCCTGCCTCCCTTCTTGTGACTACATTGGTCCCAGCCAAATGATCCTTAATTTTATCATCTTCAAAGTCCCCTTTGCCATGCAAGGTAACATATCCATAGGTTCCAGGGATTTGCATATAGACATCCTTGGGAGGGGGGGTGCATTATTCACTATACTATACTATTTTACTCAGTCTCATTCATTATTTTCTTTAAAACATCCTCTAGGTGTCTATGTTTTGATGCATTTGTTATATTGGATGTCATGTTTTCACCATTCATGATGTCTTCTCCAAGAACAGCACATGTTCTGCAACCTGGCTTTGTCTTTCAGAGCTTGTTGCATACAACTTTCAGTTCACTCACTCTTCTTTTCTACCCTCCTGCTTCTTGTAAATGCTGTTTTCTCCTTCTCTAAAGTTCAGAATTTTCATCCAAAGTTTGTTTTAGTGCTGTTTGAAACTTTTCTTTATTCTTCTATGTTTTAAAGACTGTTTTGGTTGCAGCTACTTAAAATTGGAAATGATTTGATGCAACCTTTAAAGAATAAATGATTATTATTACATTTTCCATCAGCACAATTTGTTCTAATCATTTAGGTTTCTCTTCTTTCAGTTATTTCCTAAAAGTCTCTATTTTAAGTCCAGGTAAAGAGCTTCCCAGGTCCTTATCGATTCCTCCTAGTTTTTGTTTTTCTCATATCTTCTAAGGCTGGCTTCTATTAACCTTGACTCAAGGCCACCAAATAATTTTGTATGAATTTAAACATTTCTATGATAATGCTGTTTTTCTATCAAAAGGGCAGAAACTCCAGTGTCCAGTTCTTTGTCTCTACTTGCATAAAGTAAGGTTCTAAAGATTAAAACTTCTCCCTTCTAAGATAACTAAAAATACCATCAAATCTTACAACAACCCATAAGGATCTTGGCCTCTTCTAAGGCCTCTTATTACCATTATCAGCCCCTGACTCATTGTCTGAAGGACCAGAGTGACCCAGAATATGACAGCTATTATGGCCCAAGAGGCCTTGCCTTAGCTCCATCTGGTTGTCAGGACCCTGCTGGTCACCATGGGCTGCAGAGAATCCTGCAGGCATTACTCCCTGAACTATAACAGGAGCTTCATAACATTTCTAGGTCTTGGCTATGTCCTTCACCTGTTCCCAGGCATAGGCTGCCACCTCCGTGTCTTTGCTGTGTTCACCATACACACCATTACAGTCAACCTAAGGCAGGTGCCTGGTTTTTGTCACTCTGCTTTCCTTTCATATCTCCTATAGAGGGCACGATAGATGTACTGACTGATTCCCACACAGACCCAAGGGAAACTCGGTTATCTTGTCCTGTGCCCTCTCTCTACATAAACACTCCCATACTCATTTCTATACAACTGAAGTTTTCCCCAAATGGTTATTGCTCACCACTACTCCAGTCTGTCTCTTCTCAAATTTCAAAATAGAAAACAAAAGAATCTTTTCTTGTAGCTTTTTCTTGAGTTTCTACTTCTTTTTTCTTTTTCTCTCCTACATTTCTCCAGGTGATGGGAGAGTAGATTAATCTCTCTCTCTCCCATCTCCTCTCATTCTGTCTTGCCACTTGCCCTTTCCTTTTCTCTGTATTTAATTTTAAAGGCTCTCTCTTCTAGATCAGAGGCCATGGTGTCCTTCAACTTCCTCTAACCATATGCCTTCCCTTACTTCATCTCTGCTACATAATATATGCATGAACTAAACGTGAAGAATCAACTAGTTCTAAGCTCAGCATCTAAAAGAGCCATAGGTTTAAGGGGGTGAGCTTTGAGACCAAGGGCTTTTTCCTAAGCACCTTTTGTCCTCTCTTCCCTGAAGTGAGGAATATTATTAAAGTTTAGCCTTAATGATAAAACAGCTTAAGAGAAATATAGTTTGTAGGGGAATTAAAAGAATGTAGGTTAAGTAATTGGGATGTTGCAGTTTCCTTATTCCCATTGGAAAAAAAATTAAAAAGAAAAGAAAAACCAACACTCTCAACAAAATACCAGAAATGTCTATGTATTTCATATATTTTGACTTTTTAAAGAAATAATGATATTACTTATTTACATATGCCTATGGTTTCTAGATTTTAAATGCAAAAATATGAAGTTAGTCCTGAATGTCCTAGAAATGTCAAAAAGTAAACTAAGAAAAGTTTAGGTAAAGAAGTATTGATTTAACAAGGTAACATCCTGTGTTGTGAAATGTGTTACATAAAATACTTTATCCACAGAAATGACCAGCAAAGATATAGTAAGTACTGTCCATCATAGGTGTATTTTTAAAGTGGTAATTAATATGATGTGGATAAGTAAACCTCTAAAAATGACTAAAAACTGTTATTTAACTTTTGACTAAAAGGTATACATTATACATAAAGGGAAAACTGAATTCAGTTGTCATACTCTGATTATTATGTTTGAAATAGTCACAGTTCTTTCTCAACATCTGCAACCAAGCCAAACATTGAGAGGAATTTCATAATACTTTCCCATTCTGAATCAACTTCTGCATTGTCTTCAGGATGATCTTCCCAAATCATCATTCTGATCATGCCATCAGTGCCTTTGCTTACTGTGGCATGCCAAGTCTCTACAATCACTTCACACCCACTTATCTCATTTTCATCTTTTCCCTCTCTTGTCTATGCATACTCTTATTCAAACACATTGATCTAGCTTTTATGTCTGATAGTTGCAAGCTATTTAATTGCTTACTTGAGCTTTATCCTATAAGGCAGAGGTCACCCAGATACATTTTAGATATAAATAACTCAGCTTAGAGGAGGAAAAATGGCGGCGGAATAGACAGACGCGTCTGGATGGAGCTTTGTCACTGGGCAGAGGGAGAGAGAGCAGCTGAGAGCCGCATTGGGAGTGTTTGTTGGCAAGTTAAGAGTCAGTTATCCTCCAGGAGAAGGTGGGGGACTGCTGGATGGGGCTCTCCTGACCAGGCAGCCCCACTGCCACGGGGTTTTTCTCTGCCAGAGCCACCAGCGCGAACACGGAGACCACGCCATCTTGCAGAGGGAGGTGGATGTCGACAGCAATCTGAAAGCTGCAGCTGAAGCACCCACTGAACAGCCAGGGACCCAGAACACGGCTTTCCAATTGGCACAGACACAAGACTCAGAGAAGATCAACACAGCACAAAGAAAGGTCAGATTTCACCTGGGATAAGGTGAGGTCTCCTGTCCCAAAGAACAGAGACCCACACACTACGGGAACCAGGCTATGGGAAAGCTGCTTCTGGAGAAGTCCCCGGATGTGGGGCAGGGCTTGATCCCTAAGTGTGGAAGCAAACTCTCCAAGCTGTTGACAGAGGGGAGCTCTGGAAAACAACTCATTTTGATCTGAGGCAGAAGGACAGCCTGGGAGTTATTACAGTATCCTGGCGGCAAAATCCCCACAAACCGGTTTTGAGAACCACAGAGTAGCAGGATCTGAGCGCAGCCTAGAGAGGTCCTGTGCTGAGTCTCAGAGGTCAATTCCAAAACACTGCCACCCAGTGGATGACACACAAATTGACTCTCACATAACCACAAAAGAATAAAGAGATCAAGACATCAGCAGTGGAACACAGGGAACTGCAATACCCTCCCTACTGGGAAACAGGAGTGCCAAGCAGAACAATATTGGAAATGAATGACCATTCTATTTTTTTTTCTTTTTCTTTCTTTTTTTTTAAATTTTGTATTTTATTTTATTTTCATTTTTGCATATTTTAATTAAAAATTATTTTTTTCTTTCCTCCTCAATTGATTTTAAATTTTTAATTATTACATTTTTGTTTTCAACTAGTATTATTACTACTACTATTTTACTTTTTTGGAAAAAACAAGTGTCATTTTGTTTTCCCTTTATTTTATTTTGGGATTAGAGTTCTACATTCTATTTTCATCTTTCCTTTAGCATAATTTTACTCTATCTCAACTCTACCTTTATGCCAACACTTTCCTCCTAACTTTCCCCATTTTGTTGTCTTGTTTCTCTTTCCCTTTTCCAACTTTAGATTCTCCCAGTTCTTTATCTTTACCTAGTTAATATTTCACGCCACTTATACATCTAATTTCAAATCCCCTACTCCAAGTTCATACAAACCTCTCTCTTCTTGTCTTCCTATCCAAAAAGTTGTTTTTCTCTATGTCCTTTCCTTGCTGTTTGCCTGAATGGTTATTATATTGATTTTTTGTACTTTTTTGTAAGATTGTTTTAGCTTATCCTACTTGTTTTATTTTGCATTTTGTTTGCTTTGTTTTGGTTTGTTTTTTACCTTTCTTTTCCCTCACCTCCCTTGATACCAGTAGTTATTTGTAGTTTGTATTCATTTCCAGGTACTGGTTGCCAGCATTTGTTGGGATTAGTGACTGTTCTATTGGAGTTTTCTCCTGACATCTATATTTTGTTCCCCTTTTCTCTCTTATCCTCTTTCTTTGCTTTCTGACTTTTTTTCTCTTTCTCTTTTCTTCTTCTTCCTCTCCTTTTTATTTTTTTTATTTTACTTCTTTTGTTCATTTATTTACTTTATTTTTCCTTCCCCCAATTTGATTGTAGCACCTCTCTCTTTCTATTTCCTCATTTTCCTCTTCTTCTTTCTATACTTACCCCTAATTTGTCTTTCATTGGTGGTCACCTTATTTGTGATTATTAACATTGGAAATACATTTCTGTTCAGTGCCTTGTGTGTTATACCGGGTCGTGTTGTAGTTTCTACCTTCGAATCAATGTAGGAGAGAGAATTACATAACCGGAAACCCAGAGAAGAAACACCATGGGCAGAAGAAGAAACAGCCTGCATACAACAGAAAGGCAGGTATCACCTGAAAAAGAAGTAAATGAAATAGAAGCAGAAATAAGCTTGCAAGAGAAAGAGCTCAGAGAAATGATCATAAGGTGGAAGAAAAGAATGGAAGACAAAATTGACAATGTGAGTAAGATCCAAGAGGAAATGAAGAAGAAGCAAGAAGAAATGCAGAAGAACCTAAAAGAAATGCAGAAGAACCTAGAAGAAATGAAGAATAATAAAGGAGAAATGAAAAATGACATCACTGCTATAAAGAACCCAATAGAAAGCATCAAAAGTAGACTAGAAGAAGAAGAGGACCGCGTCAGTGAGCTGGAAGACATGGTAGGCAAAAATACCCAAATACAGCAGCTTCTAGAAAAAAAAAATTAAAGAGCAAGAGAAGAGTCTAAGGGAATTTTGGGATAACATGAAACAAAACAACATCCGAATAATTGGGGTTCCAGAAAGAGTGGAAACTAAACAAGGATTAGAGAACCTGTTTGAAGAAATAAAGACAGAAAATTTCCCCAATATAGGAAAGAAAAAGCCCACACAAATCCAAGAAGCTGACAGAGTCCCAAGCAAAATGTACCCCAAAAAACCGACACCAAGGCACATTATAATTAAATTGGCAAACACCAACGACAAAGTAAGAATCTTAAAAGCAGCCAGAGAGAAACAGAAAGTTACCTACAAAGGAACCCCCATAAGACTAGCTACTGACTTCTCAACAGAAACTCATCAGGCCAGAAGGGAATGGAATGAAATATACAAAGTCATGCAAAGGAAGGGTCTGAATCCAAGAATATTGTACCCTGTAAGGCTTTCAATCAAAATTGAAGGTGAAATCAGAAGCTTCACACACAAAAAAGGACTAAGGGAATATATTACAACCAAACCAGCAATGCAAGAAATGTTAAAGGTCTGCTGTAAGAAAAAGGAAGAGAAAGTGAAGAAGGAACTCTGGGGTAAAGACTAAAAATGGCGACAGATAAGTAGCTATCAATAATAACTTTAAATGTAAACGGATTAAATGTTCCAATCAAAAGACATAGGGTAACCAATTAGGTAAGAAAACATGATCCATATATCTGCTATCTATAAGAAACCCACCTCAGGAAAAGAGATGCACACAGATTGAGGGTGAAGGGATGGAAGATGGTATTTCAGTCAAATGGAAATGAAAAAAAAAGCTGGGATTGCAATACTTATATCTGACAAATTAGATCTCAAAGTGAAGGACATAACAAGAGATAAAGAAGGCCACTTCATAATACTAAAGGGTACAATCCAACAAGAAGAAATAACTCTGGTAAACATATACTCACCCAATATAGGAACACCTAAATACATAAAAAAAACTCCTGGAGGATATTAAGGGAGAGATTGACAGCAATACAATCATAGTAGGACACTTTAATACCTCACTGTCACCACTGGACAAATCCTCTAAACAAAAAATCAGTAAAGAAACATCAATCCTAAATGACTCATTAGACCAGATGGAATGTTCAGACATCTTCAGAACATTTGATCCCAAAGCCACAGAATATACATTCTTATCTAGTGCACATGTGTCATTATCAAAGATAGATCACATGTTGGGTCATAAGAAAAGTCTCTTCAAATACAAGAACATAGAAATCATATCAAGCATCTTCTCAGACCACAGTGACATAAAACTTGAAATCAACTACAATATAAAAAAATCAAACACATGGAGACTAAACAGCATGGTATTAAACAAGGACTGGGTAACCAAAGAGATCAAGGAAGAAATATAAAACATCATCGCAACAAATGACAATGACAAAACAACAATACAAAATTTATGGGACACAGTGAAAGCAGTCTTGAGAGGGAAGTTCATAGTCCTACAAACCTATTGCAAAAAAACAGGAAACAATGGTAATAAATTACCTAACCCTACAACTCAAAGAACTAAAAAGAGAGCGACAAGAAAAGCCCAGTGTAAGTAGAAGGAAGGAAATAGTAAAAATCAGAGCGGAGATAAACAACATGGAGACCAAAGAAACAATTCAAAAGATCAACAAAACCAAGAGCTGGTTGTTGGAAAGGATAAACAAAATTGATGGACCTCTACCCTGGCTCACCTAGAAGCAAAGAGAGAAGACCTAAATAAACAAAATCAGAAATGAAAGAGGAGAAATAACAACAGACTCTGCCGAAATAGAAAGGATTGTTAAAAAATACTATGAACAACTCTATTCCAACAAATTGGACAACTTATAACATATGCACATATTCCTAGAAAAATATAACCTTCCAAAACTCAATCAGGAAAAATCTAAATATCTCAATTGTCCAATAACTATGGAAGAAATTGAAGCAGTCATCAAAAAGCTTCCAGCAAATAAAAGCCTGGGACCAGATGGCTACACAGGAGAGTTTTATTAACCATTCAAGGAAGAATTAAAACCTATCCTCCTCAGACTATTCAAAAATATTCAAGAAGAAGGAACACTTCCAAACACCTCTATGAAGCCAGCATCACCCTAATACCAAAACCAGATAAAGATAACACAATGAAAGAGAATTATAGGAAAATATCTCTCATGAAAATAGATGCCAAAATCCTCAACAAAATTCTAGCAAATTGGATCCAGCAGTACATCAGAAAGATCATACACCATGACTAAGGAGGATTCATCCCAGGAATGCAAGGATGGTACAATATCTGCAAATCAATAAACATGATATATCACATAAACAAATTGAGAGATAAAAATCATATAGTCATATGAATTGATGCAGAAAAAGCATTTGATAAAATCCAACACCCTTTCTTGATAAAAACTCTCAGCAAATTGGGAATAGAACGAGCATACCTCAATATCATAAAAGCCATATATGATAAACCCACAGCTAACATCATACTAAATGGCAAAAACAAAAACCGTTTCCCCTAAGAACAGGAATAAGACAGGGATGCCCACTCTCACCTCTCCTGTTCGACATAGTACTGGAAGTATTAGCCATTGCAATTAGACAAGAAAAAGAAATAAAAGGCATCCAAATTGGAAAAGAAAAAGTAAAGCTGTCCTTATTTGCAGATGACATGATATTGTACATAAAAAACCCAAAGGACTCCATTCCAAAACTAATTGACTTAATTAATGAATTCGGCCATGTAGCATGATACAAAATTAATGCCAAGAAATCTGTAGCATTTCTATACACTAATAGTGAAATTACAGAAAGAGAGACTAAAAACACAATCCCATTTACCATCGCACCAAAAAAATTAAGATACCTAGGAATAAACCTAACTGAAAAGGTAAAAGACGTATATGTAGAAAACTACAGGACACCGAAAAAAGCGACAGAGGAAGATGTAAACAGATGGAAGAGCATACCATGCTCATGGATTGGGAGAATCAACATCATTAATGTGTCCATACTACCCAAAGAAATCTATAGATTCAATGCACTACCAATTAAAATACCAACAACGTATTTCATAGACCTAGAAAAAATTCTTCTTAGATTCATATGGAACAAAAAAAGACCACGAATAGCCACAGCAATTCTGAGAAAGAAGAATAAAGTAGCTGGGATCTCAATACCAGATTTAAAGCTATATTACAAAGCAATTGTTCTCAAAACAGCCTGGTACTGGCACAAGAACAGACATATAGACCAATGGAATAGAATAGAGAACCCAGATATCCACCCAAACCACTATGCTCAACTAAAATTTGGCAAAGGTGGCATGAATATACAATGGAGCCAAGATAGCCTCTTCAATAAATGGTGTTGGGAAATTGGACGGATATATGCAAAAAAATGAAACTGGACCACCACTTACACCAAATACAATAAAAAACTCAAAATGGATATAGGACTTAAACATTAGAAGGGAAACCATAAAAATACTAGAGGACTCCACAGGCAGCACAATCTCAGATATATGCCGAAAGAACTTCTTCACTGATACTGCTCCAAAGGCAATTGAAGCTAAGGAAAAAATAAACAAATGGGACTACATCAAAATAAAAAGCTTTTGCACAGCAAAAGAAACCATCAACAAAACAACAAGAAAGACCATTGTATGGGAGAACATATTTGCAAATGTTATCACTGATAAAGTTTTAATCTCCAACATCTACAGCCAATTTATACCACTTAATAAAAGGAAGATAAATGATCCAATAAAAAAATGAGCAACAGACCTAAATAGAACCTTTTCGAAAGATGACAGAAGGAAGGCCAAGAGACACATGAAAATATGTTCAAAGTGACTAATTATCTGAGAGATGAAAATCAAAACGACAATGCAATACCATCTTACACCTGTCAGAATGGCAATCATCAACAAATCAACAAAAGACAAGTGTTGGCGTGGATGCGGAGAAAAAGGAACCCTTGTTCACTGTTGGTGGGAATGCAGATTGGTGCAACCACTGTGGAGAACAGTATGGAGTTTCCTAAAAAAAACTAAAAATGGATCTCCCATTTGACCCAGCAATCCCACTCTTAGGAATTTATCCTAAGAAATCACAAACACCAATCAGAAAGGATTTATGCACCCCTATGTTCATAGCAGCACAATTTACAATAGCTACAATTTGGAAACAGCCTAGGTGCGTGTCAGCAAATGAGTGCGTCAGAAAACTGTGGTACATCTACACAATGGAATTCCAAGCTGCCATTAAAAAGAAGGAATTCTTACCATTTGCAGCAACCTGGATGTAACTGGAGAGCCTTATGCTTAGTGAAATAAGCCAGGCAATAAAGGAGAAGCACCACATGGTCTCACTCATTTGTGGATAATAAAGAATATTGTAAACTGATGAACAAAAGGATAGATACAGAAGCAGTAAAGCATCAAGCAGACTGTGAAATTATAGCAGGAAGATTAAGGAGAGGTGGGGTAGATAAGAGATCAATCAAAGGACTTTTATAGATGTATATAAGCATAACCAATGAACATAGACACTGGGGGGTTGGGTATGCCTGTGAGGGAGGGAGGGCAATGGGGAGATATGTATACATGTAACACAATAAAAAATGTAAAAAATAAATAAATATATAAATAACTCAGGTTAGATTTATATCATGTCTTCCTACAATGGATTAGTTTAAGGAAAAAAGCTAATTGAAGTGGGATCAATCAGGTGCTTTCTTCTAGAATTCAGAACGAACTGAGATTATGAGAGCCTAATTTAGATGGTATTCCAGATTGGAGGGAGTACAAACCTGAGAACTACAGAATAAGCAGCCAACTGTCTGTGGACTACAAGGTTGAAAGGTGGTCTTCAGAATAAGATGATGAAGATGTACTAAAAGCATTAGAGACAAGGGATCATTACAGCCATCAGAGTTTATCTAAACCCGGCCTTAGTGCCCTTTCTAAATGCTAAATCCTCAACATAAATCCTTCTTGTTTTGAAGCTAGTTTCAGATAATTTTTATTGCTTAGAATCCTAAAAATCTTTACAAATACATATTCTGATGAGGAATAGGGAAGAAGAAAACATTAATTATTCTGGAGGATACATAAATTTCACATTTCACAATTACCCCATTAATATTTTGATAGAATTATACAATAATTTATTTTCAACATACTTCAAATAATCTAATCCAACCTTTGCCACTATATTGATGTGTGTTGATGGTTTGCTGTTTTTCTAAGGTAACTTGTCACTGGAAGTTGTTTTCTCATTTGCCAAAATCCTTGGCATGCAGCTATTTTGCCAAATGAATAAGGACAGAAATAATGTCCATCATTTTCAGGGTAGGACATATACCGCTAATGCAGGTTTCTATGTTCCTTTTTGCCTACTTGCCTGGCTACATACAGAGGACTTCAAAGAAATAAGGGCTGGCAGAACCATCAACTTCAAATGCCACATGAAAGACCACCTGCCAGACTAGTACATAAATTTGCTGATACCTAACAAGTATACTTCTAATCTATCCTACATAATAAAAACCTAATATGCAAATTGTCCCTCAACTGGAGTTCTACTGGGAGTTCAACCACGCTATGATGCGCACTGACCACCAGGGGGCAGATGTTCCAACCGCTAGGTTATCTTGTTGCAGGTGCTGGTGAGTTGGACTGGGAAGTGAGGTGTGAGGTCAGAGCCCTGAGGATGTTCCCTGGGTTTGGCCCAAGCCTGGGGGGAGGCAGGCGGGGTAGGAGCCAATAGGGATAGGGTGAGGAGGCTGCTACACGTGATCCTAGAGCAGTGGACTGCGAAGCCTCTGCAGCCTGTGGCGTTCTCAGTGCGCAATTTATAATAGTCAGAGCTGCTGCTCTTTATTCGTTAAGTTTCACTAACTACTCCAGGAGAGTGGGCAGCACCATTATGGGGTGACAGGCCAGGTGCGCCTGCCTGAAGCCAAGGAGATGGCCTCTGGCTCCCGGGGACACAGCAGAGAAGAGGATGGGGCTGAGTTGGAGAAACTGAGCCAAAAAGTTGAAAAGAAGCTGGAGGCAGTGAGGGCAGTTTGACAGCTATACAGGGCCCTAGAAAGGCTGCTGGGTGGAGGCAGCCGAGGAGCCCAGTGCCTCTCCCATGGCTCAGGCTCCACGTCCCTCCCTCCTCCTCCCCGTGACCCTTCAGCCTGGGTCTCCTCGGAGGCCCTGCTTGTGCTCCTCCCTTCCCCACCCACCCTTCTACTCCCCACAGCCACACCTTCCCCCCCACATAGCCTTTGGGAACTCCACCCCCAGAGGAGAAAGCGGGGGAGACTACAGAGAGGAGGTCTCAGGAGGGAGAGGCCAGAGCAGGGCCCACCAAGTTAGATGGAGGCGAGGCAGGGAGGGACCCCAAAATACTGGGGATAGAGATGGGTGAGGAAGCATTGCCCTTGGTTGAAATAGAAATTCTAACCCCATTTTACAGACCCCAGCAGAGTGTGTGTGTGTGTGTGTGTGTGAAGGGGGGAGGGAGGAGCAAAGACAAAAGAGGGTGTGAGGGGACTGGATAAATGGAGAGCAGTGACTTTTGATTCATGGCCTATTTATTTTTATTTTTGTTAATATATTTTTTATTGATTTCAGAGAAGAAGGCAGAGGGAGAGAGAGATAGAAACATCAATGAGGAGAGAATCAATCTGCTGCATCCGCATGCCCCTTACTGGGGATTGAGCTCACAACCCAGGAATGTGCCCTTGACTGGAATCGAACTCAGGACCCTTCAGTCCACAGGCCATGGCTCTATCCATTGAGCCAAACCATCTAGGGTGACCCATTGCCTATTTAAAACCACTGCAGTAGGCTGAGCAGAAGTCTTACCACGACGGTGTTACCTGATAATGAGGGTCTCTCTCCTTAGGTTAGGGAAATCAGAACTGCATTGAAGTAAAGGCACACCTATAGAGCCTGCAAAGGGTTTCCATGCACATGATGCAATTTACTTCATGTGGCAGCTGAAGAAGGTGAGCAAGCCTTGGAACGACATGAGGTCTCCAAGACCAGGGGCTGGAAGGAAAGTGTGTGCTGAGCATTCCACACCTGGAGTTACAATCTATATATATATATATATAAAATCTTATCCAAGACACATTAATTTGTAATAGCACAGTTGCAACAAGGTTGTAAAGTACCATATTTTGCCACTTACTCTTTACTCTCAAATTACATTTTCTTTGTTCTCCAAGAAAAATATATGGGAACAAAGAAAAATGTAATTTGAGAGTAAAGAGTAAGTGGCAAAATATGGTACTTTACAACCTTGTTGCAACTGTGCTATTACAAATTAATGTGTCTTGGATAAGATTTATATATATATAAAAGACTAATATGCTAAATGTCTGACCAAGCAGTCGGCCAACCAGTCACTATGACATGCACTGATCACCAGGGGCAGATGTTCTAACAGGTAGGTTAGCTTGCTGCTAGGGTCCAGCTGATTGGGACTGAATGAGACGGGGCCAGACACACCCTGGACCCCTCCCTTGATCCCTCCTGTGGTTCCTCCTGGCCACCAGCCCCAATTAGCCCTGATTGGCCCCAATCAGGACTGGACAAGATGGCCCTGATTGTCCCCAGTTGCCAGCTAGGCAAAGGGACCCCACCCATGCATGAATTTTGTACACCAGGCCTCTAATAAAATATAAGATAAATAAATTGTAGGGATTCCTTTGTTATTATTATTAAACTTCCTCCACTGTGAACTCCATAATGACTAGAATGCTGCAAGACCACAATAAACTTTTGTTAATTAAGGGTATGAATCCATGGCACTAAAACCAAAATTATGTATTTATCTTAAGTAAATTACATCAATCCATTGTAGAAGGGATTGCAGTTCTCTCCTTTGGCTCCCCAGTGATTATAGGATAATCCTTATTTATGATTATTATAGAAAAATATATGGTAACAAAGAAAAATGTAATTTGAGAGTAAAGAGTAAGTGGCAAAATATGGTACTTTACAATCTTGTTGCAACTATGCTATTACAAATTAATGTGTCTTGGATAAGATTTTTCCCCATGAAAGTACATATTAGTAAATTTTAACACCAGGTATGTCCTTTATCCATGAATTTAAAATGTATCTTTCTGATTTAACAAGAAAAAAAGTGATAACAAAATGTTAATTTTTCATGAAAAGGAAATATAGGATTGAAGAATAGAGTCCTTGGCTGCTTGTTAACCTGTCTTATTCTTGGTAATGTGACACTTAACGGGGATCTGAGGGAATTAGCAGTTCAGATTTTGTAATCTGGAAAGCTTTTAAAATGAAGGAGAAAAAAATAAACTTTAAAGATGGAGAAATGATGAAGGCAAACCTATATTTTAGGTAACTTTTTCTGGATATGGCTTAATTTAGACCCTTCAAAATAACTCCTCTATTTTAAATTTAAAAAATACAAAACTCTTTTTAAATAGTGTTTTCTCATTTAACTTTAAGAAACTTTTTACATATTACTTGATTTGGAACATTGTAAGCCATGTATCATTTTATGTTAAACAGTATATGATGACAATATAAGATATATGAATAAAAGGTATGTAAAATATTCCTAAAACTTTTCTAGAAGTGGTCTTATTTGTTTATTTTCTCTTTAGTTTTTATTTTCATTTACTATTTATTTATTTATTTTTATTTTTTTCCATTTTTTTATTAAGTTATTACATGTGTACATATCTTCCCATTGCCCCCCACCACCCCACTCCCATACATGCCTTCACCCCCAGTGTCTTGCATCCATTGGTTATGGTTATATGCATGCATAAAGTCCTTTGGTTGATCTCTTATCTCCCTCACCTCTCCCTAAACTTCCCACTGTAATTTGATAGTCTGTTTGATGTTTTACTGCTTCTGTATCTATCTTTTTGTTCATCAGTTTATAATGTTCTTTATTATCCACAAATTAGTGAGATCATGTGGTATTTTTCTTTCATTGACTGACTTATTTCACTTAGCATTATGCTTTCCAGTTCCATCCAGGTTGCTGCAAATGGTAACAATTCCTTCTTTTTTATGGCAGCATAGTATTCCATTGTGTAGATGTACCACAGTTTTCTGATCCAGTTATCTGCTGATGGGCACCTAGGCTGTTTCCAAATCTTAGCTATTGTAAATTGTGCTGCTATGAACATAGGGGTGCATATATCCTTTCTGACTGGTGTTTCTAGATTCTAGGAGTGGGATTACTTGGTCAAATGGGAGTTCCATTTTTAGTTTTCTTTATTCTTAAAATCATCTTCTTAGGTATCTTTTATGAATATTCCAATGCAATTTTAAATATCTAATATCATTATTACCCTTTTTTGACATTTTACTATGTTCTAATTAATTAAGGCTAAAATTGTGAAAACATGTCATTGTAATTTTTTATTTTATTTAGGGTTTTGATTACAGACATTTTTCTCCCTGACATTAAATTGTTATAAGAAATAGTTTTAATCATTTAATTAAATAAAATCCAATGAAAGCAGAAAGAGAATTTATAGGCCTTATTGGTACTGGATAAGCATTTTAATTTTTTGTGGTCATGAGAAGAAATATAAGTTCCTTATATAAAGATCAAAAATAAAATTGACAGCATAAAATAGTCTACCAAATGAAAGGTCAATATCTACCAAGTGCATCTAATATCTACCAAACAAAAGGTCAATATCTACCAAGTGCATCAATTCAATCTTGATCAAATGATTTAATAATTAAGTAATATTTATACTTTATTTGAAAATAGAACCAACCAATTCAAAAAAATAATTGGGTAAATGAATTTCCAGTTGAATATTTAGTACAAGCTATAGATAGTTGTGGAAGAACATTTTTTCATGTATTCTTCCTTTCCTGATCTTTGTGAACTTTTTGGGAACTGATGTCCATGTCATTCATTATTGCTCCTCATCAAATTATAAATTCTGCCGAAACTGGTTTGGCTCAGTGGATAGAGCCTAGGTCTGCTGACTGAAAGGTTCCAGGTTCGATTCCGGTCAAGGGCATGTATCCTGGTTGTGGGCACATTCCCAGTAGGGGGCGTGCAGGAGGCAGTTGATGGATGTCTCTTCCATAGATGTTTCTAACTCTCTATCCCTCTTCCTTCCTCTCTGTAAAAAATCAATAAAATATATTTAAAAATTTTTTTAAATTATAAATTCTTACGTGCATCTTTCTTTTGGTTCAGAAAAAAATGAGATTGAAGTGAAAGGGAGAAAATGGATTAACATATTTTCCCACTTTGTTCTACCTTTTCTGGGTAACTAGTGCTGATTTGGAACTTGATATAGCAGCCATTAATAAATTAAATAGTAAACATTGGCTCTATCATGAGCTTCCTTTGTGATAGAAATCAAGAAATTTAATCTTTCCGATTCTCAGTTTCCTGAGAATTTTAAATAGAGACATTTTTTTCACCATATCATAAAAGTTGCTATAAAAATAAAAAGAGATTGTATTTTATAAAAGTATTTTGAACAGAACTATTTTTGATCCATTATACTTTGAAGTTTGGAGCATACACACTTTCCATTTCTTTTCCCTCATGAAAACGTTTCAGGAGTCTAGAGAAAGAAGAAAATAAAGGCTGAAACCGGTTTGGCTCAGTGGATAGAGCGTCGGCCTGTGGACTGAAAGGTCCCAGGTTCAATTCCGGTCAAGGGCATGTATCCTGGTTGCAGGCAGCTGATCGATGTTTCTCTCTTATCGATGTTTCTAACTCGCTATCCCTTTCTCTCCCTCTCTGTAAAAAATCAATAAAATATATTTTTTTTAAAAAAAAGAAAAAGAAAATAAAGAATACGGGACTCACAAATGCCCCCATCTAAAATCACGTATTCACCAGAAGAAGGGAAAATACACCTTGAAACACAATATGCTGAAAAACTGTTTTAAAAGCTCTGTTTAGAATGCTATCTGGTCCTAACATGCTTCATAAAACAAGGAGACCGTGATGGGGCTTAGCACATCTACAACTCATTCCCTGAGTGAAGGAATGTTTGCCATAATATCTACTAATGGGTGAACAGTAAATACAAAAATGGTGAACAGCAGGTGGGCCCAATTCATTAGGCAAAATTGCCTATATAGAAATGGGGTCATAATAAATAGCATATCAAGATCTAAGCATGTTCATGGTCACCAGAATTCAGATAACATTCCAAGCACCTGCAATAAGATCTGCAAGAACAGACTAAAGGAAAAGTAGCAGTACTGGAAGAGCAAACAGATTGCTGGGCTGCACTCCTTTAGGGCTACACTCCTTTAGGGAGAGCCAAGAAATATAATGCTTATAATTCTTGGAATCGTAAAAAATGTTTTGCTACCCAAGTTAACTCAGAGATGATGCCAATATGCCCAAGTATACTTTTTTGGAACTGAAATTATAATTTGGTCAGTAATAATTTTAAAAAATAGGTAAAATTAAGTATCCTAATGAATTATTCTGTAGGAGAACGTATCTTCTATCTAACCATCCAGTATTGGCATTTGTCTCACTACTCAGAACTCTCCAGGAGAGGAAAGACCATATTATGACAGGATTGTCAGACTGTTTTTTTTCTTTGTAGATACATTTCTCATCTCATTTTGTTAGTACTTGTCAGTACCTTTACAAAATAATATTTCACCCTTTAATGTCACAGAATTCTAGATTGTTGGTTCCCCTAAATCCTTACAGAAAATTTGTAGGTATTTTCAATCACTGTCAGACCCAAAATTTGTAGAAGCACTTGCATGTGTGCATATGCACAGTATATCTCAAGACAACCTAGAAATTAAACCTTACAGTCTGAGATTATTATGAGCCTCGGGAAAGGTGGTTAGTTTTTAAGTCATGGGTAGTAGAATTATTTAATGCAAAAAGGTTATACTTTTCCTTGAGTCATTCTGCAATTACAAACAACTGAAGGGATATAATGAGGATTGGAATACTTGGTAGATACCCAGATTCAACATTCAGAGCAAGATGTAGGAAGAGGAAGGCTGTGGTAACAATACATATCTTCAAGTACACCAAAAAAACACAGAGTAAAAATTTGCAAGTAGAAAGGAAAATAGTGTTTTATGCTATTTTTTTTTACAATGTGAACAAAAGAATAAAAACAATGAGAGAGCTGAAATGTTAGGTAGCTGCCTCATTAGGCCTGGGTAAGGAATTTTCTCTAACAATGATGGTAAGTTATTTCTTCACTGAGTTGAAGAGGGAAAGGAGGAAAAATATATTTAAGTTTACTATGACTGTAAAAAAATATGATGGATATTTGTAGTCTATTGCATGATTGGAATTTTACTAAATCTCATTTGGCTCCACCCACTGATTTTTCTCCTCCTCACCATTTTTATCAACACTCATTGATAGACACTCACCTAAGGAAAAAGGCAATTAGGTGACAGTTTTTGCTCTAGATTGAAATAAAGCAAACACTTTCTGAATGCCATATGGTCAGGAAAGGGTTGGCTGCACTGCAGTGACAAGCTCCAAATCTAAGTGGCTCAACACCTCTACTATTTATTTCTTGTTCACCCTAAGCTGGCTACAGTTATGAACAACTTCAGGACAGCAGTCCCCACGTGGCATTGCAATGAATCAGGTTGCTTCTACCTTTTGGATTTATGTCAATAACTTGTCTCTACCACCGCAGGGGAAGAGACTGGAAAATTGTTTATGATTCTTCACTGCCTCAGCCAAGAAGTGACAAACATCAGATCTGCACTCATTTTCCAGTCTAGAATTAGTCATAAGACTTTGTTCATATGCTAGCGGACTGAGAAACGCTTTATTTTCTGTGTACAGAAGAGCAGGAGAACCGGATACTGGAGAACCTTCAAAATGGCTATCACACCATAACTGCATTATTAAGACTGGGAGGTTTTCTTGTAAATTAATGTTTATAATCTCAAATAAAATATGAGCAAATAGAAATTAAAAGATTTGGTTCTTATTTAAAAATATGCTTTTATTGATTTCAGAGAGGAAGGGAAAAGGGGAGAGAGACAGAAACATCAATGATGAAGAAAGAATCTTTGATAGGCTGCGAGCCCATAACCCACCAGGAATCAAATCATGACCTCTTGGTCAATAGGTCAAGATGATCATGCTGGCCAGGCAACTTGGCTCTTCTTTTATACCGTGAAGAACTCAGAGAAACTGTGGTCAATTTTGTTAAATTAACAAATTATGGCCAGAAAATATAGGTTGGAAATGTGCTTCCCATATGCAAGTAAAAAAAATAACGAAAACATAGAAAAGCAACTCGACGATGTTAACTTCTTCAAATCTTATTTACCAAATTTCTAAAATCAACTTCTAGTCTCCTCTTATTAATTTTCTATCTGCTTTTGTAAATGTAACCTGAACAAAGGCAGGCTTTCTATGTAATTTTTAAAATGTCTTCTGTGTAGTTTCTCTTGTCTGTTTGCATTCCAAAATTAGCTAGGCAATATTATGAATTATTTTATTGTTTACTTTAGAATTTATGTAACTAATGATGTATTTATTTACTTCTATATTAACTTAAAATATGCTTTTATAATATAGTTTGCAAATTTCTAATAACAGCAAATTTGAAAATGCAAACCATAAATTTCTATATTCTTAATCTTCCACATTTGTGCATATCTATACATATATAGAGGTAATATGCTAATTTGTTGGTGACAGAGTCCCCATTATGATCAACTTGCAAATTTATGCGTGCACAGCAGGGGGCAGGCAGTCAGAGCCAAATTCCCGAGTATGAGGAGACTGCTTGACAGGAGCCAGGACTACAAAGAAGGAAGAGGAAGCAGCCACTGGGAGCTCTTCCAATCCCCCTGCACAGACACTTTACCCCAGCCCCTGCACTCCTGGGGGGACAGATGAACACCCTACCCCAGCCTCCACACCCGCAGGGGGACAAGGGAGGCTGACTAGACAGGAAGAAGACACAGCCTAGGGGATAGCTGCAGCCCGAACCTCTGGCTCCCAATCTCTTCCCTTACCACCCCCACCAGGGTTGCCCACAACAATAGCACACTAGCAACACCCATTAGTGCCCCTGTGGGACCCGGGGCCCGCATCTCCCTGCTACTGGGCCCCCTTCGCTTGGGCCAGGCATGACTCTCCTCCCTACAACTCCAGACCTGGGTGAAGACAGGCCTGAACAGTCCCCAAGGGTCAGACCCTTCCCCTCCTACCCCTTCAGCAGCAACACCATCTCCATAGAGGAAGCACCCTGAACCTAGCTGGAGGTGCAGCTATACCCATCCTCCTAGCCCACCTGGCTCCACCCTGCTTCAGAAGATTGGAGCCTCACCCTGAGCAGGTACAGCTGTGAAACAGCCATGTACAATTTAAAAAATGGCGCCAAGCAGGAAGGGTTGGCAGTTACTCTCCCTTTGGCCTCACTGCCTCCCTAGTGCCCCTGTAATTCCCTGCTTCCCACCGGCACCTCCAGGGATGACCACCACTACAGGGCTACTGGACAGATCCCACCACTCTGAGGACTGCAGAACCCTCTGCAAAGCTGCCATGGTTACAATCCCAGGAAACAATCATGCCCTCCTCCCCTAATCATTACCTGCTACCTGAGAGGGTAACCATGCCTTCTGGTTTAGACATCACCTACTTGATGAAACATTTCTAGGTTTATTAGCTCAGAACCTCCTCATGACAACCCAGTGATGTAGATGGAGAAGAGATTACAATTCCCATGGTATATGCGTATGTATTCAGAAATGAAGCTCAGAGAGAAAGTTTCAAGCTCACTGGTTCCCAAAATGCAACACTGGACCCACAGGGGGTGCAATTTGATTTTAAGTGGGGGCAATTAGAGAAGGAGTTAACAGTGATTTTTTTGCATTCTTTATGGTTCTAGGGGACCTCTTCTACAGCATATCCTACATAATAAAAGGCTAACATGCAAATGACCGAATGTTGGGATGACAGGTTACTATGATGCATGATGACCATCAGCGGGGAGACACAGCGCAGGAGCTGCCTCCTGGTTGTCAGTGTGCTCCACAAGGGAGCACCACTCGACCACAAGCCAAGGTCATGGCTGGCGAGCACAGTGGCAGTGGTGGGATTCTCTCCCACCTCCGTGGCAATGCTAAGGATGTCTGACTGACGGCTTAGGCCCATTAAGCCGTCAGTCAGACATCTCCCCAGGACTCCCAAACTACAAGAAGGCACAGGCCAGGCTGAGGGACACTCTGCCCAAGTGCACAAATTTCATGCACTGGGCCTCTAGTATAGTACAATAAACATCTTTGTGGAAATTGTATCATTCTTGGACAGTTAATGTGCTAAAATAAAAATTAACAGTCACATATTTAAGTTACTATTCCAAAGTTAAGCATTGCATCACTTATATTATTATGAATGAGCTGATTCTAATAGAGATTATATAATAGATAATTTTAAGAGTGTTATATAAATAATTTCATAGTCAAATTCATAAAAATTTGACAGTAGCTAAATTATTGTGAAAATACATAGTTCATAAAAGAAAGTGGAAGTGAACATTACAAACTTGAGTTTATGGACTCAAGCAAAAATCTCCTACTAAATTTGTATTATTTAATGGGCAATCTATCCTTGCACTTTTCCATATCTTAGCCAATGGTCTTGGCCAATGGACAGCAAACCGCAGTTTGCCGAACACTGGAATAGGGACTTAATCACAAGGAACAACAACAGCCTACAATTATTGAAATTGAGAGTCTAGGTCAGTGGTCAGCAAACTCATTAGTCAACAGAGCAGCAAACTGCGGCTCATGAGCCGAATGTGGCTCTCGAGCTCCGGTTTGCTGACCCTTGGTCTTGGCCATGTCTTAGCAAACATTATTTATTTTCTTCCCATCCAATTCATTCTTTACACTCTCCAATTATTTTATTGAAACTCTTCTGGCGACAGTCATGATTAACCTTCATATTCAATGGATAGTTTTCAGTCTTCATGAAAAATCCTTGGACACTTTTAAATCCTACAGTGACCTCATCCATACATTGTGCAGTATTGATCTTTTCTCACTTCTAGAAAATTACTCCTTTTTCTGCTCTGATATGACATTTTCCTGGTTCTTCTTCCAACCTCTTTGATCTTTTATTCTTGGTTCCCTTTGTGAAATTCTTTCTTCACTCTCCCATTTGATATTCCTGATGTCCATGGCCCTAATTTATGCTCACTGAGTTTTTGTTCGCTTTTTAGTTTACTTTTATCTTCTGTGTGATCTTATTTACTGTCACATTTTTAATTTAGACCATATGTAGTAACATCCATATCTATATACCTCACATTATTAATCTGATATCTGAATTTCATATTTTTGTATGAAACTGACTGATGGACATATATTTCTGGATGTTCTCCAGATATTTTCTGTTCAGCAATTCACTGAATCTTAACCCCCTGAATTATATATCCTGGATCTCATATCACTTATTGGCACTACCATTTACACTGTTTTGCAAGATATAATACTCTTCCTGGATACCTGTTTCTTAGCATTTAAATCAATAAATTCCTAAGTCTTTATAATTTTACTTCCAAAATCTCTCTCAATCCAATATGTTTATCTAAAATAAGAAAGTCCTAATTCTGATCTTCAATGTTATCTTGCCTAGATTAATTACTCCAATACCTCCTCAGCTCCAGAACTTTTCCTCTCAAATATGTTCCCTGATTATTCTATTACTTCTGCCTAGGGTATTATTTTCTTGACTATCTCAATTCTTTTAATTGATTAGTACCATATCCATTTCAGAAAGTTGTCATTCTCTTTCAGAAAAACTTTCCTAAATCTTCTTTGTATGCTCACAGAAAATATCAGGATGTCACTTCTGTTTCTTTATTCATTCCTCCCTCTCTCACGGTGCTTATCTTCTTGTATTTAATATTTTCTTTGCAAATCTCTCTTTTTCAGTGGGCTGAAATCTCTTTCAGGGCAGAAGTCCTTAGAGTACTAATGCTTAGAACAATGTCATTCCAAGACAAGGAATTTAGAAAGCATTATTGGACTACCCTGTGGTTGCCAGCTCACCTATTTCAGTTTCAACTTACTGCCTCCTTACAAATAAGTCTTTTGTCTCACATTCTTTTTCCTAGGGTGTTCTATTAACAATTTTTTATTTGTGTTTAAAGGGTGGGGGGGAATACACTGTAACTCCATAGAAACCTGATGTAATTCTGGTGGTAGACATGCCTCTGATTCAATCAAGTTCAATTAGCCCATAGGTAAAAGTGATGCTGGTAAGTGAAAATTGCTGCAGAGTAAGAATGAGGAAGATTGGACTGGGTAGGAAACAGTAGTTTGGGGTAGTGATAGAATAAGAATTAAGTGTGTTCTTATTCATCAGAGAGAATGGGCTAGGTCCAAGTCCACCATCTTTAATTTTATAATGTATTTCACCATATATGCAAACTATATATACATGTATATATATACATACATATATATATATATGTATATATAATTGATTTCAGAGAGTAAGGAAGGGAGAAACATTAATGATGAAAGAGAATCATTGATCAGCTGCCTCTTGCACACCCCACACTGGGGATTGAGCCTGCAACTCAGGCATGTGCACTGACCAGGAATTGAATCCTGACCTCCTTGGTTCATAGGTCAATGCTCAACCACTGATCCTCACCAGCCGGTACGTGCAAATTATTTTGATGATAAATTTGTTTTTCTAAGTACAAAAATTACCTTTCCTCTAAAATTGAAGAATCTTTGAAAACCCTGTCTTCATGTCAACCACAGTCTCTAGTGTCTATTTTCTGGATCTTTTCATAGCCATTAGCAACTGCCAGTTTTCATGTGTCTGTACTAAGAACTCAAAATACTTGGGATATAGTAACAAAGCATATTTTATTATTTTTTTCAGGTATTTTTCATTGCTCTTGACTCTTTGTCTAGGTCCCTGTCTGTTTTCAATTAACTGCTGATAGCACTGTATTTCTATTCAGGTGGTAATTAAAGAGTTCCATTTTCTTTGTAGGCATCTTATTTAGTGACTTACATGTCAATGGTAATTCTGTCTGAAAGGTTCAGAGTGGGCCGGGCTCGCGCACCTATGACATGAGGCCATAATGTATCAAAAGACATTTTATCCCAGGCACCTGGGTGCAGGTGGGCTGAGACCAAAAAAGGCATCAGCAAAAAAGAGCAGGAAGAGATAGGTTTTCATTAATTTTTGCTGGCTGTAAGCTTCTTTGCTGACATAAGGGTCTGTTCCATCCTTGGTTCTTCCCATGCCAGGTGTCTTCTGGTTATCTGAGCTATGCTGTGCTCAAGGCTGCAAGCTTTCTGCAAGGTATCTGCTAAGCACAATAAGTCTTTCTCTGTCCCATTTACTCTCTTTAACCCTTTCACTGTCCACACAGCTTCAGAGCATTCAATAATAAAACTAGGTTACTGTGTTTGTTTAACAAATAAACTACAGTCAATTACATATCTGTCTATTTATTATAGCTAACAATGCTTAAAGATAGGACAATATATTCTTTAAGATGGCATGATTCTATTTACAACATATTAATAAATATATTGAGGTAATTAGTATTTACTCTGTAAGTATGAGAATTTACACTTACCACAAGTTTCAAAACTGATGCAAAGTATTCAACAATATGTTTCATGGGACTTTGGCCAAGAAGAGAAAGGAAAATATTTTCTTAGAAAAATATTTTACTTGATAGAAATAGAAAATATTTATAATATGACATCTTTCTCATGGAAATCTAAGAATAATGTTTAGAAATGTTCCACACAAATTTCTTCTAGCTATTATGCTCAGATAATATTAGTACTGCCCAGACACCACGATCCTGGATGTTAGGTTTATTTTACAAAGGAGACAAACAGATGGAGCTGCCATTTTGTTCTAACAGAGATTTTCTGAATTTCACAAGAAGGAGCCAGAAAAATGTAGCTGATAAAGATGTCTTTGTATATACCCACGCAGTAGTAGCTAAATGTCAGTGAGGGGAAAAAAGCAATACAAAAATGTTAACTGCTTCAAGCCCCATTTAACAAGCCACTAGCATCATTCCATTGTTCTCCTCTTTTGACTTTTATTCTACATGTTTACAAATATACCTGCACAGACCAGAGACTAAACAAAATTTCAAAATATCTTTTTGCCACTCTCTCCCGTTTATTGATGTTTCCCTCCTCCAACATTGATTAGCTAATGCTCTAAAGAAGGACAGTTTATTACCTTTTACTTTCAACTTGATATGTGATTATTTAATGGTTTTTCTTTTATTTTAAATGTTTTCTTGAAATTATTTGTATGAATTTCATAAGTAAAAATTTAAAATTATAAAACTTAAGTTAATTATTACATTTTTAGACTTTGTGACCCTAAAATACAATAAACTTTGTTACTTAAATCATGCTCTACTAGGGAATTCATATACATAAAGAAAATTATAGAACTACATATTGCTAAGTAACTATTCCAAGTAGGAGAGTTTATCATTTAAAGCACTATTATAGTATATATGAAAATATACATTGATGCCTTTAAAACATTAAAATGAAAATCATCCTTAACATTAAAATGGCTAGTGGAAGTGCTAAATAAATATAACTAAAATTATCAATAAATATGTAGTTCCATTTTACTATAGTATTTTTTGCAACATAAATAATCCAATAAATTACCTTCTAACAAAGTTCACAAAATTTTTAATAAAATGAAATGTTCAAGGTAAAAATAAGACAGATAAAAATAAGATAAAATTATATAAAAAATATGAGTAAATATCATTAACTTGTTGTCTGACTTAAGGAATGACCACAAGGAGCAATTTAAATCCTAGCAATGCTTTAATAACAGAAGTTTCTCTCTGTCTTAATAAGTAACACCCTAAAGTGAGCATTTTAAGACTAATAAGTCAGCTCTGCTCCCTCCAAGAGTCAGTCTCCTTCCAGTTCAGGTTTCCCCATTTCCAAGGTGAGACCTTTATTCTTATGACCCAAGATAGTCATTTCTGGATTCTCTGAAGCAAACTAGAATAAGGGAAGAATCATCGTCATGGTTATGTGCGGCTTCCTTTTCAAGAAGATTCCTAAAAGTGTCACATGAAACTTCTCTTTGGATCCCATTTGTTGGAAATTGGTTACTTGGCCAGATCTAGAGGCAAGGACAGAGTGAGAACTATTGTCCTTATACTGGATGTCATTATAAGTTCGGATATAAGCTAGAGTTACTTCTATGAGGGAAAAAAGAAACAACAGACATTGCACATAATTTTTAATTTTATATTATTAAAATCTTCCTTCAATCAAATTTTCATATTTTATATCTCGGAAACTATTAAGTGAATGAAATTTTTATCAAAATTATAATTAAGAATTTTTTTCCACTAAATTAAAAAATGTTTGATGTGCACAGTTATATACTACTAGAGGCCCAATGCACAAAATTGGTGCAAGGGGCTCGGCTCTTGCAGCCCCAGCTTCGTCCAGAAGGTCATCCAGGTCGTCCAGATGGTCGTTCTGCTGTTTGTTCTAATTAGCATATTAGCTTTTTACTACATAGGGTGGTGCAAATACCTATTGTTTATTATGATTTATTATGTAAATTTATTGCCTGTTGTTATGGAGAAAACTGTAATGAATAATTAACTTGGATGGTATTTAATGATGCTATCATCATCATCTTGGGAAAGGCACCCTTGGGCAACATGAGACTAATACCAGGTTGTGCCCTACTTTTGTGAAATTAAATGAAAGTGCTTCAAAAGGATGATTATATCTTTTTTATAAGGTTTTGTGGAGTGGGATTAAAGAAAGACTGCCTCATAATCACTGGGAGGTATCTCAGTTTCACTTACTGTGCATCCCTGTAATATAAGTTACACTGTGTTCCTGTTTGTGCTTTCTGTGACAGTTCATTCAAGTGAAAAATAAGGATTTTTATCAACTTCATAATAATAGAACCACTCATTTTTTATGGTTAAATTTGTTGTACCCTGTAGGTCACTATTTGGGAACTATTTGTATTTATTTTACTGAGAGAAACCTGAGGCTGATTTGTTAAATCATCTGAGTAACATATCACAAGACCAATGGTCTCCCAAATGTTTTGTCAGATTGTTGCTTTCAGAAGACATGAGGCTCTCATACATTTCTCTTGGCCTCATCTACACTGGAGCCAAAGTGAATTTTAAGATATTCCTTATATTAGTGCTTGTGTACTGAAGAATATACTTTTTGAAATAGATTGTGTTTTATTATTTACTTTTTTAACAGCTTTGTTGAGGTATAATTTATATGTCAAGAACTACATAATTTGATGACTTTGGACAGCTGTGATTATGTTATCACAATCAAGAAAACAGATCCAAAACTACCCAAAGGTGTTTTGTGTGTGTGTGTGTGTGTGTGTGTGTGTGTGTGTGTGTGTGCCCTTCTCCTTTTTGTGGTAAAGATATTCAATATCTACGCTCTTAAATTATGAAATGCATAATACTATATTGTTAGCTATAAGTACTATTTGTACAGCAGATCTCTAGAATTTATTTATCTATCATAAATAACATTATACTCATTGATCAACTCCCCATTTCCTACCTACCTGGTCCCTGACAACCACTATTATATGTTCTGCCTCTGTGAGTTTGGCTATTTTAGATACCTCACATAAATTGAATTATGCAGTATTTGTCCTTCTGTGACTAGCTTATTTCACTTAGCTTAATGTCTTCCTGATTCATTCATGTTGTCACATAAGAAAGGACTGCTTTCTTTTTAAAGGCAATAATATCCTATTATTTGTATAAGAGAGGCCGGTTGCATGAAATTCATGCATGGGGTACAGGTCCCTCAGCCCAGCCTGCACTCTCTCCAATCCAGGACTCCTTAGGGATATTTGACCCTATGGGATCAGGCCTAAACTGGCATCCCTTTGACAATCCAGGACCACTGGCTCTTAAATGCTCACCTGCTTGCAGGCCTGATTGCCCCTAAATGCCATCACCTCCTGGCCTGGTCACCACTAACCATCACTGCCTCTGGCCCCACAACCGTGGCTTTGTGAAGAAGAACATCCATATGGATGACCAGAAGATGTCTGGTCTAATTGGTATATTACCTTGTTATTAGTATAGATTATCAACATAAATTTTAAGGTGGAATTGCATTAGTAGAAAGGAAGAGAGACATTTCATTCAAAAATGTATGTTGGTTTGATATTATTGGAATCCACTTGTTTATGATAAAAATCAAGTCTCTAAGAATAGGATTGCTTGCCCTACTTGGTTTGGCTCAGTGGCTAGATCTCTAGGCAGAGGACTGAAGGGTCCCAGTTTTGATTCTGGTCAAGGGCACATGCCTGGGTTGCAGGCTGGATCCCCAGAGGGTGCGTGCAGGAGGCAGTGATCAATGATTCTCTCTCATCATTGATGTTTCTATCTCTCTCCCTCTCCCTTCCCATCTGAAATCAATAAAAATATATTAAAAAAAAAGAAACACAAAACAATAAGATTGCTTTGCTATGAAAGCCAAGTAAGGTGTGTCATTCATTGTCCCTAATGAAGTCTGAGCAGCTCAGTTGCTAAGCGACTTCGCTGGGTTCTTATAAACAGAATCTGTGGAGAAGCAACTAAACCCATCATGCATTAAGGCTATAAAGACGGGGGTGAGGTCAGGAGAAAGGGCAGAGGTGCGGTTCTGGGGATCCTCTTCCTGCGAGGCTCCTCCCCCTAAGCTGTCCATTTGGATAAAGTGGGCGGAAAGCAGGTATGCAATGCCTGGTTCTGGATCTCTCTGGGGCAGGGGAAGGGTGTTTGTATTGGTTTATTTGATTCTTCTTACACGTTGAAGGAGGTGGCAGGGGTGTGTCTGCCAGACATGGTTTCCTTCTGCTTGCTGGCCAGAGCTGCCCCACGTGATGCCTTTTCCCTTCCTTCCCCGCTGTCCTTCACTAATGTGTATGAGATCACCAGGGACTTTAACTATTGAATTTAACCAAAGTCTCCAATGACTCTTTCAGCCAGGCAGCCTCCTGCCCAGCACAACGTGCCTGTTTGCAACCCCCAGCCAAGGTGGCCTCTGGGTTGGGCAGTTTGGCCAGTGGCCACTTTCTCTGGGGCAGCTCGTAGGTCCCGCCTGAGTGATCATTACTATTAAGCACCTGATTGGTCGTGAGTAATTAGCATATCTGGGATAATTAGCATATTTCTCTCTTATTGTATAGGATATCACATTTTCTTTATACATTCATCTGCCAAGGCACACTGGGTTGTTTCTATATCTTTATGTGAGAACAAATTGAGTAACCTAGAAGGAATTGATAAATTATTAGGGACATACAAATTACTAAGACTGAATCATGATGAATTAAAAAAACCTAAACAGACCAATTACTAAGAATATTAAATCAGTTATCAAAAACTTTCCAACAAATAAAAGCCCAAGACCAGATGGCTACATTAAACAATTCTACAAAAACATTTAAAAAATTGTCACCAATCTTTCTCAAATTCTTACAAAAAATTAAAGAGGGAACACTTCCAACTCATTTTATGAGATCAGCATTAAACTGAAATCAAAGTCAGACAAAGGTAATAAAAGAAAAGAAAATTACAGAGCAATATTCTTGTTGAGCATGGATGCAAAACTCAACTAAATACTAACAAACTGAATTCAACAGCATTTTAAAGAATCAGCCCTGGCTGGTTTGGCTCAGTGGATAGAGTGTTGGCCTGTTAACTGAAGGGTCCCAGGTTCAGTTCCAGTGGTGTATATGCATGGGTTGTGGACTCGATCCCCAGCAGGGTGTGTGCAGGAGGCAGTGAATAATTCTCATCATTAATGTTTCTATCTCTCTCTCTCCTTTTCTCCCTGAAATCAATAAAAAGTATATTTTTTTAAAAAAAAGAATACCACACTGTAACAGAGAAAAATTTATCTCTTAGATTTGAAGATGACTCAACATACACAAATCAATAATTTCTGATATATCAAATTAAAAGAATGAAATATAAAAATAGCATGATAATCTTATATGCAGAAAAATCATTTGACAAAATGCAATATGCTTTCATGGTAAAAAATGCTCAACGAACTGGGTACAAATGACAACTATTTCCACAATAAAGGCCACATATGGTAAGCCCAAATCTTGATAAACCAGGGCTGCAGGTTCAATCCCAGGTCAGAAACATAAAAGAAGCAACCAATTAATGCATAAGTAAGTGCAATAATACATTGGTATTTCTCTCTCTCAAATCAATAAATAAAAATAAACTTTTCTTCTTACATTTTTTATTATTATCCTATATAATAAAAGAGTAATATGCAACTTGACCTTACCCCCCATGTCCCAAAGCCACTCCCACCAGCCACACCCACCAGCCAATCAGAGCAAGTCTGCAAATTAACCCAACCAAGATGGCTACAGCCACAGAGAGAGCAGGAGAGAGGCTTGGGTTGCCTCTGGTGATGGAGGAAGCCAAGCTTTCTGCACACTCTGGTGGGCTCAGGTTTCTGCTTAAGGCAACAAAGTTTCAATGGCTGTGCAAGCAGAAAGCTTGGCTCCGCTCCAGGCTACAAAGTTTCAATTGTGAAAGATAAATAAATCCCAGATACCAGGGCCTCCTCTTGGGTTGCTGGGGGGCATGACCAGCCTGCAAACCATCGCAGGCCCCTCTCCCAGGCCACCCCACATCCCAAGGGAACACCCACCCTCATCCGGAACACCCTTCAGGGCAAACCAGCTGGCCCCTTCCCTTGCATTAAACTTCTCTCCTATCTAATAAAAGAGTAATATGCAGATTGAGTATCACTCCAACACATAAGATGACTGCCCCCATGTGGTCAAAAGATCCTGCCCCCATGTGGACACAAGCTGGCCACCACAAGATGGCCAGCAGGGATGGCAGTTGGCAGGGACCAGGCCTGTAAGGGAGGGCAGTTGGGGGTGAGCAGGCTGGCAGAGGAGGGAAGTTGGGGGTGATTGGGCCTGCAGGGAAGGGCAGTTGGGGAGACCCAGGCCTACAGGGGAAGGAAGTTAGGGGCAAAAGGCTGACAGGGGAGCAGTTAGGCATCAATCAGGCTGGCAGGGGAGTGGTTAGTGGGTGATCAGGCAGGTGAGCAGTTGGGAGCCAGCAATCCTAGATTGTGAGGGATATGTCTGACTGCTTGTTTAGGTCCGATCCAGGTAGGGCAGTCAGACATCCTTCAAGGAGTCCCAGATTGGAGAGGGAGCAGGCTAGGCTGAAGGACACCCCTACACACACACACAAATTTCATGCACCGTGCCTCTAGTATGTATGTATATATTTGTTTTTAATATATTTTTATTAATTTCAGAGGGTAAAGGAGAGGGAAAGATAGAAACATCAATGTTGAGAGAGAATTATTTATTCTCTGATCAGGAATCATGACCTCCTGATTCATAGGTAGATGCTCAGCCACAGAGCCATGATGGCTGGGCTATATATTATTAAGAGTAGTTACTACTACTGGATCTGTAATATAGAAATACTGTAAGATTTTTCATTTCTTTCTGTCTCTGGGTTTAATTATCTCATGTCAGCTCAAGGGGGCAGTACATTTTTTTTATGTAATAGAGATAAACAATCAATTTAAGTCAACACACTTTTCACTGGAAAAAAAGCAGTTTATTAATTACCAGCACACCCTTGTCCAGAATCATCTCAAAATTGCCTCAGAGAATAGTAAGACTGTTAAATCAGAAATACAAAGAGAAAGGAGGATTATCATGATAGGTTTTTTGAATTTTGGGGGAGATAATAATCTTAGTAGACAGATGTTGTTGAGAGAGAAATGTATTTTCTATATCCTATAAAATCATATCAGTATGAAAAGTCCACGACTTGTGACTTTGAAAGCACTGGTAGTGAGAACTCAGAATGCAATATAAAGGAACCCAGGCAACTAAAGAGGAAAGGAGGAGGCTCCTGTGTTGGTGGAGAGAAGTTGTGAGGAAGTCAGATCAAGTGTCTTTGTTTTCTACCTCTAATAGTACACATCAAGTTTTGACCTCAAATATGTTAAGAGGGACACTGGGGTGTGCCTCATATCAAAAAATAAAATAGATATGAAGGAATTCAAAACACATGAGATAGCAGTCCACTCTTCCAATAATCAAGACACACAATTTGTCTCTGTGTCCATCAACCCATCATGATACGAGAGTCATAGTTTCAAGAGGTGTCTAAATCTGCACTGTCCAAAATGGTACTCAATATCCATTGTGGCTACTTGACAGTTAAAATGAGGTTAGGCCAAAACTGGTTTGGCTCAGTGGATAGAAGTCAGCCTACAGACTGAAAGGTCTCAGGTTTGATTCCGGTCAAGGGCATGTACCTTTGTTGTGGGCACATCCCCAGTAGGGGGTATGCAGGAGGCAACTGATCTATGCTTCTCTCTCATCGATGTTTCTAACTTTCTATCTCTCTCCCTTCCTCTCTGTAAAAAATCAATAAGATATATTAAAAAATGAGGTTAGATTAATCTGGGCTATAAATATAAAATGCATATTATCATTTTGAATATTTAGCAAGAAAAACTAAAGTACCACTTCATTAATAATATTTTATGTTGATTAATATTGGTATAGCAATATTTTGGACATAGTGAAAGAAAATTATTTAAATTAACTTTCACTTGTTTCTTTGTATTTTTTCTTTTTTTTAAATTAAATCTTTATTATTCAGATTATTACATTTGTTTCTCTTTTTTCCCCTCCATAGCACCCCTCCACCAAGCTCCCACCCCTCCCTCTGCCCTTAGATCCCTCCCATTGATCTCATCCATAGGTGTATGATTTTTGTCCAGTCTCTCCCTGTATACCCCTCACTCCTTCCTGAGAATTATCAGTACACTCCCTTTCTGTGCTCCTGATTCTATTATATTCACCAGTTTATTCTGTTGATCAAATTTTTAATTCACTTAATTTTTAGATTCACTTGTTGATAGATATGTATTTGTTGTTCATAATTTTTTGGCTTTTACCTTTTTCTTCTTCCTCTTCTAAAAGAGTACCTTTCAGCATTTCATATAATACTGGTTTGGAGTTGATGAATCCTTTAGCTTTTTCTTCTCTGTGAAGCTCTTTATCTGCCCTTCAATTCTGAATGTTAGCTTTGCTGGATAGATTATTCTTGGTTGTAGGTTCTTGCTATTCATCACGTTGAATATTTCTTGCCACTCCCGCCTGGCCTGCATCGTTTCTGTTGAGAAATCAGCTGACAGTCGTATGGGTGCTCCCTTGTAGGTAATAAACTGTTTTTCTCTTGCTGCTTTTAATATTCTCTCTCTTTTGCTCTTGGTATTTTAATGATGATGTGTCTTGGTGTGGTCCTCTTTGGATTCCTTTTATATGGGGTTCTGTGTGCTTCCTGGACTTGTAAGTCTATTTCTTTTACTAGATGTGGGAAATTTTCAGTCATTATTTCTTTAAACAGGTTTTCAGTATCTTGCTCTCTCTCTTCTTCTGGCACCCCCACAATTCTGATGTTGGTACGCTTAAAGCTGTCCCAGAGTCTCCTTACATTATGTTCACATTTTTGGATTCTTTTCTCTTCTTGCTTTTCCAGTTGAATGTTGTCTGCTTCTTTATATTTCAAATTTTTTACTTGATTCTTGCCTTTCTCTAGTCTGCTGTTAGGACTCTGTATAATATTTTTTATTTCAGTCAGTGTATGTTTAATTTCTATTTGGTCCTTTATCATCTTTAGTTGGACCTTTTCCATTTCTAGTTGGCTCTTTTCCATCTCTAGTATGTCCTTTTTCATCTCCTCTTGGCTCTTGCTAAATTTGTCCATCTTTTCTAGCATATTCTTCAAAAACCTTATAAGCGTGGTTTTGAACTCTATATCCAGTCGTTTTTTTTCCTCCATTTCTTTTGTTTGTGATCCCTTCCCTTGTTTCGGCATTTTCACTATGCTGGGGAAACTTCTGTGTTGGATTCAGCTTTATGATGCCAGAGGCAAAGCCACAGAAGCCTCTGTTGAGCTTGGGAGGGGTGGAGTCTCAGGGCTTAAGGGACCGCCTTGCCTTCCAGTCGGCCCCGCCCTCCACGGCCCCTGAGTCTCACGTGACTGGGTAATCCCTGGAGCGGTCCTTGTGAGCCTGTGCGCACCCACAGTGCCTCTAACCGCTGCCTTTCCAGCTCCCCTGCACACCAGGACCACACGAGTCTAGGTCCCCAGGGTTTCGCCCGAAACAGGGGCTTAGTGGAGTCAGAAGTGGCACTGTTGGGAGGGTCTGTCTCCCGCCCACTCGAGAAAGCCAGCAGCACAATCAGCAATCTGTCCTGTGCGCAGCACCATGCGCATGCGAGACCAGACCTGATCTTCTGCGACTCCCCTAAATTTCCGCGCACCTCTCCCTTTTCACAGTCCAAACTCCCCCCGTATGAGTTTCGGCTGGATCTGGGGTTTAGTGTCATAAAATAAGGGGTTCAATGCCGTTGGGAGTTTCCGTTTCCCTCCCGCCAGAGAAAGCCAGCCAGGTTCTCTGGCATCCGCTCTCTCTGCGCGCGCGTCTCAGTACTTCGGCTTTTTGCAGCTCCTCTGGGTCTTCGTGAGCCCCTCTCTTTCCCTCTAGCTGTAGAACTTACACTTCCCCAGCTTTCCTGTGGTTCTGGATGATGTCCGTTCTGTCTTTTAGTTGTAGTTTTGAAATTGTTGTGCGAGGCAGCAGTGTAGGTGTTTACCTATGCAGCCATCTTGGATTCCTCCTTTATAATTTTTCTTCATATGCCTACTAGAAAATTCAAAATACCATAATTAGCCCACATTTGTAGCTTACATTGTTGACACTATTACAGATTATATTTTAATGATGGGTGCTAGCTTAGATAGATGACTCTGACTGCGTATTCCTCTCACATTGCTCTAGAGGGGTCCAGAAATTCCTCAGTGCCCTGGGGCAATATTATGAAAAATTAACAAATGAGCTGATGCTCTGAGCTAGAGAAATTGTATGGGAATACAATGGAATACTATGATGTGGTAAAAAAAAAAAAAAGAAGGGATTCTTGCCCTGGCTGGTTTGTCTCAGTAGATGGAGTGACCGCCTGCGAACTGAGGGGTCCCAGGTTTGATTCCTGCCAAGGGCATGTACCTTGGTTGCGGGCACATTCCCAGTGGAGGGTGTGCAGGAGGCAGCTGATTGATGTTTCTCTCTCACCAATGTTTCTAACCCTCTGTAAAATGTCAATAAAATATATTTTAAAAATAAAAGAAAGAATTCTTACCATTTGTAACAGCATGGATGGAACTGGAGAGCATTATGCTAAGCAAAATAAGCCAATCAGAGAAAGATAAATATCACATGATCTCACTCATTTGTGGAATATAATGAACAACATAAACTGGTGAACAAAAACAGATCCAGAGACAGAGTAACATCAGACCATCAAACCTCGGAGGGAAGATAGGGGAGGGTGCGGGTAAAGGGGAGAGATCAACAAAAGGACTTGCATACATGCATATAAGCCTAACCAATGGACACAGACACCAGGGGGTGAGGGCATGAGTGGGGGCAATAGAGGGATAAGGACACATATGTAATACCTTAATCAATAAAGAGAGAAAAGAAAAAAAGATTGTATGGGAGACTGGTGAAGGCAAAGGTCTCCAGACTGAAGGCAATGGCTGGGTCCAAAGTAGCGAATGCACACTCACCATCATAAAAGCCACAATAAAATTTTCATATTATGACACAATTCAGCAAATACAGAGAGTGATATGCAGATGTAAGCAGGCAGAGTCCACTAGAGGCCAGCATGAGAAATAGCCTCAATTTTATTTTAACTTATACCTGTCAACAGGTGCATTTTATTTTATTGCATCAATTTCTCTGATTTCTAGATTGTTTTAAATATCAGAATAGTAATTTCAGCAAAAGTTCGTTTTTAAGTGACATTTCATTGAATTATCACCTGGAGTCATAATAATCTTTCAATATCAAATAATACATTATTAACTTATTTATATTCATAAATTTGGGCAATTCTATGATCATAATATTTACATTTGAACATGTTTTAATATTTTTATTTTTCTAGTATGCCAAAAATATTACTAAAAAACATTATTATAGCTTTGTAATAATAAATTAATAAAATAGTATATTTGCAGCCAAATTTCAAGTACTGATTTGTATTTTTCAAGAAAAATTATTTTAAATATAATAATAGTAATTGCAATAAAAATTAATATTTCAAAAAATATTTTAAATAAAATAATATTACCAAAACCGAACTAACATAGTATAATATCACAAAAGTTGTAGGAAATATTAAAAATCTGCAACTAAAAGGATTATTTCTATTATATTCTAAAATATTTTTTTCTGGCTCTATTTTAGTTCATCGTTTTATGTTGTTCATTACATTCCACAAATGAGTGAGATCATGTGATATTTATCTTTTTCCAACTGGCTTATTTCACTTAGCTTAATGCTCTCCAGGTCCATCCATGCTGCTGCAAATGATGAGTTCCTTCTTTTTACAGCAGCATAGTATTCCATTGTGTAGATGTACCACTGTTTTTTAATCCACTCATCTTCTGATTGGCACTTTTAGATGATTCCAAAATCTTAGCTATGGTAAATTGCACTGCTATGAACATAGGGGTGCATGTATCCTTTCTGATTGGTGTTCCTAGTTTTTTTGGATATATTCCTAGAAGTGTGATCACTGGGTCAAGTGGGAGTGTCCGTTTTTATTTTTTTGAGGAAACTCCATACTGTTCTCCACAGTGGTTGCACCAGTCTGCATTCCCACCAGCAGTGCACTAAGGTTCCTTTTCTTTTGCATGTATCTGTCCAATTTTTCCAACACCATTTATTGAAGAGACTGTCTTAACTCCATTGTATTCTCTTGCCTTCTTTGTCAAATATTAATTGAGGATAATGGCTTGTGTCCATTTCTGGGTTCTCTGTCCTTCACTGGTCTATAGGTCTACTCTTGTGCCAGTACCAGGCAGTTTTGAGAACAGTGACTTTATAATATTGATGATATCTGGTATTGTGATCTCTCCAACTTTGTTCTTTTTTCTCAACATTGCTACAGCTACTTAGGGTCTCTTTTTATTCCATATAAATTTTAGGAGATTTTGTTCTAGGTCTGTGAAATATGGAATTGGTATTTTAATGGTGATTGCATTGAATCTATAGATTGCTTTGGGTAATATGGACATTTTAATGATGTTGAGTCTACCAATCCATAATTACATTATATTCTTCCATTTTTTTATGTCTTCCTTTAATTTTTTTGAGTATAGGTCTTTTACCTCCTTGGTTAAATTTATTCCTAGGCATCTTAATTTGTTTTGGTTCAATGGAAAATGAAATTGTTTCTTTAGTTTCTCATTCTGTGAGTTCATTATCTTATCTAATAAAGAAGGAATATGCTAATTGACCCTCATGCCATTGCAAAGATAGCAGCCCCCATAGCTAATAAGGATAGAATATGTTAATTGATGCCCCACCCTCAAAGATGGCAGTGCCCACAGCCTATAAGGAGGGTATATACTAATTCACTACCTCACCCTCAAAGATGGTGGAACCCACAGTGACAAGATGAAAGCACTCAGTCCCATCAGCCCCACTGAGGCAACAGGTGCACAGCAAGGCCAGACCCACCTGGGGGCAGGCCTGGCTACGCTGAGGACCTGCTTCGGGAATCCCCAGTACCCTCAGTCCCCAGCCACCCAGGGCCGGCCCAAGGTGCAGGCAAACCTCAGATGGCAGCTTCCTAACCACCCCGGGCCACCCAAGGATCAGGTAACCAGGACTGGCCAAGGCTTGTGCTGCCAGCAGTGGCAACAGCAGAGGTGTGATGGGGTGTTGCTTTCCCCTGAACACCTGATTGCCTCCTGCCCCTGAGGGCTCCCAGACTGTGAGCAGGCCAGGCTGAGGGACCCTCTCCATGCATGAATGTTCATGTACCAGGCCTCTAGTCCTATATAATAAAAGAGCAATATACAAATTGACCATACCTCTGCCACACCCACAAGCCATGTCCACCATCCATACCCATCAGCCAATCAGAGCAAGTATGCAAATTAACCCAACCAAGATGGCTATGGCCACAGAGAGAGCATGAAGGAGGCTTGGGTTGCCCCTGGCAATAGAGGAATCCAAGCTTTCCACAAACCCTGGCCAGCCCAAGCCTCCACTTAAGACAATAAAGTTTCAATGGCTCTGTGAACAGAAGGCTTGGTTCTGCTCCAGGTTACAAAGTTTTAATTGTAAAAGATAAATAAATCCCAGATACCAAGGCCTCACTTGGGTCACTGGAGGGCATTGGCAACCTGCAAACCACCATGCCCCAGGCTACCCAATGCCCGAAGGGAATACCAACCCTGATCCAAGATACCCTTCAGCTGGCCCCCACCCATGCAGCAGGCCTCTCTCCTATTTAATAAAAAAGTAATATGCAGATTGATCATCACTCCAACACACAAGATGACTGCCCCCATTTGGTCAAAAGATCCTGCCCCCATGTGGACACAAGATGGCCAGCAGAGGAGGGCAGTTGGCAGGTACCAGGCCTGCAAAGGAGGGCAGTTGTGGGTGATCCAGCCTGCAGGGGAAGGCAGTTAAGGTTGAATAGGTTGGAAGAGGAGAGACGTTGGGGGTGACTAGGCCTACAGAGAAGGGCAGTTGGGGTGAACCCAGGTCCACAGGGGAGGGCAGTTAGGGGCAAACAGGCTGGCAGGAGAGTGGTTAGGGAGTGATCAAGCTGGCAGGCAGAAGTGGTTAGGGACAATCAAGAAGGCAGGCAGATGAGCAGTTGGGAGCCAGCAGTCCTGGATTATGAGAGGGATGACCGAATGCCCATTTAGGCCCGATCCAGGTAGAGCAGTCAGACATCCCTCAAGGGGTCCCAGATTGGAGAGGGAGCAGGCTGGGCTGAAGGACACCTTCCTTCTGTGCATGAATTTTGTGCACGGGGCCTTTTAGTACTAATATAACAAAACAAAATTCTGCATTTTTCTACTCAGGTAAGTATGAAAATAACTAACTTGAAAAAGGTGATTTTACCAATAATTATTGAATCATCAATAATTTAGATGTCACAATTTAATTCTGTTGTGTGACTTGCTTACCCTGTCAGAGTACATTTCCTATAAAGAATAAAGTACTGGACAGGGTTTAATACAAATATGGGAAATGTAATTCTTACCATTAAAAATTACTGATAACAGTTTCACATTTATGAGCATACAGAGTGTCTACAAAGAGTTAAAGAGTTAAGATAAATTCTGTTGAACAGTTACTCTGTATCATATGCTTTTCATTTTAATAAATACATATATATTTAGGTCAATTTCAAATTATGGCAAAAAAGAATGTAAATGCATGATTGCTAGAATGAACTTTAATGATTAAATTTTGAAGACTTTTTTTAGTTTTTAAGTCAAATATTTAGTATAAGTATTTCAGTTATTATCTTTTTTGTTATTTGAATAAAGTCATCATATGCTTTTAAAAACAAGGTGATTTAGAAACATTTACATTTTCTTTATTTAGTGGTGTAATCATAAGCCACAAAGTATATAGCTACATTATATTTTATAAGGAATTTTTATAGCTATAAAACTCAATCCAGATGTCTAACCCTCCAAAAGTGTTGCAATAAAAGACTTTCTTCTATATATTTTTGAAATAACATATTTCTTGGTGTTTCTCTCTCCAACCCAGCCTAATTTTAAAAATTAAAGTAGCTATTGAACAAAGTAGAAGAAACAAATGAACAAAAAAGTACAGATCATCAGGGTCTACAAATCAAAGAATGCCTGTGGAATACAAAGCCAATAGAGGCTCCAGCAATGATTTGTCAAATTAAAGGCTGAGGAAAATACTGGAGCTTTTAATAGATGAAGTAGTTCAAGACAAAAAGAGAAAGTAGTACACATTGTTAACTTCAAGTTCAGGCTGGTGTGGAAATTATAATCATAAAGGAGTAATTATTCCCCTTTATAGCATTGTTTCATGTCATTTTCCCCTTCAACATCCAACACAGGACCAAGAATATAGTATATTTTCAACAAGTACTTACTGAATTGGATTTAATTTAAAACAGGCTTTTTTTTAAATGTGGAAATAAAATCTTTAAGGAAAAATTAAATTGACAGTTTTCAAAAGATTTAAAACTATGGCCCATTATTGCTTGGTTTTCTCTGATCACACATTCAGCTTGTGCTGCACTGGAGGAATATGAGGTTGAGGAAACACCCACAAGTGTACTTGGACAAGATGACTGTTCCACATGTAAAAATGCTTTCTGAACAGATCTAAGAAAAAGTATTGATATATTCAAGGTTCTGAACTTTAATGTTAGTAGAAATACTAACATTAAAATTAGAAACTACTTCAGATCAATATTTTCAGCCCAAAATTTAAGCCACTAAATTGTCTATGACTGAAAATTGAAATTGAATCATTATTTTTTAAATTAATGTTCATATAGCCTAAGCTTATGTTGCTAACATTTTTTTTCTCAAAACATCATTTTTAAAGAACAATTAAGCCAGAATCCAGGCTCTTCTTTCCTCTTTACATAAAATTCAAATGTACATCAGCAGAGTGCCATGAATTCATCAGATGAGCAGTTACTGCTTACAGGAAGCAGTGCATGTGGCAATTTCAAGGGAGTCATACATGGCCTATGCATTTCTGGAGATAGATAATTGGATTTGTGATAGGGGTTCAATTTTAGGTCATAAGTATGTTAAAGATCATTTTAATAATAGTGCTAAAAATTAGATGTTAAGATTCATGGTTTTATTTTTAGGTCTTTTGTGTAAGGCTGCTATGTAATTGGTGGTTGAAGTTATTTCAGGTGGTATAATATCAGATAGCCCAGAAATATGCCCTAAACCTAGTAAAAAATTAAACATCTTTCTTCACTATTAACTTTACTTTGTAAATTAAAAGTCAACGACTTTATTATATAGATTAGCAAAATGTATGTCATATGAGTCAAACAATGGGGCTGTATAACAAAGAGTAGCATCCAAACTTTTATTTAGTAGCAGATTCATATGACATTATAAATTCTAAAAATTGATTCATACTAAAGAAGATCAAAAGAAAATTTAGAGTCTTAGGTAAATTTTAATAATAGCTTTATATCTTTAAATGATCATGTTTTCTCATGAAGAGAATATCAATTAGTCAAAGTGTTAATATATATAATTTAAATAGATGTTATGTCAAATTTAAATTACTTTATGGCATGAATTTATTACTACTTTATTATTCATATGTAAATTATACAAAAACACTTAGGCTTAAGAGTAACTCTATTCCACATACTGTTACATTTAAAATAATATGTGTCCATAGGGAAATTAATTCAGATACTTCTGCATAATAAATTACTTATTAACTTATTTTTAAATTAATATTTAAAATTATCCTCAATGTTCAAGATATTTAAGATTATAACCACCAAAATAACCCTCTTGCTATTCCATACTACTACTTGTGTCATATTTGTAGACCAATACAACTTTCAAGTTGTTTTCATATTGATTGCCCTTTGAAGACAATCACTGAGTTTAATTATTCTTATCCCTATTTCTCAGCTCATCATCTGACACATTTTATTCATTCAGAAAATGTTTCTTGAATTCACATAAAAGAATAAATGGAAAAAGAACAAGCAATTTTCTGGCAACAGTATCTTGTGAAAAGGCAACTATTTTAATTCCCATTTTACAAAGAAGAGAAAGAGGCACTGACAAGTTAACTGACCTAACAGGTGCTTTAGTTTGAGGAAGTTAAGTTTACATCATTCCTCAGTGAATGGAATATGCAATAATCTGTTTGCATAAAATACCAAGGAAGAATCTGCAAAGAACATTGTCCTAGAGAAACAAAGAATGCATTTCCATAAAATTGTGTACAAGAAAAATACTCCAAACAACAACATAAAAATAAATTTATGAACATTTATTACATACCAGGCACAGGAATAACAAAGTTTATTTACTCTACATCTTATACTAAACTAGAGGCCCAATGCATGAAGATTGATGCCAGAATAGGCCTTCCTTCCTCTGGCTGCCAGCACTGCCTCCACTCTGGCCCTGAGCCACCTTTCCACCTCTTGCCTTGTCATGTTAATTTGCATATTTCCTCCTTATTGGCTGTGGGCACAGCCAACTTTGTTGCAGTTATAGTCAATTTGCATATTCTGTCTTTATTGGGTAGGATTATTTTCAAAATATACTTCAATATAATCTTCACTAAAATTCTGTCAAATAGATGCCAAGAGGAAAACTAATTTTATTACTGTAGTTTAGATGGTTACTCTGAGCTTCCAGATAGACTTGTCAGTACCTCTTTGCTGTCACTTTTGTGCTGGACATCTACTGTGACAGTGTTGCTGCTGTTGGAGGAGGCTTGCTATGGCCCCTACAGAGCATATTCTAATGCAGACTGTGCTGAAAATATCTAATATATCTCCACTCAAAGTTATGGGGTCCCTACGAGACAGAAGCATGATCCAACATCTTAAAAGGAAACAAGTTAAGTTCTAGCTTGAGTGAGACTAGTTTATGTCCTAAGGCACTTCAGAGGTGTTTTCCAGAGAAGCACAGGACTGGCCACCCCAAGACTTCTCAGAAGTTAAATATGGACGCTTACTTCTTATTTATGACCAAGCACTAAATTGAGTTGGTGGTCTAGTTTCTTTATTTTTTTAACTTATCTGTCCAATTTTCTTAACACCATTTATTAAAGAGACTGTCTTGATTCCATTGTATGTTCATGCCTCCTTTGAGCATAGTGGTTTCGTTCAATATCTGGATTCTCTATTCTATTCCATCGGTATATATGTGTGTTCTTATGCCAGTACCAGGCTGTTTTAAGAACAGTGGCTTTGTAATATACCTTGAAATTTGGTGTTGAGATCCTTCCTACTTTATTCTTCTTTCTCAGGATTCCTGTGACTATTCAGGGTCTTTTTTATTCCAGATGAATCTATGGAAGGTCTTTCTAGGTCTGTGAAATCTGTTATTGGTATTTTTAAATTAAATCTTTATTATTCAGATTATTACATTTGTTTCTCTTTTTTCCCTTCCATAGCTCCTCTCCACCCAGATCCTACCCTTCCCTCTACCCTTCCCTCCCTCCCATTGACCTCATCAATAGGTGTATGATTTTTGTCCAGTCTCTCCCTGTACACCCCTCACCCCTTTCATCCTGAGAATTATCAGTACACTCCCTTTCTGTGCTCCTGATTCTATTATATTCACCAGTTTATTCTGTTGATCAAATTTTTAATTCACTTAATTTTTAGATTCACTTGTTGATAGATATGTATTTGTTGTTCATAATTTTTTGGCTTTTACCTTTTTCTTCTTCCTCTTCTAAAAGAGTACCTTTCAGCATTTCATATAATACTGGTTTGGAGTTGATGAACTCCTTTAGCTTTTTCTTCTCTGTGAAGCTCTTTATCTGCCCTTCAATTCTGAATGATAGTTTTGCTGAGTAGATTATTCTTGGTTGTAGATTCTTGCTATTCATCACGTTGAATATTTCTTGCCACTCCCGCCTGGCCTGCATCGTTTCTGTTGAGAAATCAGCTGACAGATATATGGGTGCTCCCTTGTAGGTAATGAACTGTTTTTTTCTTGCTGCTTTTAATATTCTCTCTTTGTCTTTTGCTCTTGGTATTTTAATGATGATGTGTCTTGGTGTGGTCCTCTTTGGATTCCTTTTATATGGGGTTCTGTGTGCTTCCTGGACTTGTAAGTCTATTTCTTTTACCAAATGTGGGAAGTTTTCAGTCATTATTTCTTTAAATAGGTTTTCAGTTTCTTACTCTCTCTCTTCTTCTGGCACCCCCACAATTCTGATGTTGGTACGCTTGAAGCTGTCCCAGAGGCTCCTTACATTATGTTCACATTTTTGGATTCTTTTTTCTTCTTGCTTTTCCAGTTGAGTGTTTTCTGATTCTTTATATTACAAATTTTTTACTTGATTCTTGCCTTTCTCTAGTCTGCTGTTAGGACTCTGTATATTTTTTATTTCAGCCAGTGTCTGTAGTTGGTCCTTTTGCATCTCCTCTTGGGACTTGATAAATTTATCCATCTTTTCTAGCATATTCTTGAAAATCCTTATAAGCATGGTTTTGAACTCTATATTCAGTCATTTTTTTCCCTCCATTTCTTTTGTTTGTGATCCCTTCCCTTGTCTCGGCATTTTCACTATGCTGGGGAAACATCTGTGTTGAATTCAGCCTTATGATACCAGACTTGCAAAATCGAAGAAGCCTCTGTTGAGCTTGGGATGGGTGGAGTCTCAGGGCTTAAGGGACCGCCTTGCATTCCAGTTGGCCCCACCCTCCACGGCCCCTGAGTTTCACGTGACTGGGTAATTGCTGGAGTGGTCCTTGTGCATGCGAGCCTGTAGTGCCTCTAGACTGCTGCCTTTCCAGCTCCCCTGATCACCAGGACCACAGAAGTCTAGGTCTCCAGGGTTTTGCCCAAAACAGGGGCTTACTGGAGTCAGAAGTGGCACAGTTGGAAGGGTCTGTCTTCCACACACGTGTGAAAGCCAGCGGCACAATCTGCAATCTGTCCTCTGCGCAGTGCCGTGCGCGCCATAGACCTCTGATCTTTTTGCGACTCCCCTAAATTTCCATGCACCTTTCCCTTTTCACAGTCCAAACTCCCCCCGATGAGTTTCGGCTGGATCTGGGATTTAGTGTCATAAAATAAGGGGTTCAATGCCATTGGGAGTCTCCGTTTCCCTCCCGCCAGAGAAAGCCAGCCAGGTACTCCGGCACCCACTCTGTCAGTGCTCACGTCTCCGTACCTCAACTTTTTGCAGCTTCTCTCGGATTCTGTGAGCCCCTTTCTTTCCTTATAGCTGTAGAACTTACACTCAGCCAGCTTTCCTATGGTTCTGGATAATGTTCGTTCTGTCTTTTAGTTGTAGTTTTGAAATTGTTGTGCGAGGCAGCAGTGTAGGTGTTTACCTATGCCGCCATCTTGGATTCATGTCATTGGTATTTTAATGGGAAGTGCATTGAATCTATAGATTGCTTTGGGTATTATGAAAATTTCAGTGATGTTGATTCTACCAGTCCATGAACATAGTATGTTCTCCCATCTGTTTACGTCTTCCTCTTTCACTTTTTTGAGTCCTGTAGTTTTCCATGTATAGGTCTTTTACCTCCTTAATTAAATTTTTTCCTAGGGATTTAATTTAATTAATTAATTTTTTTTTTTGGTGCAATGGTAAATGGGATTGCTTTTCAGTCTCTCTTTCTGTAAGTTCACTATTGGTGTATAGAAATGTCATAGATTTCTTGGTGTTAATTTTGTATCCTGTTACATTGCTGAATTCATTTATTAAGTCTATCAATATTTTAATGGAGTATTTTAGGTTTTTTTATATACAATACTATGTCATCTGAAAATAAGGACAGCTTTACTTCTTCTTTTCCAATTTGTAAGCCTTTTATTTCTTCTTCTTGTCTAATTGCAATGGCTAATACTTTGACAGGTATGAGATAGTACCTCATTGTCATTTTGATTTGAATCTCTAGGATAATTAGTGATTGATGTTTCTTTGCTGATTTTTTGTTTAGAGGATTTGTCCAATGGTGACAGTAGGGTATTAAAGTCACCTACTATGATTGTATTGCTCTCAATCTCTCCTTTGATATCCTCCAAGAGGTTTTTTTATGTATTTGGGTGCTTCTGTATTAGATGCGTATATGTTTGCCAGAGTTATTTCTTCTTGCTGGATTGGTCCCTTTAGTATTATGAAGTGGTCTTCCTTATTTCTTGTTATGTCCTGCACTTTGAGATCTAATTTGTCAGATATAAGTATTGTTATCCCCAGCCTTTTTTTCTGAAGTTAGTTTATTGTAGACAGCAGATATATGGGTCATGTTTCCTTATCCAATCTGTTACCCTATGTCTTTTGATGGGGGCATTTAATCTATTTACATTTAAAGTTATTATTGATAGCTGCTTATTTGTCACCATTTTTATTCTTTATTTTAGCATTTCTTGCATTGCTGGTTTGGTGGTAGTAAATTCTCTTAGTCCTTTTTTTTGTCAGTGAAGCTCCTGATTTCACCTTCAATTTTGATTGATAGTCTTGCTGGGTACAGTATTCTTGGATTCAGACACTTCCTGTGCATAACTTTGTATATTTCATTGCTTTCCCTGCTGGCCTGATGAGTTTCTGTTGAGAAATCAACTTCTAGTCTGATGGGGGTTCCTTTGTAGGTAACTTTCTGTCTCTCTCTGGCCACTTTTAAGAATCTTACTTTGTGTTGGTGTTTTCCAATTTAATTTTAATGTGCTTTGGTGTCCGTCTTCTGGGGTTCATTTTGCTTGGAACTCTGTGAGCTTCTTGGATTTGTATGGGTTTTTTCTTCCGTATATCAGGGAAATTCTCTGTCATTATTTCTTTAAACAGGTTTTCTATTTCTTGCTCAGTTTCTTCTCCTTCTGTAGACGTTATTTTGTTTCATGTTTTCCCAAACTTCCCTTAGGCTCTCCTCCTGCTTTTTAATGTTTTTTTCTAGAAGCTGCTCTACTTGGGTATTTTTTCCAACCTTGACTTATAGCTCACTGATGCAGTCCTCTGCTTCTTCTAGCCTACTCTTGATGCTTTCTATTGAGTTCTTTACAGCAGCAGTGTCATTTTTAATTTCTTCTTGGTTCTTCTTCATTTCCTCTTGGTTCTTACTCATATTTTCAAATTTGTCTTCCATTCTTTTCAGCCACCTTATGACCATTTCTCTGAATTATTTCTCTGGCAGGTTACTTGCCTCCATTTTCTTTACTTCCTTTCCGGTAGTGCCTGCTTTTCTTTCATATGAAGGCTGTTTCTTTGTCTCCCCAAGATCTCTCTTCTCTGAGTGTCTGGTTATATAGTTCTCTCTCTCTTTTTCTTGGTGGAGTGTGGAGCTCCTCTGAATCTGCATGTTTTTGCACCAACTGGGGACCAGTTGGGGTTCACCAATGTTCAGTGGGTGCCGTAGTGGTAGATTTTGTGGCTTCCCATAGCATCTAGTTTCCCATTCAAGATGGCACAGTCTCTGCATTTGAGCTGGTTCCTCCAGGGGAGAACCCAGCAACAGTAGGGGCTGCCTGGTCAGGAAAACCCCATCTCCTGGAGTATAGCTGTCCCTCAACTCACCAACAAACACACCCCATGCAAACCTCAGCTGTTCTTTCAATATGCTCCAGGACAAAGCTTGGACACTTCTGTCTATTCTGCCACCATTTTATCCTTTCCTCAGAAAGCAAGTTTTGAAAAATTGCCATAAAACCTTGCAAATAAAATAAAGTACATTTTTTATGAAGTCTCAAGAAATGATCATATGTTTTTACTTAAGGTAAGAAGCTATAGATTATTATTGTATTACAATACTCTGTTTTGTGAAAGAACTAAACCCTACACATATCTAAAACTTTTAAAATGTGTTGCTATCTAAGAGCTTTAATACTGTATTATATAAAATAACATTATATCTGGTAACTTTATGATATTAGCCACTTCTGAAGTGGCTGGTAAAATAAGAAACAGTAGGTAAAGGGAAATTCTGATGGAATAATCTAGGACCAAATGTATCTTTTGGAGGTGGAGTAGGAGGGAAAGACTTCTATCTTCACAGGGCAGAGGTTTTGCAGAAATGATCTGGCACAAAGATAACTCTCTCAAGACAATACTCCAATTTAAACACTAGGATGTAGCTGAATGATAATGATATATTTTTTTAAATATTTCAGTGCCAGAAGAATGATATCCCTACTTATAAGCAAAGTAAATCTGTTAATTCAATGACACTGAGAAATTTTATAACTTTGAAACACATGAAAAGATACTATAAGTAATGCAACACTATAAAGTGATAGTGACAACAGTTAATCCCTTGTATTGTGTTCACCTTAAATAAAATAATGCATAACCCTCTCTCCCAACTTATATAACTTGGAACAGAACACTTAAGCCTGCAGCAGATTGGTGGTAACACTGATCCCCTGTTGTAAGGAATAATTAAACTTAGTAAATCACTCTAAAAGCTTACAAAAGCAAACTACAAAAGCTTATAAAGAAGGACTGTAAAAAACAAAAAGGCCACTAGCTGAAGTTGGATTAAATTTAGCTACTTCTTTATGCAGTATTTTTTATTATGTAATTTGTTTTATTATTTTCAATTAATATAAGTGTGAGTTGCCCATCAAAGCAAATTTACTTACATAGGATATATCTTGTTTAATATACAATAAAGACACAAAAGCTTGCCATACAGCATGAGAAAACTGAAAACGCTGTTTGTTCCTATTACTCTCAGAAATTCATCAGAGTGTTCATGCTTACCAATGTACCTTCTTCCTGCATAAAGTTCTAAATAAATTTGGGGAAAGTAAATTATACTGTGGGTTGGTATGGGGTATTATGTTTAATGAATCTGACAATTGAGTTGGGAATTGTTTTCTCATTTTCAGATTTTGTTGGCAGTAAACAAAACTCTGCTAGGTATTCCATCACTAAAAAAGATTTATTTGGGGGGAAAAGAAAGAATTGCAATCCAGTATATGCAACTACAGTGAGACACGTGCACACAGGGCACAAGAAGAAACAGAAACCTCCCTTTTTACAGAAGAAAAGGAAGTTAAGGAAGGCTCAGTGCTACAGTTTGATTGTAAACATAGTTTTCCTGCAGGGCTTTTGAGAGAAAATAGGGTGAGAACTCCTCCCACAGACCCTCACATTTCTAACTTAAGTACTACATCATCAATATTGACCTTGTATAAGTTGTTCCTTGTCAAATAAACTGATAAGATTCTAAAATGTGAGTTTATCTCAATGAGGAGGAATCTAAACATCTCAATAGTCCAATAACTGTGGAAGAAATCGAAGCAGTCATCAAAAAGCTTCCAGCAAATAAAAGCCCGGGACCAGATGGCTACACAGGAGAGTTTTACCAAACATTCAAGGAAGAATTAAAACCTATCCTCCTCAGACTATTCAAAAACATTCAAGAAGAAGGAACACTTCCAAACACCTTCTATGAAGCCAGCATCACCCTAATACCAAAACCAGATAAAGACAACACAATGAAAGAGAATTATAGGCCAATATCTCTCATGAACATAGATGCCAAAATTCTCAACAAAATTCTAGCAAATCAGATCCAGCAGTACATCAGAAAGATCATACACCATGACCAAGCAGGATTCATCCCAGGAATGCAGGGATGGTACAATATCTGCAAATCAATAAATGTGATACATCACATAAACAAATTGAGAGATAAAAATCACATAGTCATATCAATTGATGCAGAAAAAGGATTTGACAAAATCCAACCCTCTTTCTTGTTAAAAACTCTCAGCAAAGTGGGAATAGAAGGATCATAACTCAACATCATAAAAGCCATATATGATAAACCCACAGCTAACATCATATTCAATGGGCAAAAACTAAAACCATTTCCCCTAAGAACAGGAAGAAGACAGGCATGCCCACTGTCACCTGTCCTGTTTGACATAGTACTGGAAATATTAGCCATTGCAATTAGACAAGAAGAAGAAATAAAAGGCATCCAAATTGGAAAACAAGAAGTAAAGCTGTCCTTATTTGCAGATGACATGATACTGTACATAAAAAACCCAAAGGACTCCATTCCAAAACTAATAGACTTAATTAATGGATTCGGCAATGTAGCAGGATACAAAATTAATGCTAAGACGTCTGTGACATTTCTATACACTAATAGGGAAATTACAGAAAGAGAGAATAAAAAAGCAATCCCATTTACCATTGGACCAAAAAAATTAACATACCTAGGAATAAACCTAACTAAAGAGGTAAAAGACCTATATGTAGAAAACTACAGGACACTGAAAAAAAAGAAAGAGGAAGATGTTAACAGATGAAGAGCATACCATGCTCATGGATTGGGAGAATCAACATCATTAAAATGTCCATACTACACAAAGCAATCTATAGATTCAATGCACTAACCATTAAAATACCAACGACATATTTCACAGACCTAGAAAGAATTCTTCATAGATTCATTTGGAACAAAAAAAGACCACAAATAGCTACAGCAATTCTGAGAAAGAAGAATATAGTAGGTGGGATCTCAATACCAGATTTCAAGCTATACTACAAAGCAACTCTTCTCAAAACAGCCTGGTACTGGCACAAGAACAGACATATAGATCAATGGAATAGAATAGAGAACCCAGATATCCACCCAAACCACTATGCTCAACTAATATTTGACAAAGGAAGCATGAACATTCAATGGAGCCAAGATAGCCTCTTCAATAAATCGTCTTGGAAAAATTGGACAGATACATGCAAAAAAATGAAACTGGACTACCAACTTACACCAAATACAAAAACAAACTCAAAAGGGATACAGGACTTAAACATTAGAAGGGAAACCATAAAAATACTAGAGGACTCCACAGGCAGCACAATCTCAGATATATGCCGAAAGAACGTCTTCACTGATACTGCTCCAAAGGCAATTGAAGCTAAAGAAAAAATAAACAGATGGGACTACATCAAAATAAAAAGCTTTTGCACAGCAAAAGAAACCATCAACAAAACAACAAGAAAGATCACTTTATGGGAGAACATATTTGCAAATGTTATCACTGATAAAAGTTTAATGTCCAAAATCTACAGCCAACTTATACAACTTAATAAAAGGAAGATAAACAATCCAATAAAAAAATGGGCAATGGACCTAAATAGAACCTTTTCGAAAAACCATAGAAGGAAGGCCAAGAGACACATGAAAACATGTTCAAAGTCACTAATCATCTGAGAGATACAAATCAAAACGACAATGTGATACCATCTTACACCTGTCAGAATGGCAATCATCAACAAATCAACAAAAGACAAGTGTTGGCGAGGATGCGGAGAAAAAGGAACCCTTGTGCACTGTTGGTGGGAATGCAGACTGGTGCAGCCACTGTGGAGAACAGTATAGATTTTCCTCAAAAAACTAAAAATGGATCTCCCATTTGACTCTGTAATCCCACTCTTAGGAGTTTATCCTAAGAAATCACAAACTCCAATCAGAAAGGATTTATGCACCCCTATGTTCATAGCAGCACAATTTACAATAGCTACAATTTGGAAACAGCCTAGGTGCGCATCAGCAGATGAGTGGATCAGAAAACTATGGTACATTTACACAATGGAATTCTATGTTGGCATTAAAAAGAAGGAATTCTTACCATTTGCAGCAACCTGGTTGGAACTGGAGCACCTTATGCTTAGTGAAATAAGCCAGTCAATGAAGGAGAAGGATCACATGATCTCACTCATTTGTGGATAATAAAGAACATTATAAACTGATGAACTAAAGGATAGATACAGAGGCAGTAAAGCTTCAAACAGACTGTGAAATTACAGCAGGAAGATTAAAGTTAGGTGAGGTAGATAAGAGATCAATCAAAGGACTTGTATGCATGCATATAAGCATAACCAATGAACATAGATACTGGGGGGTTGGGTTATGCCTGGGAGGGAAGAGGAGCAATGGGGAGATATGTATAAAAAATTAATTTAAAAAAAGTGTAAAAAATAAAAATAAAAATAAAATGTGAGTTTATAACGTCTTTATTAATCACTGTTGAAGTAAACTGACACTATGTATTGCTAAATGTTAGAAGAATTTTATGAAATAAAGTGAAAATGAAACCTTTGAAATAATAAGGTCCAATAAGAAAAATATACATATATTTATTTAATCTGATTTCATACCTCTACTTGAAAATTACTGTAGTCATATCCATCATCTGACAGTCCTTTAGTTCCCGGCCTCATACTCAGGTTTCATAATTTCATTGAAAATAATGCAATAGAAATTTAAATTTTGTACTTGAAACAATAAAAACCAAATATATTAATGGAAAAAATAGCATTACTGTGGTGAAGGAAAACCAAAGAATTGAAAACAAAAAAAGATATATGGTATTATAAATGCAAATAAAGATACAGTATATATTTCTGGAAACACCCAGAATAAATAGAAGTTACTCACATATCCTATCTATAAAAGAATAATAAGCAAATTGACCATACCTCTTCTGTACTCACAAGCCAAGCCCATCAGCCAATCAGGATCCAGTATGCAAATTAACCCAGCCAAAATGGCTGCAGCCATGGAGAGCAAGAAGCTTGTGTTTCCCTGTTAATGGAGGAAGCCCAGCTTTCTGCCTGCTCTGGCAGGCCCAGGCCTCCACTCAAGGCTACAAAGTTTCTATTGTAGAAGATAAATAAACCCCAGGTTCCAAGGCCTCTGCTTGGGTCACCAGAAGGCGTGGACAGCCTGCAAACCACCCAGGTCCCTCACCCAGGCTGCCCTACACCCCAAGGAACCCCCACCCTGATCTAGAACAACCTTCAGGGCAAACTAGCTGGCCCCCACCAGTGCACCAGGCCTTTATCCTATCTTATTCTATATAATAAAAAAATAATATGCAAATTGACCATCCTCCAACACACAAGATGGCTGCCCCCATGTGATCAAAAATGACTGCCCACATGTGGACACAAGATGGCTACCACAAGATGGCTAGCAGGGCAGGGCAGTTGGGAGGGATCAGGTCTGCAAGGGAGGGCACAGTTGGTGATCAAGCCAGCAGAGAAGGGCAGTTAGAAGGGATCAAGCCTGCAAGGGAGGGCAGTTAGGGGAGACTAGGCCTGTAGGAGAGGGCAGCTGGGGGTAACCAGGCCTGCAGGAGAGAGCAGTTAGGGATGACTAGGCCTGCAGGGGAGGGCAGTTAGGGGCAAACAGGCTGGCAGGGGAGCAATCTGGCATCAATCAGGCTGGCAGGAGAGTGGTTAGGGGGTGATCAGGTTGGCAGGCAGAAGCAGTTAGAGGCAATCAGGAAAGCAGGCAGGTGAGCAGTTGGGAGCCAGCAGTCCTGGATTGTGAGAGGGATGTCTGCCTGCCCTTTTGGGCCCAATCCAGGGAGGACACCCCTCGAGCTGTCCCAGATTGGAGATGGAGCAGCCTAGGCTGAGGGATACAACCCCCCATGCATGAATTTCGTGCATCGGGCCTCTAGTGTAATATAAAAAGTCCATTGATGATGAAATAAGATGAGACAAAAAGGCTCAGAAGGAGGCTTCTGTCTTCAGAGCATAAACAACTTTGAAGTCAATACAAAACAGCACCATATACTCAAAGGTATTGGATGAAGTAATGAGAACTAAAGAGCTGGTCCTTGAAATGAAAGAACATTTTTTAAAAATATTTTTTTCTATTTATTGATTTTGAGAGAGAGAGAGAGAAAAAAATCAATTTCTTATCCTACTTATTTATGCATTCATTGATTGCTTCTTGTATGTGCCTGACTGGAGAACAAATGGACAACCTTGGCATATTAAGTTGATGCTTTACAACTAAGCTACCTGAGCAGAGGCTAGATAATTTTTAGTGTCTACTATCACCTCAGGGTATCTCTAATCTGGAGTTAGCCAGAAGACTGAGAATAAGGGCTTTTGATAGACAGAAGGCTCCTCCTAAGGCAGTGGTTCTCAAACTTCCTAATGCCGCGACCCTTTAAGACAGCTCCTCATGTGGTGGTGACCCCCCACCATAAAATTATTTCCGTTGCTACTTCATAACTAATTTTGCTACTGTTATGAACTGTAATGTAAATATTTGATATGCAGGATGTATTTTCATTGTTACAAATTGAACATAATTAAAGCATAGTGATTAATCACAAAAACAATATGTAATTATATATTGTGAAATATTTATTTCTAATTACAAATAAGTGAAATTTTGTCTTGAATCGTGGTATAGCATGGGCAACAGTCTTCATATGACAACAGTAAACTACATTGCTACACTTTGTTACACCGAGGAGCGGTCTGTTGGCTCCTAAGACCATGGGAAATATGTGTTTTCCGATGGTCTTAGGTGACCCTTGTGAAAGGGTCATTTGACCCCAAAAAGGTCGCGACCCACAGGTTGAGAACCGCTGTCCTAAGGGAAAGAGAAACAAGTAAAGTATTGGTAGTTTTGCAAAGTAGGGGTTGAAGGTGAGGCATTGGGGTCTCATACTTATAGCTTTTTTTTTCAATGTACTTTATGAATTTGGAGGCTCCATGGGCAGGAGGCAAAATATACCCCTGGCCAGTGTGGGTCAGTTGTTTGAGCATCATTCATGAAATAAGATGATCTACAGGTCACTAGTTAGATTCTTTTTTTTAATATATATTTTATTATTATTATTATTATTTTACAGAGAGGAAGGGAGAGGGATAGAAAGTTAGAAATATCGATGAGAGAGAAACATCAATCAGCTGCCTCCTGCATGCCCCCTACTGGGGACGTGCCTGCAACCAAGGTATATGCCCTTGACCAGAAAAGAACCTGGGACCTTTCAGTCCACAGGCCAACTCTCTATCCACTGAGCCAAACCGGTTTTGGCAATAGTTAGATTCTTGATGAGGACACACATACCTGGGGGGTTTCAGGTTCAATCCCCAGTGGGAGTTGATAGATTTTCTCTCTTCCTCTAAAAAGAAATGAAAAGAGAG
>JAAGEH010000286.1:31223458-31331417 GCA_011751065.1 Lasiurus cinereus | reverse complement strand
AGGAGGAGGAGGAGGAGGAGGAGGAGGAGGAGGAGGAGGAGGAGGAGGAGGAGGAGGAGGAGGAGGAGGAGGAGGAGGAGAAGGAGAAGGAGAAGGAGAAGGAGAAGGAGAAGGAGAAGGAACCACAAACTTCTCTGTGGTTTGCTTCTGTGGCAAATTTAGGGGCTTAAAAGAACACATATTTTTATCTCCAGAGTTGGAGACAAGAAGTATGGATGTCACTGGGATAAAATCAAGCTGTTAGCATGGCTGCATGCATTTTATGAAGCTTTAGGGAAAGGTTTGTTTTCTTGCCTTCTCCAGCTCCTAGAGGCAGTCTGTATTCAATGGCTCATAGTAGCTCCTTTCCATCTTCAAATCCAGCTGATTCCAACCTTAAACTCAACCTTAATTCTTTCTTATCACATCACATACTTCATTCCCAGGTTCTGGTGATGAGGATGTGGGCATCTATGGGGGCCCACCATAATCTCTGGAAATCAGAACAAAATCTTCTACTGAGGACAACTGATGCTCCCTGATGAAGTGATAATTGATGATCCCTGAGTGGAGCAGGGATACTAATAGCCTATGACAGGCTGAGTGGACAATGTAAGGTGAGGACAGAACATAAAGACCCAGGACCAAAGAAAATATTTTAGACTCTGTGTGAGGGAAAGGAAAGATGAGGTGGCTGCTAAACTTGAGACAAAGATTTATGGTCCTGAGGGAAGCATATTAACTTTTGCTCTTGAATGCTCTTCTGTTCTATGTGAAATCTCATTAAAATATCATAATTTGCTAATGCCTCCTGGTATATAATCTGTTATTAAGGTACTGAGTACCCAGGTGATTTGAGATGAAGAAGAGACCATCAGCAAGAGTGCTGCCACAGTTTTTTTTTTACACGGGGACAGAAGTTTTTCAGCAAAAACACTTGGAGGATGCTTCTCTGCTCCTCCTTTTCCCTGACACCGACTGGTTTTCTCCCTTCCTCCTTTTCCTGTCAAAGCTGTTCTAAAGAATGGATCTGAAATTAATCAGCCACAGCATGTACCTTACGAATTAAACATTAAATGAATTAAACATGCTTTGAAGTTAGTGTCACTTAAAATGTTACTTGAGCCATAAAATAAAAGGTACTTGTATCCAGATGACATGATTCTAGGCATCAAGATATAGGCAACGTTTTGGACAGAATCACTTAGTTGAGATCAGAAGTCAGTAAACCCTTTGTTATTTTCTAAAAATTTATTTCTGACGGCTTATCATTAAGCTTTACTAACTCAACATAGCCTATCAGTAACTTAATGATGAAAGGATGAAACGTTTACACTGTTCTGGAAGAGGGGTTTGGACCTCCAAAGCATTATTGGATCTGAGAAACCATGTGAGATGTGCCTTAGCCCATCACCACAAGGCCATTCCCATTCACTGGGAATAGGTTTTCAGTACACACACCAGTCATCCTGCAGCCTTCTAGTATACTTCCAACCCGCATTGTGCTCTTCCTAACAAGGCAAGTCATTTTGGAATATTGGAATTGAAACCGCCATTTCATTCTCAACCCAGTTTCCTAATGAGAGCCAGAGAGAGAGAAAGAGAGAGAGAGAGAGAGAGAGAGAGAGAGAGAGAGAGAGAAATTAACAATTCTCTCAGAGATAGAGAATAATTTCATAAATGAATCATCTAAAAGTTCATCATAAAAGACCTCAATCCTGCACTGTTTTTCTCCTTGACTTTGAAATAGAAAAAAAGGGTAAAAACATATAATTTAATTTTTGTAATCTAAATATTCAGGCTCCCAATGTGCCCAAGAAAATGGAAATTTAACATCACTGCATCATAAAGAATATTCTATTTTCTATCTGGAGAATAACTAAATCCAAAAGAAGCTTGATATTTATATTTTGATAGAGCAAAATCTTATTGCTAAAATTGTATCATCCTCAAGGTGAAACAAACAGCAAAAATGGAATTAGGAACAGAATGACTTTTAGTTAAACAGATGGCGAAAGTATTTAAAACCACTTAAAGTTCTATTTATTATTGAAATGTTCAAGTAAATCACTTAGATAATCCATCTTATGTTCTTGAAAACATTACTCTTGGTTTTTCAGATATTTGTCTCCATTATGAGACTTCCTAGGTTCTCTTATATATGGCAAATTTTTTAAACACAATAGTTATTAAATTTTTACTCAAGACATACCATCACGAACAGTCAACTAAATTAGATGGCAAATAGCTAAATTTCTAGGATTTTGTGGAACATCTAAGAGAAAAACTTAAAGTGGAACTGAGCCAGAGAGAGTGGAAGAGAGGGAAACTGAAAAAAAGAAACATTAATGTAAGAGAAACACATCGATCTGTTAACTCCCACAGATGCCCTGAGCTGGGCTGGAGATAGAGCCTGCAACCAAGGGATGCACCCTTGACTGGGTCAATGTTCCAACCACTGAGCTAAACTGGCTAGGGCAAGAAATGTGTTATAATTGTATAACTTGCAAAAAAAAAATCTACTGTAAGTATGAGTTATATCAAGCTTCCAGAAATAATTTTGAAGGAATTTGGCTATAAAGGAATCTATATATATAAAAAGCCAGCAACTGGAATACTATAATGACCAGAATGACTGGTCGCTATAATAACCACTGCAGCCAGCAAACCAGCCAATCTTGGGTGGGGCCAGATAATCAACCTCTTACAGCCCCTCCCCTAATGGGCCATCCCATCAGCCCATAGCCCCTATCCTCAACTGGCCCCACTCCTGATTGCCAGCTCCTACCCCAATAGGAGGTGGGGCCAGCCAGCCAACCTTCTGCATCCCCTCCCCATGGTCAACCCCACTCCCAATCAGCCCCCACACACACTATTAGGGGCAGAGCCCACTGGCCAAGTGCCCATGGCCCCTTCCCTGAGCTGGCCCAACCATGATTGGGCTCTGATTGGGATATGCTGGCCAGCCAACCTCTTCCCCTCCTCCCACAGGCCCAGCCCCAATCCATCCTGATTTTGGGGCTGGGCTGGCCAAACCCCACCTGTGTACAAATTTGTGCACTGGGCCTCTAGTAATATGATAATATAATGTTGTAATATTTGAATGTATGCAATATTTCAATGTTCTAATATTTTAGATCAGTAGTCAGTTTTAACAGATCATTCCTCATGTTTTAAAAAATACCTATTACATATTGCATCATGTCTTTAAAATAGCCCTTGAAAAACATAAGGTGTTATTTATTATCTCACTAATATCTTTTGTTAATTGTTAATCCTCTTGAAACAAATTTATCAATTATTTATATATATTTATGATTGTTGAATTAATATACAAACACATGTTGTTATCAATTATGTTACATATTTAATTAGCAATATTATCTGAGATTTTTTATTTCCAAGACATCACTAGAATTTTGATTATAATTTTTATTACATTAAATTATCCTGTCATTCAGTTTTAAGTATAATGACTCCTTCAATTGACACTGTGATGTGAATATCTTTTATTATCCCTATTTCAAACATTTATGATGATTTTACATTGAAAAAATTGTAATAACCTCCAGAAGACAATTACAGAAATAAGTCTTTAGATAGATGAGGAATTAGGGATAATTAAAGGCAATCCTAGTATATAGTTTATGTCTCTCTTACTTCCAAATACTTGATACTTTGGATTTTCTTTGATTTTTAGAGTTTATAAGATTACTTTATCTAATTGGGGAAAATTATGATATTCATAACACTTTGAAATTAGCAATGGACATTTTTTTGGTTTTTATAGAGAGAGAGATACTCTACAGCATACATGTGAACTAAAATTTAACCTTATTCAATCAATTGGTAGCCAATTTTTGAAAAAAAATAATTAGATAATTTGAGTTTGGTTTTTCTCTTAATAGCTTAAAGTATTTGTACTAAAACAAATAACAAATAAATATATACATATTAAAATAATTTCTCATAGGCTTTTAAAATTATTTCCAAGATATTATCATTGCAGAAAATGTTGACACCTATATATAGTAAGATGAATCCCTGAATTAATATTTACTTTATAATCTCAAGAAATTAATAATAATATATCATGGATATTATCCCATTGTTCTTCATTTAATTTTTTATTAATTTTTATTAATTTTTTATACATATCTTCCCATTGCCCCCCTCCCTCCCAGGCATACACCAACCCCCCAGTGTCTGTGATCATTGGTTATGCATATATGCATGCATACAAGTCCTTTGATTGATCACTTATCTACCTCACCTAAATTTAATCTTTCTGCTGTAATTTCACAGTCTGTTTGATGCTTTATGATTTTTGTCCTCCTGAGAATTATCAGTCCACTCCCTTTCTGTGCTCCTGATTCTATTATATTCACCAGTTTATTCTGTTGATCAAATTTTTAATTCACTTAATTTTTAGATTCACTTGTTGATAGATATGTATTTGTTGTTCATAATTTTTTGGCTTTTACCTTTTTCTTCTTCCTCTTCTAAAAGAGTACCTTTCAGCATTTCATATAATACTGGTTTGGAGTTGATGAACTCCTTTAGCTTTTTCTTCTCTGTGAAGCTCTTTATCTGCCCTTCAATTCTGAATGATAGTTTTGCTGGATAGATTATTCTTGGTTGTAGGTTCTTGCTATTCATCATGTTGAATATTTCTTGCCACTCCCGTCTGGCCTGCCTCATTTCTGTTGAGAAATCAGCTGACAGTTGTATGGGTGCTCCCTTGTAGGTAATGAACTGTTTTTTTCTTGCTGCTTTTAATATTCTCTCTTTGTCTTTTGCTCTTGGTATTTTAATGATGATGTGTCTTGGTGTGGTCTTCTTTGGATTCCTTTTATTTGGGGTTCTGTGGGCTTCCTGGACTTGTAAGTCTATTTCTTTTACCAGATGTGAGAAGTTTTCAGTCATTATTTCTTTAAATAGGTTTTCAATATCTTACTCTCTCTCTTCTTCTGGCACCCCCACAATTCTGATGTTGGTACGCTTGAAGCTGTCCCAGAGGCTCCTTACATTATCTTCACATTTTTGGATTCTTTTCTCTTCTTGTTTTTCCAGTTAAATGTTTTCTGCTTCTTTATATTTCAAATTTTTGACTTGATCCTTACCATCCTCTAGTCTGCTTTTAGGACTCTGTATAATATTTTTTATTTCAGTCAGTGTCTCTAGTTGGTCCTTTTTCATCTCCTCTTGGGTCTCACTAAATTTATCCAACTTTTCTAGCATATTCTTGAAAAACCTTATAAGCGTGGTTTTGAACTCTATATCCAGTCGTTTTTTTTCCTCCATTTCTTTTGTTTGTAATCCCTTCCCTTGTCTTGGCATTTTCACTATGCTGGGGAAACTTCTGTGTTGAATTCAGCTTTATGATACCAGACGTGCAAAGCCGCAGCAGCCTCTGTTGAGCTTGGGAGGGGTGGATTCTCAGGGCTTAAGGGACCGCCTTGCCTTCCAGTCGGCCCCACACACCACGGCCCTTGAGTCTAACGTGACTGGGTAATTGCTGGAGCAGTCCTTGTGCTTGCAAGCCCGCAGTACCTCTAACCACTGCCTTTCCGGCTTCCCTGCGCACCAGGACCACACGAGTCTAGGTCCCCAGGGTTTCGCCTGAAACAGGGGTTTAGTGGAGTCAGAAGTGGCACAGTTGGGAGGGTCTGTCTCCCACCCACTCGCAAAAGCCAGTGGCACAATCAGCAATCTGTCCTGTGCACAGTGCCGTGCGCGCCACCAGACCTCTGATCTTTTGTGACTCCCCTAAATTTCCATGCACTTCTCCCTTTTCACAGTCCAAACTCCCCCCGTATGAGTTTCGGCTGGATCTGGGGTTTAGTGTCATAGGATAAGGGGTTCAATGCCATTGGGAGTCTTCATTTCCCTCCAGCCAGAGAAAGACAGCCAGGTACTCCTGCACCCCCTCTCTCCATGTGCGCGTCTCCGTACCTAAGCTTTTTGCAGCTCCTCTGGGTCTCCGTGAACCCCTCTCTTTCCCTCTAGTTGTAGAACTAGAAATGTGTTATAATTGTATAACTTGTGTTATAATTGTATAACTTTTGTTATAAATGGTACACACACTTCCACTCAGCCAGCTTTCCTGTGGTTCTGGATGATGTCCATTCTGTCTTTTAGTTGTAGTTTTGAAATTGTTGTGCGAGGCAGCAGTGTAGGTGTTTACCTATGCCGCCATCTTGGATTCCTCTAACCCATTGTTCTTAAAAATTATATTAAAACATTATACAGAGTCAGTTTCCATTTCATTAGACACTGTCACTATTTCCAAAGACATTTTATTAAAATATGTTTGATTACATCAAGTAAATTTTCACATCATCAAAGAAAAGAGTTCTATGAAGATTTTTAAAACAGAAATACATAGAAGATGTCAAATGTCTGTACTTTGCATTTTTAATAATATTAGTTACTTTAAATGAGACAACTTTATCAGAAAATGCTTCATGGGATTAAAATTGAAATGTTCAGGAATAGAGAGACTGGTGGAGTGTACTCACTGTCATTCTTAAACCAAGAAACTTGAAGTATTTTTCTCAAGGTCACACAAAGAATGAATGGAAATGCTGAGAACAGTTCTTGAGTTATCTGCTTACAATCAATTCTACTTTTCAGACTATATATTTTTTATTGATTTTAGATAGAGAAAAATGGAGAGAGAGAGAGATGGAAACATTGATGAGAGAAAAACATCAGTCGGCTTCCTCCTGCACTCCCACTACCAGAGACCAAGCCTGAAACGGGTGCATATGTCCTCACCAGGAATTGAACCGATGACCTCTTGGTGTATAGGACCATGCTCAATTCACTGAGCCACACCAGCCGGGCAAGCTATCTTTAAAAAATAAAAAACAAACAAACAAACAAACAAAAAACCACGTAAGTATCTTATTGACAAACATTTTACTAATGAGATAACTGATAAGTAATGTGTTAAATGTACTATAAATCATAGTATTAGAACTATATAAATAAAATTAACCAGCACTTTGTAGTCAGGAGTTTTAGGATGTGAAGAAAATTTGAGGGTTCTCTGGAATTCAAAAGACAGACTAGATTAAAAATTAGTAAATGTTTCAGTATAAGTATAATTCACCTCTTAAGGTAATTCCTCACCTCACAATTTTTTTCTCATATTTTATGATCTTTTTGATCCAGACACTTTTGCTACTGTCTTCTTTCAATGTCTCTCTGCTGCTCCTTATAAAGCAAGGTTTTTCTTCCACATAAAAGTCAACATAGCTTATTTTAGACACAAAGATATTATCTTCTCCTAAAACATTTGGAACTTTTTTTATCTCAATAAATCACTCTGTGATGGTTGCTAAAGCAATACTGGGGACAAAGAATAGGGCAGGATTACCTTTACCCAAATGATAATACATGGTATGTAAAATGTATAAACATATGTAAGTGTTTGTAAAATGGATCCTAGATAAATATGCAAATACAAAGAGATTATATTCTCTTCTCAGCAGCATTGCAGACATTTTTAAGTATTATTTATTAAAAAAACACAATTACTTATCATATAAAAGTGTCATGAAGCAAATTCTAAGACTATTTCTCACTTTTTTATTCATTCATTAAGAAAATATTTATTGCCCAAAAAAATGTCATGAGCTCTAATACATAATCAAACAAATGATGTCTCAGAAGGTTGACAAGATTGACTTAAATAATCAACATCAAATCAAAGTAATTATATATTTTAAATATAAAATTAAATTTAATTAAAATATATACTGGTGTCTACGTGATTTTTCTACATGATGTCCTATTATTCATATTTATACAAATAAAGATTAAAATGCCATATTGCACCTATTGTCTCCCCTGCTCTCTCTCTCATACACACACACATACAAGTTAAGGACTTTACATTTTTCAAATGTTCTCCAAAAATAATTTATTAAAATTTCAAACTATGTAGAAACTCATTAGTGTTTGATACAGGGATGCCTTATGTGACAAAGGCCTTAGGAGTTCCTTGCTCCTTTGAACCATCAACAGCATCATATGGAACTTGTTAAAAATTCATAATTTGATCTTAGACTTAGTGAGTCAGAATCAGAATTTTATTAATATTCTCCAAATTATTGGTGTCATGTTCAAGTTTGATAGGCAGTCACTGATCTAAGACAACTATAGTGGCCACATTTGCTTTCATCCCATGGTGCAAATATTTCCACGCAAGATGCAAAATGCAGGAAATCAGAATTCTGCTTTATTTTACCATAGTGTTAATTTAAAACGTGCCTTTAGTTTTTACTAACACAGATACCAAGAAGGAATTTCAGAGAACATGCAGGATATTCTGAGAATTTGAAATCTATGACAGCCATCTAGGGACTGTAAATGGATGGTTATTCCATCTCAGCTCAGGCAGGGAAATGTAGCCTTTGATGTTGGTTGGAAAGAAAAAGCACTGTCTGGGAGCCAGAGGAGAGCTGATTTAAATGGATAGGAATACTCACTCCAGGTTCCTGATTGGCCCATCCACATGCAAATAACATTCCAAATCCTTGCAGCTTGATTGGGTCAAAAGACATTGTCCTGATTGGTCAGAAAAGAGCTGCCCAACTCTGATTGGATGCAGAAAGCCTTTATAAGGATCTCCTTTTTAAGGGCTGGCAATCCAGAGCTGGCCTCTCCATGAAGTGCAATTTGTGTGAATGGACCCTAAGCAGAAATAGCTGCTAGGCTGTTTTTTTAAATATGAGCCCAGTAGGCATCAGGACTTCTTCTTAGTAGGTACCTTTTTTTTTTCTTTTTTCTTTTTTTTTTTTTTTTTTTTTTAGGATTCACAGAAGCTACTCATGAAAGGCTTTGTTTCCACCCTTGAATTAACCAGAACTGGCTTAATCTAGCATGGATCTCTAAGGGCTACATCCTTGATAATTTCCTTATAATATTCTTTGCCTTTTTTTTAATTCAAAAAGGTCAATTTATCGTTTCTATAGTTAATACTATATGTTGGATTTTTTGTTTGTTTTAATCACCAAGACTCAGAGATAAGAAAATATAATTTTGGCAATGTTCTTTCCAGTCGTTTGCTCATAAGGTTTGCCCGAGTTTAAATATACAAATTCCTATATGCATTTACCCAGATCATTCTTAGCCCCACCTACACTACTAAATATGACTCTCCAGGGAAAGGTTTTTCTTTCTTTCCCCTGCATTTTAATCTCTTTCCATTTCTATCTTTTACTTTATTGTTGTCCAGAAAACAAATATGGAATGATATTGCTCATCTCTTCTGATCCTATTTACTCAGCGGACACTTATCATTGGAGTAGGATGATGTAGTCATGGCATTAACACAATAAATTATCTTAAGAACATTTAAACCAGAATGTAATGCTGTCATTTCTGCTTTTCTTAGATAGCATCCTTCCCCATCTGTTCTGAGTTTATAGCCAAAGTGTGCTCTAGATAAATTTAATATCTGTGGGAATGCATGAGTAGAAGTTCAAAGACTAGTATGCTGGATGAGTAGTCAAAAACTAAGAATACAGAAATGCTCCTTATTTTATACACTGGAGGGAAAAACAAAGCATAATAAAAACCCATCTGTGGGAACCCTACATGTGGCATTACAGAGTATAACCCCACTTCAGAAGTCCTTCTTATCTTCTTCTTTGTACTTTAGAGTGATCCCCCAAAACCAAGCTTCTCTAAACTTCTCAAGGGGTGAAATCATCCATTTCCCCCAAAACCTGCTTGTGAGAATAGCTGCACTTTCCAAAGCACCATCATCAGCATATTCCAACTCCTTTTGCTGCTATTCCCAAAGACAAAGACACAGACTTTTTTCATCTTAATGATTCTGTTACAAATTTCTATAATGAAACAGGATGTTCCAAATAAAAAATATAAGAATGGTGTACATTTTATATGGCCTTTGGTCTACAGATGCTTAATGTCTCCAAAACATAAAATGAAAACTCTGAAGTCTTTCACTCACCACTTTTATCCACCTAGGGTAAATTCTTATAAATGTTCTTTCTCCCTGTATGTTTACTCCATGGTATTCTCTTTTCATTTTAAGAATTCCATCAAAACAGGAAATTTTTCTTCATATTATTTCCACAAAGTAATCATTTGTGTTCTATATAAGCTAATCAAATCAAACTTGTTAATAGGCTCTACAAATCTCTATCTTTGCTGCCTTCTTTTTAAATCTACTTATCAAATACTGGGAGAGTTGTATTAAATATGCAAAATATTCTAAACAAGTCAATCTTTAAAAGTGCAGTGTGAGTTATTAGAGATTTTTAAAGTAAATACTATCTAGATTTACATTTAAAAATAGGAAAAATGCTAACAAACTATAGAAAAAATATATAACCAATTTTTTACCTCAAATTTTAACCAGTCAAGAAAATATGTTTAGTACCCACTGTAGGCAAGGCACTGCACCATGCAATGTAGGCATTTGGGAACAAATGGACAAAACTTCTATAAAATAGAATGTGAAAAAGAAAATAAGGCACACATCACTTTCTATAGAAGATGGCATTTATAAAAGCTCTAAAAGGCAGCAACAACTAAAAGACTAGTGGAACTCAAATCTGGCTAGGAATAACCATATTGTTTAAAATTCCCCCAGAAGAAGCAGTGGAGTCCTAAAAATGAGTAAAATTATGACAGAGAAAAATAGAGAATATATTTTACAAAAATGAGAGGGCAATAAAATATTGGCTTGATTAAGAAAAGAGAGGTTTGCTAACTTGTTTGGAATATAGAGTTCATAATATGTCTGGGTGATGATTACATTTTGAGGATTATTATGGGATGCATTGTGTACCCCTAAGATTCTTTTTTTTAATATATTTTATTGATTTTTTACAGAGAAAAAGGGAGATGGATAGAAAGCTAGAAACATCAATGAGAGAGAGACATGGATCAGCTGTCTCCTGCACACTCCCTACTAAGGATGTGCCTGCAACTAAGGTACATGCCCTTACTGGAATCAAACCTGGGACCCTTGAGTCAGCAGACTGATGCTCTAGCCACTGAGCCAAACTGGTAAGGGCTTCCTGTAAGATTTTTATGTTGAAATTTAAACCCCAGAACCTCAGAATATGGCAATTTCTTGAATAATGGCCTTGAAATTATAAGTTAAAATTAAGTCATTAAGCCTGAACCTGAAGTCTAATCCTATTGTACTGATGTCCTGTAAAAAGAGGTGATTAAGACACACAAAAGAGACCCAAGGTGTGCATGAGCACAGAAAAAAGGCTATGTGAGGAAGTCTGGAGAAGGCCACCACCTGTAAGCCAGTGAGAGGCGCCTCAGGAGAAACCAAACCTGTTCATGCCTGATCTTGGACTTGCAGCCTCCAGGCTCATAAAAAAATAAATGTCTGTTTTTAAGCCACCTAGTTGCAGCATGTTGTTATGGAAGCCTCAGTAGACAAGTACAAGGATGTAACAAAGAAAGGAATGGTGACTGTTTTCCCTTGGCTAGCTTGTGTGCATGTGTACACTTTCTTTTAAAGCATTTACTATTAGTTTTAATATTAACTGGTCTTTTTAGCATGAAGATCCCTAATGCTTGCTGCTTGTTATAGCTGATATAACTCCAAATGTCAAAGCTATCTACTTCTAGCATCACTCCAGCCAGATCAGACCTCCTATGAAAGTTTTCTAGCCCAAGGAAAGCTAACAAATATCTATAAATAATGAAGATGAGTTAAAGGAACACATATGAAAATATGAATATGGGCAATATATTGATGGGATTATTGTATAGTTTTAATTCCACCTAGGGTAAATACTTATAAATGCTTTTTTTCTCTGTATATTTATTCCATGGTATACTCTTTTCATTCTAAGAATGACATCAAAACAGGAAATTTTTTCCCTATTATTTCTAATAAGTAGTCATCTGTGTTCTATATAAACTAACTAAATCAATTGTGTTAATAGGCTCTCCAAAGTATGAAGTTATTAAAATTCTTTATAATATATTTATTTGAGTGATATTCAGTTTTGTTCTTATTCAGGCTCCCTTTCCTACTATACCAGTTGGGGTTTCTAAAGAATGATCTACAACTTAATATACTTAGGGATAAGTGAACAGCAAGGTATTCATCCTTCATTCATCTGCTGGCCTAGGTTTAGGTGTCATCTGTAAAAAGCACACGAAGTTCAAATACACATAGTGGAGCAACTATGACTTGACTTAGGCTTGGTTTTAAATAATTTACCTGCTAATTTAATATTCTAAGATTTTAAGAGTTCTAATTTGCAAAAACAATTTTACGAAGTGCTATACTAATATTTTTATTACCAGATCAGAACACCTAGAAAAGTCTTTCTGTTTAATGGTGAGAATATTCTTTCTCTATAAAGACTGAGTGATTTACTAAAAGATGAAAGTTATACTCTTGCTTCTGTTTCATCTCTCATAGTAGTTTGCTACTCTTCAGAGTGCACAGTACATAAATATGGAAAACATAAACCATAGTCAGAAAGTGTCAAAGATATCCATTATCCTATATAATAAAAGCCTAGTATGCAAATCGACTGAATGGTAGAATGACTGGTTAGCAGGGGGTAGAGCTGATGAGTGGGCAGCGCCAGGCCAGCCAAGGCAGGTGCCAGCAGGCAGAGGAGAGGACAGTAATCAGAGAGTGGCAGTGACCTGCAGTGATAGAGGGCTGATGGGGGTGGAGGGGTTGGGCACTCACCAGCTGATGCCATCCCCCAATTGGCCCTCAGGTCACCTCCTACTAAAAGAGGCCAGACTGCGGCTTAGGCCCGCTCCCCCTGAGGGCTCCAGGTCTGCAAGAGGGTGCAGGCCAGGCTGAGGGATCTCCCACGCCCAAGTACACAAATTTCCATGCACTGGGTCTCCAGTATTATCATAAAAAATGAATAAATAAGGAATAATTAAAGGAAGGCCAAGCATGGATCAATAATGAGAATGCATCATAGGGTTTAATCAATTCAATTATGGGCCCTTGTGGTATGGAGGAAAAAATGTCAGGAAGATGTTTCGATCTTACTCATAAACCAATAAAATTTAAGCTCCTTATGATTCTAATAAAGTAGGAAAAAATACAATTTAAGCAGTTTAGTTTGTTGGGACATCAATATGAGCAATAAATATCAAAATATTGATTTTGTCATATGATCTCCCACTCTTAAGTGTTATAGAAAAAGGAACTATTTAAGAGTAAATCCAGATCGTACAAAATTGAAGACAAAGAATACTGTAACACTGAATTGATAAAAGACCATTTCATGCTTTATGGTTACTTTATCTTTTTTATTTTACTGTGCAATGATTTGTTGAAATCCATAAATTTTGCCTTTTGTAATCAAGAAACTGACAGATGTATTTGACTGCAGAAATGTTTCTGAACTTGTTCCAAAAGAGCTATGGAAAAGAAAATGTTTGGCTTATGCATATATTCTTCTTTACAGAGATTTCAGAAAACACATTTTATGGCATAGCTAAGTGAGGTTTTTAAATCAGAATTTTAAAAAGATAACCCTTACAATACATACATCTTCTGTGTTAATAAGATGGAGGTCTATTTAAGTACAGAGCTTATCCTTTAGTATTGATGGGGGAAAAGCACACATTTTGCAAAATAAAGCCTATTAAATTATGTTTTAGCAAACATGTTTATTATATTCATCATCACCAATAAGTATTCACCATGAATATTCAGTGCAGGTTTCTGGATATGTAAATGCACCAAATATATTTTTAAATAATATATAAGTTTTTGATTTGCAGACAATAGATAGTCTATACCACCAACTTTGAGCACCAATTGATTTATTAAAGCACTAGAGGTCCAGTGCATGAAATTTGTGCATAGGGGAGGGGAGTGTCCCTTAGCCTAGCCTGCACCTTCTCCAATCTGGTACCCCTCGAGGGATGTCCAACTGCTCATTTAGGCCCAGTCCCACTGGGCAGTCAGACATCCCTCTCACAATCCAGGACTGCTGGCTTCAAACTGCTTGCCTGCCTGCCTTCCTGATTGCCTCTAACTGCTTCTGCCTTCCAGGCTGATCACACCCTAACCACTCCCCTGCCAGCCTGATTGATGTCTTACTGCTCCCCTAACAACCTGTTTGCCCCCAACTTCCCTCTTCTGCTGGCCTGGTCACCCCTAACTGCCCTCTCTTGCAGGCTTGATTGCCCCTAACTGCCTTACCTTGCAGACCTGGTCCTTCCCAAATTCCCTCCCCTGCTGGCCGTCTTATGGTGGCCATCTTGTGTCCACATGAGGGAAGCCATCTTTGACCACATGGGGGCAGACATCTTGTGTGTTGGACTGATGATCAATCTGCATGTCACTCTTTTATTAGATAGGATAGAGGCCTACTGCATGGGTGAGGGCCAGCTGCTTGGCCCTGAAGGGTGAGCCAGATCAGGTTGGGGGTTCCTTTGGGGTGTGAGATGGCCTGGGTGAGGGGCCTGTGGTGGTTTGCAGGCCAGCATGCCCAAGCGGAGGCCCTGGTATCTGGAATTTATTTACCTCCTGCAATTAAAACTTTTTAGCCTTGAGCAGAGCCAAGCCTCCTCCTTGCTCTGTGATGGCAGCCATTTCTATTGGGATTTATTTATCTTCCATAATTGAAATTTTGTAGCCTTAAGTGGAGGCCAAGACAAGCCAGGGCTGTAGAAGCTTGACTTCCTCCATTGCCAGGGGCAATCTTAGCCTCCACCTCTCTCCAGCTCCATGGCTGACACCATTTTTGTTGGGATTTATTTATTTCCTATAATTGAAACTTTGTAGCCTTGAGTAGACGCCTGGGCCTGCCAGGGTGTTTGGAAAGCTTGGTTTCCTCCATTGCCAGGGAAACCCAAACCTCCTTTCTGCTTGCTCCATGTCTGAAGCCATCTTGGTTGGGGTTAATTTGCATACTCATTCCTGATTGGCTGGTGGGCATGGCTTGTGGGCATATTACTCTTTTATTAGATAAGATGTTTAAAATCTTACAACATTGAAGAAAGACCATAGGGTGAGCTTCTAGAAATTTGCTAAACATCATGGAACAGCTAGTCGATTAAGGGAGATGGTGCTGCTGCTGCAGGGGACAGAGGTTCCAGTCTCTGCCTCCACCTATGCCAGTAGCAAGAAGCGAAGTCCCTTCATGGTCTCTCTCATTTCCCATGAAGCTCTCCTCCAATTCAGACTCTTGCAAGGATATGTCCATTTATGAGATATTAGTTACATATCCACACACTGACACTAACAGAAAATTTTATTTATTTCTACTTTTTTTTTATTGGGGGAAAGGTAATTAACTGCCCAGCATGGCTCAGTATTTTAGTGACGACCTATGCCAGTCACATTTCAATCCCTGTTCAGGCCACATGCCTGCATTGTGGGCTCAATCCCCAGTACATGGCATGCAGATTTCTCTCTCATCATTGCTGTTTCTATCTTTATCTCCCTCTCCCTTCCTCTCTTAAATCAATAAAAATATTTTTTAAAATAGGTAATTAACAATGTGATAATGTAATGAACTATCAAAATATGAATAAAGAGTATTTTTAAAGTTTTGGGTAACCATAAATGGCAAATGTCTATTTCTCTACACCACCAATTTATATTTCATCAGCATTGCCAGATTTTCTTTTTTAAAGAGCTTCACTATTTATAATATATAAACATTTATCTAAATTCTATAATAATTATCCACTCTTGTTAAGAAAGTACAATACATGTAGGGTGCTAGGGTATGGCCCACAGTTAGAGAAGGTCATAAAATACTTTTTTTATTATTAACTCTTGAGTAGTGTTATCATTAAGTTAGCTACAATATATTTTACACTGTCTCCCAACTGAAGTGTCAATATTAGTACTTCAAAATAGCTTAAACTACATAATACCTTGGAGTATTTTTTAAAGTGACCACTTTTATAATTTCCAGTTCTGTGAGAAAATATCTTCTCAAATACAACAAGTGTTTGCTTTTCCTGTAAAGGAAATAATATAGCCGTTATCTTTTCTTTATAAACTCCAAAAAGCCTTCATCACCCTTCTCTGTTTAGTTGTGATGACTATATATGTTTAAAGTGAGTCAGCTGAGAAAAAAGTATTAATTTATTTCAGCAGATGAATAATTTTGAACAATAAAAGATAAGATGTGCTGGATAATGAAAAAGTGTTTTCAATTGTTTTCTGTCTGAATCATTCTGAGTGGTACTCACTTTACAGAATTGTTAGAGAATTCTGAGAAAGTGTAAAAGACTAACACATGTGGAAATAGAGGACAGGCACACAGGAAATGCTCTGTAGCTGCTTCTGCCTTCATCTCTTCCCCTATTCAATCCAATTTAGGAAAAAGTTATTGAGTACCTTCAACCCGCCAAGTGTTTGCTAGGCATTGTGGTAAGTAACCTCAGGTTACCGCCCCCAAGCCTTTTACAAACAATATAGCAAACATTTATTTCCAAAACAAGTTAAACAAACCATGAGAGTACAAAGGTGCCTCAACAATGTTTTGAAAAATAAGTAGGAGTCCAATAATATAGGAACATATGCCATAGGAATAAAATTAATTCTGCTAATGTGTGATCCCTTCTAGGTAACAAAATGTAAGAGACTTGGTAAAACAACAGCCTTGCCCTGGCCAGTGTTCTCAATGGTTAGAGCAGCACTGAAGGCTCTCGGATTTGATGCCCAATCAAGGGCACGTACCTAGGTTGCAGGTTCAATCCCTGTCCCCAGTGATTGATATTTCTCTCTCTCACATTGATATTTCTCTCTCTCTCTCTCTCTCTCTCTCTCTCTCTCTCTCTCTCTCTCTCCTCTTTCCTCTTTCCTCCATTCCTTCCACTCCTTAACAATCAAAGAAAAATTATCCTTGGGTGAAGATCAAACAAACAAACAAACAAAAAGACAACAACAATCTGTCAACTATTAATCTTAATAGTAATCATTTTACATAGATCTGGACACCTCCAACTCCTTTCAATCATTTTACATAGACAGAGGTATTCTTTAAGAAACAGAAGCATAATATAGTATTCTTAAATTTAGTTAATGGAAAAAAATAGTTCTGAATTTATTATTGAATGTAAAAGGAAATAAAATTTAAATGAAGAGATAACCACTCAGGGAAAAGTGGCTTTCCCACCACTTATAGTGGTAAGAGTGGAATAAGTGCTTATAGAGGCCTGGTGCATGAAAATCATGCACTGGGAGAGGAATCCCCTCAGGCCAGCCTACACCCTCTCACAATCTGGGACCACAGAATCACCTGCCTGCCTGCCTGGTGGCCCAAGACTGTGCCCCATGCTGGCCTGGTCACCCCCAACTACCCCCCTACTAGCCTAGTTGCCCCCAACTCCCCCCTGGGCCTGGTCACCCCACGCAGCCTGTTCAGTTGTCCATTCAGTTGTGATGGTCACATAGGCTTTTAGATATATAACAGAGGCCTGGTGCATGAAACTCGTGCATGGGGGTGGGGGATAGGGAGGGTATCCTTCAGTCCAGCCTGCTCCCACTTCAATCTGGGACCCCTTGAGGGATGTCCGACTGCCTGTTTAGGCCTGATCCTACCTGGATATCCCTCTCACAGTCCAGCATTACTGGCTCCCAACTGCTCACCTGCCTGCCTTTCTGATTGCCCCTAACCACTTCTGTCTGCCAACCTGATCACCCTCTAACCACTTCCCTACCAGCCTGATAGATGCCTAACTGCTCCCCTGACAATCTGTTTGCCCCTAAGTGCCCTACCTTGTGGGCCTGGTCACCCTCATCTGTCCTTCCCTGCAGGCCCAGTCAACCCCAACATCCCTCCTCTGCCAGCCTGGTCACCCCTAATTGCCCTCCCCTGTAGGCTTGATCATCTCCAACTGCCTTGCAGGCCTGGTCCCTGTCAACTGACCTCTCCTGCTGGCCATCTTGTGGTAGCCATCTTGTGTCCACATGGGGGCAGGATCTTATGACCACATGGGGGCAGTCATCTTGTGTGTTGGAGTGATGGTCAATCTACTTATTACTCTTTTATTAGATAGGATAGAGGCCTGGTGCATGGATGGGGGCCAGCTGGTTTGCCCTGAAGGGTGTCCTGGATCAGGGTGGGTGTTCCCTTGGAGTGGCCTGGGCAAGGGCCTGTGGTGGTTTGCAGGCTTGCCATGCTCCCCAGTGACCCAAACGGAGGCCTGGTATCTGGGATTTATTTATCTTCTACAATTAAAACTTTGTAGCCTGGAGCGGAGCCAAGCCTTCTGCTCCCATAGTCATTGAAACTTTGTTGCCTTAAGCAGAGGCCTGGGCCCCCCAGGTTTGGGGAAAGCTTGGCTTCCTCCATCACCGGGGGCAACCCAAGCATCTCTTGGTTGGGTAGCCATCTTGGTTGGGATTATTTTATTTCTGCTTGCAGGACTTCTTTTAATATTTCTTAGACTAAAAATCTGCTGGTGATTAAAAAAATCCAATCTTTTATATATGAAAAATATATTTTAACTATTTTCAAAAATATTTTCACTCAGTCTAGAATTATAAATTGAGAGGATTTTCTTACTCTTTGAGTACTTTAATGATGCTCTACTATCTTCTCCCTTACACTCTTTCTGATGAGAAATCTTTTGTAATCCTTATGATTATTCCTGTGTATATTGTGTCTCTTTTATTCTGACTACTTAAAAGATTTTTCTTTTTATCATTGGTGTTGAGCAATGTGATTTTTATGTATCTTCATGTAGCTTTCTTTATGTTCTGTGCTTGCTTTTCTCTGAGCTTCTTTGATCTGTGGGTTTATAGTTTTATTATATTTTGCTAAATTTGGACATTTTTGAATCATTCTTTCTTCAGATAATTATATATATGTAAATCTGGGTCTCTAAAAGGGGCTGGGGAGGAAGAGGAGTGAACCAAACTATAGGGTCAGGACCTCGACAGGCAACTGAGTCCCTGCAGTGGCCAGTTCATGGCCAGCTGCCTGAGACTGGCTTGCTCCTGGGCTGGGTGGTTTCATGCATCTGCTCGGTACTGCCCAGCAGTGCGGTGCCCATAGTGGCTGTGCATAGCTTACGGGGAAGGCATGGCCTGGGAAGTCAGACCCTTGATCCCACACAGTAACCAGACCCGCGCATTGGCAATGCGGCCAGTTCTCTGCACCCTGAGGAGCCCCACTGTTGCGTCCCTGGAGCAGTCATGGTGCCTTCTTCCATCAGGTCCCCTAAGCTCGCAGCGATGGAGGTGTGCTGTCATAGGTTTGGGTGAAGGAACATGGAAGACCCGTGGGTGATGGCAGGCGCCGGGTGCTGGCTGGGGAGGCGCTTGTGTGGGTTTGCGTGAAGCGCTCACAGTCACAGCTTTGAAAGCCTCTTTCTTAGTTTCTCAGAGAGCTCTATGGTGAGGACATGCAGGTCTCTCCATGGGAAACCTCGCCCTCGGGGTGTTAGAGGGGTTGGCCAGGAGCGCCTGCACCTGTGGCAGAGACACACCCTTCTCCCCTAAGCTCTTGGCTGGGGGACTGGTCGCCAGAGGCCTGGGAACTGCTCAGAGGACCCCTGCTGCTCCACAGAGTTCTCTGAGAGCCGTCCCTCTTCCGATGGGAAGAAAGTTTGTCCTGGGCCGGTTTCTCTAGCTAGGTTCGCAGAGGTTGGACAATCATTGTTCAAAATTCCCTTGTTTAACAAAGAAAGTTAAGTTCCCAATGAGGCCCTGGTTAGAAAGGAGGGCAGGGGAGCCGAGCTGCCTCTTCCCTGCCCACTGGAAGGCGCAGAGCCCGAGGCATAATCTCCAGTCTGGTCACCTGCCCGGGAGGCTGCTTTCAGAGAGACCATAAAAGCGGGGCTCTGCTACTGTGCCCTAGTGGGTCTGAAAAGCAGGAAGCAGAGCTCTGCTCTCACCTGGGGCTCAGGGAAGTGGCCTCCTGATTCTCAGCAAAGATGGTGGCCCTGGGGTCTGAGGGCTATTTAGTAGTTGGAACTGCCTGTAGGAGCTGCCAGTGCAGGAACAGTGAGCAAACCATTGGACCTCATTGTCCAGGTGATGATGTCAGCATCCCACCCCAAACCCTGGCACTCGGTGCCTGCACCCATGCATGCTGACCCAAGGCTTGCCATTTTGTTGAGCTCATTTGCATATGCACTCCTGATTGGCTGGTAGCATAGCAGAGTAATGGTAATTTGCATGTTTCTCTTTTATTTATATACTAGAGGCCTGGTGCACAAAATTTATGCATGGGGTGTGTCCCGTAGCCCAGCCTGTACCCTCTCCAATCTGGGACCCTTCGAGGGATGTCCAACTTTCCCTTTAGGACCGGGGCCTAAATGGGCAGTCAAACATCCCTCTCACAATCAAGGACTGCTGGCTCCCAACTGCTCACTTGCTTGCCTCTCTGATTATCCCTAACTGCTTCTGCCTGCCAGCTTGATTGATGCCTAACTGCTCCCCTGCCAGCCTGATTGCCCTAACTGCCCTCCCCTGCAAGCCTGATCACTCACAACTGCCCTCCCCTGCTGGCCATCTTGTGGTGGCCCTCTTGTATCCATATGTGGGCAGCCATCTTTGACCACAGGGGGGCATCCATCTTGTGTTTGGAGTGATGGTCAATCTGCATATTACTCTGTTATTAGATAGGATATTTTTATGCCCCTTTGTGACAAACAATGGAATTGAATTCAAGTCTAGCTTTAAATAGGCTCAGCTATTAGGGGAGAAGAAATGAATGGTAAGAACAATTTCAAGGGAAGAGTAAAAAGAATGGTACAGAAACCCAGACACAGAGCAAACTGTATATCAAACTAACATTTTTTTTTCATTAAGATAATGGGATATAGAAATCACTTTTGATTGCAAAATTGAAATGTAAGCTCACAGAGGGGAAAACTTATTTGATAGAACAAAGAACATAGCAAGTGTCAGCACTCTGAAATTTTCAGAATTCTGTGGTCATTTTTATTATCCAAATTGAATACTTTAGGTCCTTATCACATGTGAAGTTATATAATACCCAAATCTCATTTTGAGGAATTCCTTGAAGTTCTTTTTATCACTTGTCATGTCCAGTATCACCGTATGTAGTTAAGAGGTTTGCACTCTGCAAAACTCTCAGGGTACTACTTTCAAAGTCTCGACACTGGGCAATGTTCATAGTGCACCACTGTACACAATGGCCCTATGACTCCCATCTCAAACTTCCTCTGCCAACTTCGGTGTGATCTCTTCTGTTCATATTAGCATGTGGCATCCATGCAACTTCAAGTTTGTCTGGCTCACTTCCTACCCAATTTGGTTCGTGCTATCTCCCTTCAGTCCTCCAGGCACCACTAACCACTGATTGCATTTTCAAAAAAGATCTCTTGTTCTCGCTCTCTCTCATGTGCACATGCAGACCCATACACATGCACACAATTTAAAACTCTATATCAGTAGCATGTCCAATGGTCCTAAATAGTTATCCATTTTTTTTTGTTTTCTAAATAAGACTATAAGGCTATTCTAAACTAGAGTCATAAGTCAAAAAGAATAAAGAAACCAACAAAACAATGATAATAACAAATATTATCTATAAGATGATAAATAATTCTACAAAGATACCTGGGAAACTACAAAGTTATAATTTCAAGAGTTAAAGTCCATTATTATTCCAAAGGGTGCTAATAATATTTTTTTTCTCCACTATTCTAAGCTTGTTGCAAAGTCCAAATTGAGGCATCAGACTCAGAATGATGAGATTGAATCTCTAGTGATGAGGTTGAGAACTGCTAGCAGGACGCCTAATTCCATTGGAAAACACAGATATTTACATTATGATTCATAACAGTAGCAAAATTATAGTTATGGAGTAGCAATGAAAATAATTTTATGGTTGGGGGTCACCACAACATGAGGAACTGTATTAAAGGGTCACCGCATTAGGAAGGTTGAGAACCACTGCTCTAGACGACACCCAACAATGCTCACTGATCTCAGTTTACCTGGGAGAAAACTAACACCTGGAGCTAGACAGGGCAGGTGGATAGCAGCAGCTCCACTTGCCAACTATGCTTCACAATAAATTTAGAATTCTGAGTAAATAAATTTGGCTAGGTAACCTTTGCCAGCTTTATTTCTAGTAACCAAACAAAACCAAAGAGAAAGCAAAGGGCATAGCCACAGACAGGCTGAAAAGGCAAGCTGTGAGGATCTCAATATTGTTTGTACTTCCAACATGTCTGTGCTATGCACAGATTTGGGGCTGCCCACCATGTAGTCTGTGGTTCCAGGGTCCAGACACAACAGAGAGTCTGTAGTATAAATCATGAATTGCGGTCGTGTTATAGACTAGACTAGAATAATATATTCTACTTTTTTGTGCCTCCATGTGCTGCTCCTAAAATATTTACTGCTTCCATCAGATTTAACTAAAGAAATGTCTACAGAAAAAAAGTTGAGTTAGTACAGTCATGTTTGGGTAATAACTCTGTTATATCAACAAACCAAGTTCCTGCTAATGGCTGAGTTCAAATGAGCCACCTTTAAAATATGCCACTCCCACTATGAAAGGGTTGCTGCTCCCTGTTGAAAGCATGCAACAGCTGCACTTACTCCAAGAATTCTTTTCACCAATGATAGTAAAAGCTATCATTTATCACGGGCTTGCTCAATAAATGGTCCAGTATATAAAAATTATATAACATGCCACTTTCTTCCTGTGCACAACCTAATCTTGCTTGAGTCCTGATGTTGTATCTATGATTCTCTCTGGACTTCTTCTTGACCACACTAAAGCCCATGGAATAACATGGTTGAACACTCTTTTATTCAAAAAATACTCTGCAGTTCTCTGGCTGTCTCACATATGTGCCTACATGTTCCACTTACTCTCAAAACTGACAGTCACATTCAGAATCTCTAATTCCTTAAAAGGGCAAAAACCTTGTATTCATTCTCTAAATATCATTATTTTTCTTCTTCCTATATTATATTATTTCTTTAACTAGAGGCCTGGTGTACAAAATTTCTGCTTGGGTAGGGTCCGTAGGCCTGGCTGGCAATCAGGACCGATATAGTTCCCTGCCTCCGAGCCTCCCTACCTCCTCCTTTCCTCATTCCCTCAGCACCCTGCCATCACCGCTGATCACCCTCCATAGTTCACACCATCCCCTGGTGGTCAGCACACATTATAGTGAGCGATCGAACTCCTGGTCTCCTGGTTGAACTCCCGAGGGGACTAATAATTTACTTATTAACCTTTTATTATATAGGATATTCCTTTTCTTCCAGACAGAGAAATGTTCAGAGTCCTGTGGAGGACTTTCTTCTTTAAACAATTATATATTTATTTTCCTAGAATATCTCCTATAAATGAAATAGAAAATAACCTGTCTCCTTCTATACATATATATTTTATATATGCTAGTACATTAGTTATTAATGCAAATTGGAAGGCAATTGAAAGACAAATTTCCAAAAACTTTATGTGAACCACCAAAATAAATTCATCAATTTTCACACATATATGATCTACTCTCATATTTTATGGACAAGGAGAGGAAAATGTGACTATTTGAAACTGAAGTTAATACTCAGTGTCTATGAATAGCTCCAGGAGCTTCTGAATAAATAAGTAGCATATCATAATTATGGCTAGTAGTTGTTTGGATGTTTTCCAGGTGTTATCAAGAAATGAGGTGTATCTTCAGGAAGATAATTATAAGAACATTGTGATATAATTTTCTAGAATAGTAATAAACACTCACAGATAATGACTATCAAAGACTAATTGGTGTTTTGCAATTAACTTTGTTTTTCAACTAGAGTTTGTGTGTCACAGAGACTTCTTAGATGAAACTGATCTCTGATGATTCATGGCAGATGAGAAAACAAAACCATTCCACGTTTTAAAATTTTGAGACATGAATGGGGCCCAGTTTATTAAAAAGGTTCAAGTTGGGTAAGAGTGGAGCTAAATATATGTGTTCTTTATAAAGCTATGCTCTATTTACAGAAAAAAATTTTGGAATAATATTTTGTCTCATTTGACCATTCCCTGGTCAGAACAAGGTAAATCACTTCTTCTGTAAGTGACTATATCATTGGTGACTTTGAACTTGAATTCATAATTTTCACACTGAAACATCAAATTCCACAACATATCCAATTTCACTGCAACATACACTGAGTGGCCAGTTTATTATGACCTCTGAATACATAATAGTCTGGCCACTTGGTATATATATTAGAGGCCCAGTACATGAATTCATGCATGGGTGGCATCCAGCCAGTCTGGCCAGGGGGAGGGAATATGGGCAGTTGGCTAGTCTGCCTGATGGTTGAACTCCTGGTCAAGGGGACAATTTGAATATTAGCCTTTTATTATATAGGATATACACTGAGTGGCCAGATTATTATGTGTTCAGAGCTCATAATAATCTGGCCACTCAGTGTATAGACACCAGAGTTCAAAATAGTAAGGTTCTAACAATGAGAGATTATAATACAAAGTCAAAAATATTTACTTTAACAGTCTTATGCAAGAGACTTGTGTTCTCCCTGTCAGATTTTCATCTCTGCTATTATTATAACACTGTTATAGCCACCATCAAAGCTTGATGTAAATCAGCAGAGCTTACTTGCAAGTTTTATTTTGGGATAACCTGGCAATTAAAATTGGTCAAAGAGGCTCAGCCAGTGTGTCTCAATGGCTGAGGGTCAACCCATGAACCAGGAGGTCATGGTTTGGTTCCTGATTAGGGTACATGCTAGCTTTAAGATACCATCCCAGATCAAGACACATAAGAGAAGCAACTAATCGACATTCCTCTCTCTCTCTCTCTCCCCATCTCCCTTTCTGTCTCAAAAAATCAACAAAATCATATTTTTAAAATATTAAGGTGAAAGAAAAATACTAAAAAAAATAAATAAATAAGGAAGATGATCCAGTCATAAAATATAAAAACATTGTAAGAGAGGATTATAAAGCAATTTGGAAGGGACATAAAGACTGATAAATTTGACCACATTAAAACTTAAAATTGCTCCAAACTCAATTTTTCAATGAACAGTTATAAATAAGATATTAAACAAAATAAAATCGTAATTGTTTGGCATCATTTAAATGACATTGCTCAAAAGATGTTAACTAGCTTAAAATTTTGCTTAGATGAATTTCAAAGTTATAGTATATATAAATGATAGTGAATTTTTTTGTTTTTATAAATACTATTAGAACAGTTCCTACCACATAGTAGACAGTAAGTAATTTTAATGACTGAATAAATTAATGAATATTTGAGAGTGGCTGAAACAATTCAAGTTAAACAGATCTCTAAGTTTTATACCAATGTATTTTAATTATTTCAAATTTCAATTATAATTTTCAGTCCTAATTAAAGCCACAAATATTGATAGAAGAGATTTTGATAATATTCAAGAAACAACTACATTATGACTTTTAAAAACAGTGAAATAAATCTGAAGATACAATTCAAAATAATTTAGGATACAAAGTACACGAAAATGAAAAATGCATGAATAAAAAAATGATAATATTGCTCAGTACTGTTCACTTTTCTAAAAATATCAAGCTAGGTATCAACCAGTTACTATTCTATTTTTGTAGAATCTAATAATTCTTACTGATCTAAAGCACAGAATTCTTAAGTATCTCTTCATTATTTTTTTGGCATAATAATTTATGAAATAACTTAATAGTTATTCTACCTTATCAGCATTACTATCTTGAAAATGAAATTAAAAGCTGTTTCTGGTATAGTAATATAGGTTTATGGACATTTGGTCTTCAAATTAGTAAAATTTCCTCTAAGTTAAATTTATTGCTATATCTTAATATATTCTTGTAGTTTCTTAGTTTTAAAGAGAAAATAGGAGTGCCGAAACCGGTTTGGCTCAGTGGTTGGAGCATCATCCTAGGGACTGAGGGGTCCCAGGTTCGATTCCGGTCAGGGGCACGTTCATTGGAGGGCGGCTGATATATGTCTCTCTCTCATTGATGTTTCTAACTTTCTATCCTTCTCCCTTCCTCTCTGAAAAATCAATAAAATATATTTTAAAATAAAATAAAATAAAGAGAAAATAGGAGTAAAATACTGTTAAATTTTTGTGGGTTATTAAGTTCTATAAAATAAGATAGCCATTGGTCTGATTACAATGTATTATTTTCTTATTTATGTTTTATATTTCTTCTATTCAGGTCCTCAGTCGGTTAGACAATGACCACCTTCATGATCTTTATTCAGTCCATTGATTCAAAAGTTATTATCTTCTGCAGAGACTCTCAGATACACACCCAGCTGATTTCTCAACAGAAATGATGCAGGCCAGATGGGAATGGCAAGAAATATGCAACGTGATGAATAGCAAGAACCTACAACCAAGAATACTCTATCCAGCAAAGCAATCATTCAGAATTGAAGGGCAGACAAAGAGCTTCACAGATAAGAAAAAGCGAAAGGAATTCATCAACTCCAAACCAGTATTATATGAAATGCTGAAAGGTACTCTTTTAGAAGAGGAAGAAGGAAAAGGTAAAAGACAAAAAATTATGAACAACAAATACATACCTATCAACAAGTGAATCTAAAAATTAAGTGAATTAAAAATTTGATCAACAGAATAAACTAGTGAATATAATAGAATCAGGAGCACAGAAAGGGAGTGGACTGATAATTCTCAGGGGGAAAGGGGTGAGGGGTGTACAGGGAGAGACTGGACAAAAATCATACACCTATGGATTAGGTCAATGGGAGGGAGGTAAGGGTAGAGGGAGGGTTGGGATCCAGGTGGAGGGGAGCTATGGAGGGAAAAAAAGAGAAATAAATGTAATAATCTGAATAATAAAGATTTAATTAAAAAAACAAAAAATAAAAATAAGAAAAATGGTTTCTTATATGTAAAGACAGCAAGTAGCTTACTAGATTGACAAAACATTTTTATTTCCCAAATTAAAAAATAAAAGAAGAGTGTGATGGTTAATTTTATATGTCAGCTTACCTGAGTCATGGTTGTCCAGGTTATATATTTGGTTAAATATTAGTCTTGATGTGTTTGTGAGGGTGTTTCTGGATGAGATTAACATTTGAATCAGCAATCTGAGTAAAGCAGATTACTCTCCCCAATGTGGATGGGCCTCATTCAACCCACTGAAGGCCTGATTAGAACAAAAGAGATTGAGTAAGGCAGAATTCATTAGCAGCTTGTCTTTGAGTTTAGATATCCATCTTCTCCTACCTTCAGACTCAGACTTGATTATAACTTATAACTGGTCTCCAGCACTCTAACTACAAACTAATGCAGAAGGTTAAGCAGCAGAGAATTTAACCAAGCTCATACGATAAGGACAGTGTGATTGAGGCACCACTGCAGGTATCCTTACACATGCCTCCCCTGCCATTCCATCAAAAGCTCATACATTTGTGTGATCATCATTACACTTGTAACTCTGCTTTAGATAACCTGACATCTCAATTTTAGTAACTTCAAATGCAAAATCTCACATGGAAACATCCAGTTAACCAGTGCCAGAGGGTGGGGAGATGAAATGTCCAAAACCTTTGTTTTCTGTAGGGAAAGAACCGTATCAGTGTCTCATCAACTACTTACACTGGGGAAATTTAAATTATGAAGGAATTCAGAGAGTTGTCAGGAAAATAAATGCCAACCTCAACTATTATAGTGTTCAGAGATCCTGCTAAGATAGACTTTACCTATCCTTCCAGCTTGATTTCCCAAAATTTCTCAAGATACTTTCTCCCATCAAAGGATCTTTGTATAAGTTGTTTCCTCCTTGTTTACCTACCTTTAAGTAATCATACTTATTTCAGCTCAGTATCACTTCCTCAGGAAAGCCTCATTAATATATAAATGATTCTCTTATGTGCTGATAACACCAGGTAACTTCCTTGTTACCAGTTCTATTAATAAATTTACATTTATTTTTTAATACTATCTCCCCTACTAGACCTTAATAAGACACATGAGTAATGTAGTCGTGCCTGGTTTTGCTCATTTTTATGATCTTGAAGTTGATAAGTAATGACAAATTATTGGGGAGAACACTCAAGTATGGGAAATAAAAAGCCAAAGCAATTACTTTTCTTCTAAGAGCAATAACAGTAAAGAGAGTAAACTTCAGATTAATAAAGATGTGGTTGAAGTTTCATGAAGTGACAGAATATAGCCAGTTTGAAGAAAAGTGGTCAGTGATTGTCTTACTCTGATTTTCTAAGAGGGTTCTGTCTCTTGGGATATAGATTCTGCTCAAACTGGCCATAAGCATGTTCTAACTTTTATTTTTTATTAGAACCTTGGAAAGTTTCCATTGTTATAATAGACCCAAAGGAATATGAACTTCCTATGATCAGGTTAGGTACACTTTTCAGGGGCCAAGAGCAGTGTTTCTAGAGTTACTTGAGCAATTCACACTGAAGATTGGATGTACTATAGAGAATGTCCTGAGATAATCTAGAAATTTTGCACAATGGGGTTCTAAATTATTCCTGAAGTTGAATAAGACTTAAACTAACCAGAGAACTTGGTAGAAAGAGTGTCAGTGAAGAAGTTACTGATATTTAAAAGTTTTCTATTCTTTAAACTTCAAATATGTGTGTGCCTATGGCTAAATATATTTAGATTTTTATCTAACTATATATGCATGTTTGAAATAAACATATAAACTTTATATATATATTTGCATATCTATATATCTGTATTCAAATACACAGATATATAGATACTCTATACACATTTATATGTTTCAAATATGTGTTTCAATATTTAGGTCACCATGAAGCATCTGAAGAAATTCCTATACCAGCCTTGATAAAAAAAAAAAAAACTTTTTTTAATTAAAATGTTATTCTTCTATTTCTGTAACCTATTTTGATTAATTATATTTTACCTAGAACGCCATATATATTCTGAGGATGTTATCACAAGTTTTGTTTTCTATTAATTGAACTATATTATGCTTCTAGCATGTTACTTTCCCTATTCTTTTGCAAAACACTTTCATAGATATTAAAACTGATGATGAAAAATTCTTCTGATTTGCAAGAAAAATCAATTCTGAACAAATTAAGAAGAGAAAAGTAAATAACTAACTTTCAAACTTTTAAACTCTATATCACCAGTGTGTAATACTTCAAGATGGTGCTTACAGGAAGTTGAATATTATGATAAATTGGTAAGTAACATTGGGAAAATTCCAAGATTTAAAATAAAGAATCTTCAATATGTCATAATAAACAAATCAAGGAATCATGAGATGTTATACGTTCTGACACTTCTTTCAGGTTGCTGTGAGAAAGTAACCTTCTCTCTTGCCAAACTGAGGATGCTGTCAGTCTGAAATATTGTTGTTGAAGAAACACAATAGTATGTCCTTTGAAATTGCCCAAAGTCTGGATTTTGTTGATTGTATCACATTCATGTTCAGTTTTTATTTTCTTCATTTTGGCAAAACTACTTCAAAAGTATTGTCATCTTCTCTCACACAGAAATATATAATTTTTTTTATTTTAATAAATCTTTATTGTTCAAATAGTTACAATCATTCCTCTTTTTTCCCCCTTATCTCCCCTCTACCTGGTTCCCACCCCACCCTTTGCCCTTAACTCCCCCACATTGTCCTCATCAATAGGTGTATGATTTTTTTCCATTCTCTCCCTGCACCCTCCCTCACCTCTTTCCCCCTGAGAATTGTTAGTTCACTCCCTTTCTATGCCCCTAATTCTATTATAGTCACCAGTTTATTCTGCTCATCAGCTTTTCAATTAACTTGATTTTTAGATTCACTTGTTAATAGATATGTATTTGTTGTTCATAAATTTTACCTTTGCCATTTTCTTCTTCCTCTTCTTAAAGAATACCTTTCAGCATTTCATATAATATTGGTTGGTGTTGACGAACTCCTTTTGTTTTTTCTTATCTGTGAAGCTCTTTATCTGCCATTCAATTCTGAATAATAGCTTTGCTGGATAGAGTAATCTTGGTTGTAGGTTCTTGCTATTCATCACTTTGAATATCTCTTGCCACTCCCATCTGGCCTGCATAGTTTCTGTTGAGAAATCATATGACAGTCGAATGGGTGCTCCCCTGTAGGTAATTAACTGTTTTTCTCTTGCTGCTTTTAATATTCTCTCTTTGTCTTTTGCTCTTGGTATTTTAATTATAAAGTGTTTTTGTGTAGTCGTCTTTGGATTCCTTTAGTTTGGGGTTCTGTGTGCTTCCTGGACTTTAAGTCTATTTCTTTCACCAGGTGTGGGAAGTTTTCAGTCATTATTTCTTCAAATAGGTCTTCAGTATCTTGCTCTCACTTCTTTTGGCACCCCCATAATTCTGATGTTGGTAGGCTTGAAGCTGTCCCAGAGGCTCCTTACACTATCTTCACATTTTTTTATTCTTTTTTCTTTTTGCTTTTCCAGTGGAGTGTTTTTTCCTTCTTTGTATTTCAAATCTTTGACTTGATTCTTGTGATCCTCTAGTCTGCTGTTAGGTTTCTGTATAGTATTTTTTTTTTTATTTCAGTCAGTGTATGTTTAATTTTTAGTTGGTTCTTTTTCATCTCTTCTTGGTTCTCGCTAAATTTATCCATTTTTTTCTAGGAAATTCTTGAAAAACCTTATAACCGTGGTTTTGAACTCTATATCCAGTCATTTGATTTCCTCCATTTCTTTAGTTTGTGATCTGTTCTTTAATCTTCACATATTTTGCTACTTCCCTGATTTGGTAGAGTAGTTTTGTGTGCTAGCTATCCTATGTGGCCCAATAGCTCTGCCTCCCCAGTTACTTGAGGTGGACACTCTTGGTGCATCCCTTTGTGAACTATATGTACAGTCTTTTTGTAGTTAATTCTTGATTATTGTTGGTATCGCTGGGGGGGATTGACCTCCAAGCCAATTTGTTGTGAGACTCAGCTGTGTCTGCACATGAGGGCTTGCCTCCAAACCTCTGCCTCTCACACGCGAGCAAGCTTCCTGAACTCTGCCTTTTGGTCCCCCTGAGTTTCGGTGTGCTCTAGGGACCGTACGAGTCTGGGATCCCAGGGTCTCACCCCAAACTGGGGTTCAGTGCAGTTGGACCTGGACTTCAGTGCTGTTGTGAGGTACTGTTTCCACTAGAGGAAGCCAGTCAGACCCTCCTCCACCCGTCCTCTCCACGAGCATGTCTCTGTACCTCAACTTTTTACAGCTCCTCTGAGTCTTTATGAGTTCCTCCCTTTACTTCTGGTTGTAGAATTTTCACTCAGCCAGCTTTCCTGTGGTTCTGGATGGTATCTGTTCTGTCTTTTAATTGTAGTTTTGAAATTGTTGTGTGAGCCAGCAGCTTAGGTGTTCACCTATGCTGCCATCTTGGTTTCTCAGAAATATGTAATATTTAGTTGTATCTATTTTTATGATGTTAGCAGCAACTGATATATGTTGATTCTTTTGTGTACAAGTTTCAAATTAATGAATTAGTTCATTGACATTGTCTAATAATGAGTTATTAGCCAATATTTTAGAATCATTATGAACCCACCCATTTAAATACAGGGCTAAGCAAAAGTAGATGTAGGAGTTATAAACCCATTTTTGGCATACCAAATCTGTGATACTCAGTGTGGGAAAATCTTCAACACCATGTGATGAGTTCAGTTATGGTCATTGGGCAGAAAAAAAGACTCAATAAATATCTATAGGACTTAGTAAAGGTCTCAAATAAATAAAAAATGACTAAGAGGGTTCCAGGCAGAAAAAAAAAAAGAACGCATATTGTAATAAAAAAGATAACGCTTGTAAATGACTAAGACTATGATAAAGTATTTTATGCTCAGAGAACTGTAAGTAATTTACTTTGTCATTGGTGTTTGCCAATTTAATTGTAATGTGCCTTGGCATCAGTCTTTTGGGGTTTATTTTGCTTGGTACTCTATGAGCTTCTTGGATTTGTGTGGGGCTTTTCTTCCTTATATCAGGGAAATTTTCTGTCATTATTTCTTCAAATAGGTTTTCTATTCCTTGCTCAGTTTCCTCTCCTTCTGGCATCCCTATCATGAGGATGTTGTTTTGTTTTATGTTGTCCCAAAGTTCCCTTAGGCTTTCCTCTCGCTTTTTAATGTTTTTTTTTTTTCTAGAAGCTGCTCTACTTAGGTATTTTTACCTACCTTGCTTCTAGCTCACTGATGCGGTCCTCTGCTTCTTCTAGTCTACTCTTGATCCTTTCTTTTGAGTTCTTTATAGCAGTGATGTCATTTTTCATTTCCTCTAAGTTCTTCTTCATTTCCTCTTGGTTCTTACTCATATTGTTGAATTTGTCTTCCATTCTTTTCAGCCACCTTATGAACATTTCTCTGAATTCTTTTTCTTGCAGTTGCTTGCCACCATTCCATTTACTTCCTTTTCTGGTGATGCCTGCTTTTCTTTCATATGCGGGCTGTTTTTATATCTGCCCATTTTCTCTCTTCTCTGGGTGTCTGGTTATGTAGTTCTCTCTCTCCTCATCCCAGGCAAATCCAACCTTTTTGTGGTAGAGTGTAGAAATCCTCTGAATCTGCATGCTCATGCCAATTGGGGACTAGCTGCTTGGTGGGTGCTGCAGTTGTAGATTCTCAGGCTTCCAATAACATCCATCCTCTGTGTCCAAGCTGGTGGTTCCAGGAGGGGAGCCAGCAGCAATAGGGATGCTCAGTCAGGAGAGCCCCCATTCAGCAGACCCCCACCATCTCCTGGAGTATAGCTGTCCCTCAACTCACCAACAAACACTCCATGCAACCCTTAGGTGTTTTCTCTGTCTGCTCTGAGACAAGGCTCAGGACACGTCTGTCTATTCTGCCACCATTTTATTCAAGGCTTGTAAGTAATTTTATATTACAACTATGTTGAAGGGAAGTTTAGGACAGGGAATAAAGCCAGAACTTAAGCAGAATCCAAGTCTTTGAAGATCTTTATGTCTCTAACTAAGCAATTTGCACATTCTTCTCTGATTATAGGAAACTATTACATAATGTTAAGTAGGAGATTTGAATGACTAGTATGATATTTCATGATAAAAAAATAAATAAAAGAACTGATTGGAGAAGGAAGAGACCTGAAGTATAGGACCCAATTGCCAAACAATAACTCAGAAGAAGTTAAGTTCTAAAATAAAGAAGTACCAGTAGAAATTAAAGCAAAAGGATCCATATTTCTGAGTTATTTTAGTGGTTGCTTTACTGGCTTCTGTCTCTTACTCCAATGCTTTTCTCGACAGTGTTGTGCTGCTCACTGAAGGAAAAGGACTTCTCCAAATATGCTTCATATTAGGGATGAGAAATATGTCACATGCCAAAACACATCAAATATTTTCTTCTCCTCAAGAAATACAATTCTTATGCTGAAATTTCTATTTTTAGGTCTAATAAGTGATACTGCTTCACAGTCCTAGATGTGTCAGATACTTTGGAAGAGACATTACCAGATACAATATTTTATTTCTGACTTTGGATAGATTTATAAAATTCAGATCTCATAAAAAATAAAACTAGAAATCTGACAATTGAAGCTATTAAAAAAGTATGCTTCTAAAAATTTCAGTGAAAATAAAACAATAACTATAGCACACTAAAGAAAGGGATAGTCAATACATCTTAAATGAGATACTTCCATTTCTTGAGGAATACATAGGTTATAAATAAATTAACCAATTAATAAAGCTTTACTTTATAATAACAGATTTGTTACTGAAAACTTGTGTTTTTCTTTTTCATTTCCTATGTGATTTTTATAAAATTCTTGACCCTGTTGCTGGTAATAGAAATATTAAGGTGTATGCAACTGATTATATATTTAGAGTAAGCCAGAGAGTGAAGTTGAGAGACAGAAAAAGATAGAGATAGAAATAGAGATAGAGATAGAGATGAGAGAGAGAGAGAGAATGAGAGAGAGAGAGAGAGAGAGAGATGGAAAAATCTAGATCATTTTCATTGATTTCCTAATGGTATGACCTGGGATTTTTGCCTAGCCCCAGTCTCCAAACATCAACTCAGGAGCCATACAATAATTTGGGTGTTTCAAAGGGCAAAATCTCTGAGCAATCTTTATTGAAACCAGTCAGGTATATATGATTCCATATATACTTTCAAAATTGTTTTTTCACTTAATGTTCCCCCCATAATGACTTTATGACAACATACAACAAATAGTTGAAAAGTTGGATCTGGCTCTGCCAGTCTTGATCTCTCTCTCTCTCTCTCTTTCTCTCTCTCTCCCTCCCTCTCTTTATTTTTTATTTAAATTCATTATGTTGAATGGCCATCCAGACAATCATCCAGGACCACGTTATGACACCCACCGGTACCAGGCCAGCCAAGGTGGGTGCGACACAATTGGTCAGGGGCCCAGCCATCACCCCATCATCACTCAGCAAAGGGAGGACCAGGCCATCAGCTGGCAGGCTGAAGCAGGTAGGCAGGGCCTCCCTCTGTGAGGAAAGCCCAGGTCCCTGGTGCCAGAGGGAAACCAGTGCCAGCAGCCAGGGGAAGGAAGTCCTACTCTTGCACAAATTTCATGCATCACGCCTCTAGTGAGCAAATAAAATAGCATTGCATCTTTACTACTTTCAAAATATTTCACTCCCTGAGCTTTTCTCTTTTAATTTTATATCCCACACTGCTTTCTCGAAAAAAAATTTTAATCAAAATTTTACTATCACCAATATACACTTTCTAAAAACCATGAAAGGGACAGTGGTGAAGCACATGATCAAAGGGAGTGATATATCCATACTTTGTCCTGCTCCACAAGTTAGTCCCACATGGTCCAGCAAAGGTTCTTGTGACAACCTTTGGGGAAATATACCAAATTTGAACTTTTTTGGCCAACTCCAGGCTAAGGTTCAAATTTTTCCAACAAATCTGTACCTTTTCAATGTTTGAAGAAGAGGAAGAAAAGGGAGAAACCACTGGAAATTGCTGCCTTGAACAACCACTTCAAAACTACAACTAAAAGACAAAATGGACATCATTCAGAACCACAGGAAGGCTGGATGAGTGGAAATTCTACAATTAGAAGGAAAGAGAAAAGTACAATGAGACTCAGAGGAGGTGCGGAAGTAAAGTGCAGAGGCATAGAGGTGTGCACACAAAAAGGGCTGGCAACTGAATATGCAGCTGGCTTTTTCAATTAGGAGGGAGACACAAGCTCCCAACTGCTCTGAACTCCAATTCCAGGTGAGATTCTGGGGACGCAGAGTTATATGGGGAGAAACTGGACTGTCTGGAACTTGAGAGTGGGTGGCTTTCTCTCAGAGATGCTTGCAGTGATTACCAAGGGACACTGAGACTCAGGGCCTCTTAGGGCAGGACTGAGGATCAGCCATAGCTGTTTGCTCTGTCCTAAGACCCCACCCCACCCAAGCTGTGTGCAGAGGCTTTTGCATATGAATGGCTTTGCCCTTTGCAACCTAAATTACTTAACATACTGCACCTGGGGCAGAGATCCCAGAGACACTGAAAGAAGGCCAAAGGTCTCATAGTAGCTTGCATTTCTTCACAGCTGGGCCTCATTTGGGCACCTCCAAACCCCAAACAAAGAAGAGGAATCTGTAGATCTCTCCCTAGCTCCTGATGGGTAGCCTCAGGCAGAGGCTAAATTTGTACCTCCTTGGATCTCCCAATGTTCAGAGTGGGACCATCCAGATTACAACTTCTAAGATCCATAAGGGATACACTCTAGGGACAGACTCAGTGAGCCCCAAAGCCCCACTGAAGCAAGTCTTGCCCCATAAGGGGTCTATAGCACAGAAATTTTCCCATCATAGACACAGCTGATCCTCACAGCCAAATGGCCTGGAGTTCAATTCCTCTCAATAATACTAACAACAATCAAGGCTTAACTACAACGAGATTGAGCATACAGCCCACAAAGGGGTGCACCAAGATTGTCCACTTCATGTAACTGGGGAGGCTGAGCCACTGGGACCTATAGAACACCTAGCACACAAAACCACTTTATCAAAACAGGGAAGCAGCCAAAATATGGAAACAAAGAAACAGGTCACAAATGACAGAAATGGAGGAAAGAAAACTATGTGATATAGAGTTCAAAATCACAGTTATAAGGTTACTCAAGAATCTTCTAGAAACCACTGATAAATTTAGTGAGACCCTCAAGAATAAGAAAAAGGACCATCTAGAAATTGAGCATACACTGACTGAAAAAAGAATATATACAGAAATCCAACAGCAGACTAGAGGATCCCAAGAATCAAGTCAAAGATTCAAAATACAAAGAAACAAAAAACACCCAACCAAAAAAGAAAAAAAGAATCCAAAAATAGGAAGATAGTGTAAGGAGCCTCTGGGACAACTTCAAGTGTACCAACATTTGAATTATGGGGGTGCCAGAAGAGGAGAGAGAGCAAGATACTGAAAACCTATTTGAAGAAATAATGACAGAAAACTTCCCCACCTGGTGAAAGAAATAGACTTACAAGTCCAGGAAGCACACAGAACCCCAAACAAAAGAAATCCAAAGAGGGTCACATCAAGACACATCATAATTAAAATGCCAAGAGCAAAAGAAAAAAAGAGAATATTAAAAGCACCAAGAGAAAAACAGTTAGTTACCTTCAAGGGAGTACCCATACGACTGTCAGTTGATTTCTCACAGAAAACTATGCAGGCCAGATGGGAGTGGCAAGAAATATTCAAAGTGATGAATAGCAAGAACCTACAACCAAGATTATTCTACCCAGAAAAGCTATCATTCAGATAGCTATCATTCAGATAAAGACCTTCACGGATAAGAAAAAGCTAAAGGAGTTCATCACTGCCAAACCATTTCATTTATAAGAAATGCTGAAGGGTGTTCTTTAAGAAAAGGAAGAAGAAGAAAAGGGTAAGATAAAAATTATGAACAACAAATACATATCTATTAACAAGTGAATCTAAAATTCAAGTGAATAAAAAATCTGATGGACAGAATAATCTGGTGAATATAATAGAATCAGGAGCATAGAAAGGGAGTGTACTGACAATTCTCCAGGAGAAAGGGGTGTTGAGGGTCCAGGAGGAGACTGGACAAAAACCGTATACCTATGGATGAGGACAGTGGGGTAGGGGGGTAAGAGCAGAGGGTTGGGTGGGAACTGGGTAGAGGGGAACTCTGACAGGAAAAAAGAGGAATAATTGTAATAATCTGAGCAATAAAGATTTATTTTTAAAAAAAGAGGAAAAAAGGAGAACTAGCACATCTCAACCCATGCACTGTGCTTCTTAAACTCTGGCATCTTAATTAGTCTCAGTTAGCTATTTTCATGATTTTTAGATTTATACATTGCATTATTAAGGGTACTTGCAATATTTTGAAAATGTAAAAAATTAATTTTCCTATATGTTAAGAGATGAACTACAAATCTTTCAGCACTTTGTAATTTTCTTTTTTTGTTGTTGTTATTTAAAGCAAAAAGTACTAATTCTACATTTAGTTTCACCTCTCAGAAAATAGAGTATATGTTATTATTGAAAGCATTAAATTTTGGTTTGGAGTATGATACTTTTTTGCTTCCACAGGACTTCAAAGTTTCAACTTAAAAATATGTGATGCTATCACCATAGTTCTGATGTAAGAGTACAAAACTAATATGATTGTAGAATCAGTGATAAACCAGCAAATATCACTTTTATGTGTTTTCATACTGAGTTCTTTTTCTGCATGTCATAGGAGTATATCTCCTTTTTAGCCTAAATGTTATAACATTTTGGATTCTTGTTTAAAATATTTTTAAAAGATTTATTTTTTTTACTATAAGTAACACCCATGGTTTTTCACCCTCTGAAAATAAAATATAAGAAAGTGTAGGCCTGGACAGTGGCTCAGTTGGAAAGTACAGGGTTGGTTCCTAACAGGGCACAAACCTAGCTTTTAGGATTTTTCACAAATTGGGGTGTGTGTAGTAGGCAGCCCATGCATGTTTCTCTCTCACATTGATGTTTCTTTCTCTCTCCCTCTCACTTACTCTCAAATGAATAATTTTTAAAAACTTAAAAAAAAAAGACTTTAGCAAAGAATCCTCAAAAATGAGTGATGCAAATAATTTATTGCCCAATGAACACTAGTTGAACAGATCCAGGGATAGGTTTGGACTGAAAAATATAAAAAAATTACTGAGGAGAGACCACATTCATATAAATTTTATTACAGCATCTTTAATAATAAAAATATAACATGCAAATCGACAGAACAGCCAGACAGCAGAATGACCATCTGGATGACCACACTATGACACCACTGACACCAGGTCAGCCAAGGCAGGTGTAATGGAATTGGTCTGGCTCCCAGCCATTGCCCCATGATTGCCCCACAGAGAGAGGCCCAGGCCACCCTGGTGGGGCAATCAATTGGGGGCTCCACAATTGTCCCAAAGAGGGAGGCCCAGGCCACTGACCAGCAGGCTGCAGTAGGTGGGCACAGCCTACCTCTTTGGGGCAATCAATCACAGAGCTCCCAAATTGGGAGAGAGTGCAGGCTGTGCTAAGGGACCTCCTCCCTCCTGAGTTCACAAATTTTGTGCACCAGGTCTCTAGTATTATTATAATTGTTCTATTTTATTATTAGTTATAGTTAACTGTTTAATGTTCCCAATTTCTAAATTAAACCTTATCATGGGTATGTATAAGAAAAAATACTACATATAGTATTCAGTACTATCCTTGGTTTCAGGCATGTGCTGGGGATCTTGGAACATATTTCCTGTGATAAGGAAAGACTATTGAACACTATAAAACAATAAATCCATGTCATCAGAAAATTATTTAGAATATGGTATTCTTTATAACCCAAATAAATGTAGCTTTTGTTTTACATATTCCTCATATTTTATTATTCAGTGGGCATAATCACTGGAATATTTTGTACAAAGGGATAAAATTAGAAAAAAATGTGTTATATGATATTGAATTATATGTATACATATGTATAGACTTGGGTATATGTAAAATATTAATTATAAATTTTAAAAGCTTATGCATATTAGCATAAAAAAGACTGTCAATCATAATGCAAACCTTTAATTATAGAAAGTAATAAGGAAATATTAAGAATTTTAGTTTCTGTAGAAGTGGATATTCCTTATTTTACTTTTTCTTTGTTTATTTTAGTGCTGTTTATTTTTATTGTTATACAGTACCATAAGAATTAGCACAAATAATGATAAATAGCAATATCTTTGGAAATAAGATGAACATTTTGGGCGATCAATCACAGAGAACCCGATTGGGTAATTGTTATCTTTTTTCATCTTCCTAGTCACTTTTTTAGATAGTTGGGTTGAGAATATCTTTTCATTGCATATATATGGGTAGGTAATAGATGAGAGAAAAAGAGAAAGAGAGAATAGATTCATAGTCACTTTAATAGAACCAAGATTAATAATCTTCAATTAACCAACATGTTAATATGTGTAAGATTATAGAAACTAATATTGTAATCAAGAAAATTAAAGAAAGAAGACCAACCTCAACCTTTCATACCTAGGGATTTGAGATTTAGTCCTAACTGTCTACAGGAATACTTCTAGATCTTCCTTTTGTTTCTCTAATCTTACTCAGTAGAGCACAAATTTCAGTGTATTTTAGGATCATCAGAAGAGCTTGCTAAACACAGACTTACTGAAATAGAATCTCAGCAGATGGAGTCCTGTCATCTGTATTTTAACAAGCTTTCCCAGTGATTTGGATGCATTCTTGGTCTGCTTGTGATTTAGCTATTTCAGGGAATCTCTGCAGGTTTCCTGCCCTTTACCCCTTCTTCTATATCCTGTCTAGGACTTGTAATAGCCTGGAAGTTCTTAAAAGATAAAATACAATTTTTATTCCATTTTATTTCTCAGCTCCTAGAATAATTTTTTTTTTCAAAATAGAGTGATATCTTTGTCTAATTATCTCACCTGGTTTGGATGGAGTAGGACTTATTCTAGATTCTCTGTGATTGTTTTTGTACTGTAAGACATGCATTAGTTTTGATCACCAGGATCATTTGTAATTGCCTCTGCAGTGGGCAGTTGTATTAGCAAAACAAGTATAAAACTGTAATTTGTTGACATAGATAACTGGAATATTGGAGGAGAAAGGTCAAATGAAAGAGTTTTCATGAAATCATTGCAAAATTAAGCATATTTTAAATCTAGAGATTGTTAGGTTTGCTAATAAAAAATAATAATAGGTACAATTTGTTGAAATAAGTTGATATGTTGTTCTGAGTTAACTTTATATAACTCATTTAATTTTCACAACCAACTTTAACATAGTCTTATTACATGTAAAGAGAAGGAGTTATTAAAAAGTATATAATGTGCTCAAAGTTACATAGTTGGTAAGAAATAGTTTTATATCAACATGTCTAATCAGAAATTATGTTATGAATACTGATGTTAATTTGGAGATTATTATTGAAGTACAAAATGGAATTATCTATAAAGTGTGGCTTTTGTTCAAGAGTTTATGTATTTCAGATTCCCTGCCCTATTATGGCCAATGACCTGCACCCAGGTATGACTGACAGGTAATCACTTCTCCTTAGTCATCAGAACTTGCAGGGCATGTGTCCTTTCTTTCTTTGTCTGGTCCCTTCCCCCAGTGGTCTGAGGGAATCAGACCTGGACAGTGATAAACTGCAGCTATCTGGCACAAATGACATGCTCATATTACCTGTCTTTCCCTTTGCTTCTTTTATGTTAATTAATTCAGAACTGAGACAATTCAAATGGTATCAGGTATACATTTAATAACATCAGATGCAAAAAATCTGGGAAGGCAATGGTAAGAACCCTAACATTCACCTTCCCCTTAAGCTTGTTAGGAGAAAGTTTACATAGGTGAAATCAGGGAAAAGGAATGTGGGTGGTGATTTGCAGTCCTGGAATTTGAGTCCTTGTGGGGATCTTAGGTCTTGATGAGTGTCTTCATTATTGGTCCCCAGAGTAGATAATCAGTATTCTGAAACTAATCAAGTGATGATTGGGTGTGAGTCATCTCTGGGTTTCTGAGATCTAATTGATTGTCCTCCACATTCCTGTTGGCTAGGCCTGGAAGTTCAGGGCTGATTTGAAAGTCTCTTTGTTCTTGCTTAGCCAACTGAGAACTGCAACAAATCTTAACCAGAACATAAATGTTAAACATATACAATTGATTAATCAATTACATATTCTGTTAGTAAAAGGGGGTGAAAGGTAAGAAAAGAAAGAGACAGGGTAAAAAACATATATAAACTAGAGGCCTGGTACACAAAATTTGTGCTACAGATGACTCCTCCATTCTATCTTGGTCACATCCTGACCATCTGGTTTATTTTCTCTTTATCATCTTCCCTCCCCAAGGCCCTTACCCTAAATTGCGATTCCTTCTAACTCCTCAAGCTGACCAGCACCCTTTCCAATCTGGGAGCCCTCAGGGGATGTCCTCCTGATAGCATAGGCCTGCTCCCCATAGTACTCCTCTCTGTGGGACCTGCCTGCTCCACACCAAGGCAAATGCCAAGCAGGCCATGCTAGGTGCTGCCTATGGGCCTCACTTGCCTGCTACCTGGTTGCCATGGTGATGGTGAAGCAGGTCATGCTCAAAGCTGCCTCCTCCCTGCTGTCAGTCTCCATGGAGGTGATGAGGTTAATTTGCATACCTACTCCTGATTGGCTGGTGGGCAGTGTGAAGTGATGGTCAATTTGCATATTTCTCTTTTATTATTGTATCTTTATTGTTAAAAATATTATAAATGTTGCCTTTTTTCCCATTGACCCATCCACCCTGCCACTCCCCATCCCAGGCCTTTGCCACACTATTGTCTGTGTCCAAGGGTTAAAATCACATGGTTTTATTCTACCCTTATGCTCCTATCACCACTACTGGCAAAAATCTAAGAACTCTTCAAGGCTTCAAAACAAGAATCAGTCAGTTCTAATCATCTCGTGGAAAGAAAACTGAAAAGTATAGGCAATTTAAGCAGGTCAGTCATCTGCTCTACTGTGTCTTTGTGTTGTCATTTGTTATTGCAATTCCACAGTCTCTATTGTTTACTGCTGTGGTGTGCCTTCACACTAATCACTGATTTGTCAGAGGGGAGGGAGAAGAGGAATTGTACTTCCCTGGGTTATTCTCAGTCATTGCCAAGTCTTTATATCATAGGCCTGAGCCCCAAATGCCACAGATATTCCTTTATACACACAGGAATCTATGTAGCAGTTCCATTAACCTCTCATTCTGAAACACAAACACAGGTTATGGCAGAAGAAGTGCCCGGAAACAAACAGATACAGGTGAGGGCAGGTTCTTTTCCTAGATCACCCAGAATTTGCATGAAGCCCAAGTGAATTTCCTCCATGGAACTGGGTGGAACAGGTGGGTGGGATCTGTTCAATCAGTTAGGGGTCTATCAGAACATCAGAGTGTTTCTGTTTAGAGGCTTTCAAAGCAAAAACAAAATCTTGAATTTTTTGCCTGTCTCCTCCATCCTAGATGATGTCCTCTTATATATGTAAATTTGCTTCTTTTGTTTTTTTAACTCCAGAAACAACAAAAACACAAAACAAGAAGCAACATAGGTAGAAACGACTATCAAGCAAAAAAACTTGTCCTATTATAGTAACTTTCCCCCAATTAGTACATTCTGCCCGAAGCCAACAATTTTAACCTTGCCGAACACTTAGCTCACAAACCTCTGTGTCATGAGTGCCCTCAGCATCTCACTCACTAAAGAAGTTGGTTGGGGCAATCAGGCTAACAAGGGCAAGTGTGCACTGGGCCACTAGTTTTATATATAGCAAAGTTGAACTATGCAAGTGTGAGCTGTTAGGTATGTTGTCTTGAGAAGTTAGTGAATGAATTCACAGAAAGGAGGGGTAAGCAAAGTGAAGCAAAGTTTATTATAGCTAAAGTAACAAAGTTCTTGGCAAGCAAGATGAGTCCCAAATGGGTTGCCACAGAAGCTTCTAATGTAGAGGTTTAAATTTTCCTGCTTTTGACCTCTGCTAGTATTGGCTCTTTCAAAGAAGCACCAGACAATCCCCTTTTACCCTCATCTCCCTGCTTTTAATTCTGCACTTGGGCTCAGAGGAAAGGGCAGCTCTATGGGTGACTGCTACATTCTATCTTGGTCACATCCTGACCATCTGGTTTATTTTCTCTATCTACCATCTTCCCTCCCCAAGGCCTTTACCCTAAATTGCCTGATCCCTTCTAACTCCTCAGAAATACATACTTTGAACCTTTTTAGAGCAATTAATGAAATATTATTGCTGGATAAAAGAAACACAAACTTAACTCACAGAAGCTAAACTATCTCAAAGGAACATGTATTACATATTTTTAAAGCAACACACCTGGAGAATGACATTCTATTGATAGCATTAGGGAAGGTGACACTCGATCATAACAAGACTATAAACATCCATATATATAAAGAGCCAGGAGCCATCATAACTTGGTGGATGACCAAACAGGCAGGCTGTTGTGGGGTGATCAGGCCAGGAAGGGGAACAGTGAGGGACAAACAAAGGTGAAGATCAAAATGACCATACAATTGGTCACCTTGAGGTGCATGGAGCACCTCTTGGGCCCTCCCCCACAACCCACAGGCTCCAATCACAGCAAGGCTTGAGGCTGGAGGGCGGGCGGCAGCTGGTGTGAGGCTGTGAAGGGCTAGTCACAGGCAACCATGGGCAGCTGTGAAGATCCCAGCTCAGGCAGCTGCTGGCAGCCGCTAAGGGCCAAGGTGTGGTTGCAAAGAGCCCAGGCTCAGGCCAGCAGTGGCAGAAGCAGCAGTGGGGTAATGGAGGAAGCACCTTCCCCTGATCTACCAGGTTGCCTCTCGCAGAGGAAGGCCAGACTGCAGCTTAGACCAGGAGCCAAGGCAAAGTTGGTTGGGGCAATCAGGCTAAGAAAGGCAAGATAGGGGCGATCAGGCCAGCAGGGGGGCAAGGTAGGGATGATCAGGTCAGCAGAAGGCAAGGTAGGGGTGATCAGGCTGGCAGGGGGGCAAAGTAGGAGCAATCAGGCTGGCAGACAGAGGCAGTTGGGGGCGATCAAGCAGGCAGACAGAGGGGTTAGGGGCAATCAGTCAGGCAGTCAGGCAAGAGGTTAGGAGCCAGCAATCCAGATTTCAAGAGGGATGTCTAACTGCTGGTTTAGGCCCAGGCTGAGCAACACACCCCCCAGTGCATGAATTTCATGCACTGGGCCACTAGTTTTATATATAGCAAAGTTGAATATTAGGAAGTTTTAATAAAAATGTAATTTATTTTTTACAATATCCTCTTATACATAATTATTAATAACTAGAGGCCCAGTGCATGAAATTCGTGCACAGGGGTTGGGGAGAGGGTTGTTATTCAGCCCAGCCTACTCCCTCTCCAATATGGGACCCCTTAAGGGATGTCCAACTGCCCATTTAGATCCGATCCTACCTGGATCGGGCTTAAACAGGCAAACAAACATCTCTCTCACAATCCAGGACTGCTGGATCCCAACTGCTCACCTGCCTGCCTTCCTTTTTTTTTTTTTTTAATATATTTTATTGATTTTTCACAGAGAGAAAGGGAGAGGGATAGAAAGTCAGAAACATCGATGAGAGAGAGACATCAATCAGGCGCCTCCTGCACACCCCACACTGGAGATGTGCCCACAAGCAAGGTACATGCCCCCGGCCAGAATCGAACTTAGGACCCTTCAGTCATGAGGCCGACGCTCTATCCACTGAGTCAAACCGGTCTCGGCCTGCCTACCTTCCTGATTACTCCTAACCACTTCTGCCTGTCAGCCTGATCATTCCCTAACTACTCTCCTGCCAGCCTGATTAATGCCTAACTGTTCCCCTGCCAGCCTGTGGGCCTGGTTATCCCTAACTGCCCTTCCCTGCAGGCCCAGTCACTCCCAAGTTCTCTCCTCTGCTGGCCTGGTCACCCCTAACTGCCCTCCTCTGCAGGCCTGGTCCCTGCCAACTGCCCTCCCCTGCTGGACATCTTGTGTCCACCTGGAGGCAGGATCTTTGACCACATGGGGGCAGTCATCTTGTGTGTTGGAGTGATGGTCAATCTGCATATTACTCTTTCATTAAATAGGATAGAAGCCTGGTGCAAGGGTGGGTGCCCCCTGGTTTGTTCTGAAGGGCGTCCTGAATCAGGGTGGTTGTTTCTTTGTGGCATGGGGTGGCCTGGGCAAGAGGTCTGTGGCTGTTTGCAGGCTGGCCACATACACACCCACCTCCCCCTCCCCCCAACCAGCAACTCAAGCGGAGGCCCTGGTATCTGGATTTATTTATCTTCTACAATTGAAATTTTGTAGCCTGGAGCACAGCCAAACCTTCTGCTGCACAGCCATTGAAACTTTGTTGCCTTAAGTGGATGCCTGGGCATTTGGTTTCCTCTATCACTATGGGCAACCCAAGCCTCCCTCCTGCTCTCTCTGTGGCCATAGCCATCTTGGTTGGGTTAATTTGCATACCTGCTCTGATTGGCTGGTGGGAGTGGCTGGTGGGTGTAGCGGAGGTATGGTCAATTTGCACATTACTCTTTTATTAGATAAGATGAACTATAATGTTTACTAATAACTGATTAGTATAATTGTGTTACATTCATTTCCCTTATGCACCTTACATGCATTTCTATCCACTAATACTAGCAGCGAATATTTTAGCAGCCAATTTCCACATCATTAGTCTTAGACTGATTTGTTTGGCATGTGCAACAGGAAATATTTCGCTATTGGAGACCAAAAAAATAGGTTTATTTGTGTTACGCTTAATAATTTGTGCAGTTATTCAGTGTCTGGTAAGTTAATGTTCAAGAAAAAACATTATTTTTTTTAAATGTTCTAGTATTTTATGTTAATGATTACTCATTTATTTCAGCCCTTTGTATTCAACATGTCTCTACTGAGATAAACCTATGTTTCTATGAAAATTGAAGCTTTCGGGGATTTTCTTTGTAACCCACATAAACTTAAACCTTGTTTATTTGGCCTATGTTAGCCTTTGATTTTGACATGCTTGCTGTAGAATGTCAAGGTAACTTGTGATTTACCTTTTTCTGGACCCCTTGGGGCACAACTGGTGCCAGGGTTCAGACCACAAATTCCTTCATTATTATTATGATCATGTTGATTGTTGACTGTTAACTATGCTGTACCCACCTCTGTAAAAGAAGCCAAGTGTATATCATTTTACTTTTTACCCAGCTTTGCTTTCTCCCACCTCCCTAATCCATCACCAACGGATTTCATATAACCAATTTATGTCTCCTCTTTTGATTGTAATGTATAAAATAAGGTGAAAAACTGCCATTCTCTGGAGCATTATCTCAATATATTAAGATTCTGCTTTTAGGCAATTGTTGATAGTTTAGCTCAAATAAACAACCAAAAATTCTTTACAGGTTTGAATATTTCTTACAGTAACACATAGATAGAGCTTTCAGAACTGGATGTTTCTCTGAGTGAAAACAGTGAGTGAGCAGTAGGTGAATGTGATGGCCTAGGCCTTAGGGCATTACTGTATATAACAACAGACTTATAAACACTGTACTGTGGGCAACACTAATATGCAAAAAACTATTTCTTTAAAAATAAGTTAAGAGGTTGCTTTAACTTTTCTACTTTGTAATTTCTTTAACTTTTCAACTCATAGTAATAACATTTTAGCTTAAAAAACACTTTGTACAGCTGAACAAAATTAGTCACTTTTTTATATCCTTATTCTATAAGCATTTTGCCGTTTTTATTTTTTTTTAACTTTTTTTGTTTTTTGTGAAAACTAAGACACAAACACACACAGGGTCAGAGTCATCAATATCAATGTCTGTACATTTTGTCCCACTAGAACAGTGGTTCTCAACCTTCCTAATGCCACGACCCTTTAAGACAGCTCCTCATGTGGTGGTGACCCCCAACCATAAAATTATTTCTGTTGCTACTTCATAACTGTAATTTTGCTGTTATGAACTGTAATGTAAATATCTGATATGCAGGATGTATTTTCATTGTTACAAATTGAACATAATTAAAGCATAGTGATTAATCCCAAAAACAATATGTAATTATATATTGTGAAATATTTATTTCTAATTACAAATAAATGAAATTTTTTCTTGAATCGTGGTATAGCATGGGTAACAGTCTTAATATGACAACAGTAAACTACATTGCTACATTTTGCTACACCGAGGAGCGGTGTGTTGGTTCCTAAGACCATGGGAAATAGGTGTTTTCCAATAGTCTTAGGCGACCCCTGTGAAAGGGTCGTTCGACCTCCAAAGGGTTCGTGACCCACAGGTTGAGAACCACTGCACTAGAAGGTCTGGTCTACATGGGGCAATAACACCTATGAATGATAATAATGCCTTATTCAGAAACTAGAGGCCCAGTGCACAAATTCATGCATGGGTGAGGTCCTTCAGCCTAGCCAGCAATCAGGGAGAACAGAGCCATCTCTCCCAGTATCAATAGGGGCTGATCAGGACTGGCCAGCCAGGGAGAGGGCACATGAGAAGTTGGCTTGCTGAGGGAGGTTGGCTGTAGGAGTGCACTGACCACGAGGGGCAGCTTCTTCATTGAGTCTCTCCCCTGGTGGTCAGTGCACATCATAGTGATTGGTTGACCAGTCATTCAGCTGACCAGTCATAATGGTCACTTAGGCTTATATATATATAGACTAGAGTTCCAGTGCATGGGTAGGATCCCCAGTGGCTGCCAGCTGCCGGCTGGGGCCTCCCTTCCCCTGGCTGCCTGCCACTGCCACTTGCCAGGGCTTCCCTTTGCAACTGCTGTGGCCTAGTGCCACCCGCTCACCTACTCCACTATCTCACCACAGACCCACTCTCATTGGGGTCCATCAGGGCTTGGCAGTGCCTCCACTGCTGCCCACTTCCAATGCTGAGTCGCGGATATCTGCAATGTTCCATGCAGTCCCCTGGTAGTCAGTGCAGATCTAACTCTCAGTCGGTCGAACTCCCACCCTTGGGGACAATTTGCATATTAGCCTTTTATTATATAGGATACCTTTAGAAGGACCTGCCTAAGACTTCTTGAGGAGGTCTCATACTTTTCAGAAATGTATCCATGGTGCTTTCCTTGGTTTCTTTTTTCATCATAGATTTGCTTTCAAGCAGATAATGCACTATGAACATTCTTCTCTATTAATGAAAACTTTTTAATGTTGGGGTCCAAATTTTCAAATTTTTTAAAGAGCTTGTTGAATTCTGCAAAAGCTTCTGCTAAACCCCTCACTGTGAGATTTCTTGGTGGTGATTCGTTTTCTCCTGCAGTTTCCTTTTCTTTTACCTCTTCTTCAGCTATGCATTCCTGTTCCAGTTCCAACAGTTCTTCATCGTTAGTCAATTCCTTGGAAACTACTTTCAGTAGTGTTTCAATGCCATCCTCATTTACAACCAAGCTGAAGTACTTTGACATCTTAATCAGTCTTGTTTTGCAAACTCCTCATCCTTGGCAAAACTCTGAAGTCATGGATGAACTTTGAGTGTCTTCTTCCAAGTGTCATTCATACTCCAAGCCCAACAAGGTTCTTGATGCAGGAGTAGACGATATTGTTAAATAAGAAAAAAATGCTTATGAGTGATCAATGATGATTCCTTAATCAGATGCACATCTTTGTTACCTTGGATTTTGAATACTTGAATAATAATAAAGTTTCTCCTGGATCTTTTTCTCTTCTCAATAATCCTTTTCATTTGTTTCAAATATTTACATAAAAAATCATATAACACATTCTTTATGTTGACCTATGATACATTTTTAATCCAGCATTCTAAGTCCCACTATATTTTTTTAGGTTGTCCTTCTATTTTCTTCTAAATGTTCTTTAAATGCAATTTCCAAGTCATGACTAAATTTTCTTTCAGATTTCTCAGAATTTAAAGAGGACTAGCATATTTACAAACTTGAGTCTACTCACAAAGAGCAGTTCATTTTCCAACAAAAGATGTGAAGGCAATCAGAATTGAGTGTAATTTGTCTTTAGATTTTATTGCCCTGAAAATGAATAGTCAAAATAATGTAATGCGAGTCAACATAATGAATGTAATGCTTACAGACTCTCGACTCTGGAGTCAGACTTAATTCAAACCTGAACCCAATAATAAATAGATGTATGCTTTTGAACAAATTACTTAATATAGCTTAGCTTCAGTTTTCCAATCCATAAAATGAGTATAATAATAGTACCTACTTAATGTGTTTTCTGTGGTAATTAAATTAGTTTATATATGCAAAAATGCTTTGACTGATTTCTATCATGTAATATACATTATATAAAATTTTATTATTATTTTCCTTTTAGGGTGAACTAAGTATTATACTTTGGGGAGAACAGGAAAAAGAGAGGACTGTGTTTTATTGGGGATCTTTTGTTTTGTTCTGTGGTGTGTTTTGTTTGTTTTTTTTGTTTTGTTTTGCTGTATAATACATGTGTAACACAATATTGAATATGACTATTACTGCTTTCTGAAAGTTTCTGCTGATTCCTCAGAGACTGAAAGCAATATGTAATGTAACAAAGTCCTAACTACTCTAAAATCGAGGATATACTAGAGATTGTGAAACTAGTTCTATCAGCCCGTTACTCATCTCTAAGTTATGTAACTGAAGGAAACAAATTCACTAGAAGTCTGGGACTGATGATGATAATAATGAGATTTTTATTTTTATAATGTTGTTGGAGTGAATTTTTAGCTTCTCATCAATCCAGGAACTGGTAAGATTGAAGGAAACCTGTTGCCAGAATACAAAGAATGTGAAAAATGCTCCCCTTACCAAGTTAAAATAACGGACTTGGAGACAGAAGTATGGTGCAAATGAGATTTTTTTTATTGTGTTACATGTATACATATCTCCCCATTGCCCCCCCTCCCTCCCAGGCATACCCCAACCCCCCAGTGTCTATGTTCATTGCTTATGCTTATATGCATGCATACAAGTCCTTTGATTGCTCTTATCTACCGCACTTCTCCTTAATCTTCCTGCTAAAATTTCAGTCTGTTTGATGCTTTACTGTCTCTGTATCTATCCTTTTGTTCAGCAGTTTATAATGTTCTTTATTATCCACAAATGAGTGAGATCATGCAGTGCTTATCCTTCATTGACTGGCTTATTTCACTAAGCATAAGGCTCTCCAGTTCCAACCAGGTTGCTGCAAATGATAAGAGTTCCTTCTTTTAATGGCAGCATGGAATTCCATTGTGTAGATATATCACAGTTTTCTGATCCACTCATCTGCTGACAGGCACCTAGGCTGTTTCCAAATTGTAGCTATTGTAAATTGTGCTGCTATGAACATAGGGGTGCATAAATCCTTTCTGATTGGTCTTTGTAATTCCTTAGGATAAATTCCTAAGAGTGGGATTGCTGGGTAAAATGGGAGATCCATTTTTAGTTTTTTGAGAAAACTCCATACAGTACTCCACAGTGGCTGCAACAGTCTGCATTCCCACCAACAGTGCACAATGGTTCCTTTTTCTACACATCCTCCCCAACACTTGCCCTTTGTTGATTTGTTGATGATTGCCATTCTGACAGGTGTAAGATGGTATCGCATTGTCCTTTTGATTTGCATCTCTCGGATGATTAGTGACTGAACATGTTTTCATGTGTCTCTTGGCCTTCCTTCTGTCATCTTTTGAAAAGGTTCTATTTAGGTCCATTGCCCATTTTTTTTATTGGATTGTTTATCTTCCTTTTATTAAGTTGTATAAATTGGCTGTAAATGTTGGAGATTAAACCTTTATCAGTGATAACATTTGCAAATATATTCTCCCATACAGTGATCTTACTTGTTGTTATGTTGATGGTTTCTTTTGCTGTACAAAAGCTTTTTATTTTGATGTAGTCCCATTTGTTTATTTTTTCTTTAGCTTCCATTGCCCTTGGAGCAGTATCAGTGAAGAAGTTCTTTAGGCATATGTCTGAGATTGTGCTGCCTGTGGATTCCTCTAATAGTTTTATGGTTTCCCTTCTAATGTTTAAGTCCTATATCCATTTTGAGTTTATTTTTGTATTTGGTGTGAGTTGGTGGTCCAGTTTCATTTTTTTGCATGTATCTGTCCAATTTTCCCAACACCATTTATTAAAGAGGCTATCTTGACTCCATTGTATGTTCATGCCTCCTGTGTCAAATATTAGTTTAGCATAGTGGTTTGGGTGGATATCTGGATTCCCTATTCTATTCCATTGGTCTATATGTCTGTTCTTGTGCCAGTATCAGGCTGATTGAGAACAGTTGTTTTGTAATATAGCTTGAAATCTGGTATTGAGATCCCACCTACTTTATTCTTCTTCCTCAGAATTGCTGTGGCGATTCATGGTCTTTTTTTGTTCCAGATGAATCTATGAAGAATTCTTTCTAGGTCTGTGAAATATGTCGCTGGTATTTTAATGGGTAGTGCATTGAATCTGTAGATTGCTTTGGGTAGTATGGACATTTTAATGATGTTGATTCTCCCAATCCATGAGCATGGTATACTCTTCCATCTGTTAACATCTTCCTCTATCTCTTTTTTCAGTGTCCTGTAGTTTTCTACATATAGGTCCTTTACCTCTTTAGTTAGGTTTATTCCCAGGTATTTTAATTTTTTTGGTGCAATGGTAAATGGGATTGCTTTTTTAGTCTCTCTTTCTGTAATTTCATTATTACTGTATAGAAATGCCACAGATTTCTTGGCATTAGTTTTTAATCCTGCTACATTGCCAAATTCATTTATTAAGTCAATTAGTTTTGGAATGGAGTCCTTTGGGTTTTTTATGTACAATATCATGTCATCTGCAAATAAGGACAGCTTTACTTCTTCTTTTCCAATTTGGATGCCTTTTATTTCTCCTTCTTATCTAATAGCAAAGGCTAATACTTCCAGTACTATGTCGAACAGGAGAGGTGAGAGTGGGCATCCCTGTCTGGTTCCTGTTCTTAGTGGAAATGATTTTAGTTTTTACCCATTGAGTATGATGTTGGCTGTGGGTTTATCATATATGGTTTTTATGATGTTGATGTATGCTCCTTCTATTCCCACTTTGCTAAGAGTTTTTATCAAGAAAGGGTGTTGGATTTTATCAAATGCTTTTTCTGCATCAATTGATATGACTATTAGATTTTTATCTCTCAATTTGTTTACGTGATGTATCACGTTTATTGATTTGCAAATATTGTACCATCCCTCCATTCCTGGGATGAATCCTACTTGGTCATGGTGTATGATCTTTGTGATGTTCTGCTGGATCCGATTTGCTGGAATTTTGTTGAGGATTTTGGCATCTATGTTCATGAGAGATATTGGCCTATAATTCTCTTTCATTGTGTTGTCTTTATCTGGTTTTGGTATTAGGGTGATGCTGGCTTCATAGAAGGTGTTTGCAAGTGTACCTTCTTCTTGAAGGTTTTGGAATAGTCTGAGGAAGATAGGTTTTAATTCTTCCTTGAATGTTTGGTAAAACTCTCCTGAGTAGCCATCTGATCCCGGGATTTTATTTGCTGGAAGCTTTTTGATGAGTGCTTCAATTTCTTCCCTAGATATTGGACTATTGAGATGTTTAGATTCTTCCTGATAGAGTTTTGGAAGGTTACATTTTTCTAGGCATATGTATATTTCTTTAGGTTGTCCAATTTGTTGGAATAGAGTTGTTCATAGTATTTTTTAACAATCCTTTGTATTTCGGTGGGGTCTGTTGTTATTTCTCCTCTTTCATTTCTGATTTTGTTTATTTCGTTCTTCTCCCTTTGCTTTTTGGTGAGCCTGGCTAGAGGTCCATCAATCTTGTTTATCTTTTCAAAGAACCAGCTCTTGGTTTTGTTGATCACTTGAATTTTTTTTTGGTCTCCATGTTGTTTATCTCCGCTCTGATCTTTACTATTTCCTTCCTTCTGCTTAAACTGGGCTTTTCTTGTTGCTCTCTTTCTAGCTCTCTGAGTTGTAGGGTTAGGTATTTTATTAACATTGTTTCCTGTTTTTTTACAGTAGGATATTACGGCTATGAACTTCCCTCTCAAGTCTGCATTCACTGTGTCCCATAAATTTTTTATTGTTGTGTTGTCATTGTCATTTGTTGTCATGATGTTTTTTATTTCTTTCTTGATCTCTTTGGTTACCCAGTCCTTGTTTAATAGCATGCTGTTTAGTCTCCATGTGTTTGATTTCTTTCTAGTGTTTTTATTATAGATGATTTCCAGTTTTTTGCCACTGTGGTCTGAGAAAATGCTTGATATGATTTGTATCTTCTTGAATTTGAAGAGACTTTTCTTATGACTCAACATATGATCTATCTTTGAAAATGACCCATGAGCACTGAAGAAGAATGTATATTCTATGGCTTTGGGGTGAAATGTTCTGAAGATGTCAATTAATTCCATCTGGTCTAGTGAGTCATTTAGGGTTGATGTTTCTTTGTTGATTTTTTGTTTAGAAGATTTGTCCAATGGTGACAGTGGGGTATTAAAGTCTCCTACTATGATTGTATTGCTGTCAATCTCTCCCTTAATATTCTCCAGTAGTTTTTTTTCTTTATGTATTTAGATGCTCCTATATTGGGTGCATATAAGTTTACCAGAGTTATTTCTTCTTGTTGGATTGTTTCCTTTAGTATTATGAAGTGGCCTTCTTTATCTCTTGTTATGTCCTTCCCTTTGAAATCTAATTTGTCAGATATAAGTATTGCAAGCCCAGCTTTCTTTTCATTTTCATTTGCCTGAAATAGCATCTTCCATCCCTTCACCCTCAATCTGTGTGCATCTTTTTTTCTGAGATAGGTTTCTTGTAGACACCAGATATATGGATCATGTTTTCTTATCCAATCGTTTACCCTATGTCTTTTGATTGAAGCATTTAATCCGTTTACATTTAAAGTTATTATTGATAGGTACTTTTCTGTCGCCATTTTTAGTCTATACCCCAGAGTTCCTTCTTCGCTTCCTATTTCTTTTTATTACAGCAGACCCTTTAACATTTCTTGCATTGTTGGTTTGGTGGTAATATATTCCCTTAGTCCTTTTTTGTCTGTGAAGCTTCTGATTTCACCTTCAATTTTGATTGAAAGCCTTACAGGGTACAGTATTCTTAGATTCAGACCCTTCCTTAGCATGGCTTTGTATATTTCATTCCATTCCCTTCTGGCCTGATGAGTTTCTGTTGAGAAGTCAGTAGCTAGTCTTATGGGGGTTCCTTTGTAGGTAACTTTCTGTTTCTCTCTGGCCGCTTTTAAGATTCTTACTTTGTCGTTGGTGTTTGCCAATTTAATTATAATGTGCCTTGGTTTTGGTTTTGTTGGGTACATTTTGCTTGGGAATCTGTGAGCTTCTTGGATTTGTGTGGGTTTTTTCTTTCCTATATTGGGGAAATTTTCTGTCATTATTCCTTCAAACAGGTCCTCTAATCCTTGCTCAGTTTACACTCTTTCTGGAACCTCAATATGCAGATATTTTTTTTGTATCCTGTTATCTCTTAGGCTCTCCTCTTGCTTTTTAATTTTTTTTTCTAGAAACTGCTGTACTTGAGTATTTTTTTCTACCATGTCTTCTAGCTCACTGATGTGGTACTCTGCTTCTTCTAATCTACTTTTGATGCTTCTATTGAGTTCTTTAAAGCAGTAATGTCATTTTTAATTTCTTCTTGCATTTCTTCTTGCTTCTTCCTCATTTCCTCTTGGGTCTTCTTCATTTCCTCTTGGCTCTTACTCACATTATCAATTTTGTCTTCCATTCTTTTCATCCACCTTATGATCATTTCTCTGAACTCTTTCTCTGGCAGGCTTATTTCTGCTTCTATTTCGTTTACTTCCTTTTCTGGTGATACCTGCCTATCTGTCATATGTGGGTTTTTTCTTCTTCTGCCCATGGTTTTTCTTCTCCGGGTGTCTGGTTATGTAGTTCACTCTCCTACGTTGATTCAAAGGCACAAACTGCAACATGACCCGGTATAACACACAAGGCACTGAACAGAAATGTATTCCCAATGTTAATAATCACAAATAAGTTGACCACCAATGAAATACAAATTAGGAGTAAGTAGAGAAAGAAGAAGAGGAAAATGAGGAAAAAAGAAAGGAAAGAAGTGCCAAAATCAAATTGGAAGAGGGAGAAAAAAATAAATATATAAAGACCAAAATATAAAATAAAATAAAAAAATAAAAAGGAGAAGAAGAAGAAGAAAAGAGAAGGAGAAAAAAAATTCAGAGTGAAAAGAAAGAGGATATGAGAGAAAAGGGGAACACAATATAGATGTCAGGAGAAAACTCCAATAGAAGAGTCACTAATCCCAACAAAGGCCAGCAACCAGTACCTGGAGATTAATACAAACTACCAATAACAACTGGTATCGAGGGAGGCAAGGGAAAAGAGAGGTAAAAAAACAACCAAAACAAAGCAAAACAAAAAGCAAAATAAAACAAGTAAAATAAGCTAAAACAATCTCACAAAAAAAGTACAAAAAATTGAGCTAGTCACCGTTCAGGCAAAGAACAACAAAAAGATATTGAGAAAAACAACTTTTTGGATAGTGAAGACAAGAAGAGAGAGGTGTGTATGAACTTGTAGTAGGAGATTTGAAATTAGATATATAAGTGGGGTGAAATTTTAACCAGGTAAAGAGAAAGAATAGGGAGAATCTAAAGTTGGAAAAGGGAAAGAGAAACAAGACAACAAAATTGGGAAAGTTAGGAGGAAAGTGTTGCCATAAAGGTAGAGTTGAGATGGAGTAAAATTATGCTAAAGATGAAAATAGAATGTAGAACTCTAATCCCGAATTAAAATAAAGAGAAAACAAAATGATACTTGTGTTTTTCCAAAAAGGTAAAATAGTAGTAGTAATAATACTAGTTGAAAACAAAAATGTAATGATTAAAAAGGTAAAATCAATTGAGGAGGAAAGAAAAAAAATAGTGTTTTAATTAAAATATGCAAAAATGAAAAAAAATTTAAAAAGAAAAAAAAAGAAAAAAAATAGAATGGTAATTCACTTCCACTATTGTTCTGCTTGCTGCTCCTGTTTCCCAGTAGGGAGGGTATTACAGTTCCCTGTGTTCCACTGCTGAGGTCTTAATCTCTTTATTCTTTTGTGGTTATGTGAGAGTCAATTTGTGAGTCATCCACTGAGTGGCAGTGTTTCGGAACTGACCTCTAAGACAAAGCACAGGACCTCTGTAGCCTGTGCTCAGATCCTGCTACTCTGTGGTTCTCAAAACCGGTTTGTGGGGATTTTGCAGCCTGGACACTGTAATAACTCCCAGGCTGTCCTTCTGCCTCAGATCAAAATGCATTGTTTTCTAGAGCTCCCCTCTGTCAACAGTTCCGAGAGTCCGTTTCCACACTTAAGGATCACGCCCTGCCCAATAGCCATGGACCTTTCCAGAGGCAGCTTTCCTGCAGTCTGGTTCCCCCAGTGTTCACGTCTCTGTTATGCGGGACAGGAGAACTCACCTTATCCCAGGTGAAGTCTGACCTTTCCGTGTGCCGTGTGGATCTCCTCTGAGTCTGCGTGTCTGCGCCGATTGGAGAGCAGTGTTCTGAGTCCCTGGCTGTTCGGTGAGTGCATCAGCCGCAGCTTTCAGACTGCCGCAGACATCTACCTCCCTCTGCAGGATGGCGAGGTCTCCGAGTTTGTGCTGGTGGCTCCGGAAGATAAAAACCTGTGGCAGTGGGGCTGCCTGGTCAGGAGAGGCCTGTCCAGCAGTCTCCCACCTTCTCCTGGAGGATAACTGACTTTTAACTTGCCAAGAAACACTCCCAGTATGACTCTCAGCTGCTCTCTCTCCCTCTGCCTTGCAAATGAGATTTTTAATACATTTTCGTGTCTGTCTGATTGTACAGGTGCTCATGCAGTAGCAATCACAGCCTATTCATCCCCTTAAGGTGCAAGAGTTCCTTCTCTGTTTCTCATTGGTTAAGTACTACTGGGATAATAGTTTCCTTATACATCACTGAGGTCTTATTGTCTCTCACTGAGCCACTTCAAATAAAATAAAAATTGGGCTGAGGCTTTTTCTAGTTGTCTCCACCTCCCCATCTAGTTGAGGCAGGCTCCTCAGGGGTTTCCACCACAATGATAGCTCATGTCTACAGATCTTTGTTCTTATATCCTTATCTCTCCTCCTTACGTTCTGTTCACCCTGAAAAAATTTAGTAACCATTTCCATTAAAAGTTGACTATGCTGGACCTGAATCACAGAGGCCTATTTCCTACAAAGAAGGTATGGACATCAAGAGAGTGCCACTTTGGGGATTGCCTATATGTTTATCAACATCAAAAATATTTGTTGCCATGAGACTAGGCATGAACTCAAGAGAGCCAGTTTTTGGGTCTTCTTAAACAAGAAGGTAACCACTAGAGTAGGTAACCAAGGTAACCACTAGAGTAGGTAAAAGGTCCCTGTAGAGGCCTGACTACAGGAATCCTAGAAGCTGAGGTTCCAGTTAAAAGTGAAGAAATCATGGCCTTCATAAAGGGAGTTTTGTCCAAGGGTTCCTAACAGAAAGGTCTCTAGGGAAATTCACAAAAATATCCTACAAGGGAGAATTAGTAATTGGCATTGTCACACCAAGAAACCCTGAGGATAGATCAAGTGGCACAGTTGAAGTAAGACTGGCCTGGTCTTTGTCTCTGTCTCTGTCTATTCTAATCCTGGAACAATTAGATGCAATTAAGAGAGAGAGAGAGGAGTAAAAAATAAAGTGAGAAGTTTTTTAGTCTGGAGCAAATCCTACTTATAGAAAGGATAAAGTTTTAAACTGAATGACATATGGGGTTATTGGCTATATATTTGCATACTGTTTAAAATGGGAAAATGTAGAAAAATAAACTCAATATCATTCAGATTAGAACATATGCAGATTAAGACCAAGTAAGATTTTATTTTTACTTACTAAATTAGTGAATACAAAAAAATTGTGACACTGTGCTAAAGGGGGTATGTGAAAGAAGTTTAGTAATGTTATAGTCAACTCTCTCCAACACCAGAGAAGGGTCAACAGGACAGCCCCTTGAGTCAGTGGGAGAGAGCTGTTCCCAACCTCAACCCTTGTCTGCTCATATAAATGAATTTATATGAGAAAACTTGATTGCATTGTGGAAAGGCAATTTATTAAAGCAAAGTATGTGCCTTTATTGAAAATGCAAAGCATGCAAACCTATACACTGGGCTTATGAAACAGATTCTCAGCTGATTTGAAGAGCAAGTTGAGTGGAGACCAAGGTGTTATGTACTTTCCTGCCTATAGGTCTCAAAATTCCTCTGCTGACTACTTTGGTACAGATTAATTCTCAAGGTCTTCCCCCTCTTTTTTTTTTTTTTCAACTTTGTTGTGGCCTTCCCAGAAATAATGAGAAGAACCTGGCAACTTTATTTTGCCAAGCCTTGAGACTGCTGGGTTCTCTGCTTAGGTAGTAAAACTGCGCTTTTTTTCCTTTCCCCTTTCCCACTCCCTTTCTTCATTCTCTCCTTGGGGAGATTTTTAAACCATTTGCTCCCATATGCTTGACTAGAGAAGATAATGGCTTGTTAGTCAAATGGGAAATTTGGTCTGGAAATGTGTGGTGTTCCCTTGGGCAGGACAGTTCCCAGGATCTTGTCCATTGGAGTCAAAGAATGAAACCACAGATGAAAGATGGTAGAGCAAAGGTGGAAATTTATTGAAAAACAAGCACAGACTCACACTTGGGGAGGAGGGGACAAGTCCCACCACGTCATTTTTTCCACTGTTTATAAAGGCTGCAGGTTTTTGTGCTTCAATATCCCCTCTGATTGATCACCATTCCCCTTTGATTTGTTCACTATAGCAACTCCTGAGCTCAAGTCTCACGCAAAGTATGTGAGGTTCCCTCCTTCTTCTCCTTTATTGTTCTCCTATTTCCTCTGGGCTTTTGTTTCTCCCTCTCTGAATAAAGAGTTTTCTTCCCTTAATTCTGTAAATGTGTACCTTTTTCTACTCTCAGTTCCCTTGCTTATAGAAATGTAACTTCTACCGTTCCCAGCTCCCTTGTCTTATGGAAATGTATTCTTTTGCAACTCTGTGGCCCTGTGCTTTTTTCCATGGACCCCTTAATTTCTTTTAATATATTTTATTGATTTTTTACATAGAGGAAGGGAGAGAGATAGAAAGTCAGTAACATCGATGAGAGAGAGACATCGATAAGCCGCCTCCTGCACGCCCCACAGTGGAGATGTGCCCGCAACCAAGGTACATGCCCCTGACCAGAATCGAACCTGGAACCCCTCACTCTACAAGCCGATGCTCTATCCACTGAGCCAAACCGGTCTTGGTATGGACCCCTTAATTTTTAAAATTTCCTAAACCTGCCTATTTCACCCTTAAAAATTCATTTCATTAGTTACAATCTGGCTGCAATTTGCCCCCACTATTTGGCCTTGTTTTAACTTTCCTGTCTCAGTTTCCCTATGCCTCCTGCTCTGTAATCCTGTAACAGTAAATTAATGGTGGACAGGTAATTGTAACTGTTGCATGTAAAGGAAACTAACAGAAAAGTATTTTCATTGCAAATATTAAAAACCACCTTAATGTCCAACTTTAAAAAATTGGATAAAAATATTGAATGCACCTTCCTACAAATAAATGTCATGTAATCAACAAAATATTAAACACTCTATAAAAATAAGTATGAGAAGATCCATCATAAAATGAAATAAATCAAGATGTGAGTAGCACATATATTATACAATTACTGATGAAGAAACATATCCTTCTTACATGCTTCACTTTATTTTATGTACAAATGTTTATAATATCTTCAGAAGCTATAGAAAATAATAGCTATCTATGCTAAAATATGAGTGGCTAGGCAAATGGGAGAAAGAGACTACTATTCAGGATGTATACTATAAAATTATGTCTCTTGTGTATTTACTACCTATTAATACAAAAAATAAAAATGATTTTTAAAAAAGATGTTTTTGAATGGGTAAAGTAAAATTTGGGAAATTCTTAAAATAAAGTAAATTATCAACTGCAATAACAAATTATATTTGTGTGGCATTCTTTTTTTAAAAAAATATATTTTATTGATTTTTTATAGAGAGGAAGAGAGAGGGATAGAAAGTCAGAAACATAGATGAGAGAGAGACATCGATCAGCTGCCTCCTGCACACTCCCTACTGGAGATGTGCCCTCAACCAGGATACATGCCCTTGACCGGAATCGAACCTGGGACCTTTCAGTCTGCAGGCCAAGGCTCTATCCACTGAGCCACACCAGTTTCAGCGACGTGTGGCATTCTTAATGACTCACCAGGTATAAATTATATATATATATTTTTTTTTGAGTGTCTAGACCCATGACTTTTTATTTTTGGAAAACATATTAGCCCTTTAGGAAAGCAGATATACATATCAAAGGTAAGATTGATAAACAGAAAAAGATTAGCAGGTTAGGGGAATTGCCTACAGCTGTTCAGCAGCAGTTAATAAATGTAGATTTTTAGCTCTGCTGAAGCTCCAAGGTCCATCAGCCTTCTGATGAACTTCTTGCATAATTATGACTGGCTGGAATTTACTCCCAACATATCCCCCTTTTTATTTAATAAATTTAACAAGAATGTATGCCATTTGCAGAGCTCAGATCCCTTCAAGATTTTTAAATTAAATGGAAAGGATTGAGTTCTTTCATTTTCTTTTTAAATTTCTGCCAGGCATCAAAGGAATCAATCTGCAGTAAGCTCCTTTCTGGGCCAACAGTTCTTTGAGTCTCTTTTCCAATTACTGCCCAACAGTTTTTTACAGGTTGTCTTCTCAATCACTGTTCCATATGACATGAAAGTAATGACACTCTAGTTCTCAATGGTGGACAAATTGTAACATCAATGCAGGTCCAACCTTCTTTGGCTTGGTCCTGGGCAACCTGCAGCGACGATGCACAGCTGCTGACTGCTAGCAGGGCAAGGCATCTTTATCATTCCCCATCTCTGGACTGTTTTTCCTGTCTTGTCAGCATGTTGTTTGGGGCCACCTCTATCTGTGGTTGGAGTAGTCTAGTCAGTTCCTCTCTTGGATACATTGTTGCAGGAATCCACATGGGCTTGGAGAAGGTTTTTTGTTTTTGTTTGTTTTTTTACTGGTGATCCTCACCTTTACCAGTGATTAACTTTTTTTCTTCTCATTGGCAAATCTTCTCCATATGTCCCTCAATGAGGCCCCATAAATGCTACAGTCTTTTCACAGCAAGAGTTCAGGAATCTGGAGAAGAGCTCAACACTGGGGTGTTTAAAAGTATCTAAAAATAGCAGTTTTATCACCGAGTCCACTGTCATGTTTGCTGCGAATGAGAGGCATGCAGAGGACTTCCAAGGCAGTCCTATAACCTCAGAGGCGACAGCAGCTCAGGAGAGGGAAAGCCTGTAGTACTTCCAGTGTCCCAAGACAATATATTTTATTTGAAAGGAAAAAATACCCAAGGTAATCATTGTCAGTGACTCAAAACAACAATATGCCATTGGGTAGGAAAGACATGAATGTTTGAAAGTGGCAAAAAAAAAAAAAAAGAATGTAACTAGTCAATTCAAAATCATATTTGCAGAAAACATCTGGGATTGCCAGCTGGATATTTTTGGAATCTATAGAATTAAACATATATAATCCAAAGAAAGGTAACATTATAACATAAATAAAACTGTGGCATTCTGTTATCCTGTGCTTTTATAGATTTCTTCAGTATAGTTATAGCCTAATAGACCAACTCATGATGATAATAGCAGAATACATAAAGAATAAATTCACCCACTTTTTTATGAGAACATCTAATTTCAGGGAGGATATCATTGCTTTTACAACTTCACAGTAGCCTCATGATAATCTGATCTGGACTTGATGAAGGACTGATTTAAAATTCACCAAATGGAAAGCTTTTAAATGAAATAGGAGAGAAGAACAGGTACAAGGGGGAAAATAAAGATCAATAAATAAAGCTGAAAAAATTGGGAAAGAATGCATTAAAGCAATTCAGAGTCTGAGACTTTAAAAGATAGTTGGTACAAAATCTTCAACAAAATCTTCAAATTTCAAATAATCTGTACATTTTGAATTTGATAGAATTTACAAAATCCTTGGGCACCAATATTTTCTTTTGTCCATAAAAAGCATTGGTCAGATATGGAATTTCTTTAGGCTATTTCTCATTATTCAGGAATCACTTAAACATTCATCAAACTTTCCAGAATCTGATTTTTTTAAACATCACTTCAAAAAGTCCTACCTCATTGAAGATTGATAAAAACATGTTTGTCTAAATACACTATCTTTCCTAATGAAGTCTATGTTATGAAGAGTTTGGTACAGATTTTTTGGAAAAATACTTTTTATGCATTAAAGATGTTTTTCAAGTTACTAACTGAAAAAAAAAAAAAAAGAATGAAAGAAATTCTCTCCAGGTTAAATGGTGGAAAACAAGATGAAACTGCAGCACAAAAACAAAAATAAAATACAACAACCCACCACCATCGGAAAAAAAGGGGGAGGAGGCCTCAAACTTGTTAACTTGGTAATAATTTGAGTGAAGAACCCTCCCAGACTCTGTCTTTCTCGAAAATGAGTAGTAACAACACTCTTCCCTATCTAGAAAGCATGTCTCTTTACTCCCCACCACCTGAGGGACTTCTCAAGTTAAAGAAACTCCCACTACCCTACTCAGGAACACTGAGATATCTTACTTTCATCAAAACTAGTTTTTGTTGTTCCATACATTACTGCTGATGTTTTCTTTTTACTACTTTTATGTCAGGAATGTTTGGCATATTTAGTACCATTTTCAAATGATGAAAGAACATAAAAGTCTTCTCCTACTGATATTTTTAAAGGACAGTTCAGATTTAAATAAGTAAACTTTTCATACTGTCTAATCTGGAGATTAAAGCAAGTCAGATAACTTATTGAGAAAACTAATATTAAAATATATAATAGCACCCAGCCAATGTGGCTCAGTGATTGAGCATCGATCTATGAACCAAGAGGTCACAGTTCAATTCCAGGTCAAAGTGAGAAGGCTAACCCCTATTTTGTAAAACTACTGTTTGGAATTCTCTGCTTTTTTTTAGACAACCTCTTATTCTAAAAAAAATAAGTTTGCTTTGTAGCCTGATTTAGCCTGCTTGAATAATGAGGAAGATAACCTTAGCTGTCTGACCTTGTAGGCCAGAGACTAAATATGCCCATAATTTCAAAGTCATGCCAGGTGTATTTTTTAATTGGATAGAACTGTGTTATTTTCAAGGTCAGCAGCGAGATAACCACTAAGAGCTTATAGGTCCGGCTCTTAAATAAAAAGGGAAGTTTTACTTGTAGTCTTTCTTAGAATTTGAATTCATTCTAAGCCCACTGGTGAACAAAACTCTACAAGCAATGTTTGATTATTCCAGTTCTCTGTAACATTATTGGTTCCCTGAGACACCGGGAAAACCAACCCATGCTTGGCTTTTTAGCCTCTGGTGAGTAGACCAGGTTTGGGGCCCAGTGGCCTTGAATAGGCCTCTGAGAGGTGCTTTTCTGCTGAATTAGCAGAATTAAACCAGGGAAATCTGGGTGCTCCCGTACATCATCCCAGGACCACCTGGCATCTGGAGAGAGCAGACGAACATTTCTGGACCTGTCAACATAATCAGTAAGGTAGTGGCCCCATCAGTTTATCCCACTCCAAGTGAGTGGAAGGGGGAGCTTGATAACCTCCCCAGAAGCCATACGGCTTCCTCAGGCAAATTAATCAGGAATCAGGAATTGGGTGGATTGTTGTTTAAACTGTGAGTGAATGTCTGGTGAAAGTGTGTGGCTCCATGACTTCGGTTACAGAGTCCAAGTGGGCTCCAATCTGCGGTTCTGTGATTCATCATATGGCATAACAGTGACTCACCTCCACGTGATGGTGACCAGGCCCAGGGTTTATATGGGTGCACCTTAGCTAAGACGAATCTAAGCTCCCAAAGGACGCAGCCAGGCGGGCATCTGAGTGAGGATCTATGAAAACAGGTCACCCCCTCCCTTGTCTGTCTCACGCCACCAATCATCATGGATATGGGACACAGTAAACCCACTGTTCTCAATTGCACGTTGAAAAATTTTTAAAAAGGGATTTGATGGGGATTATGGAATTAAAATAAATTCTGAAACACTGAGGAAATTCTGTGAAATGGAATGGCCAGCCTTCAGGGTTGGCTGGCCCTCAGAAGGCTCCTTAGATGAAGGATTGGTCAGGGTGGTCTGGAATGTAGTCACAGGAGACCCTGGACACCCAGATCAGTTTCCCTATATAGACAGCTGTTTAGAAATTGCTCAAACCTTGTCGTCTTGGGTCCGGTTCTGCATGTGTAAGACGGGACAGAGAAAGGTTTTAGTAACAGGAGTGAAGAGGCAGGCAGGCTAAGGAGAGGCAGGCAGGGCAGGTGCAGGCTAAGAAAAAGAAGGCAGGAGAGGAGAAGCAGGTATCTCAGAAAGAAGATCAACTGCCTATTCTACAGGACCCCTGCCCCTGCCCCCCAGGAAGTCTCACCAGTTTTACTACCTCCATATGAGCCACAGGCACACCAAGTACTCCCCCTCTCCCCCCGCCCCCACTAGACTATAAGGTTCGGAAAGTCTGGAAACACCACCTCCCTCCATCTCCCCTCCACCAGATTCTCCAGAGCTGGTTGGGTGGCACTTGTGTTCAATCAATCAAGGGCCCAAACAACAACTGGCACGTCAGATGCCTCTCAGGGAGATTCGGGGTGCCCAAGTGCTTAGTGAAGATGGGACCTTACAGGAAGGAAGGCCGGTCTGTTATTATCAGCCCGTTACTACAAGTGACATCCCGAATTGGAAGCAACACACCCCAGCTTATTCTGAAAAACCTCAGGCCACGGTAGACCTCCTAGAAATGATCTTCCAGACCCAGAAGCCCACCTGGATGAACTGCAAGCAGCTCCTTTTTGAATTCTTTAACACTGAGGAGCAATGAGAGTAATGACAGAGGCTCAGAAGTGGCTCCAGACCCAGGCCCCCACAGGAATATTAGATACAGACAGATGGGCAAGGCAGGTTCTCCCCGATGAGGAACTTAATTGGTCCCCAAACTCAGAAGACGGAAGGGCCAAGCTAGAAAGATATCCTCTGGCTTTCCTCCATGGGTCAGGGCTGGAGCCAAGAAGCTTACCAATATGGCTAAAACTCTGAAGTTTTCCAGAAGCCTGACCAAAGTCCAGCAGCTTTCTATGAGAGACTGTGTGAGGCATACAGGATATACACTCCCTTTAAACCTGAGGTCCTGGACACTCAAACCATGATAAATGCTGCTCTTGTAGGCCAAGCCCAGCCTAATATCAGGAGAAAATTATAGAAGCTGGAATGGTTTGCAGGAAAAAAATGCTAGTGAACTGCTAGAGATACCAAACAAGGTTTTCATCAACCGAGACAGGGAAGCAAAAAGGGAGGAAGAAAAAAGAATACAAAGGGCCAATGGGATAGCAGTGACTTTCAGAGGTTTGGGCCCCCAGACAACCCAAAAAGGGAAGCAAGAAGACAGATCAGGAGGGAAAGAAAGAGCAAGCCTGAGATGGGACCAGTGTGCCTATTGTAAGGAAACAGGGCACTGGAAAAATGAATGTCCCAAACAGCAAAGCAAGAAAACAGGGCCCCCTTTTCCAACCAGGTACTATCAATCAGAATCACCCCAGACCTTGCAGTACTGACTCTGACTAGGACAGACCAGGCTTTTTTCAGCTGGGCTCCTACTAGTCTTTGTTTGCACTTTTACAGGAGCGGAGCACTCAGTAGTCACACATTAAGTAGCACCACTCTCAGGAAAGGAACTTACTATTATTGGAGCTACTGGACACCAGACCAGACCCATAGACCAGTCTGCCAGCCTTACCAATGCCAACTTTTTTTTAATTAAAACTTTATTATTCAGATTATTACATTTGTTTCTCTTTTTTCCCCTCCATAGCTCCCCTCCACCCAGATCCTACCCTTTCCTCTACCCTTGCCTCCCTCCCATTGACCTCATCAATAGGTGTATGATTTTTGTCCAGTCTCTCCCTGTACACCCCTCACCCCTTTCCCCCTGAGAATTATCAGTCCACTCCCTTTCTGTGCTCCTGATTCTATTATATTCACCAGTTTATTCTGTTGATCACATTTTTAATTCACTTAATTTTTAGATTCACTTGTTGATAGATATGTATTTGTTGTTCATAATTTTTTGTCTTTTACCTTTTTGTTCTTCCTCTTCTAAAAGAGTACCTTAGAGCATTTCATATAATACTGGTTTGGAGTTGATGAACTCCTTTAACTTTTTCTTATCTGTGAAGCTCTTTATCTGCCCTTCAATTCTGAATGATAGCTTTGCTGGATAGATTATTCTTGGTTGTAGGTTCTTGCTATTCATCACGTTGAATATTTCTTGCCACTCCCATCTGGCCTGCATCATTTCTGTTGAGAAATCAGCTGACAGTCGTATGGGTGCTTCCTTGTAGGTAATGAACTGTTTTTCTCTTGCTGCTTTTAATATTCTCTCCTTGTCTTTTGCTCTTGGTATTTTAATTATGATGTGTCTTGGTGTAGTCCTCTTTGGATTCCTTTTATATGGGGTTCTGTGTGCTTCCTGGACTTGTAAGTCTCTTTCTTTTACCAGATGTGGGAAGTTTTCAGTCATTATTTCTTTAAATAAGTTTTCAGTATCTTGCTCTCTCTCTTCTTCTGGCACCCCCACAATTCTGATGTTGGTACGCTTGAAGCTGTCCCAGAGGCTCCTTACATTATCTTCACATTTTTGGATTCTTTTCTCTTCTTGCTTTTCCAGTTGAGTGTTTTCTGATTCTTTATACTTCAAATTTTTGACTTGATTCTTGCCTTTCTCTAGTCTGCTGTTAGGACTCTGTATAATATTTTTTATTTCAATCAGTGTATGTTTAATTTCTAGTTTGTCCTTTTCATCTATAGTTGGTCTTTTTCCATCTCTAGTTGGATCTTTTCCATCTCTAGTTGGTCCTTTTGCATCTCTAGTTGGTCCTTTTGCATCTCCTCTTGAGTCTTGCTAACTTTATCCAACTTTTCTAGGATATTCTTGAAAAACCTTATAAGCATGGTTTTGAACTCTATATCCAGTCGTTTGTTTTCCTCCATTTCTTTTCTTTGTGATCTCTTCCCTTGTCTTGGCATTTTCCCTATGCCGGGAGAACTTCTGTGTTGGATTCTGCCTTATGATACCAGACTTGCAAAACTGCAAAAGCTTCTCTGTTGAGCTTGGGATGGGTGGAGTCTCAGGGCTTAATGGAACGCCTTGCCTTCCAGTCGGCCCCGCCCTTCATGGCCCCCAACTCTCACGTACTGGGTAATCGCTGGAGCCGTCCCTGTGGACATGTGCGTGCTCTCCCAGTGCCTCTAGACTGCTGCCCCTCTGGCTCCCTTGTGCTCTGGGACCATATGAGACTGGGTCCCCAGGGTTTCACCTGAAACCGGGGTTCAGTGGAGTTAGAAGTGGCACAGTTGAGAGGGTCTGTCTCCTGCCCACTCATGAAAGTCACCAGCACAATCAGCAGTCGGTCCTCTGTGTGCAGTGCGATGCGCGCCACCAGACTTCTGATCTTTTGCAACTCCCCTAAATTTCCGTGCACTTCTCCCTTTTCACAGTCCAAAGTCCCCCCGTATGAGTTTCGGCTGGATCTGGGGTTTAGTGTCTTAGATTAGAGGTTCAATGCCTTTGAGAGTCTCCATCTCCCTCCCGCCAGAGAAAGCCAGCCAGGTGCTCTGGCACCCGCTCTCTCCATGCGGGTGTCTTCTTACCTCAGCTTTTTGCAGCTCCTCTGGGTCTCTGTGAGCCCCTCTCTTTCCTTCTAGTTGTAGAATTTCCACTCAGCCAGCCTTCCTATGGTTCTGGATGATGTCTGTTCTGTCTTTTAGTTGTAGTTTTGAAATTGTTGTGCGAGGCAGCAGTGTAGGTGTTTACCTATGCCGCCATCTTGGATTCTCCTCACCAATGCCAACTTTATGGCCACTGAGTAATTAATGAATTCCTATATTTCCCAGACTGTCCAGTACCTTTGATGGGTAGAGACTTTTTAGCCAAAATGGGGGCAGAAATCACTTTTGCTCCAAATGGCTCAGCACAGCTTCGCCTAAGTGAGGAGACTTCTCCAATGATCCTGCCCTTAGCAGTGCCCCGGGAGGAAGAACGGAGATTTTTTTGCTCCTCGGTCAAAGGCCTCACCGTTAGAGCCTGAATTAGAGGAAAAATTTCAACTGGTCTGGGCTGAAGAAATCCTCTTGGCCTGGCCAAAGACCATGCCATGATACTAATTGACTTAAAAGCATGGGGCACAGCCTGTCAAAATCCACCAATATCCAATTCCACGGGAGGCATACCTAGGAATTCAGATCCACTTATCGGCTACTTCAGTGGGAACTCCTTAAAAGATGGCAGTCACCATGGAATAATACTCCCCTCTTTCCCATCAAAAAGTCTGGGACTAATGACTTCCGGCCGGTACAGGATTTATGGGCTGTTAATGAGGCTGTTCAAAGAAGCAGATTAGTCCCTAAAGAATCCAGATTTAGTATTGTTCACTGATGGCAGCAGCTTCTTAGATGAAGGAAAAAGACAGCTGGGTATGCAGTGGTATCAGACTTTGAGACAATTGAAGCAAAAGCCTTGCCTGAAGGATGGTCAGCACAGAGGGCAGAACTCTGGGCCCTCGCCAGAGCCTTAGAACTCAGTAAGGATAATCGTGCCAACATCTACACTGATTCACACTATGCCTTCGCTACCCTGCATATTCATGGGGCTATATACAAAGAAAGGAGGCTTCTGACCTCGGGAGGAAAAGAAATCAAAAATCAAAATGAGATTTTAAAGTTACTAGAAGCAGTTTGGGAGCCTAAAGAAATAGCAGTCATCCATTGCAAAGGTCATCAGAAAGGGAAAGATTCAGTGTCAGAAGGAAACCAGCATGCTGACACCGCAACAAAGCAGGCTGCCAAAGAACAAGTAGCACCAGCACAGATATGTTGGCCCCTCGAATTACCTGAACCTCCAAAGTACACACCGCAGGAGGAGAAATGGGCCTATGTAGAAGGGGACAAAAGAACAAAAGAAGGTTGGTGGGTACTCCCAGATCATAGGGTCTACGTCCCAGAACAGTTAGCCCATCAGGTAGTCCTCCAGCAGCATGAACTTACTCATTTAGGGAAGACTGTCCTAGAAGCTTTGTTAGGCAGATACTACCTAATTGCTCGTTTTCCCTCCTTGTGTGCCTCAGTTTCTCAGCGTTGCCTCCTCGGCATGCAGAACAATGCCAAACAGGGTCCTGTGGGACCTATAGGAGTTCAGCACTATGAGCAAACTCCCTTTGAGGACTTAGAAGTAAACTTTACAGAAGTAGGGCCTGGCTGAGGAAATAAATACCTATTAGTCTTTGTTTGCCTTTTTCAGGCTGGGTCGAGGCATATCCCACTCGCATGGAAAAGGCGAGAAAAGTCACAAAGGCATTGCTGAAGGATATCATTCCACAGTATGGAATGCCTCTGACCACAGGGTCTGATAATCGCCCAGCCTTTGTAGCAGAAATAGTACAGAAGGTAACTAAGGCTTTAGGAATTAGATGGAACCTACATACAGCTTACAGGCCTCAGAGTTCAGGGAACATAGAAGGCATGAACCGGACTCTAAAGCAGACTGGCTAAGCTATGCCAAGAGACAACCCTACCCTGGACAGATATCTTGCCTCTTGTAGTTCTGCGGTTATGCTGTACCGCGAGGGCCAGGGTAGGTTTCTCTCCCTTTGAAATTCTATATATTAGACTCCTTCCCTTAATTTGACCAAAGGGAGATTTGGGGGAAATAGGAAATTTAGAAATCCAAAAGCAACTACAAGGTCTTAGAAAAACTGTCTTTGAGGTCCACAGATGGGTTACTGACTGACTACCCATTTCTCTAAGAACAACTGTATATCCTTATAAACCTGGAGAGCAGGTTTGGGTAAAAGACTGGGGAAAAAAAGCCCCTTAAGCCAATTTAGAAGGGACCCTATCCAGTCATACTAACCACCACTCTTAAGGTTGTAGGACTGAACAACTGGATTCACCACTCCCGGGTGAAAGCAGCCCACCAGCCGAGTGATGCCCAGCCTGAGTGGAAGGTGACCTCTGACCAGAAACACCCCCTGCAGATCACCCTCAAGAAGACAAGGGACCTGGCTAATCAACCTGCTCCAAGGAATTCAGAAACTCCTTGCTGAATTCTTCCTTAAACTAATCTTTCTTATCTTCTTTTAAAGGCAAAATGCTCTGGTATTCTGGATAATCATTGTTTTTATCTTTCTAATAACTCTCATTTTGTCTTTTTATGAGTGCCACCAGAACCGAAGGCTAGTCCCAGGAGGAGAACTCTTCTGACCTTACTGAAACACAGAAGTATCATAAAATTATGACTCCTTACACAGCGAAGGAACAAGATGAAGCTAAAGCTAATTCTTTTACTGTTGCTGAACTCTCTTAATCTCAAACACTCTCAGGTCTACACTCTACCTTTTGAGAGCCTCCTGACTCCTCAATATCTCTTCTGGACACTTAATCTCACCCTCTCCCTCTTAAAAGAGTAGTCCAGCTAATCCCTCTCCTTATAACACTTGGCATTTCAACAGGGGTTAACACTGGAATAGGGGAACTGGCAACTTCCCTCTCCTACTATCAGAGCCTATCCAAAGACCTTGCTAACAGTTTAGAAGAAATAGCTTCAAGTATTGTTGCAGTAGAGGATCAGATTGACTCACTGGCAGCCGTTACTCTCCAGAATCTAAGAGAACTAGACCTTCTCACAGTAGAGAAAAGGGGGCTGTGCCTATTTCTTGAGGAAGAATGCTGTTTTTGTGCTAACCAGTCTAGTATTGTAAGGGATGGGGCCAAGAAACTAGCTGATCGAGGTTCAAAAATAAGACAGGAGTTATCTGAGACCTGGGCTGCATGGGCAGAGTCTTGAAATGTCTCCTTCCATTAACAGGACCACTGTTAATGCTACTCATATCCATAACCCTAGGACCATGTCTTCTAAATCTGTTAACTCACTTTATCTCATCCTGTCTAGGTGCCTTTATACTTCAAATGGTCCTACAAGCCAGAAGAATTCCCTGCAAACCTCTCCAAGAGGAAGAAATGGGATGTTAGCTACTTGGACATCATCCCTTTTCAGAGGAAGTAGTAAAAGAGTTTTGTCACCCCTGTTCACTGTAACATCCCATGGTTATTGTACCACAAGGCTGAAAAACCTGTGGGACAAGGTGCAGGGGTGTGGGTGGGGGGTGTTTGAGAAGGCTAACCCCTATTTTGTAAAACTACTGTTTGGAATTCTCTGCTGTTTTTTTTAGATGGCTTCTTATTCTAAAAATATAACTTTGCTTTCTAGCTTGCTTAAGCCTGCTTGAATAATAAGGAAGATAAACTTGTAGGCCAGAGACTAGATATGCCCATAATTTCAATGCCATGCCAGGTGTATTTTTTAATTGGATAGAACTGTGTTGTTTTCAAGGCCAGCAGTGAGATAACCACTAAGCAGCGCTCGTAGGACTGGCTCTTTAATAAAAAGGGAAGTTCTGATTGTAGCGTTGCCTAGAATTTGAATTCATTTTCTCTAAGCCCACTGGTGAATAGAGTGTGACTCCAAACTCTCCAAGCATTGTTTTATTATTCTGGTTCTCTGTAACAAAAGTACATGCCCAGATTGCCAGCTCAATCTTCCAGTATGGGGCATGCAGGAGGCAGCAGGTCAATAATTCTCTTCATCATTGATGTTTCTATCTCTCCCTCTCTCTTCCTCTCTGAAATCAATAAAAATATATTTTAAAAATAATAAAATATAATAAATATTAGTTAAAAACAGAATTTTTTTATTTCAAAAATTACACAGAAATTCAAATAATGATATGTTATTTCTCTGAAGAATAAAATTAGAAAAATTGCCCTACCAGATGTCAAGACCTTATATAAAGCTATAATAATTAATACAATGTTAGACAAAACACTGGAACAGAATTGAGTCTAGAATGACCCACAGAAATATGTTTGCCTGACTCATGATTAATGTGTCAGGTGAGAAAAGAATGGTCTAAATAAGAATTCTATTTACACTATTGGATACCTGTGTGGGAAAATGGATCTTGATGCTTAAATTGCACATAAAGCAATTCTAGACAGATTATAGACATACATGTGAAAATAAAACAATTAAACATTGGAAAAATAACATTAAAGGACATCTTAACCTTAGGATAGGCAGAGATTTCTTAAACAGATCATGAGAAGTTCTAAACATAAAGACAAATGATAAATTAGACTTTATTAAAATGAAGAACTTATTCATCAAAAAATACCATTAATATAGTGAAAATTTAAGCCACAAAGTGATAAAAAATATTCATTTTATAATTCCAATGAAGGATTCATATATATATGAATACATATATATATATTCATTTTATATTTCCAATGAAGGATTCATATATATATGTATACACACACAAAACAATAAGAGATAAACAATGTAAACACAAAATGAAATAGAAACTTCAACAAAGAAGATATCTACATATATATAGTCAATAGACTTTCCACAAAAGTGCCTAGATTATTAAATAGGAAAAGGATGGTCATTTAATGATAGTACTAAAGCAAATTAATATTAAATGCAAAAAAAGAACCTTACCTTTTTTCCTTGTGTTATAGAGTAAGAGGAAATTAACTCACATGGATACTAGACTTAAAATCTAAACCAAAAAGCTTCTAGTAAAAGACAGGTAAAAAAATATATATTTTTAATCTTGTAGTAGGCAAAAATGTCTTAGAGCTCAAAATGCATAACAGATAAAATCCACCAAATGAGCTTCATAAAAATTTAAAACTTCTGCTCTTAAAAAAAAACACTGTTATAAAAATAAAAAGCCAAACCACAAAATGCCAGAAAGTATTTACAAAATACATATCTGTAACCTGGGACATTTAAAGAACTTTTATATGCCAATGATAAATAAAATATACACAATATGATACAAGAAGATATATGGATGACAAATAAGCACATGAGAAGTTGTTCAACATTGTAAACTCTAGAGAAATGTAAATTAAGTAAGATGCCAATATAAATCTAGAGTTCTGGCTGGAATATAACCTAGTAAAATTAGCTTGGAAAACATTTGCCAGTATTCATGAAATTAGAACACATATATAACATATAAACCATCAATTTCACTCCAGAATTATACAGATAGATTAGATAGATTTGAACATAATAAACATGTACAAGAATTTTCATACTAGCATTATTTTAATAGTGCAAGATTTTAAACAAACCAAAAGGCCATCAATGGTACTATGGATAATTTAATGTTGTTGCAGTCATACATGGTTTATTCCACAGTAATATAAAGGCCTGCTGATACATTCAACAACATAGATAAATCTTAAAGATAAAATATTGAGTAAAATGCCTGATAAAAATGTATATGTTCGTCACTGCAAACCAGTATTATATGAAATGCTGAAAGGTACTCCTTAAGACGAGGAAGAAGAAGAAAAAAGTAAAGATAAAAATTATGAACAACAAATACATATTTATTAACAAGTGAATCTAAAAATCAAGTGAATTAAAAATCTGATGAACAGAATAAACTGGTAAATATAATAGAATCAGGGGCATAGAAAGGGAATGGACTGACATTTTTCAGGGGGAAAGGGGTGAGGGGTGTCCGGGAAGAGACTGGACAAAAATAATATACCTATGGATGAAGACAATGCGGGAAGGTCAGGGCAGAGGGTGGGGTGGGAGCTGGGTGGCGGGGAGCTATATGAGGAAAAAAAGAGGAACAATTGTAACAATCTGAATAATAAAGATTTATTACATTTAAAAAAATTAAATATGGAGCTCCCATTTAACCCAGTGATCCCACTTCTAGGAATATATCCTAAAAATTCAGAAATACCAATCAGAAAGAATACATGCAACCCTATGTTCATAGCAGCACAATTTACAAATTACAATTTACAATAAGATTTGGAAACAGCCTAAGTGCCCATCAGCAGATGAGTGGATTAAAAAGCTGTGGTACATATATATACAATGAAATACTACACAGCTGTAAAAAAAAAAAAAAAGAAAGAAAGAAAGAAAGAAAGAAAGAGAAAGAAAGAAAGAAAAAACTCTTACCATTTGCAACAGCATTGATGGACCTAGAGACCATTATGCTAAGCAAAATAAGCCAGTCAGAGAAAGATAAGTAACACAGGATCTCACTCATATGTGAAAATCTAATGAACAATCTAAACTGAAGAACGAAAATAGACAAAGACATAGAAACGTCGAACAGAATGTTAAACCTCAGAAGTGCGAAGGCAGACAATGGGGGCAGGGAGGAGAAGATCAACCAATGAACTCATATGTGTATATCCATAACCCAAGGACACAGACAATAAGGTGGTGAAGGTTTGTGAGGGAAAAAATGGAGGCAGGGAGGGCAATGGGATAAAAAATGGGACACATATAATATTTTCAATAATAAAGATTTATTTTAATAAATAAATAAATAAAAATAACTACACTGCCTAAGACAATGCTTATGTAAGAAGAATACTCACTTTTATTATGAAAAGACAAATTTCCTCCACCCTCAAAAACACATCAAAGCAAGAAATCAAGACAGGTATCATGCCAAAGAGTTAAATTTTTCATATTTATACATTTTGAATATGAATATAACATTTCATGTTAATTTTAAAATAGGCATGACTATTTCATTTTTAAACTGTAGCCAGCCACACACCTCAATATTCATCCTGAAATATTTGAATTCAAAGCCTAATTCAATGTATATATTTCCAAATACAAATTAGGAAATCCTATTTTATTCTAATGCAGCACAAAGATTACATTATATGAATTGTATTTATAAAACAAACATTAAGAAAGTTTGGTACCAAAGAAAAATAATAGAAGGCAGCAATCGGTCAGTTCATAATATAGAATTTAAGATAAGGAAGATTAAATTGTATCTGACTGTCTCAGAGAAGATGAGTGAGACAAATGGAAACACACACACACACAAAAAAAAAACAAACAAACAAACAAAAAAACACACAGCAGTTTTCTAAGGTGTTATTGCTAGTTAGTAGCATAGGCAAGATGAGAATTCTATGACTTGAAACATATACACCCCTGACGTCCCTACTATAGTCTAACTCACTCCAATAAGAAAGTTCTTCCAAGTCTTTCCTTTTAGAAGTGTAAGCTCCAACCATGGCAGTGACATCACTGATTAGCTCATTGAAAGGCTACTTGAAGGTTAACATTCATAGATGACCAGTGACCCCACTTCATAATACTTTTAATCAGACAAATGCCAGCTGAAATATATAGGTACAACCATTTGATTGGATTCATCTTTTACCAAGTGGTAGATGAAAAGCATGAAATTAAATTATCTCTAAAAAACAAAATTTAAATGTTCAATTTCAATTAAAATGTCACCTTTCTCAAAGCATTAGCTGATCTTTCCAGTTAGATAACCTCTCTCCTGTCTCACACACCATTACTCATTTGGCTATGGTTTTGCCACTTGTCTTTATGATGGTAGTATTATAAGGATTTGTGATTTTTTTCTTATCTGACCTAACTGAACTCTAACCCTCATGTTTAATCCTTAAGGATAGGGATCATTATTATTCATTGTTTATAGTGCTGCTTGCTACCTGATAGATACTTAAATGTTTCTTGCTTAAATGGGTGGATGCTGGAGGCTAAGATCAGCAGGTCATAATAAATACTAAAAGTCCCCAGAAGGCTGATGGACTTCATGATATATTTCATGGTCTTTTCAAGTTAAATTTCAAGACTTTAACAGAGAGATGACTTTGGGAAATTTGAAAGGCCCTGGAATGATTCAAGGATTTATTCTCTCTTCTTAAAAGAAATACTTTTCAACTAATTAGGCAGCTATATATTTTCTTTATATATATATGTTACATATTTATATGTTATAAAGGTTTTAACCTCTAAGAAAGGGCAAGGCAATATTACTGAATATTTCTTAAGCAAAACCAGATAATTCAGCAGTGGGATTTTAAAAAGAAAAGTCCTCAGACAGGCTGCTTTTCAAATAGGCTGGGGGAATAGGGTGGCATCTTTACTTCATAGGTCAAATGTCTAAGTTCGCTTGCTTTGCTTTTTCAATAAAGGTGCCTACTTTAATTACTTAAATAAATTAGCATTTTACAATATAATTAAGGTCTCATATAATTTCAGTTATATGAGAAGCCAATGTATTTATAAGCAATTGGCCTTAACAAAGGTCAATGTAAAATTTGCATACATATGCAAATGAACACTAGCCAAAAAGAATGCTTTTTAAAAGTAAATTTTGAACAATTATCTGGAGAATCCAAGATGGCGGCATAGGTAAACACCTACACTACTGCCTCGCACAACAATTTCAAAACTACAACTAAAAGACAAAATGGACATCATCCAGAACCACAGGAAAGCTGGCTGAGTGGAAATTCTACAACTAGAAGGAAAGGTAGGGGCTCACAGAGACCCAGAGGAACTGCAAAAAGCTGAGGTACGATGACACCCTCATTGAGAGAGTGGGTGCTGGAGTACCTGGCTGGCTTTCTCTGGCAGGAGGGAGAAGGAGACTCTCAAAGGCATTGAACCCCTTATCCTACAACACTAAACCTCAGATCCAGCCAAAACTCATTCAGAGGGGAGTTTGGACTGTGAAAAGGGAGAAGTGCATGGAAATTTAGGGGAGTTGCAAAAGATCAGAAGTCTGGTGGCACGCATGGCACTGCGAGCAGAGGACCGACTGCTGATTGTGCCAATGGCTTTCACCAGTGGGCAGGAGACAGACCCTCCCAACTGTGCCACTTCTAACTCCACTAAACCCCGGTTTCAGGTGAAACCCTGGGGACCCAGACTCATATGGTCTGGGTGTTCAGGGGAGCTGGAGGGGCAACAGTCTAGAGGCACTGAGAGAGAGAGCACACACAGGGACTGCTCAGGTGATTACCCAGTCACATGAGACTTAGGGGTTGTGGAGGGCAGGGCCGACTAGAAGGCAAGGCGGTCCATTAAGTCCTGAGACTCCACCCATCCCAAGTTCAACAGAGAGGCTTTTGCAGTTTTGCAACTCTTGTATCATAAGGCAGAATCCAACACAGAAGTTCTCCCAGCATAGGGAAAATGCCGACACAAAGGAAGAGATCACAAACATAGAAATGGAGAAAAACAAACGACTGAATATAGAGTTCAAAACCACGGTTATAAGGTTTTTCAAGAATATCCTAGAAAAGTTGGATAAAGTTAGCGAGACTCAAGAGAAGATACAAAAGGACCAACTAGAGATGCAAAAGGACCAACTAGAGATGGAAAAGGACCAACTAGAAATTAAACATACACTGACTGAAATAAAAATATTATACAGAGACCTAACAGCAGAGTAGAGGAAGGCAAGAATCAAGTCAAAAATTTGAAATATAAAGAAGCAGAAAACACTCAACTGGAAAGGCAAGAAGAGAAAAGAATCAAAAAATGTGAACATAATGTAAGGAGCCTCTGCGACAGTTTCAAGCATACCAACATCAGAATTGTGGGGGTGCCGGAAGAAGAGAGAGAGCAAGATACTGAAAAACTACTTAAAGAAATAATGACTGAAAACTTCCCACATCTGGTAAAAGAAATAGACTTACAAGTCCAGGAAGCACACAGAACCCATTATAAAAAGAATCCAAAGAGGACTACACCAAGACACATCATAATTAAAATACCAAGAACAAAAGACAAGGAGAGAATATTAAAAGCAGCAAGAGAAAAACAGTTCATTACCTACAAGGGAGCACCCATACAACTGTCAGCTGATTTCTCAACAGAAATGATGCAGGCCAGAGGGGAGTGCCAAGAAATATTCAACGTAATAAATGGCAAGAACCTACAACCAAGAATACTCTATCCAGCAAAGCTATCATTCAGAATTGAAGGACAGATAAAGAGCTTCACAGATAAGAAAAAGTTAAAGGAGTTCATCAACTCCAAACCAATATTATATGAAATGCTGAAAGGCACTCTTTTAGAAGAGGAAGAAGAAAAAGGTAAAAGACAAAAAATTATGAACAACAAATATATATCTATCAACAAGTGAATCTACAAATTATGTGAATTAAAAATTTGATCAACAGAATAAACTAGTGAATATAATAGAATCAGGAGCACAGAAAGGGAGTGGACTGATAATTCTCAGGGGGAAAGGGGTGAGGGGTGTACAGGGAGAGACTAGACAAAAATCATACACCTATGGATGAGGTCAACAGGAGGGAGGTAAGGGTAGAGGGAAGGATGGGAGCTGGTTGGAGGGGAGCTATGCAGGGGATAAAAGAGAAACAAATGTAATAATCTGAATAATAAAGATTTAATTTTAAAATAAATAAATAAATAATAAAAGTAAATTTTAAGCTTAATAAAAGAAGAAATTTTTAAATCTCTTCTGCTACTATTTACAAAGTAAACTAAAAGTTATTATTCAATCATTAAATCTGATCATTAATGAGTCACCATAACTAAAAAGAGAATCACTGAAAATGTAGGCATGAAAGTATTAGTCAGCATCTAAAAAGCAACTAAGTTTGTTGCTTTGTTTAAAAACATAAAAGATTTCTTAAAAGAAACTCCCTAAATATGACCTAGAAATCACTATGGGAGAAAATAAATGGAGGTTTTCTTCAAATATCTGGAAGACTATAATTAAGAAATTAATGTATTAGGCCTCAAAAAGAAAAGTAAGCAACAAAGCTTATGTCATAAACTTAAAGGGTAATAACAAAAATTTGATTTGTGTCATTTACTGTCAACACCCAAAGACAAATGAAGTTAGAAAATAAGCCTTATTCCAGACTGATTTAAATTGGCATATTGAAATAAGTGAATATTCATGGGAACTTAGTTCTACTAGCCAAGAACCTATTCCTGGAGCATTAATTTTTTTTTTCACGATTCATTTCATAGCAAAAGCTGCTTATCATGCAATGAATTTAGACCAGTCATACTTCTGTGCTAAGAATTGAATTAAGCCGATACTGGTTTGGCTCAGTGGATAGAGCGTCGGCCTGGGGACTGAAAGGTCCTGTGTTCGATTCCGGTTGGAGGCATGTACCTTGCTTGCTTGCGGGCACATCTCCAGTGTGGGGTGTGCAGGAGGCAGCTGATCGATGTCTCTCTCTCATCGATGTTTCTGACTTTCTATCCCTCTCCCTTCCTCTCTGTGAAAAATCAATAAAATATATTTTTAAAAAAGAATTGAATTAAAACCTATCAAGACTGCATTGCAGGGTTTCCAAAAACTTCTTGATATTATTTAAAACAAGAAAGGGGGATAGTAGAGTAATCTCCTGTAAATAAATTACATCAAGCCTTAATTACATTATTTTTTTTTTACTTTAAAATTGTATCTCTTGTAATGCTGATGGCAAGACACCCATGAAATTACACTGGTGTCAGAATAAGCCAAAGGAAAATGGTTTGGAAAAATGAAAAGATCCTGAGAGTCTAGTTTATAGAAAGGTCCCTTTTTTAACCTTTGGTCAAGAATATGATTATGTATTTCCAGAAAACTCCTCCAAGCCCATGTAGATTCCTGCAACAATGGATCCAAGAGAGGAACTGAGACTACTTCAGCTCCAGATAGCAATGGCTCCAAGCAACACATTGATGAGACAGAGAAGAAACAGTTCAGAGATGGGGGAATGGTAAAGATGCCTTGCCCTGCTAGCAGTCAACAGCTGTGCTTCACTGCAGGTTGCCCAAGACCAAGCCAAAGAAGGTCAGACCTGCAGTGCCATTGCTCACCATTTGTCCATCATCAATGACTGGAATATCATTGCTGTCATGTTACAGGAGACAGTGATTGATAAGGTAACACATAAAGAACCTGTTAGACAGTGATTGGAAAGGGGACTCAAAGAACTGTTGGCCCAGAAAGGAGCTAAACTGGTTCCTTAGATGTCTGACAACAATTTTAAAGGACATGAAAGAACTCAATACTTTTCATTGGATCTAAAAATCTTAAAAGAACCTGAGCTCTGCAAATGGCATACATTCTTGTTAAATTTATTAAAAAATCAAAAATTAGGGATATGCTGGAGGCTAAGATGAGCAGGTCATAACAAATGTGAAAAGTCCCCAAAAGTCTGATAGACTTCATGATATTCAGCAGGGCTGAAAATCTGCATATAATTACCTGCTGCTGACTAAATAGCTGAATACAATTCCTCTAAACTGATAATCTTTTACTGTTTACCAAACCTTGCTTTCAATATGTGTATTTGTTTTGCTAAAGAATAAAATATGTAAATAAAAAGGCATGGGTCCAGAGATTCCTTAACCCCAGCCTCCACCTGGTCCCCCATGCCTTCCAAATTTATATTTCTTGTCTAGTATGTCTATTTATGTCTCAGCCCCTTCTCCAGATTCCTGAACCCTTGCTGCAAAAAGAATGTAACAGGTAGATGAATAAGTAAATATTTTATTTAAACAGATAAAGCAAGGGAAGGGATACCTGAAAAGTAACCCAACTTTTTAAATGATCAGACTAATAAAGGAAACCATAAGTATTATTTCTCCTTTAAAAAATGAAAGCAGTATGAAAAATTAAGAATTTATAGAGCTAGATAGTGGGCAAAAAGATTTGATAATGTTATCCTGTCCATTTCTCTGTATATTTGAAATATATCACAACTTAGAACTCTATGGGACACAGATAATACTACTACTTTAACAATAGTATATCATTGAGATTTATAATACTTGTTTTATTTTTATTTTTTAAATTAAATCTTTATTATTCAGATTATTACATTTGTTTCCCTTTTTTTCCCTCCATAGCACCCCTCCACCCAGCTCCCACTCTTTCCTCTGCCCTTAGCTCCCTCCCATTGACCTCATCCATAGGTGTATGATTTTTGTCCAGTCTCTCCCTGTACACCCCTCACCCTTTTCACCCTGAGAATTATCAGTACACTCCCTTTCTGTGCTCCTGATTCTATTATATTCACCAGTTTATTCTGTTCATCAAATTTTTAATTCAGAGGGCTGAAAATGGCGGCGGAGTAGACGGATGCGTCTGGAGCTTTGTCGCTGGGCAGAGGGAGAGAGAGCAGCTGAGAGTTGCATTGGGAGTGTTTGTTGGCAAGCTAGGAGTCAGTTGTCCTCCAGGGGAAGGCGGGGAACTGCTGGAAGGGGCTCTCCCGGCCAGGCAGCCCCACTGCCACGGGGTTTTTGTCGGCCGGAGCCACCAGCGCGAACGCGGAGCCCGAGCCATCTTGCAGTGGGAGGTGGATGTCTGCGGCGCTCTGAAGCCTTCGGCTGGGCACCCATCGAGCAGCCAGGAACCCGGGGACCCAGAACTCCGCTCTCCAATCGGCGCAGACACGCGGCGGAATCAGAGATCCACAGAGCACACGGAAAGGTCAGATTGCGCCTGACTTAAGGGGGAGGTGGATGTCTGCCGAGGTCTGAAAGCTGCGGCTGATGGAGGCACTCACAGAGCAGCCAGGACCCAGAGCATGGCTTCCCAGGCGGCACAGACGCGCAGGCGGAGGATTCAGAGATCCACACTGCACGCACGTGCGGAAGGGTCAGATTTTGCCTGGGTCAGGGTGCGGTCTCCTACCCCCACAAGGCAGAGACGCGGACACTGTGGGAGCCGGGCTGCAGAAAGCTGCCTCTGGAGAGGTCCGAGGAGGTGGTCAGGGCGTGATCCCTGAGTGTGAAGGCAAACCCTCTGAGCTGTTGACAGAGGAGAGTTCCAGAAAACGACTCTTTTTTTTTTTCTCTCTCTCTTTTTCTCTGGGGCAGAGGGACAACCTGGGAGTTATTGCAGTGTCCAGGCTGCAAAACCCCCACAAACTGGTTTTGGGAACCACAGAGTAGCAGGATCTGAGCACAGCCTAGAGAGGTCCTGTGCTTTGTCTCAGAGATCAATTCCGAAACACTGCCACCCAATGGATGACACACAAATTGATTCTCGCATAACCACAAGAGAATAAAGTGATTAAAACACCAAGAGGGGAACACAGGGAACTACAATATCTCCCCTACTGGGAAACAGGAGTGCCAAGCAGAATAATAGTGGAAGTGAAGGACCATTCTATTTTTCTTCTTCTTTTTTTTTTCCTTTTTTCTTTTTTCTTTTTCTTAATTTTTAATTCTTTATTTTTCATTTTCACATATTTTAATTAAAAGAATTTTTTTTCTTTTTGCCTCAATTGATTTTACCTTTATAATTACTACATTTTTGTTTTAAACTAGTATTATTAATTACTACTAGTACTTTACCGTGTTTGGAAAAAAAAAGTGTCATTTTGTTTTCTCTTTATTTTATTTCGGGATTAGAGTTCTACATTCTATTTTCATCTTCCCTTTAGCATAATTTTACTCCAACTCAACTCCACCTTTATGCCAACACTTTCCTCCTAAATTTCCCCATTTTGCTGTCTTGTTTCTCTTTCCCTTTTCCAACTTTAGATTCTCCCTATTTTTCTCTTTACCTGGTTAAAATTTCACCCCATTTATATATCTAATTTCAAATCCCCTACTACAAGTCCACACAAACCTCTCCCCTCTTGTCTTCATTAGCCAAAAAGTTGTTTTTTCTCTATGTCCTTTTGTTGCTATTTGCCTGAAAAGTGATTATATCGATTTTTTAAAAATTTTTTGAGAGATTGTTTTAGTTTATTCTACTTGTTTTATTTTGCTTTTTGCTTGCTTTGTTTTCTACCTCTCTTTTCCCTCATCTCCCTCGATACCAGTTGCTATTTGCAATTTGCATCAATCTCTAGGTACTGGTTGCTGGCCTTTATTGGGATTAGTGACTGTTCTATTGAACTTCTCTCCTGACATCTATATTTTGTTCCTCTTTTCTCTCTTATACACTTTCTTTTCTCTCTGACTTTTTTCTCTTCCTCTTTCCTTCTCCTTTTTCTCCTTTTTATTTTCTTATTTTATTTTATTTTATTGCTCATTCATTTATCTTTTTTTTTCTCACTCTCCCAATTTGATTTTGGCACTTCTTTCTTTTCTTTCTTCCTCATTTTCCTCTTCTTCTTTCTCTATTTACCCCTAATTTGTCCTTCTTTGGTGGTCACCTTATTTGTGATTATTAACATCTTGAATACATTTCTACTCAGTGTCTTGTGTGCTGTAGCTGGTCGTGTTGTGGTTTGTGCCTTTCAGTCAACGTAGGAGAGAGCACTACATAACCAGACACCCAGAGAAGAAAGACCATGGGCAGAAAAAGAAACAGCCCACAAAAAACAGAAAGGCAGGTTTCACCAGAAAAGGAAGTAAACAAAATAGAACCACAAATAAGCCTACCAGAGAAAGAGTTCAGAGAAATTATCATAATGTGGTTGAAAAGAATGGAAGACAAATTTGACAATATGAGTAAGAGCCAAGAGGTAACGAATAAGAACCTAGAGGAGGCGAAGAAGTGTGAAGAAGAAATGCAGAAGAAACTAGAGGAGGTGCAGAATAAACAAGAAGAAATGCAGAAGAAACTAGAGGAGGTGCAGAATAAACAAGAAGAAATGAATAATGACATCACTGCTATGAAGAACTCAATAGAAAGCATCAAAAGTAGACTAGAAGAAGCAGAGGACCGCATCAGTGAGCTAGAAGACACTGTAGGAAAAAATACCCAAGTACAGCAACTTCTAGAAAAAAAAGTTAAAAAGCAAGAGGAGAGTCTAAGGGAACTTTGGGATAACATGAAACAAAATAACATCCGCATAATTGGGGTTCCAGAAAGAGTGGAAACTGAACAAGGATTAGAGAACGTGTTTGAAGAAATAATGACAGAAAATTTCCCCAATATAGAAAAGAAAAAACCCGCACAAATCCAAGAAGCTCACAGAGTCCCAAGCAAAATGAACCCCAACAAACCGACACCGAGGCACATTATAATTAAATTGGCAAACACCGACGACAAAGTAAGAATCTTAAAAGCAGCCAGAGAGAAACAGAAAGTTACCTACAAAGGAACCCCCATAAGACTAGCTACTGACTTCTCAACAGAAACTCGTCAGGCCAGAAGAGAATGGAATGAAATATACAAAGTCATGCAAAGGAAGGGTCTGAATCCAAGAATACTGTACCCTGCAATACTCTCAATCAAAATTGAAGGTGAAATCAAAAGCTTCACAGACAAAAAAGGACTAAGGGAATATATTACCACCAAACCAGCAATGCAAGAAATGTTAAAAGGTCTGCTGTAATAAAAAGAAAGAGGAAGCAAAGAAGGAACTCGGGGGTAAGGACTAAAAATGGCAACAGATAAGTACTTATCAATAATAACTTTAAATGTAAACGGATTAAATGCTCCAATCAAAAGACATAGGGTAACCGAATGGATAAGAAAACATGATCCATATATCTGCTGTCTGCAAGAAACCCACCTTAGGAAAAGAGACGCACATAGATTGAGGGTGAAGGGATGGAACATGGTACTTCAGGCAAATGGAAATGAAAAAAAAGCTGGGGTTGCAATACTTATATCTGACAAATTAGATCTCAAAGTGAAGGACATAACAAGAGATAAAGAAGGCCACTTCATAATACTAAAGGGAACAATCCAACAAGAAGAAATAACTCTGGTAAACATATATGCACCCAATATAGGAGCACCTAAATACATAAAAAAAACTCTTGGAGGATATTAAGGGAGAGATTGACAGCAATACAATCATAGTAGGAGACTTTAATACCCCACTGTCACCATTGGACAAATCCTCTAAACAAAAAATCAGTAAAGAAACATCAATCCTAAATGACTCACTAGACCAGATGGAATTAATTGACATCTTTAGAACATTTCACCCCAAAGCCACAGAATATACATTCTTCTCCAGTGCACATGGGTCATTTTCAAAGATAGATCATATATTGGGTCATAAGAAAAGTCTCTTCAAATTCAAGAAGATAGAAATCGTATCAAGCATTTTCTCAGACCACAGTGGCATAAAACTGGAAATCAACTATAATACAAACAATAGAAAGAAATCAAACACATGGAGACTAAACTGCATGCTTTTAAACAACAACTGGGTAACCAGAGAGATCAAGGAAGAAATAAAAAACATCATGGCAACAAATGACAATGACAACACAACAGTACAAAATTTATGGGACACAGTGAAAGCAGTCTTGAGAGGGAAGTTCATAGCCCTACAAGCCTACGGCAAAAAACAGGAAATAATGGTAATAAATCACCTAAACCTGCAACTCAAAGAGCTAGAACGTGAGCAACAAGAAAAGCCCAGTGTACTCAGAAGGAAGGAAATAGTGAAGATCAGAGCGGAGATAAACAACTTGGAGACCAAAGAAACAATTCAAAAGATCAATAAAACAAAGAGCTGGTTCTTTGAAAGGATAAACAAGATTGATGGACCCCTAGCCAGGCTCACCAAGAAGCAAAGAGAGAAGACCCAAATAAACAAAATCAGAAATGAAAGAGGAGAAATAACAACAGACCCTGTGGAAATACAAAGGCTTGTTAAAAAATACTATGAACAACTCTATTCCAACAAATTGGACAACCTGCAAGAAATGGACATTTTCCTTGAAAAATATAACCTCCCAAAACTCAATGAGGAGGAAGCCAAACATCTCAATAGTCCAATAACTATGGAAGAAATTGAAGCAGTAATCAAAAAGCTTCCAGCAAATAAAAGCCCGGGTCCAGATGGCTACACAGGAGAGTTTTACCAAACATTCAAGGAAGAATTAAAACCTATCCTCCTCAGACTATTCAAAAACATTCAAGAAGAAGGAATACTACCAAACACCTTCTATGAAGCCAGCATCACCCTAATACCAAAACCAGATAAAGACAACACAATGAAAGAGAATTATAGGCCAATATCTCTCATGAACATAGATGCCAAAATCCTCAACAAAATTCTAGCAAACCGGATCCAGCAGTACATCAGAAAGATCATACACCATGACCAAGCAGGATTCATCCCAGGAATGCAGGGATGGTTCAATATCCGCAAATCATTAAATGTGATACATCACATAAACAAATTGAGAGATAAAAATCACATAGTCATATCAATTGATGCAGAAAAAGCATTTGACAAAATCCAACATCCTTTCTTGATAAAAACTCTCAGCAAAGTGGGAATAGAAGGATCATACCTCAACATCATAAAAGCCATATATGATAAACCGACAGCTAACATCATACTCAATGGGCAAAAACTAAAACCATTTCCCCTAAGAACAGGAACAAGACAGGGATGCCCACTCTCACCTCTCCTGTTCGACATAGTACTAGCCATAGTATTAGCCATTGCAATTAGACAACAAGAAGAAATAAAAGGCATCCAAATTGGAAAAGAAGAAGTAAAGCTGTCCTTATTTGCAGATGACATGATACTGTACATAAAAAACCCAAAGGACTCCATTCCAAAACTAATTGACTTAATTAATGAATTCGGCAATGTAGCAGGATACAAAATTAATGCTAAGAAGTCTGTGGCATTTCTATACACTAACAATGAAATTATAGAAAGAGAAACTAAAAAAGCAATCCCATTTACCATCGCACCAAAAAAATTAAGATACCTAGGAATAAACCTAAGTAAAGAGGTAAAAGACCTTTATGCAGAAAACTACAGGACACTGAAAAAAGAGATAGAGGAAGATGTTAACAGATGGAAGAGCATACCATGCTCATGGATTGGGAGAATCAACATCATTAAAATGTCCATACTACCCAAAGCAATCTACATATTCAACGCACTACCCATTAAAATACCAACGACATATTTCACAGACCTACAAAGAATTCTTCATAGATTCATCTGGAACAAAAAAAGACCACGGATAGCTACAGCAATTCTGAGAAAAAATAATAAAGTAGGTGGGATCTCAATACCAGACTTCAAGCTATACTACAAAGCAACTGTTCTCAAAACAGCCTGGTACTGGCACAAGAACAGACATATAGATCAATGGAATAGAATAGAGAACCCAGATATCCACCCAAACCACTATGCTCAATTAATATTTGACAAAAGAGGCATGAACATTCAATGGAACCAAGATAGCCTCTTCAATAAATGGTGTTGGGAAAATTGGACAGATACATGCAAAAAATTGAAACTGGACCACCAACTTACACCAAATACAAAAATAAACTCAAAATGGATACAGGACTTAAACATTAGAAGGGAAACCATAAAAATACTAGAGGAGTCCACAGGCGGCACAATCTCAGATATATGCCGAAAGAACTTCTTCACTGATACTGCTCCAAAGGCAATGGAAGCTAAAGAAAAAATAAACAAATGGGACTACATCAAAATAAAAAGCTTTTGCACAGCAAAAGAAACCATCAACAAAACAACAAGAAAGATCAATGCATGGGAGAACATATTTGCAAATGCTATCACTCATAAAGGTTTAATCTCCAAAATCTACAACCAACTTATACAACTTAATAAAAGGAAGATGAAGGATCCAATAAAAAAATGGGCAACGGACCTAAATAGAACCTTTTCAAAAGACGACAGAAGGAAAGCCAAGAGACACATGAAAACATGTTCAAAGTCATTAATCATCCGAGAGATGCAAATCAAAACGACAATGCGATACCATCTTACACCTGTCAGAATGGCAATCATCAACAAATCAACAAACGACAAGTGCTGGCGAGGATGCGGAGAAAAAGGAACCCTTGTGCACTGTTGGTGGGAATGCAGACTGGTGCAGCCACTGTGGAGAACAGTATGGAGTTTCCTTAAAAAACTAAAAATGGATCTCCCATTTGACCCTGTAATACCACTCTTAGGAATTTATCCTAAGAAATTACAAACACCAATCAGAAAGGATTTATGCACCCCTATGTTCATAGCAGCACAATTTACAATAGCCACAATTTGGAAACAGCCTAAGTGCCCGTCAGCACATGAGTGGATCAGAAAACTGTGGTACATCTACACAATGGAATTCTATGCTGCCATTAAAAAGAAGGAATTCTTACCATTTGCAGCAACCTGGTTGGAACTGGAGAGCCTTATGCTTAGCAAAATAAGCCAGTCAATGAAGGAGAAGCATCACATGATCGCACTCATTGGGGGATAATAAAGATCATTATAAACTGATGAACAAAAGGATAGATACAGAGACAGTAAAGCTTCAAACAGACTGTGAAATTACAGCAGGAAGATTAAAGTTAGGTGAGGTAGATAAGAGATCAATCAAAGGACTTGTATCTATGCATATAATCATAACCAATGAACATAGACACTGGGGGGTTGGGGTATGCCTGGGAGGGAGGGGGGGCAATGGGAAGATATGTATAAAAAATTAATTAAAAAAATTTTTAATTCACTTAATTTTTAGATTCACTTGTTGATAGATATGTATTTGTTGTTCATAATTTTTTTGTCTTTTACCTTTTTCTTCTTCCTCTTCTAAAAGAGTACCTTTCAGCATTTCATATAATACTGGTTTGGAGTTGATGAACTCCTTTAACTTTTTCTTATCTGTGAAGCTCTTTATCTGCCCTTCAATTCTGAATGTTAGCTTTGCTGGATAGATTATTCTTGGTTGTAGGTTCTTGCTATTCATCACGTTGAATATTTCTTGCCACTCCCATCTGGCCTGCATCGTTTCTGTTGAGAAATCAGCTGACAGTTGTATGGGTGCTCCCTTGTAGGTAATGAACTGTTTTTTCTCTTGCTGCTTTTAATATTCTCTCTTTGTCTTTTGCTCTTGGTATTTTAATGATGATGTGTCTTAGTGTGGTCCTCTTTGGATTCCTTTTATATGGGGTTCTGTGTGCTTCCTGGACTTGTAAGTCTATTTGTTTTACCAGATGTGGGAAGTTTTCAGTCATTATTTCTTTAAATAGGTTTTCAGTATCTTGCTCTCTCTTCTTCTGGCACCCCCATAATTCGGATGTTGGTACACTTGAAGCTGTCCCAGAGTCTCCTTACATTATGTTCACATTTTTTTATTCTTTTCTCTTCTTGCTTTTCCAGTTGAGTGTTTACTGCTTCTTTATATTTCAAATTTTTGACTTGATTCTTGCCTTTTTCTAGTCTACTGTTAGGACTCTGCATAATATTTTTTATTTCAGTCAGTGTATGTTTAATTTCTAGTTGGTCCTTTTTCATCTTTAGTTGGACCTTTATCATCTCTAGTTGGCTCTTTTGCATCTCTAGTTGGTCCTTTTTCATCTCCTCTTGGCTCTCGCTAAGTTTATCCAACTTTCGTAGCATATTCTTGAAAAACCTTATAAGCGTGGTTTCGAACTCTATATCCAGTTTTTTTTTTCCCTCCATTTCTTTTGTTTGTGATCCCTTCCCTTGTCTCGGCATTTTCACTATGCAGGGGAAACTTCTGTGTTGAATTCAGCCTTATGATACCAGACTTGCAAAACCGAAGAAGCCTCTGTTGATCTTGGGATGGGTGGAGTCTCAGGGCTTAAGGGACCGCCTTGCCTTCCAGTCGACCCCGCCCTCCACGGCCCCTGAGTCTCAGGTGACTGGGTAATCACTGGAGCGGTCCTTGTGCCCGAGGGCCCGCAGGGCCTCTAGACCACTGCCTTTCTAGCTCCCCTGCGCGCCAGGACCACACGAGTCTAGGTCTCCAGGGTTTTGCCTGAAACAGGGGCTTAGTGGAGTCAGAAGTGGCACAGTTCGGAGGGTCTGTCTCCCGCCCACTCAGTCTGTCCTCCGCGCAGTGCCGTGCGCGACCAAACCTCTGATATTTTGCGACTCCCCTAAATTTCCATGCACTTCTCCCTTTTCACAGTCCAAATTCCCCCCGTATGAGTTTCGGCTGGATCTGGGGTTTAGTGTCGTAAGATAAGGGGTTCAATGCCATTGGGAGTCTCTGTTTCCCTCCCGCCAGAGAAAGCCTGCCAGGTACTCCGGCACCCGCTCTGTCAGCGCTCACGTCTCCGTACCTCAGCTTTTTGTAGCTCCTCTGGGTCTCCGTGAGCCCCTCTCTTTCCTTCTAGCTGTAGAACTTCCACTCAGCCAGCTTTCCTGTGGCTCTGGATAATGTCCGTTCTGTCTTTTAGTTTAAGTTTTGAAATTGTTGTACGAGGCAGCAGTGTAGGTGTTTACCTATGCCGCCATCTTGGATTCTCCATAGTACTTGTTTTAAATAACTAGTTTTAAAACAATGTAGTAATATGCCACTAATTAGAGAAAATATATGATATAAATTATGTAGAACATAGTCAGGAACCAACATCCAAAGGAGACTTCCAAAACAAAAACAATAGGTTTTAGAGATTTTGTAAAACAAAAAGTACAGGTTTAGAAGATCATAAACACCACTTTCTTATCACATTATCCTACTAGTATAGGCCCAGTGCATGAATTTGTGCACCAGTGGAGTCCCTTGGCCTGGTCTGCAGGATCAGACCAAAACTGACTCTCTGACATCCCTCAAGGGGTCCTAGATTGCAAGAGGGCACAGGCCAGGCTGAGGGACCCCACTGGTGCACAATTGGGGTCCAGAGGGACATGGAAAGTTGGCCAGCCTGTGTGCGACCATAGGAGGGCTCCACAGCATATCCAGCCCATCTCGCTCAGTCCTGATCAGCTGGACCCCCACAGCAAGCTATCCTACTAGTAGGAACGCCTGCCCCCTGGTGGTCAGTGAATGTCATAGCAAACAATCGAGCAGCTTTAGCATATTAGCATATTACACTTTGATTGGTTGAATGGACAACTGGATACTTAGCATATTAGCCTTTATTATATAGGATGTTCAGCTATTTAGATCTCTTAGCTATCTCAGAGTCAAAGGATCAAATGTGAAAATGAACACAATAGAAAAACTGAAGAATTATAAAATGTAGAATCATCTATGGGTTCTTGATAGATTATGCCATTTAGAAAGATTTACTATATAATTTAGGAAAGAATACTTTGTAATAAAATAGTGATAACCTGTTTTATGAGGTGGAAGGAAGGGTGGAGAATGGGGAGGGGTGGGTAGTGGGGCAGTTAATTCTATTTGATATAATGTTTAAGAATTCCGAAATAGGGTACTATACCAGGAGGAACTGTATTATTTGTATAATAATGAAAGTTTTAAAATTTAAAAAAGTGATTAGGTTCCACTTGGAATATTTTATTTCTTGGTAATTCAACTGAGGCCAATTTAACTGTAAAAAAAATTTTTGATCTCCTACTACATGCCAGAAATTGCTCATGAGGTACAAATATGATGGGGGATTTTAATAAACCCTAAAACATATAACATTAAAAAAAATCTCAATATAGGCTATTTTTGTAAAATTATCTTAACAAGGTGCATTATTCAAATACACAAGTCAGTTGAGATATGAAATAAAAATCTCATTGGCTGTATTTAGAGGAGATGAGAAGATGGGAGAACTATAAAGAGCCTATTCTTCAAAGAGCATTATAGCAAGTTTTCTGTAGAAATGACATTCTATGGAAAAGCAGTATAACACCTCTGCCCAGAAGGACCTGAGACAAAGGCTCGGATATTAAAATCATTATATATAGCCCGAGCATCAGTTTTTAATCAAATGAACATGATAACAACTGGCAAGAGATATTTTCCATTCGTTAAAACAAGTGCTGCAATAGCAGGCAGAGTCATGATGATTTAAAAAGCCAAAGAAAGCAATATATAAAATGAATACATATTTTATAAAGCTTTAAGGGTTTTTGAGCTTCATTTAGTCCAAACCTCTTATTTTATAGTTGACAAACTGAGATTTAATGATGATTCCTCAGCTTTAGGTACAAGCCCAGAAACAAGAGCTACTGACTGCCAATCCACTTGGACAGAATGCTCTACTAAAATTAAAATAAAACAAATACATTAAATAAAATATTTTTCTTGTTTCATTGATATGATGTTTATAAATTTTTATAGATAATTATGAAGAAATCCAAATAGCATAAAGTTTGGTGTATCCAAAATTTTAAAAACTTGTTCATGTCCCAGTTTAGAATTGTTTATACAGGCCCAGTGAACATTCTGGGAAGACAAAGCAATTGAGTATAATAATAGGAAAATATTTCCTTTAAATGCATTATTTTCCTTTCAAAGGTATAAAGAGCATTCCTAAAACCACAGAACATCAGACAGTCATAGAGAACTAAGCAATTATCCTTTTATCTGTAATGTACTTTATTGATAAGCATAGTGAAATAAAAATATGTGTGAAATATCATTTCAATTTAGAAATATCAAAGAAATTTTCAAATTATTCACATAGAGACAAGGGCTACTATAGACAAATTCATTGCATTTCAAACAGTAGGTTTTAGAATATAATATCACATTTATACAAGCATCTAATTTTGATAGTAAAGCTATATTCTAAAAACATATAAATATTTAATATACTGTCATAACTATGATTTATTTAAATCCTGAAATACTATTTTTAGTTTTGTAAATAAAAATTTATGCTTTCAACATATGCTTATTGTTTATAGAGAGATAGAAGAGAAGCCTTATGATCTACATCCAGAAAACCTAGATTTAAATTCCACATGTTATTAGATTGCTATGACCTTTAGCAACTTAAATCTATAAAATCTAGTTGCTTCTTTTTCTCTTCTGTCAAAAGGAAATAATATCATCTTCGTGGGTATTATTAAGTTTAAATAAAATGTGTATATAAAAGTTTGTTGAAATATATACATTTTAATCCCTAATCTTTATTAACATACAGTGGTACCTCGAGATACGAGTTTAATTCATTCCGTAATCTTGAAGCGTGAGAAGCTATGAGATGCTCGAGTCGTGATAAACTGGTGGGTCGTGTGCAGCCAGCCGATCCGCGCAATTACTCCTATCTCAAATGTTGCTCGTATTTCAAAGCAAAAATCGCTTGCTCGATGGCTCGTATCTCAAAAATCTTGTATATTAGGGCACTCGTATCTCGAGGTACCACTGTATATTATTAGTTTATATTTATATTGTCAACTGGAGGCCTGATGCACAATATTCATGCAAAAGTAGGCCTTCCACTTCCAAATGTAGTGGCTGCCTCAGTCCCATGGCTGCAGACCAGCTTCATCTGGAAGGTCGTCTGGAAGGACATCCAGACTGCAATTTACTGTTACACTTTTATTATTATAGATAGAAAATGAATTAACTTATGTGGTTCATAAGATTCTTAATAAAGCAGAAGTCTACACATATATAGGGATAAGACTTATGAACTATTGTATTCCCTCCCATGTTACTGAAAATCTACTGCCATGTTTTCATAAATAAAAATGATTTAATAATTACAGATGTCCCAAAAAAAAGCAGTGAAATTTAAATATGGCAGAATACTTGAAGTATATTTATTGTTAGTTTTATCTAAAAGGGCTGGAGCCCTGGCTGGTTTGTCTCAGTGGTTAGAACTTTGGCCTGTGCACTGAAAGATCTCAGGTTGGATGCCTGGTCAAGGGCATGTACCTGGGTCACATGTTCCATTTCCAGCCCTGGTCACATGTACTGGAGGCAACCAATCAATGAAAAATCAATAGAAAAAATATCCTTGGGTTGAGTGAGGCAAGATATCAACCGGCAGGAAGATAGGAAGGGAGAGTGTATGAGAGAGTGAGGGAGTGATAGAGGGTGTGTGGACGTGTGTGGGTGTATGTGAGAGTAAAATAGGGACAATTAGACTCTGCAGTTCTTCTAGAGGGCTACCAATCTGGGCAATCTTAGACGGCAAAATCTCACAGCCACCACAAACACTTCAGGGAGGATAATGGCGGCACAGAGACTAAGCCATCTTGAAAAACAGAACTGCTTGAGACTAGGATCCTAGCCTTGCCATCACCCAGTCTGGTCTCCGAAGCAAACCAGGACCTACAGCAACTCTAGTAGAAGACCTGATACCACAGCTACAGACCCAGGGAATTAACATGGGATTCATAAGATTCTTTCATAAGATTCCTAATAAAGAATCTTATGAACCACATTCAAGCCTATCCACTCATCCCTAGGGAGCCAGTCTTCCACAACCAGCATTGAACTTGACCCTAGACTTGAGAACCAGGACTCCAAACACTGGGCTGCAGATTTCTATGAGTCACAAAGTCAATCCCCCTGGACCCCCGACCCCATAGCAGCGACATAGAAACTACCAGACCCCAGCCACACAATAAGGCTTTCTGCACACACAAACCAGTGGTAACTCTGCCTGACTTAGAGCCTTGGTGTCAGACACAGAAAGTTTGTTTTCCATGACTAGTCTCTGTGCCCAAACAGGGAGAGTGAGTGGAATACAAGCCTAGCCTCTCATCCTTAAGAAGCTGATTATCTGCAACCAAATCCCACACCCACACAGGGCAGGGAGACAGCACTGAACTTGACCCCAGACTTGTGAACTCAGGGAATTTGTTTCCAGTGACTTATCTCTGCACCCAGGCAGGGAAATTGAGCAGAATTTGATCCTAGAAGCTTATGCCTAGGGAGCCGGTCTTCTACAACCAGATCCCCCACCCACGTAGGGCAGGGAGACAGCTCTGAACTTGACCCCAGACTTGCGAACTTGGGGAATTTGTTTCCCACAACTCATCTCTGTACCCAAGCATGGAAACTGAGCAGAATTCGAGCCTATCCACTGATCCCTAGGGAGCTGGTCTTCTGAGACTAGATCCTGTGGCCACACAGGGCAGGGAAACAGCTCTGAACTTGACCCCGGACTTGCAAACTTGGGGAATTTGTTTCCACAACTCATCTCCACACCCAAACAGGGAGACTGAGCAGAATTTGAGCTTAGCTGCTCATTCCTAGGCATTTAGTTTCTATGACCAGATCCTACACCTACACAGAGCAAGGAGACAGCACTGAACTTGACCCTGGATTTGAGAATGGGGGGAATTTGTTTCTCATGACTCATCTTTGCACCCAGGCAGGGAGACTAAGTGGAATTTGAGACTATCTGCTCATTCCTAGAGATGTGGTCATCTGCGACCATAACCTGCACCACAAAGGGCAAGGAGACAGTGCTAAACTTGATCCTGGACTTGTGAACTCAAGCAATTTGTTTCCCTTGAGGCAGGGAGACTGAGTGGAATTCGAACCTATATGCTCATCCCTAAGGAGGTAGTTTATTCTACCAAATCCCATGCCCATGAAGGGCAGGGAAACAGTGCTGAACTTGAGCCCGGTCTTGTGAACTCGGGGAATTTGTTTCCCGTGACTCGCGCCTATGCCCAGGCAAGAAGGCAGTCCTGAATGTGAACATAAGTGCATGACCTTGGGGATATTGTTTTCTGTGACCAAATATTATACCCATTCAGGGAGACAGCACTGAATTTGAGCCTGAGAGTGCAAACTTGGGTAGTTAGTTTACCATGACCAGACCCTGCACCTTAGCAGAGAGGCTGCAGTGAATTTGAACCTGGATATGCGGTCTCAGGGAGTTTGATCTCCACTACCAGACCCTGTACCCTCACAGGAAGGCAGTGCTGAATTTGAGCCTGGGTACATGGACACATGAAGTTTGTTTTCCACTGTGCACACCCATGTGACCAGACCCCACACCCACACAAAGGGCTGTGCCACCTGATTTTGATCCAGGGCAAGCGTACACAGAAGGCTGTTTATCCTGGGGCAGAAATGAACCTCCTGCCAACACAGTGTGATGGAGCAACCTGGTCTCTCAAGCAGATCGGGAACCCTAAATCTCCACACAAGAGGTAGCATTGATGACCAGTGACTAGACTCCGTTCCTCATTACATGTGACTGAGATCCCTGATTCCCAGTACATTCAAACTAAGAACCAGTGACTTCAGTTCTTGGCACATGTGCACAATGGGACCTGATTCTCAGTATGAAGTAGCACCAAGACACAGGGACTCTGATACTCAATTTTTGGCATGGACACAGAGAGCCTCTGATTCCTGATATGCAATAGGGGACTTTGATTTTTGGCACATGCCAGTGCGTTCTCTGTTTCAACATGGTACAGGCAAGGTCCCTGATTCTAGGAGCACACACTAGGCCACAATAAGCGCCTGTGACTCTGATCCAGGACAAGCATGGTTCCCACCAATCCACAGCAACTGCCTGTCTTGGTATCAGAGCTCTTCAGTGACACTTGGGGGTGTAAAACTCCCACTGCACACTACCCGGGCCCCTGCAACTCAACATCTGAACCTTCTGGTGATAGTCAGGATGGAGACAATGAAGTAATCCCCAGAGGAAAGAAAAGGAGGAAAAATGATAAAGCTACAATCAAAAACACCATGGAAGGCTTCAACAGTAGACTAGAAGAAGCAGAGGACCAAATCAGCAAGTTAGAAGATCAGATACAGAAACAAGCCCAATCTGAACAGCAACTAGGGGAAAAAAAATTAAAAAGCAGGAGGAGAGCCTAAGGGAGCTTTGGGGCAATGCAAAATGAAATAATATATGTATAATAGGGATCCCAGAAGGACAAGAAGAGCAGCAAGAATTAGAAAATTTATTTGAAGAAATAATGACAGAAAACTTCCCTGATATGGGGAAGAAAGAAGTTACTCAAGTACAAAGAGTCCAAAGCAAGATGAATGCCAAAAGACCCACACCAAGACACATGATAATTACAATGGCAAATGTTATCAACAAAGATTCTAGGTGCTCACACAAGAATCTTAAAGACTGCAAGAGAGAGAAAGAGAGTTACCTACAAAGGATCCTCCATCAGATTATCAAATGATTTCTCAACAGAAACACATCAAGCTAAAAGAGAATGGAAGGAGATATACAAAGTGATGTAAAACAAGGGACTCAATCCAAGAACACTCTATCCAGAAAGACTATCAATAAAAATTGAAGAAGAAATCAGGAGCTTCCCTGACAAAAAATGGCTAAGGGAGTTTATCACTACCAAACCAGAAATGCAAGAAATGTTAAAGGGAATGCTGTAAAAGAAACAAAAGGGTAAAAAGGAACACAGCCTCAAGAAATAAAAATGGCTACAAATAAGTACCTTTCAATAATAACTTTAAACATAAACAGACTAAATGCTCCAATCAAAAGACATCGAGTGGCTGAATAAATAAAAAAAAAAACACATGACCTATATATATATGCTATCTACAAGATACCCATCTCAGAACAAGGAATTCACACAGACTGAAAGTGAAGGGATGGAAAAATATCTTTCAGGCAAATAGAAATGAAAAAAAGCTGGGGAAGTAATACTTATATCTGACAAAATAGACCTCAAAGTGAAGACGATAACAAGAGATAAGGAAGGCCACTTCATAATACTAAGAGAATTGATACAAGAGGATATAACCCTGGGAAACATATATGCACTCAATGCAGGAACACCCAAACACATAAAAAATCACCTGGAAGATATCAAGAGAGAGATAGACAACAAAACAATCATAGTAAAGGACTTTAATACACCACTGACATTACTGGATAAATTCTCTAGACAAAAACATCAGAAAAGAAACAACAATCCTAAATGAATCACTACATCATATGGACTTAATTGACATCTTAAGAACATTTCACCCCAAAGCTGCAGAATATACATTCTTCTCAAGTGCACATGGGAGCTTTTCAAAAATAGACCACATACTGGGTCACAAGCAAAGTCTCCCCAAATTAAAGAAGATTGAAATCATACCAAGCATCTTTTCAGACTACAATGGCATAATATGATAAATAAACTACAATAAAAGCAATCCCAAACACTCAAACACTTGGAAGCTGAATCACATGTTATTAAATATTGATTGGGTTACCAATGAGATCAAAGAAAAAATTAAAAACATTCTGGAAACTAATGACAATAAAAATACAACAATCCGAAACCTATGAGACACAATGAAAGCAGCCCTGAGAGGGAATTTTATAGCTCTACAGGCCTTCCTCAAAAAAAAAGAAAAAAAAAGTAATAAATCATCTACTGCTACAACTCAAAGACTTAGAAAGAGAGCAACAAAAAAAGCCAACAGAGAGCAGAAGGAAGGAGATAATAAAGATTAGAGCAGAAATAAATGACATAGAGACAAATAAAATACAAAGATAAATGAAACCAAGAACTGGTTCTCTGAAAGGATAAACGAGATTGATGAATCTCTATCCAGGCTCACAAAGAAGGAAAAAGAAAAGACACAAAAAAACAAAATCAGAAATGATAGAGTCGGGAGACAATGCCATCTTTCAGGGGAAAGTAGATGTCTATGGCATTCTGAAAAGCTGCAGCACCCACCAAACAGCTGGGGTACTCAGAACACCACTTTCCAATCAGTGCAAACACTTGAACTCAGAGGAGCTCCACAAAACACACAGAAAGGTCAGACTTCGCCTGGGATAAGAAGAAAGAACTACATAACCAGACATCTGGAGAAGAAAGACAATAGGCAGATAAAGAAATAGCCCGCATATGAAAGAAAAGCAGGTATAACCAGAAAAGGAAATAAATGAAATAGAATCAGAAAATATCCTGCCAGAGAAAGAGTTCAGAGAAATGGTCATAAGATAGCTGAAAACAATAGAAGACAAAATCGACAATATGAGTAAAAGCCAAGAGGAAATGAAGAATAATCAAGAAGAAATGAAAAATGGCATCACTGCTGTAAAGAAGTCAATAGAAAACATCAAAAGTAGACTAAAAGAAGCAGAGGACTGAATCAGTGAGCTAGAAGACAGAGTAGGAAAAAATACCCAAGTACAGCAGCTTCTAGAAAAAAAAAATTAAAAAGCCAGAGGAAAGCCTAAGGGAACTTTGGGATAACACAAAACAAAACAACATCTGCTTATTTGGGGCTCCAGAAAACGTGGAAACTGAGCAAGGAATAGAAAACCTGTTTGAAGAAATGACAGAAAACTTCCTTGATACAGGAAAGAAAAAAAAAAAACCAACACAAATCCAAGAAGCTCACAGAGTACCAAGCAAAATGTACCCCAAAAAACCGACACCAAGGCACATTATAATTAAATTGACAAACACCCATGACAAAATAAGAATCTTAAAAGCAGCCAGAGAGAAACAGAAAGTTACCTACAAAGGAACCCCCATAAGACTAGCAATTGACTTCTCAACAGAAACGTATCAGGCCAGAAGGGAATGGAATGAAATATACAAAGCCATGCAAAGGAAGGGTCTGAATCCAAGAATACTCTACCCAGCAAGGCTTTCAATCAAAATTGAAGGTGAAATCAGGAGCTTCACAGACAAAAAAGGACTAAGGGAATTTCTTATCACCAAACCAACAATGCAAGAAATGTTAAAGAGTCTGTTGTAAAAAAAGAAATAGGAAGCGAAAAAGGAACGCTGGGGTAAAGAATGAAAATGGCAACAGATAAATACCTATCAATAATAACTTTAAATATAAATGGATTAAATGTTCCAATCAAAAGACATAGGGTAACCAATTGGATAAGAAAACATGATCCATATATCTGCTGTCTACAAGAAATCCACCTCAGAAAAAGAGATGCACACAGACTGAGGGTGAAGGGATGGAAGATGGCATTTCAGGCAAATGGAAATGAAAAAAAAAAAAGCTGGGGATGCAATACTTATATCTGACAAATTAGATCTCAAAGTGAAGGACATAACAAGAGATAAAGAAGGCCACTTTTAAAATATATATATATATATATATATATATATATATATATATATATTATTGATTATTTGCAGAGAAGAAGGGAGAGGGATACCAAGCATCTTTTCAGACTACATAGAGAACATAAAACTGGAAATCAACTACAATAAAAACAATATAAAGAAATCAAACACTTGGAGACTAAACAGCATGCTATTAAACAACAACTGGGTAACCAGAGAGATCAAGGAAGAAATAAAAAACATCATGGCAACAAATGACAATGACAACACAACAATACAAAATTTATGGGACACAGTAAAAGCAGTATTGAGAGGGAAATGCATAGCTCTACAAGCCTAATTAAAAAAAAAAAAACAGGAAACAATGGTAATGAATTACCTAACCATACAACCCAAAGAGCTAGGAAGAGAGCAAAAAGAAAAGCCCAGTGTAAGCAGAAGGAAGGAAATAGTAAAGATCAGAGCAGAGATAAACAACTTGGAGACCAAAGAAACAATTCAAAACATCAACAAAACCAAGAGCTGGTTCTTTGAAAGGATAAACAAGATTGATGGACCTCTAGCCAGGTTCACCAAAAAGCAAAGAGAGAAGACCCAAATAAACAAAATTAGAAATGAAAGAGGAGAAATAAAAACAGACCCCACTGAAATACAAAGCATTGTTTAAAAATAGATTGAACAACAAATTGGACAACCTGCAGGAAATGGACATATTCCTAGGAAATATAAACTTCCAAAACTACTCCTCAGACTATTCAAAAACATTCAAGAAGAAGGAACACTTCCAAACACCTTCTATGAAGCCAGCATCACCCTAATACCAAAACCAGACAAAGACAACACAAGGAAAGAGAATTATAGTCCAATATCTCTCATGAACATAGTTGCCAAAATCCTCAACAAAATTCTAGCAAATTGAATCCAGCAGTACATCACAAAGATCATACACCATGACCAAGTAGGATTCATCACATAGTCATATCAATTGATGCAGAAAAAATTTTTGACAAAATCCAACACCCTTTCTTGATAAAAACTCTCAGCAAGGTGGGAATAGAGAGATCATACCTCAACATCATAAAGCTGTCCTTATTTGCAGATGACATGATATTGTACATAAAAAACCCGAAGGACTCCATCCAAAAACTAATAGACTTAATAAATGAATTTGGCAATGTAGCAGGATGCAAAATTAATGCAAAGAAATCTATGGCATTTCTATACAATAATAGTGAAATTGCAGAAAGAGAAGCTAAAAAAGCAATCCCATTTACCATCGCACCAAAAAAATAATAATAATAAGATACCTAGGAATAAACCTAACTAAGGAGGTAAAAGTCCTATATACAGAAAACTACAGGACACTGAAAAAAGAGATAGAGGAAAACGTAAACAGATGGAAGAGCATACCATGCTGATGGATTAGGAGAATCAACATCATTAAAATGTCCAATCTATAGATTCAATGCATTACCCATTGAAATACCAATGGCATATTTCACAGACCAAGAATAAACTCTCCAAAAATCCATCTGGAACAAAAAAAAAGATCCGAATAAAGTTTTACTGGATTTAGGGAAAATGGCGGCGGAATAGACGGACTCGTCTGGAGCTTTGTCACTGGGCAGAGGGAGAGAGATCAGCTGAGAGTCGCACGGGGAGTGTTTGTTGGCAAGTTAAGAGTCAGTTATCCTCCAGGAGAAGGTGTGGAACTGCGGTACAGGGCTCTCATGGCCAGGCAGCCCCACTGCCATGGGGTTTTTGTCAGCCGGAGCCACTATCTTAAAGAGGGAGGTGGATGTCTGTGGTGGTCTGAAAGCAGCAGCTGGCTGAAACACCCACCAAACAGCCGGAGATCCAGAACACCGCTCTCCAATCGGCACAGACACGCGGCGGATTCAGAGATCCACACGGCACACGGAAAGGTCAAACTTCACCTGGGATAAGGTGAGGTCTCCTGCCCTTCAGAATAGAGACGCACACACTGTGGGAACCGGGCTGCGGGAAAGCTGCCTCTGGAGAGGTCCATAGAGGTGGGCAGGGCGTGATCCCTAAGTGTGGAGGCAAATTCTCCAAGCTGTTGACAGAGGGGAGCTCTGGAAAATGACTCCTTTTTTCTGCGGCAGAGGGAAGCCTGGGAGTTATTACAGTGTCCCGGCTGCAAAATCCCCACAAACCGGTTTTGAGAACCACAGAGTAGCAGGATCTGAGCACAGCCTAGAGAGGTCCTGTGCTTTGTCTCAGAGATCAATTCTGAAACACTGCCCCCCAGTAGATGACACACAAATTGACTCTCACATAACCCCAAAAGAATAAAGAGATTAAAACGTCAACAGTGCAACATAGGGAACTGCAATACCTTCCCAACTGGGAAACAGGAGTGCCAAGCAGAATAATAGTGGAAGTGAATGACCACTCTATTTTTTTTTCCTTTTTTCTTTTTTAATTTTTCACTTTTACATATTTTAATTAAAAGACTATTTTTTTCATTTCGCCTCAATTGATTTTACCTTTTTGATTATTACATTTTTGTTTTCCACTAGTATTATTAATTACTACTAGTATTTTACCTTTTTGGACATTCTATTTTCATCTTTCCTTTAGCATAATTTTACTCCAACTCAACTCTACCTTTATGCCAACACTTTCCTCCTAACTTTCCCCATTTTTTTTCTTGTTTCTCCCTTTTCCAACTTTAGTTTCCCCCTATTCTTTCTCTTTACCTGGTTAAAATTTCCCCCCACTTATATATCTAATTTCAAATCCCCTACTACAAGACCATACACACCTCTCTCCTCTTATCTTCACTAGCCAAAAAGTTGTTTTTTCTCTATGTCCTTTTGTTACTATTTGCCTGAACAATGATTATATCGATTTTTTTGAACTTACTCATGAGATTGTTTTAGTGTATTCTACTTGTTTTATTTTGCTTTTTGCTTGCTTTGTTTTTTACCTCCCTTCCCTCACCTCCCTCAATACCAGTTGTTATCTGCAGTTTGTATTAAGCTCTAGAACTGGTTGCTGGCCTTTATTGGGAGTACTGACTGTTCTATTGGAGTTTTCTCCTGACATCTATATTTTGTTCCCCTTTTCTCTATTATCCGCTTTCTTTTCTCTCTGACTTTGTTTCTCTTTCCCTTTTCTTTTTCTTTTTCTCCTTTTTTTAAATTTTAATTTATTTTTAGTTCCTTTATTTATTTATTTTTCTCCCTCTCCCAATTTGACTTTGGCACGTATTTCCTTTCTTTTTCCCTCAATTTCCTCTTCCTCTTTCTCTACTTACCCCTAATTTGTCTTTCATTGGTGGTCACCTATTGGTGATTATTAACATTGTGAATACATTTCTGTTCAGTACTGGTGTGCTGTACCAAGTTGTGTTGTAGCTTGTGCCTTTGAATCAATGTAGGAGATAGAACTACATAACCCGACACCCGGAGAAGAAAAACCATGGGCAGAAGAAGAAACAGCCCACATAAGACAGATAGGCAGTTATTACCAGAAAAGGAAGTAAACAAAATAGAAAGATAAATAAGCCTACCAGAGAAAGAGTTCAGAAAAATGATCATTAGGTGGATGAAAAGAATGGAAGACAAGTTCGACATTGTGAGTAAGAGCCAAGAGGAAATGAAGAAGACCCAAGAGGAAATGAAGAAGCAGCGAGAAGAAATGCAGAAGAACCTAGAGGAGGTGCAGAATAATCAAGAAGAAATAAAAATGACATCACTGCTATAAAGAACTGAATAGAAAGTATCAAAAGTAGACTAGAAGAAGCAGAGGACCTTATCAGTGAGCTAGAAGACACAGTAGGAAAAAATACCCAAGTATAGCAGCTTCTAGAAAAAAAGTTAAAAAGCAACAGGAGAGCTGAAGGGAACTTTGGGATAACATGAAACAAAACAGCATAATTGGGGTTCCAGAAAGAAAGGAAACTGATCAAGGATTAGAGAACCTGTTTGAAGAAATAATGACAGAAAATTTCCCAATATAGGAAAGAAAAGACCCACACAAATCCAAGAAGCTCACAGAGTCCCAAGCAAAATGAACCGCAACAAACCGACAACAAGGCACATTATAATTAAATTGGCAAACACCGAAGACAAAGTAGGAATCTCAAAAGCAGCCAGAGAGAAACAGAAAGTTACCTACAAAGGAACCCCCATAAGACTAGCTACTGATTTCTCAACAGAAACTCATGAGGCCAGAAGGGAATGGAATGAAATATACAAAGTCATGCAAAGGAAGGGTCTGAATCCAAGAATACTGTACCCTGCAAGGCTTTCAATCAAAATTGAAGATGAAATAAGAAGCTTCACTGACAAAAAAGGCATAAGGGAATATATTACTACCAAACCAGCAATGTAAGAAATGTTAAAGGACTGCTGTAATAAAAAGAAATAGGAAGCAAAGAAGGAACTTGGTGGTAAAGACTACAAATGGCGACAAATAAGTACTTATCAATAATAACTTTAAATGTAAATGGACTAAATGCTCCAATCAAAAGACATAGGGTAACCGATTAGATAAGAAAACATGATCCATACATCTGCTTTCTGCAAGAAACCCACATCAGGAAAAAAGATGCACACAGATTGAGGGTGAAAGGATAGAAGATGGTATTTCAGGCAAATGGAAAAGAAAAAAAAAGCTGGGGTTGCAATTCTTATATCTGACAAATTAGATCTCAAAGGGAAGGACATAACAAGAGATAAAGAAGGCCACTTCATAATACTAAAGGAAACAATCCAACAAGAAGAAACAACTCTGGTAAACATATATGCACCCAATATAGGAGCACCTAAATACATTAAAAAACTCTTGGAGGATATTAAGGGAGAGATTGACAGCAATACAATCGTAGTAGGAGACTTTAATACCCCATTGTCATCAATGGACAAATCCTCTAAACAAAAAATCAGCAAAATCATCAATCCTAAATGACTCACTAGACCAGATGGAATTGACACCTTCAGAACATTTCACCCCAAAGCCACAGAATATACATTCCTCTCCAGTGCACATGGGTCATTTTCAAAGATAGATCATATGTTGGGTCATAAGAAAAGTCTCTTCAAATTCAAGAAGATAGAAATCATATCAAGCATTTTCTCAGACCACAGTGGCATAAAACTGGAAATCAACTATAATAAAAACAATATAAAGAAATCAAATACATGGAGACTAAACAGCATGCTATTAAACAATAACTGGGTAACCAGAGAGATCAAGGAAGAAATAAAAAACATCATGACAATGACAACACAACAATACAAAATTTATGGGACACACTGAAAGCAGTCTTGAGAGGGAAGTTCATAGCCCTACAAGCCTACTGCAAAAAAAACAGGAAGCATGGTAATAAATTACCTAACCCTACAACTCAAGGAACTAGAACGAGAGAAACAAGAAAAGCCCAGTGCAAACAGAAGGAAGGAAATAGTGAAGATCAGAGTGGAGATAAACAACTTGGAGACCAAAAAACAATTCAAAAGATCAACAAAACCAAGAGCTAGTTCTTTGAAAGGATAAACAAGATTGATGGACCTCTACCCAGCCTCACCAAGAAGCAAAGTGAGAAGACCCAAATAAACAAAATCAGAAATGAAAGAAGAGAAATAACAACAGACCCTGTGGAAATACAAAGGATTGTTAAAAAAAATACTATGAAAAACTCTATTCCAACAAACTGGACAACCTGCAAGAAATGGACATTTTCCTAGAAAAATATAACCTTCAAAACTCAATGAGGAGGAATCTAAACATCTCAATAGTCCAATAACTAGGGAAGAAATTAAAGCAGTCATCAAAAAGCTTCCAGCAAATAAAAGCCCGGGACCAGATGGCTAACCAGGAGAGTTTTACCAAACATTCAAGGAAGAATTAAAACCTATCCTCCTCAAAAACATTCAAGAAGAAGGAACACTTCCAATCAACTTCAATGAAGCCAGCATCACCCTAATATCAAAACCAGATAAAGACAACACAATGAAAGAGAATTATAGGCCAATATCTCTCATGAACATAGATGCCAAAATCCTCAACAAAATTCTAGCAAATCGGATCCAGCAGTACATCAGAAAGATCATACACCATGACCAAGTAGGATTCATCCCAGGAATGCAGGGATGGTTCAATATCTGCAAATCAATAAACGTGATACATCACAGAAACTAATTGAGAGAGAAAAATCACATAGTCATATCAATTGATGCAGAAAAAACCTTTGACAAAATCCAACACCCTTTCTTGATAAAAAACTCTCAGCAAATTGGGAATAGAAGGAGCATACCTCAACATCATTAAAGCCGTATATGATAAATCCACAGCTAACATCATACTAAATGGGCAAAAACTAAAACCATTTCCCCTGAGAACAGGAACAATACGGGGATGCCCACTCTCATCTCTCCTGTTCAACATAGTACTGGAATTATTAGCCATTGCAATTAGACAACAAGAAGAAATAAAAGGCATCCAAATTGGAAAAGAAGAAGTAAAGCTGTCCTTATTTGCAAATGACATGATATTGTACGTAAAAAACCCAAAGGATTCCATTCCAAAACTAATTGCCTTAATTAATGAATTTGGCAATGTAGCAGGATACAAAATTAATGCTAAGAAGTCTGTGGCATTTCTATTCCCTGATAGTGAAATTACAAAAAGAGAGATTAAAAAAGCAATCCCATTTACCATTGCACCAAAAAAAATTTTGATACCTAGGAATAAACCTAACTAAAGAGATAAGAGACCTATATGTAGAAAACTACAGGACACTGAAAAAAGAGATAGAGGAAGATGTTAACAGATGGAAGAGCACACCATGCTCATGGATTGGGAGAATCAACATCATTAAAATGTCCATACTACCCAAAGCAATCTACAGATTCAATGCACTACCCATTAAAATACCAACGACATATTTCACAGACCTAGAAAGAATTCTTCATAGATTCATCTGGAACAAAAAAAAGACCACGAATAGCTACAACAATTCTGAGAAAGAAGAATAAAGTAGGTGGGATCTCAATACCATATTTCAAGCTATACTACAAAGCAACTGTTCTCAAAACAGACTGATACTGGCACAAGAACAGACATATAGACCAATGGAATAGAATGGAGAACCCAGATATCCACCCTAACCACTATGCTCAACTAATATTTGACAAAAGAGGCATGAACATTCAATGGAGCCAAGATAGCCTCTTCAATAAATGGTGTTGGGAAAATTGGACGGATACATGCAAAAAAATGAAACTGGACCACCAACTTACACCAAATACAAAAATAAACTCAAAATGGATACAGGACTTAAACATTAGAAGTTAAACCATAAAAATACTAGAGGAATCCACAGGCAGCACAATCTCAGATATATGCTGAAAGAACTTCTTCACTGATACTACTCCAAAGGCAATGGAAGCTAAAGAAAAAATAAACAAATGGGACTACATCAAAATAAAAAGCTTTTGCACAGCAAAAGAAACCATCAACAAAACAACAAGAAAGATCACTGTATGGGAGAACATATTTGCAAATGATATCACTGATAAAGGTTTAATCTCTAAAATCTACAGCTAACTTATACAAGTTAATAAAAGGAAGATAAACGACCCAATAAAAAAATGGGCAACGGACCTTAATAGAACCTTTTCGAAAGACGACAGAAGGAAGGCCAAGAGACACATGAAAACATGTTCAAAGTCACTAATCATCCCAGAGATGCAAATCAAAATGACAATGCGATACCATCTTACACCTGTCAGAATGGCAATCATCAACAAATCAACAAAGGGCAAGTGTTGGGGAGGATGTGTAGAAAAAGGAACCCTTGTGCACTGTTGGTGGGAATGCAGACTGGTGCAGCCACTGTGGAGAACAGTATGGAGTTTCCTAAAAAAAACTAAAAATGGATCTCCCATTTGACCCTGTATTCCCACTCTTGGGAATTTATCCTAAGAAATCACAAACACCAATCAGAAAAGATTTATGCACCCCTATGTTCATAGCAGCACAATTTACAATAGCTACAATTTGGAAACAGCCTAGGTGCCCGTCAACAGATGAGTGGATCAGAAAACGGTGGTACATCTACACAATGGAATTCTATGCTGCCATTAAAAAGAAGGAATTCTTACCATTTTTAGCAACCTGGTTGGAACTGGAGCGCCTTATGCGTAGTGAAATAAGCCAGTCAATGAAGGAGAAACATCACATGATCTCACTCATTTGTGGATAATAAAGAAGATTATAAACTGATGAACAAAAGGATAGATACAGACAGTAAAGTTTCAAACAGACTGTGAAATTACAGCAGGAAGATTAAAGTTAGGTGAGGTAGATAAGAGATCAATCAAAGGAATTGTATGCATGCATATTAGCATAAGCAATGAACATAGACACTGGGGGGTTGGGTTATGCCTGGGAGGGAGGGGGGG
>JAAGEH010000286.1:31186212-31213458 GCA_011751065.1 Lasiurus cinereus | reverse complement strand
ATATATATATATATATATATATATATATATATATATATATATATTATTGATTATTTGCAGAGAAGAAGGGAGAGGGATACCAAGCATCTTTTCAGACTACATAGAGAACATAAAACTGGAAATCAACTACAATAAAAACAATATAAAGAAATCAAACACTTGGAGACTAAACAGCATGCTATTAAACAACAACTGGGTAACCAGAGAGATCAAGGAAGAAATAAAAAACATCATGGCAACAAATGACAATGACAACACAACAATACAAAATTTATGGGACACAGTAAAAGCAGTATTGAGAGGGAAATGCATAGCTCTACAAGCCTAATTAAAAAAAAAAAAACAGGAAACAATGGTAATGAATTACCTAACCATACAACCCAAAGAGCTAGGAAGAGAGCAAAAAGAAAAGCCCAGTGTAAGCAGAAGGAAGGAAATAGTAAAGATCAGAGCAGAGGTAAACAACTTGGAGACCAAAGAAACAATTCAAAACATCAACAAAACCAAGAGCTGGTTCTTTGAAAGGATAAACAAGATTGATGGACCTCTAGCCAGGTTCACCAAAAAGCAAAGAGAGAAGACCCAAATAAACAAAATTAGAAATGAAAGAGGAGAAATAAAAACAGACCCCACTGAAATACAAAGCATTGTTTAAAAATAGATTGAACAACAAATTGGACAACCTGCAGGAAATGGACATATTCCTAGGAAATATAAACTTCCAAAACTACTCCTCAGACTATTCAAAAACATTCAAGAAGAAGGAACACTTCCAAACACCTTCTATGAAGCCAGCATCACCCTAATACCAAAACCAGACAAAGACAACACAAGGAAAGAGAATTATAGTCCAATATCTCTCATGAACATAGTTGCCAAAATCCTCAACAAAATTCTAGCAAATTGAATCCAGCAGTACATCACAAAGATCATACACCATGACCAAGTAGGATTCATCACATAGTCATATCAATTGATGCAGAAAAAATTTTTGACAAAATCCAACACCCTTTCTTGATAAAAACTCTCAGCAAGGTGGGAATAGAGAGATCATACCTCAACATCATAAAGCTGTCCTTATTTGCAGATGACATGATATTGTACATAAAAAACCCGAAGGACTCCATCCAAAAACTAATAGACTTAATAAATGAATTTGGCAATGTAGCAGGATGCAAAATTAATGCAAAGAAATCTATGGCATTTCTATACAATAATAGTGAAATTGCAGAAAGAGAAGCTAAAAAAGCAATCCCATTTACCATCGCACCAAAAAAATAATAATAATAAGATACCTAGGAATAAACCTAACTAAGGAGGTAAAAGTCCTATATACAGAAAACTACAGGACACTGAAAAAAGAGATAGAGGAAAACGTAAACAGATGGAAGAGCATACCATGCTGATGGATTAGGAGAATCAACATCATTAAAATGTCCAATCTATAGATTCAATGCATTACCCATTGAAATACCAATGGCATATTTCACAGACCAAGAATAAACTCTCCAAAAATCCATCTGGAACAAAAAAAAAGATCCGAATAAAGTTTTACTGGATTTAGGGAAAATGGCGGCGGAATAGACGGACTCGTCTGGAGCTTTGTCACTGGGCAGAGGGAGAGAGATCAGCTGAGAGTCGCACGGGGAGTGTTTGTTGGCAAGTTAAGAGTCAGTTATCCTCCAGGAGAAGGTGTGGAACTGCAGTACAGGGCTCTCATGGCCAGGCAGCCCCACTGCCATGGGGTTTTTGTCAGCCGGAGCCACTATCTTAAAGAGGGAGGTGGATGTCTGTGGTGGTCTGAAAGCAGCAGCTGGCTGAAACACCCACCAAACAGCCGGAGATCCAGAACACCGCTCTCCAATCGGCACAGACACGCGGCAGATTCAGAGATCCACACGGCACACGGAAAGGTCAGACTTCACCTGGGATAAGGTGAGGTCTCCTGCCCTTCAGAATAGAGACGCACACACTGTGGGAACCGGGCTGCGGGAAAGCTGCCTCTGGAGAGGTCCATAGAGGTGGGCAGGGCGTGATCCCTAAGTGTGGAGGCAAATTCTCCAAGCTGTTGACAGAGGGGAGCTCTGGAAAATGACTCCTTTTTTCTGCGGCAGAGGGAAGCCTGGGAGTTATTACAGTGTCCCGGCTGCAAAATCCCCACAAACCGGTTTTGAGAACCACAGAGTAGCAGGATCTGAGCACAGCCTAGAGAGGTCCTGTGCTTTGTCTCAGAGATCAATTCTGAAACACTGCCCCCCAGTAGATGACACACAAATTGACTCTCACATAACCCCAAAAGAATAAAGAGATTAAAACGTCAACAGTGCAACATAGGGAACTGCAATACCTTCCCAACTGGGAAACAGGAGTGCCAAGCAGAATAATAGTGGAAGTGAATGACCACTCTATTTTTTTTTCCTTTTTTCTTTTTTAATTTTTCACTTTTACATATTTTAATTAAAAGACTATTTTTTTCATTTCGCCTCAATTGATTTTACCTTTTTGATTATTACATTTTTGTTTTCCACTAGTATTATTAATTACTACTAGTATTTTACCTTTTTGGACATTCTATTTTCATCTTTCCTTTAGCATAATTTTACTCCAACTCAACTCTACCTTTATGCCAACACTTTCCTCCTAACTTTCCCCATTTTTTTTCTTGTTTCTCCCTTTTCCAACTTTAGTTTCCCCCTATTCTTTCTCTTTACCTGGTTAAAATTTCCCCCCACTTATATATCTAATTTCAAATCCCCTACTACAAGACCATACACACCTCTCTCCTCTTATCTTCACTAGCCAAAAAGTTGTTTTTTCTCTATGTCCTTTTGTTACTATTTGCCTGAACAATGATTATATCGATTTTTTTGAACTTACTCATGAGATTGTTTTAGTGTATTCTACTTGTTTTATTTTGCTTTTTGCTTGCTTTGTTTTTTACCTCCCTTCCCTCACCTCCCTCAATACCAGTTGTTATCTGCAGTTTGTATTAAGCTCTAGAACTGGTTGCTGGCCTTTATTGGGAGTACTGACTGTTCTATTGGAGTTTTCTCCTGACATCTATATTTTGTTCCCCTTTTCTCTATTATCCGCTTTCTTTTCTCTCTGACTTTGTTTCTCTTTCCCTTTTCTTTTTCTTTTTCTCCTTTTTTTAAATTTTAATTTATTTTTAGTTCCTTTATTTATTTATTTTTCTCCCTCTCCCAATTTGACTTTGGCACGTCTTTCCTTTCTTTTTCCCTCAATTTCCTCTTCCTCTTTCTCTACTTACCCCTAATTTGTCTTTCATTGGTGGTCACCTTATTGGTGATTATTAACATTGTGAATACATTTCTGTTCAGTACTGGTGTGCTGTACCAAGTTGTGTTGTAGCTTGTGCCTTTGAATCAATGTAGGAGATAGAACTACATAACCCGACACCCGGAGAAGAAAAACCATGGGCAGAAGAAGAAACAGCCCACATAAGACAGATAGGCAGTTATTACCAGAAAAGGAAGTAAACAAAATAGAAAGATAAATAAGCCTACCAGAGAAAGAGTTCAGAAAAATGATCATTAGGTGGATGAAAAGAATGGAAGACAAGTTCGACATTGTGAGTAAGAGCCAAGAGGAAATGAAGAAGACCCAAGAGGAAATGAAGAAGCAGCGAGAAGAAATGCAGAAGAACCTAGAGGAGGTGCAGAATAATCAAGAAGAAATAAAAATGACATCACTGCTATAAAGAACTGAATAGAAAGTATCAAAAGTAGACTAGAAGAAGCAGAGGACCTTATCAGTGAGCTAGAAGACACAGTAGGAAAAAATACCCAAGTATAGCAGCTTCTAGAAAAAAAGTTAAAAAGCAACAGGAGAGCTGAAGGGAACTTTGGGATAACATGAAACAAAACAGCATAATTGGGGTTCCAGAAAGAAAGGAAACTGATCAAGGATTAGAGAACCTGTTTGAAGAAATAATGACAGAAAATTTCCCAATATAGGAAAGAAAAGACCCACACAAATCCAAGAAGCTCACAGAGTCCCAAGCAAAATGAACCGCAACAAACCGACAACAAGGCACATTATAATTAAATTGGCAAACACCGAAGACAAAGTAGGAATCTCAAAAGCAGCCAGAGAGAAACAGAAAGTTACCTACAAAGGAACCCCCATAAGACTAGCTACTGATTTCTCAACAGAAACTCATGAGGCCAGAAGGGAATGGAATGAAATATACAAAGTCATGCAAAGGAAGGGTCTGAATCCAAGAATACTGTACCCTGCAAGGCTTTCAATCAAAATTGAAGATGAAATAAGAAGCTTCACTGACAAAAAAGGCATAAGGGAATATATTACTACCAAACCAGCAATGTAAGAAATGTTAAAGGACTGCTGTAATAAAAAGAAATAGGAAGCAAAGAAGGAACTTGGTGGTAAAGACTACAAATGGCGACAAATAAGTACTTATCAATAATAACTTTAAATGTAAATGGACTAAATGCTCCAATCAAAAGACATAGGGTAACCGATTAGATAAGAAAACATGATCCATATATCTGCTTTCTGCAAGAAACCCACATCAGGAAAAAAGATGCACACAGATTGAGGGTGAAAGGATAGAAGATGGTATTTCAGGCAAATGGAAAAGAAAAAAAAAGCTGGGGTTGCAATTCTTATATCTGACAAATTAGATCTCAAAGGGAAGGACATAACAAGAGATAAAGAAGGCCACTTCATAATACTAAAGGAAACAATCCAACAAGAAGAAACAACTCTGGTAAACATATATGCACCCAATATAGGAGCACCTAAATACATTAAAAAACTCTTGGAGGATATTAAGGGAGAGATTGACAGCAATACAATCGTAGTAGGAGACTTTAATACCCCATTGTCATCAATGGACAAATCCTCTAAACAAAAAATCAGCAAAATCATCAATCCTAAATGACTCACTAGACCAGATGGAATTGACACCTTCAGAACATTTCACCCCAAAGCCACAGAATATACATTCCTCTCCAGTGCACATGGGTCATTTTCAAAGATAGATCATATGTTGGGTCATAAGAAAAGTCTCTTCAAATTCAAGAAGATAGAAATCATATCAAGCATTTTCTCAGACCACAGTGGCATAAAACTGGAAATCAACTATAATAAAAACAATATAAAGAAATCAAATACATGGAGACTAAACAGCATGCTATTAAACAATGACTGGGTAACCAGAGAGATCAAGGAATAAATAAAAAACATCATGACAATGACAACACAACAATACAAAATTTATGGGACACACTGAAAGCAGTCTTGAGAGGGAAGTTCATAGCCCTACAAGCCTACTGCAAAAAAACAGGAAGCATGGTAATAAATTACCTAACCCTACAACTCAAGGAACTAGAACGAGAGAAACAAGAAAAGCCCAGTGCAAACAGAAGGAAGGAAATAGTGAAGATCAGAGTGGAGATAAACAACTTGGAGACCAAAAAACAATTCAAAAGATCAACAAAACCAAGAGCTAGTTCTTTGAAAGGATAAACAAGATTGATGGACCTCTACCCAGCCTCACCAAGAAGCAAAGTGAGAAGACCCAAATAAACAAAATCAGAAATGAAAGAAGAGAAATAACAACAGACCCTGTGGAAATACAAAGGATTGTTAAAAAAAATACTATGAAAAACTCTATTCCAACAAACTGGACAACCTGCAAGAAATGGACATTTTCCTAGAAAAATATAACCTTCAAAACTCAATGAGGAGGAATCTAAACATCTCAATAGTCCAATAACTAGGGAAGAAATTGAAGCAGTCATCAAAAAGCTTCCAGCAAATAAAAGCCCGGGACCAGATGGCTAACCAGGAGAGTTTTACCAAACATTCAAGGAAGAATTAAAACCTATCCTCCTCAAAAACATTCAAGAAGAAGGAACACTTCCAATCAACTTCAATGAAGCCAGCATCACCCTAATATCAAAACCAGATAAAGACAACACAATGAAAGAGAATTATAGGCCAATATCTCTCATGAACATAGATGCCAAAATCCTCAACAAAATTCTAGCAAATCGGATCCAGCAGTACATCAGAAAGATCATACACCATGACCAAGTAGGATTCATCCCAGGAATGCAGGGATGGTTCAATATCTGCAAATCAATAAACGTGATACATCACAGAAACTAATTGAGAGAGAAAAATCACATAGTCATATCAATTGATGCAGAAAAAACCTTTGACAAAATCCAACACCCTTTCTTGATAAAAAACTCTCAGCAAATTGGGAATAGAAGGAGCATACCTCAACATCATTAAAGCCGTATATGATAAATCCACAGCTAACATCATACTAAATGGGCAAAAACTAAAACCATTTCCCCTGAGAACAGGAACAATACGGGGATGCCCACTCTCATCTCTCCTGTTCAACATAGTACTGGAATTATTAGCCATTGCAATTAGACAACAAGAAGAAATAAAAGGCATCCAAATTGGAAAAGAAGAAGTAAAGCTGTCCTTATTTGCAGATGACATGATATTGTACATAAAAAAACCAAAGGATTCCATTCCAAAACTAATTGCCTTAATTAATGAATTTGGCAATGTAGCAGGATACAAAATTAATGCTAAGAAGTCTGTGTCATTTCTATTCCCTGATAGTGAAATTACAAAAAGAGAGATTAAAAAAGCAATCCCATTTACCATTGCACCAAAAAAAATTTTGATACCTAGGAATAAACCTAACTAAAGAGATAAGAGACCTATATGTAGAAAACTACAGGACACTGAAAAAAGAGATAGAGGAAGATGTTAACAGATGGAAGAGCACACCATGCTCATGGATTGGGAGAATCAACATCATTAAAATGTCCATACTACCCAAAGCAATCTACAGATTCAATGCACTACCCATTAAAATACCAACGACATATTTCACAGACCTAGAAAGAATTCTTCATAGATTCATCTGGAACAAAAAAAAGACCACGAATAGCTACAACAATTCTGAGAAAGAAGAATAAAGTAGGTGGGATCTCAATACCATATTTCAAGCTATACTACAAAGCAACTGTTCTCAAAACAGACTGATACTGGCACAAGAACAGACATATAGACCAATGGAATAGAATGGAGAACCCAGATATCCACCCAAACCACTATGCTCAACTAATATTTGACAAAAGAGGCATGAACATTCAATGGAGCCAAGATAGCCTCTTCAATAAATGGTGTTGGGAAAATTGGACAGATACATGCAAAAAAATGAAACTGGACCACCAACTTACACCAAATACAAAAATAAACTCAAAATGGATACAGGACTTAAACATTAGAAGGGAAACCATAAAAATACTAGAGGAGTCCACAGGCAGCACAATCTCAGATATATGCCGAAAGAACTTCTTCACTGATACTGCTCCAAAGGCAATGGAAGCTAAAGAAAAAATAAACAAATGGGACTACATCAAAATAAAAAGCTTTTGCACAGCAAAAGAAACCATCAACAAAACAACAAAAAAGATCACTGTATGGGAGAACATATTTGCAAATGATATCACTGATAAAGGTTTAACCTCCAAAATCTACAGCTAACTTATACAAGTTAATAAAAGGAAGATAAACGAACCAATAAAAAAATGGGCAACGGACCTTAATAGAACCTTTTCGAAAGACGACAGAAGGAAGGCCAAGAGACACATGAAAACATGTTCAAAGTCACTAATCATCCGAGAGATGCAAATCAAAATGACAATGCGATACCATCTTACACCTGTCAGAATGGCAATCATCAACAAATCAACAAAGGGCAAGTGTTGGGGGAGGATGTGTAGAAAAAGGAACCCTTGTGCACTGTTGGTGGGAATGCAGACTGGTGCAGCCACTGTGGAGAACAGTATGGAGTTTCCTAAAAAAAACTAAAAATGGATCTCCCATTTGACCCTGTATTCCCACTCTTGGGAATTTATCCTAAGAAATCACAAACACCAATCAGAAAGGATTTATGCACCCCTATGTTCATAGCAGCACAATTTACAATAGCTACAATTTGGAAACAGCCTAGGTGCCCGTCAACAGATGAGTGGATCAGAAAACGGTGGTACATCTACACAATGGAATTCTATGCTGCCATTAAAAAGAAGGAATTCTTACCATTTTCAGCAACCTGGTTGGAACTGGAGCGCCTTATGCTTAGTGAAATAAGCCAGTCAATGAAGGAGAAACATCACATGATCTCACTCATTTGTGGATAATAAAGAAGATTATAAACTGATGAACAAAAGGATAGATACAGACAGTAAAGTTTCAAACAGACTGTGAAATTACAGCAGGAAGATTAAAGTTAGGTGAGGTAGATAAGAGATCAATCAAAGGAATTGTATGCATGCATATTAGCATAAGCAATGAACATAGACACTGGGGGGTTGGGTTATGCCTGGGAGGGAGGGGGGGCAATGGGGAGATATGTATAAAAATTAATAATAATAATAAAAAAGATCCCAAATAGCTGCAGCAATACTAAGAAATAAGAGCAAAGTAAGTGGGATCTCAATACTAGATATCAAGCTGTATTATAAAGCAGCTGTTCTCAAAACAGCCTGGTACTGGCAGAAGAACAGACATATAGTTCAATGGAATAGAATAGAGAACCCAGAAATTGACCCAAGCCAATATGCCCAATTAATATTTGACAAAGGAGGCATGAATATAAAATGTAGTCAAGACATTCTCTTTAATAAATGGTATTGGGAAAATTGGACAGTTAAATGTAAAAAAAAAAAATGAAACTATGTCACAATCTTACACCATACACTAAAATAAACTCAAAAATGGATAAAGACTTAAATGTAAGGCAGGAAACCATAAAAATACTAGAGGAATCCACAGGCAGCAAAATCTCAGACATATACCAAAGGAACTTCTTCACTGATACTGCTCCTAGGACAATGAAAGCTAAAGAGACAATAAACAAATGGGACTACATCAAAATTAAAAGCTTATGCACAGCAAAAGAAACCATCAACAAAAGAACAAGAAAAACCACTACGTGGGAGAACATATTTGCCAATGTTATCACTGATAAGAGTTTTATTCTCCAACATTTACATGGAACACATACAACTCAACAAAAGGAAGATAAGCAATCCAATCAAGAAATGGGTAACGGACCTAAATAGAAACTTTTCGAAAAACTCAGAAGGAAGGCCAAGAGACACATGAAAATATGCCCAACATCACTAATTATCCAAAAGATGCAAATCAAAATGATAATGTGGTACCATCTTGTACCTGTCAGAATGGCTATCATCAACAAATTAATAAATGACAAATGTTGGCAAGGATGCAGAGGAAAAGTGTGGGAACTTCTTTCCACATCCTGCGTGGTTCAGGGTTCCCAGTTCAGGGTTCGGGTTCTGAAGGAGGCTGCACGCAAATGAAATGAGAGACTAGAAAACATTAATTTGGCGATATTGGGGGGCCAGGCGGGAGCCTTCCTCTAGTGGAAAGGACTGCCACTTGCTCTGGCCTTTTTCTCCCTTTTATTAAGGCTTTGGGACACACCCCTAGCCTTTAGGCAGGAAAATAACAAAACAGAAATTAACATGAAAAAAACAGGTAGAGGTTGCTTCAGCCAACAATGTTTCAACTAAACAGTGAGTGATTAGCTCTGACCTTTCAGAGCAGTTAAGGTTGACCAGCCTTCTGGCCTCCTGTTTACATCCATTCAGTGAGAACAATGTTTGCTTTCTGACAGAAAAGGAACCTTGGTGCACTGCTGGTGGGAATGCAGATTGGTGCAGCCACTTTGGAGAACAGTATGGAGTTTCCTCAGAAAACTAAAAATCGAACTCCCATTTGACCCAGTAATACCACTTCTAGGAATATATCTCAAGAAGCTAGAAACACCAATCAGAAAAGACTTATGCAGCCCTATGTTCATAGCAGCACAATTTACCATAGCTAAGATTTGGAAACAGCCTAAGTGCCCATCAGCCGATGAGTTGATTACAAAACTGTGATACATCTACACAATGGAATATTACGCTGCACTTAAAAAGAAGGAATTCCTACCATTTGCAACAGCATGGATGGAATTGGAGAGCATTAAGCTAAATGAAATAAGCCAGTCAAGGAAAGGTAAGTATCACATGATCTCACTCATTTTTGGAATATAATGAACAACATAAACTGATGAACAAAAACAGTTCCAGAGACAGAGAAACATGGATCAGACCATCAAACCTCAGAGGGAAGGTAGGGGAGGGTGGGAGTAAGGGAGATAGATCAATCAAAGGACTTGTATGCATTTATATAGGCCTAACTAATGGACACAGATAACAGGGAGATGAGTGCATGACTGGGTGGGATGGGGACTAATAGGGAAATAAGGACATATATGTAACACCTTAATCAATAAAGATATATAGATATATAGATATATAGATATATAAAATATCCTTGGTGAAGATTAGCAACAAAACAAAAAAAGAAAAAGAAAAAAGAAAATTAAATAAAAGGACTTGATCCCTGCTTTATCTGCCAAATACTAAATTTGTTCAAACACTACATATTTGGCAGCTCAAAACCCAATATCTGTGCTTCTTGTGTAGCTACATGGATAATTAGATATGAGTCAACTGTATATTTTATATTGCTGGCAGAAATGGACATAGGGTCAGCCACTTTGGAAATCTATCTATGAATATCTACCAAAATTAAACATATGCCTACCTATGACCCAGTAATTCCAGTCCTCAGTATATAACTAAGAGCAATGAGGGCACCATTTCACCAAAGACAAAAAAAATCTTCATAGAAACCATATTAATAATAGCCCTAAATTGGAAATACACTGAATGTTCATTTTAAGGATAAATAATTGAGGCTATATAATGGAATACTACACTGCAATAAAAAAGCAAAATTTTGATGCATGTTAAAAAGTAGATGAACGCCCAGATATGTTGATGAGCAAAGGAGTCAGTCACTGTGTCATTCCATTTATAGAAAGTTAAAAATAAAAACAGGCAAAGCTCTCTTTGGTGATTGAAGTCAAATCATTACTGTAAGTGAAATGCTATTGTGTAAAGTCAACCCAGACACATGCCATAGATTTTGACACTGGAGAAGCAGTGGAAACCAGAAGGGTTGGAATATTAGTGAAGGCTGGAAAGAGTGGGGAATATTTTATTGGAAACTGGAGATAAGTTGATTTGATTGATGTGCTAGTGAAACAATGAGCAAAACTCTGGCTGGAAATAACCCAGGCTGTAGAAAGTGGTTGCCTTGGCAAGGATATGGAAGAATTCACTGGGAAGAGACGTTGAAAACCTTCTATAATGAAGAATTATTCTATATTTTTGTTAGTGCTATGGTTACTTTGTACATTGTTAAACTGCACACTTTGGATGAGTACTTTTGTTGCAGGTAAATTGAACCTCAGTTTTTAAATAATAAAAAAAATAATTAAAACTCTATCAAAGAATACACTTACAAAAGATTTGAATTTTTTCTAATATATCATACTGGTGTGTGTTTCTTTTAAAGCTGTGAAAAAAATGCAAAGCACTGGTGGATTTGCCATATGTTTTTGGTTTTCAAATAGCATGAGGCCCACAACAACTTTTCCTTTAAAACACCCTAGGATTTTTCACTTATCTCAGTGCTGTATCATCAATCTCCTTGAATTATCCATGTTTTTCTATAGTTTCTAATATCATAATGCTAAGAATGCTTGAGTATATGTCTGCAACAAACTTGTGCATCATGTTTTAAAAAAACAAACATAAAAATGTCTTCATTAAAATGTATTGTTCTACATTTTAAATGTTAGCCATTAAGTTAGAACTATTGAGCTTTTTGCATGGAATGAAAGAGGCAGTTGCAGTAAAAAACATCCAAATAAAAACCTTCAGGTGTCAGTGTATAATGGACTGACAGACAAGTATCTAGGTTAGGCAGGGAAGTTAGGATAATTAAAAACCATGATTCTTGGCCGATATACAATTTGTGTGAGAACTATTTTTTGTAAAGATGGTGCAATTATTCTACATTAATAATCCTAGTAAAATTGAATAGATTCTCCTTTCCTGTGCTCATTCTGTGATCAAAACATACATTCCAAGTGTAGCTAATAGCATTGTTCCCTCTATGTTTTTATTATTTTTAATTTATTTTTATTGTTCAAAGTATTACAGATGTCCCTCATTAACCCTCTTCTCTTCCCCTCTCCAGACCTTCACCACCATATTATCTGTCCATGAGCTATGCACATATATAATAATAAAAGCCTAAGTGACCATCAAAACCGAATGGATGACCAAACAGGCTGCATGGGGTGACTAGGCCAGCAGGGGGGTTAGTGAGGGGTAACCAAACAACTGAGCAGCAGGCTGTGTGGGGTGACAAGACCCTCGGGGGGCAAGTTGGGGGAGACCAGGCCAGCAGGGGAGTTAGAAAGGGGTGACTAGGCTAGTGGGGGGAGGGGGACAGTTGGGGGTGATCAGGCAGGAAGGCAGGTGAGCAATTAGGAGCCAGTGGTCCTGGATTGTAAGAGGAATGTCCAACTGCGGGTTTAGGTCCGATCACCAGGATAAGGGGGGACATCCCCAGAGGTGTCCCAGATTGGAGAGAGTTGCAGGTTGGGCTGAGGGGACCCTCCCCCAATGCATGAATTTCATACACCTGGTTTCTAGTATGCATATAAGTTCATTGGTTAATCTCTTCCCTCCCTTTTCATTTGAAATATGTCAGCATGTTGCATACTTCAATGTCTCTGGATCTTTTTTGTTAATCAGTTATTTTGTTCCTTAGAGTCTACATATAAGTGAAATCATGTGATACTTGTCTTCCTCTGACTGGCTGGTTTCGTTTAGCATAACACTCTCCAGATCCCTCCTTGCTGTCTTAAAGGGTAAAAAAATCCTTCTTTATTACAGCTGCATGGTATTACATGGTGTGAATGTACCATAGTTATTTTATCCCCTCATCTATTGATGGGCACTTGGGATCTTTCCAGATCTTAGCTATTGTAAATAATGCTGCTATGAACATAGGGATGCATATATTCTTTCTGATTGGTTATTCAAGTTTCTTAGGATACAGTTCCAGAGGTGGGATCACTGTGTCAAATGGCAGTTTCATTTTTTATATTTTAAGGTTACCCCAGACTGTTTTGCATAGTGGTTGTACCAGTCTGCATTCCCATCAGCAGTGCACGAGGCTTCCCTCTATGTTTTTAAACAACAAACATCTGAAGAGCCTGTTATGGGCTAAATTGTGTCTTCCTCCCCAGACTCATATGTTAAAGTTCTAACCTCCAGTAACTTAGAACACAACTATATTATTTATAGAGAGATAATTAAGTTAATATGATGTTGTTATTAGGGTGAATCTTAACCCAAACTGACTAGTCCTTATAAGAAGGGCAAAGACATGTCCATATACAGAGGAAAGATCAGATGAAAATTCAGGGAGAGGGTATCCATTGATAAATTAAACAAAGAGATCTCAGAAGAAAACAACCATTTCAAAATCTTGACCTCTAGCCTTCTAGCCTCCGGGTCTGTGAGAAAATAAATTGCTATTGTTTAAGTCATCCAGTGTCTGAGGCACTTTGTTATAGCAATTGTAGAAACCTAATGGACCATCACACTATAAAAGAATACATTTGGAAGTAAATGACTGCCTCTTATCACTTTTATTTTTTTAAATCTGCCTTTTCATAAATTGTGAACCTTGGGATTACTCACATCCGTGTGACTGAAATATGAAAAAGATGACTGAACCAGCAGATGACCTTCCACAGTGTGATGTGGAGAGCAAGTTCCCAGCGACTTCCTCTCCTGTAGGCACTCACAATTCTGCTCATTTGACAAGCCTTTGAATCACCCTCATATGCCTACCTCAGAGGCTGTTTTTGTTTGTTTGTTTGTTTTGTCAGAAGCTTTTTAAATACTCTTGTCTTCTACTCTACAATGATTGGCACCAGATATTTTCAGAACTTAGAAACACTATAAGACAAGGGTAGGCACATTGGACCCAGAAATCAGACTGACTAGTTCTTCTTGAGGCGATCTAGTTGTCTGAGGCTGGACAATTTTAACTGTGTAGCAATTCTTTCTGTCAGTGATCCGCAAACAGGGCCACAAGCAGTGTGCTCTGGGGAGCTTTTCAAACAGACACGTGTCTGGGACCCGCTCCTCCACTGATTCTCACAGTGGCTGGACATTAGAACCGTTTGGCAGAATTTAAAAATTGTGGTATCTACACCACATCCTTCAGAGACTTGATTAAATTGGTTCAAAATGGGATTTTGGCATTGGGATTTTTCACAGGTCCTCTCACTTCAGGGATGATATCCCCTGCCCCGGACAGTATGATTTAGTGGTCTAGGGAAGAGCCTGCATATTGGTATTTTTAATTTTCCAGTTGATTCCACTGCACAGTTTCCCTGGATGATACACCCATGCACAATCATATGAGGCAAAGGTAAAATAATGTTCCTTTCAGTTCTAACATTTTACATTTTTTAACTTTTCATGAGATATGTAGTACCAAAAAGACATTTCAAACTATCCTTTTTAAATATTTAAACAAGTTTACTTCTTTATATGCTCTTTAATTTATTGTGTAACTAGAGACCATGCATTTTCAGTTCTCCTGTAAGTCAAACACGGTTGGAGTGTTTTCCCAATGTGCCTAAGCAGGAGAGAGGCTTTGTGTGAGACTGGGTTACTATGACAACCCCAGCTGTGAGATGGATGCAATTACTTCAGGAAGGTACATGTGCATGGAAGATGAAGGCACAAAACAGAATTGCTTATAGGATAGTAATTGTTTCTTGGGGCAAAGATTCAAACCAACATCTCTCATTAGTCTAACACAATTACGTAGTTTTCTCTTTCATCCACTTTTTTAAGGCTTTTCTTACATTTGAAGCTTTTGAAAGAGTATTTGAGGGATCTAACATTAACCACCCACACACTGTATTTACTACTATTATTAACACAGTGGAAGATCTTTACAACTTAGTGGAGTTCCAAGAAGCATCATTATTACTTTTCTTTAAAATTGTCTGTAAATCACTTGCTATTTCTTCTAAGTTATTTATTAGAAGAATTATTTTCAAGTGACAGAATTATTTTCAAGTGACCTTGAAGTATCTTCTGTCTTAAGTTTCAAAATGACTTCAATTAATGATATGATGTAAATGAATCTTGAACTTTGAGATATTGCAGTTCAGTTTAAATAAATTCAGAAAGATTAAAAGATATACTATAACCAGGGGAAATGTAATAGTGGAGTAAGGTCCCCTGAACAACTATATAAGTATCTGAAGGGAATTAGGATGAGGAGGGGGAGGGTGCTGATTTATATGCATTAAAAAGAAAATTTGTTATTTTTTTATCAAATGAAAGGTATGTAATAGTCTATATTTAACGACTATAAAAGTGTATTCAGGTTTATTATTATAAATAGAACTGTCGAGCATTGAGATAATTATTCTAGTCAATGCATTACTTACCAAATAAAACCTATAATATTGTATTAAGAACTGAAAAACACTTCATTGTGTCAGGAAACACAGATCATTGTGCTAAATAATAGAACCAAACAAAATGTATCCCGAGGGGAATAACCAACCATACCATATGTGGAAAAGTTGAAAGAAATGTGGAAAGAGAATTACGCTGTGTGATCAAAATGCCATAAAAAGACCTGCATGTAATTAGCAGATGGCAAAGTGGAAGTAAAATAAAGAAAAGCTTCCAAGAGTCTGCATTTGAGGATTCAGTAAGGCCTCAATCACTAAAGCCCCAATGTTATTTGTGCACAGGCTGTACAACACTTGATGGGGAACCATGGAAGGGATTTATGTAGAGAGAGAGTTAGACTAGAGACAAGGTCATAACTATTATCACACCTCTGAGATTGTGGGCCATAAAACAGCCTGTTACCCTAGTATTCAATTCTGAGTGTCCAACTGCCAAATGCTCAAAATATAAAAGCTTAACTTTTCTTTATAACATTAAAGCAGTTGCTTTCATATTTTTCTGCTAAGGGCTTTAAAAATTTAGTAATCAAGTGACTTTTTTTAGGAGGCATCATTTTATTACCAACCCTTACATTAGGAGCAATAGAGTATTGCTAAGGCAACTGGTTCTTAGTTTAAAAAAAAAAATTCATCTCATTTCAAAGACAATGAAAGTCTCCTCCTAAGCTTTAAGCTTCAGAGAACTAATATTTTAAAAGTGAAAATGTATTGTTTATTATAATACCTGTTATAAAATAGACAATGAGGAAATATTGAGTTTTTCTACACCAACCCATTTGATATATTTTAGTACCTCTAAGTATGCAGCATTTTGGAATCCCTTCATATTTTCCCCAAATCTGCAGTCCTGGAGAAAGAAAATTAAAACAATGCAGATTTCTAAAGAATTATTCCTAATTCTGTTCCTCTTTTACTTTGCAAAAAGCAGGACTTTGCTTAGTTTCTGGTCTCCCATGTACCAATAGCAGTTACTTTACCTTATTATTTTTCCCTCCAGGGAAAGGTATTTCACTGCAGTTATCTCTTGGGAAGAATTCTACAATATCCCTGACCCAATCTAGGTGTCTGGAGGAAAACATTCCAAAAAATTTAAATAGCCTTTTCCTGTCTTGCCTTCTTCAAATAACCAACTTTTCTCTGAGGCACTTGTTTAGACAAATGAAATAAAAAAAAAAAAAAGTTCTTGGGATATATTTTTCTCGGTTTAAAACTTAGATTATGGAGAAGATGAAGAAACTCAAAATAAAAATATTTAAATAAAGTAATATGTTACATATCCTCAATCCCATTTATTCCAATGATTAACGTATTTAAATTACTTTTTAAACATCTTAATTTTTTTAAAAATATATCTTTATTGATTTCAGAGAGGAAGGGAGAGGGAAAGAGAGATAGGAACATCAATGATGAGAGAGAATCACTGATTGGCTGCCTTCTACATGTCCCCTACTGAGGATCAAGCCTGCAACCTAGGCATGTGCCCTTGACCAGAATCAAACCTGGGACCCTTCAGTCCACAGTGCTTAATAATGCTCTATCCACTGAGCCAAACAAGCCAGTGCTTAATTAATTTTTTTTTTTGATTACTCCTCAATGGATATTTTTCTATTGATTTTTAGAAAGAGTGGAAAGGAAAGGGAGAGAGAGAAACATTGATGTGAGAAAGACACATTGATTGGTTGCCTCCTGGACACACCCTTACTAGGGCTATGCATGGAGCCTGCAACCATGCCCTTGACCAGAAATGAATCCAAGACCCTGGGGCTGACATATTTCCACTGAGCCAACCTGGGTAGGGCAATTAAAATTATTTTAATATGCATGAATATTACTAAATAAAGCACATTTTCCAATTCTATATACTAAATTTTAAATATGTAGTTCAATCGCATTATTGGGGAAATATTTTTATTAAATTTGAGGATTTTGTAATATTATAGAATCTCAAGATGGAAAAGAACCAGTCAAATATTACATATTATATATTTTAGAAAGGAACAAGTGACTTATCTAATATAAACCCCCTATATATATAGCCAATGACACTGAGGCTGCTTGCTGAAAGTCACACAGCAACATGCATGTACTACTATACTGCCTTTGACTCTCTAACATTTGAGAGGTAGACACTGTATAATTTAACTTTTTTTAATTAAATCTTTGTTATTCAGATTATTACATTTGTTTCTTTTTTTTCCACTCCATGTCTCCCCTCCACTCGGCTCCCACCCTTCCTTCTACCCTTACCTCCCTCCCATTGACCTCATCCATAGGTCTATGATTTTTGTCCAGTCTCTCCCTGTACACCCCTTACCCTTTTCCCCCTGAAAATTATCAGTCCACTCCCTTTCTGTGCTCCTAATTCTATTATATTCACCAGTTTATTCTGTTGATCAAATCTTCAATTCCCTTAATTTTCAGATTTACTTGTTGATAGATATGTATTTGTTGTTCATAATTTTTTGTCTTTTACCTTTTTCTTCTTCCTCTTCTAAAAGAGTACCTTTCAGCATTTCATATAATACTGATTTGAAGTTGATGAACTCCTTTAGCTTTTTCTTCTCTGTGAAGCTCTTTATCTGCCCTTCAATTCTGAATGATAACTTTGCTGGATAGATTATTCTTGGTTGTAGGTTCTTGCTATTCATCACTTTGAATATTTCTTGCCACTCCCATCTGGCCTACACCGTTTCTGTTGAGAAATCAGCTGACAGTCGTATGGGTGCTCCCTTGTAGGTAATGAACTGTTTTTCTCTTGCTGCTTTTAATATTCTCTCTTTGTCTTTTGCTCTTGGTATTTTAATTATGATGTGTCTTGGTGTAGTCTTCGTTGGATTCCTTTTATATGGGGTTCTGTGTGCTTCCTGGACTTGTAAGCCTATTTCTTTTACCAGATGTAGGAAGTTTTCAGCCATTATTTCTTTAAATAGGTTTTCAGTATCTTTCTCTCTCACTTCTTCTAGCAGCCCCATAATTCTGATGTTGGTACACTTGAAGCTGTCCCAGAGGCTCCTTACATTATCTTCACATTTTTGGATTATTTTCTCTTCTTGCTTTTCCAGTTGAGTGTTTTCTGATTTTTTATATTTCAAATTTTTGACTTGATTCTTGTCTTCCTCTAGTCTGCTATTAGGTCTCTGTACAATATTTTTTAATTCAGTCAGTGTATGTTTAAATTTTAGTTGGTTCTTTTCCATCTCTACTTGGATCTTTTTCATCTCCTCTTGGGTCTTGCTAAATTTATCCATCTTTTCTAGGATATTCTTGAAAAACCTTATAAGCATGGTTTTGAACTCTATATCCAGTCATTTGTTTTCCTCCATTTCTTTTGTTTGTGATCACTTCCCCTGACTCGGCATTTTCACTATGCCGGGAGAACTTCTGTGTTGGATTCGGCGGTATGATACCAGACTTGCAAAACTGCAGAAGCCTCTCTATTGAGCTTGGAATGGGTGGAGTCTCAGGGCTTAAGGGACCGCCTTGCCTTCCAGTCGGCCCCACCCTCCACCGCCCCCAAGTCTCACGTGACTGTGTAATCGCTGAAGCAGTCCCTTGCCCACGTGCGCTCTTGCAGTGCCTCTAGACTGCTGCCTCTCCGGCTCCCCTGTGCTCCAGGACCATATGAGTCTGGGACTCCAGGGTTTCGCCCAAAACTGGGGTTTAGTGAAGTTAGAAGTGGCACAGTTGATAGGGTCTGTCTCCCGCCCACTCAAGAAAGTCAGCAGCACAATCAGCAGCCAGTCCTCTGTGCACAATGCCGTGCGCGTCACCAGGCTTCTGATCTCTTGCCAACTCCCCTAAATTTCCATGCACTTCTTCCTTTTCACAGTCCAAACTCTTCCCATATGAGTTTCGGCTGGACCTGGGGTTTAGTGTCTTAGGATAAGGGGTTCAATGCCTTTGAGAGTCTCTGTTTCCCTCCCGCCAGAGAAAGCCAGCCAGGTTCTCCGGCACCTGCTCTCTCCACGCGCGTGTCTCCGTACCTCAGCTTTTTAAAGCTCCTCTGGGTTTCTGTGAGCCCCTCTCTTTCCTTCTAGTTATAGAATTTCCACTCAGCCAGCTTTCATGTGGTTCTGGATGATGTCCGTTCTGTCTTTTAGTTGTAGTTTTGAAATTGTTGTGCGAGGCAGCAGTGTAGGTGTTTACCTATGCCGCCATCTTGGATTCTCTATAATTTAACTTTAAAAGGAATAGAATAGATGGAATAAATTCAAGAATAGACTGAATTTTAGAACATGATCAACTTACGGCATTTTTATACGTGTGATCATTTGCTTTCCAATGACTACCTCATTAACTCCCTACCACACTGCTTCAAGCCTGGGAATCTCTGTTTTTTCTTCTGCTTTCTCTCTTCCCCTACAGAACCACTGCTGCCATAGCAACATTTCTAAAATATTTTTCATACCATTACCCTGAGGTTTACAAAATGAAGTCAGATTTCTTCATCATCAAAATTTGTTCCTCATCTCTATCTATATATTTCTACTCTTTTTCAACCTGCACCCTAAAAAGTCATTTATTTTTGGAGTATGCTTCATTCATCTTGACCTCTTTGTCTGAAATGTTTTTCCCAGTGTCCTTGATGAGGAATTGTTTTTCCAAGGCATTAGGAAGCTTAAATATCTCTACTCTTTCTCATTCCAGACTCTGAGGGCAAAAGAAGATCCATTCCTATTTTGCATTCTTACAGCACTTTTTACATGTCTCTAATACCTTAATGGGTTTTATCTAGAACACTACATCTTAATTCCAAGTATCAGGGTAATTATTTTATAATCTTTTGCTACCCTTTCCTAACTCTACCCATCCCCAATAGTATTATCTTTATTCTCATTGCTTAGTTGAGAGCCCATTACATATTAGCTACTTGCTGAATATTAATTCATAATTTATTTTGATACTAACAAGACTATAATGAGTGGCAGTATTTCCATCATCTTAAAACTAATTGTCAAAAATATTAAAATTGGAAAGTCCTTACACATTATTTTATTCAATTTTTATATTTTCTATAGCAAACCAGAAAAGTTTGGCTGATTAATTCAACAAATATTGATTGCATGTGTATATGTGTCAAGGACTATTCTATGTACCATAGATAAGTGAATTGGTTAAAACATATTTAAATTAATTGTGCTTGTACAGTTATATTTTGAAAGAGAAACAAACACTAAACCAACAAAAAATAAATGCTCAGGATACTACTTATTAGCGATAATTATCATGAATAGATAAGCTAAATAATTAGCTCAAATTAACACCAGTTTTAGAGTTGAACTTAAGCCTTGGTCTTCTGTATCTGAGCCCAACTAACAATTACACTTTATGTTCAAATCAAGTACATATTTTTCATAACTAAACTGAGGTAATTTTTAAGATAGCAGTTGAGCAACAGTCTGTATAGGCAAAGGTGAATTATACTAGTAAGTAGCTATAACAAAGATACCCCAAAAATACATGGCTTTCTTAAGATAGAAATTTTGTTATTGTTCATAAATAGTCCCAAAGCTAAGAATCCATGCTCTTGGGAAGACATTGCCTATATTTTCTTTCATTCAGAAACTCCAACTCTTTCATCTTATTACTTAGTAAAAAAAAAAAAAAGTGTAATCTTACTTGAAGCGTGCAGGCTGCCACGTCTGTATTCTGACCCGCAGAAAGAGGAAAGAGGTGAAAGATCACGTGCCCAATATCTTAATGCAAAGAACTAGAATGGTCACATCCCTTTTTGTTCACTTACCATTAGCTGAACCCAGTCAAGCACATCTGGATGCAAGATAGCCTAGTTTGGATGGTCACTTGCTCAGCTCAAATTCTGACTGAGCCTGGGGTAGTTCTAGCAGTTCCAAAAGAAGGGACTTATGATATGAGTCAGAAACAATTAATCATCTCTGCCTCACTGGAACACTATTATTTACTTTTGCTTGGTCTTAGACAAGAGATGAGGAGCACAGGTAAATAATGAGGTCAAGACTATTATTATAAGGACAAAGTTATCATAAGCAATGAAGTATTTGCTGTAAAGAATCTGGTGACACTATTTTGGTAAGTTTCAATACTTACCAAATTCAATACTAAGTTTAAAAAATATATTTGCTTAATTCCCCAAGAAAGACGAGTGAAGTGAAAAGAAAACATAGACATCATACATGGCATCTGTTTGTGGATCTAAATTGGTTTAATTGAGGAATAGAGCCATCTTCAATGAGCCATACCTGTTCTATGCAGCCCTCTAATGTCTTAGACCAATGTTCAGCAAACTGGCTCTTGAGCCACATGCGGCTCCTGAGCTGCGGTTTGCCGCTCTGTTGACTAATTAGTTTGCCGACCACCGCCTTAGACAGACCCAGAATATTACTTGTAGTAACCGAGCTTTTCTATTTCCTTACTATGAAGTTAGTAGGTAGGGGCAGCTACATAAAGCTGGTAATTTAGGGATTGCTTAACAATTCATCCCAAGTTGCAGAATTACAGAGATGTGGATGGTAATTGTCTGAGGGGTACTGAGGTCAGTTTTTTCAATTTTCCCAGTTTATCAGAAAAAAATGCATTTGGTGCTTTGAGCAAACACTTCTTAGTGTTATAAAGAAGTTTCTGACACAGCTTTTTACCTTTTGAGTCTCTTGTGAAAGACATTTAACTTAGATGGTGTCTCTTCAAATAGACAATGACATTGATAACATCTTATCTCTTTGATGCTCTTTCCATTTTCTCCTCTGATAAACTCATTCTTAGATAAACAAGAAATTAGTCAAGTCATGTTCCTAATACAAAAAAGATCATTGTAAGGTTGATAACAGATCTAACAACAATAAAACAGGCCAGAAGCTTAAGCCAATCACGAACCACCAAAGAAAAGTGCTCTGATGCTAACAAATACTTACAAAGCAGAGAATGCTCAGGGTTAAGAAAGATATTTTAAGACTACAAAGAAAACATATAGCTGCAAACAGTTTGACTATTTTAGGATAGAGTCAGTTAATGGAAGAGGTACACAGAATTAGAATAGCACCCAAGAGCCAAAAATATCTAGATTTAGATATTTAATTATAAGCCAAGAAGAGGAAAACTTAACAGTATGAAAATAAAATTAGTTAAATTCTATTGATAACAATAAATTTTAACAACAAGGAAGCCTAACATATATTTAATAAGCATTTATTTAGTACTTACTACGTGCCAAAAACTGCTGTAAAATCTCTTTAAGCTACATATGATGCAGTCATTGTACCACAGCTTGCAGAGTAATTTATTTCAATATAGGCATTTATCCTTTATTACAATAGAACAAAGAATACAATATTTTTATTTATGAACTCCTAATAGTTGACTTGTGACAGAGCAGCTTGTGAAGGTTGATAATTTATCATAACAATGGGAAATGGAGACAATAAGGATGTCATAGATACACTAGACTAATGATAGAACTAAAGAGAATAGGGAAGACAGATCATTTATCTTGAATCATAGCTACAAATGAACAAGTAAATTTTACTCAGGTAGGTAAATTTTAGTAATATGCATCTATAGATCTGCATTTATATCTAGTATCCCATGATTCATACAGAAATGCTTTTACATAACACAAAACAATATAAAGCTTTGTTCCTATGAGTCTGTAAATCTAACTCCTAACTCCTTTTTCATTTAATCCTTACAACAACTTTCTGAGATAGATTCTATTAATATTCACACCAGCAGATATGAAAGATATGTCATAGGAAGATTAAGTAACTAGCCCAAATGTCATACAAACTAACATAGCTGAAATATTTCAGAAATCCATCCAGATAAAAATCATATAATCTTAAAGGTCGGTGCTTCTTAATATCAAATTTAAAATTGTTCCATTTTAGTAGTTTTTAGCTTTTTTTAATTAAATAGTGTAGCTAGAAAGGATAATTAAATTTTCAAAGCAAAAATTATTCAGGAATTAAATCAAATTTATCTTTAAATAAACCACAAATTACTCCATAAGAAAAGTATCTTCTTCACTTCAAAATTGTCCCTTTTAAATTCAAAGTAAAGGCAACTCTGTCTGGGTAGCACAGTTGGTTAAAATATCATTCTGATTAGCCAGGGTTGTGGGTTGAATTCCCATTCAGGTCACACACAAGAATCAACTAATGAATGCACAAATATGTGGAACAACAAATTGATCTCTCTTCTCTCTTTCTCTAAAATCAATAAGTAAAGATAAAATCAAAGACAAATCACAGCACACAATCAATAGTATATTGTGAACAGCAATTCTATATAATAAAAGCCTAACATGCTAAGTGTCCAATGGTTCGACCATTCGACCAGTTGCTATCACATGCACTGACTACTAGGGGGCAGATGCTCCAACCTGTAGGTTAGCTTGCTGCTGGGGTTCAGCCCGTTGGGACAAGGAGAAACAGGCTGGACATGCCTTGGAGCCCTCCCCGAGTCCCTCTCCAGATGGTGCACCTGTGGGGTCCCTTAGCATGGCTTGCACCTTCTTGCAATCCAGGACCCCTTGGGGGATGTCAGAGAGACAGTTCTGGCCCTATCCCCACAGGCCAGGCCGAGGGACCCCACTGGTGCATGAATCTGTGCACTGTGCCTCTAGTTTTATATAAACACATATATTTTAAAAGATTGTCTTCTTTCCTTTTTGTCTTACTCTTTACTCCCTCTGTCAAACAATTGTATTTTCTTTTTCTACATACATAATGATACAATTATGACAGAGACTTTAACCTGACCATAATCAATCAAGAGGGTCTGGGGGAGCAGCAAGGGTCTATGGGAGGAGTTCTCCAACTCCATACCACTGAGAGAACCCTACAGGAGGAGCTCTATGGTTGTAACAGCCCCTCCCCTTAACTGCCTCTTCCCCTGCATAAGTTCCTCCTTCATCTTTGTCTGATTTAGAATGCACACATGGCTCACCATGTCTGTACAAACAGAATTGCAATATCTTCTTTTTCCCAAATAAATTTTTTAGTGACAGAATACCTAGTCAATTCTGGTTTTCCAGCAGACAATCACCACAAATTTAGCAGCTGAAAGAACACCTATGTATTGTCTCGTAATTGTGTACATCAGAAATCCATATACAGTGTAATTTAATTGTGTCTTCTGTTTAATCTCAGAAGACCAAGATCAATGTCAGCAAGGTTGCATTCCTTGCTGAAGTCTCTGGGCGTATAGCCACCTCCAAGCTTATTCAAAGTGTTCTCTGGGTTCAGTTCTTTGTGTCTGTGGCTGAGTCAGGGTTAGTGGGGTGGGTGCCTAGGCGGTCTTTGCTCTTAGTGTCTGCCTACATCCCTCTTGTTTTCCATGTAGCCACTCACCCAGCAGTGGTGATTTGAGCTCCCTGAATGTTTCAAGTCTCTCTGAACTCTGCCACTTCTCTCTGGCTCCAGCTGAAGGAAATATGACAGTTTATAGTTCTGCCCTTTTTCAACTGGGCTTTGTATTTAAATTCAGGAGACCTAATTTGGGTTTTTATTTTATTGTGGGAGGGAGGCTTTTTTAAGTTTTTAATTATGAGAAAGTTCATAAAAGACATGATAAACTATTACCAAGTAGTAGGCTGTTGTCATAATAATCTGAAATTCAAGAACATTACAATGCTACATTTTACCTCACATTCCTCATTTTTAAATATATTTTTATATATGTTACACAAATAACTAATTCACAGGTTCCTGGCAGGGTAGATAAGGCAAAAATATCTTTCATCCTCTTCATTTGTCAAAAATATAATGGAATATTGTCTAGAATGCCAATAAACAGATGCATTTATTGAAAAGGTAACTAAAAATTATAAAAAAATATAACATCAAAACATTTTAATGGTTTCTTAAAATATAGTTTCTGCATTAAATGTTAACTTCATAATAACTTGCTTGGTTCCTTTTTATTTTATTTGGATTTTGGTTGTTATTTGTTTCTGTCTTCACATTACTATGTCCTTAATTTATAATCCATAGTTTATTCTATTTAGTCAAGGGGAAAAAAAAACACATGAGTTTATCTCTTAGTTTTCTTAGACAGAAGCCTCAGATCATTATTCTTTTCCTCTTTTGCTCACACCTACTATCCAATTCTTTCCATTGCCTCTAAATAAAAAAAGCCATAGTTTTCCAGCATCCTCAATGCAAAATCCTATTTCTTGTCAGCCTCAACCCCCATGGCACCTATTTCAGTAACTTCCTGATTGCTCTCCTAGCTTTAACTCTTGCTTCCGTCAATTCATCCCACAGAGTAGCTGGAAGATCTTTTCTTTCTTTTTTTAATAGATATTTTATTGATTTTTTTTACAGAGATTATTCTGCAATGTCAGTATAATTCTTGATATTTCACAACAGCATATTGTACAATTATCCCAAATAAAATCACAAACTAATTCTTTGAATGTTTGGCAACAATTTAAAAAAGGACATGAAATTTAATCCCTTTCAAAAGGAATTAAGGCACTGGGAAGTCACTTGAGCATTCTATACTGGTCCCTCCTATCCTTTTTTGCCAAGAGGGACCCTCTTCTCACAATCCGATTGCCCTCAACTGTTGCCTGAGCTTTCTATTCATGCTGAGGTTGAAGCCTCGAGGTGGCTGGTATAATGGATCTGTCTCTCACCTAGTGGTGTGAGCTGGGTCCTTCCTGGAGAAGGAACATGAGTTCCCTGAGATATGTGATCAGTGCTGGGCCCCTGCCAGCAGACGAGGGGATCCCAAGGTGGCTGCTGGGCGTGGAGGCCACGGGGGCATAGGCTACCAAGGAGACAGAACTGAACCTCACAATACCCTGCTTGGCCTCAGAGGATGACTGGTTAGCCAGAGACCGGTAAGATTCCTCAGGGAAGGAACAACCTAAGACAGGCACAGTCGCAGAGGGGCCATCAGGAGAGAACTTGGGGGTCAACAGAGATGAGGCACAGACCCTCACCCCCCCAACCTTGCAGAGGCCTGAACCCTCACTCCTTATGAGGGAGGTCTCCTGCCCCCATGGCTGCTTCACTTCCCATGCCCAGCACAGATCAGGACTCAGGTAATAAACAGAAACTTGGCCGATAGCAGCTGCCCTATATCTAAATTCAGCCTAGCACCAGGAATGCTCAGGGCCTACTCAAGAATACAAATAATCCTTTCCATTTATCTTTACAAAGTAATCTAAGATTATTGGTAGAGTATTAAATTTGATGGTAAAAGTGTAATCAAGCTTTCAGATTAATTTAAATTGGCTAATTGAAATAAGTGAATATTCAAGAAAATTTAATTGTACTGGACAAAAAGCTGTTTCTAAAGTATTAACAAAATTTCTATTGGTAGTTCATCTCATGGTAAAATTGCTTAACATTCAATGAACATAAAGCAGTCATATTTTTGTACAAAAAATTAAAATTTAAAGTTACCAAGATTGCATTAAAAAATTTACAAAACTCCATAAATCACAAAAGAGAGGCCAAAAATAACCGGTTTGGCTCAGTGGATAGAGCATCATTAACCTGCGGCCTGAAAGATTTCAGGTTCGATTCTGATCAAGGGCATGTACCTTGGTTGAGGGCACATCCCCAGAAGGGGGCGTGCAGGAGGCAGCTGATAAATGGTTCTCACTCTCTCTCTCTCCCTTCCTCTCTGTAAAAAGTCAAATATATATATATATATGTATAGATATATATATGTATAGATATAGATGATATAGATATAGATATAGATATAGATATAGATATAGATATAGATAT
>JAAGEH010000286.1:31119483-31186202 GCA_011751065.1 Lasiurus cinereus | reverse complement strand
AGATATAGATATAGATATAGATATAGATATAGATATAGATAGATATATAGATATGGGGGAATCGTAGGATAATAGTAAGTAAGATTTAGAAAAGCTCAAAAATTTGTTCAAAGTCACAGAACAAATTTGGGGCGGAGATTGGATTGTATCTTATTTCAAAACACTGTACTCTTAACTCAAAAGACAGCTTCAGGGTGGCAAAATTATGGACCCCTTTATATGCAAAACTATTAAAAGGAATATTCATATAATAATAGGATAGGTCCTAATCTCAATAAAAGGATTTTCGAGACAGGAGAGGCAGTTTTAGGGAAGAGTCCATTGGAGACGAATGCAAACGTGACAGGCAGAGGCAGCTCCAAGATGCCAGGGTGTTTACAAGATAAAGGGAAGAAGAAGAGGGGGACACTGGGTGAACTTTGAAACTTTGAAACTGATACTATGCAGGAAAAGGGGGAAAGTGTCTAATTAGGAATAGCCTGGGAGACATAAAATAAGGAAGGGTCCAATTAGAAAGTATCATGAAAAGACAAAGAAGCTTCCAGCATTTATAAACCCTGTAGACAGAGAGACTTACTGAACTAGGTTTATCAATTTTAGAGGAGAGATCCTCTTCGGGGAACCCTCTCCAGGGGAAGTTTATATATGCTTGCAATAAACTTCCACACTTTTGCTTAAAATCTTTCAGTCCTCTAATTTTATTCTTCAAACCTGGTAGGACAAGAACCTGAGTAGAGTCCCAGTTTGCCATTTGGGGTATCACCAAGAAAATGAGACTTTAACTTTTGAATATTAAAAACCTGGTTGATCTCATATTTATTGTAAAAAATTTCCCTGCAAAGTAGTATTTTTAGAACATACAATTAAATATTTTCTAATTGATATTTATTTATATTATTCTAAATGCAAATATGAAGTTATTAGGTGAAGGCAGATTTTTATTATGTACTTATATCTATAACAACATTGGTGTCTTATGCCCTAATTCTTCCCTTTTTTTAAGCAGTGAACTTAAGAAATACACAAAAACATGACTCTTGAATTACAGAGGGGGACACCTGAAATTATGAATCTAGTTTATATATAAACTAGAGGCCCAGTGCATGAAATCCATGCATGGGGGCATCCCCTCAGCCCAGCCCGTACCCTTTCTAATCTGGGACTCCTTGGGGGATGTCCAACTGCCAGTTTAGACCCAATCCCGGGGTAGCTGGACATCCCTCTCACAATCTTGGACCACTGGCTCCTAATTGCTCACCTGCCTGTCTGGTGGTTGCCCCTAACTGCTCCACCCTGCAGGCCTGATTTCCCCTCACTACCTCTGTGTGCTGGCCTGATTTCTCCTAACTGCCTCCCCCTGCTGTTAGCCAGGTCGCCCCTCTCTGCCCCCCCCGCCCCCATGCCAGCCTGGTCATCCCCAAATGACTCCCCTGCCAGCCTGGTCACCCCCAGCTGCACTCTCACCCTGCCAACCTGTCTCCTCATGCAGCCTGCTTGCTCAATCATTTGGTCATCCCTCACTAACACCCTGGGGCCTGGTTGTAGTTAGCCATCTTGTGAGGGTGTGAGGATCAATTTGCATGCTACCTCTTTATTATATAGGATGCTGTTCCTCTCCTCTCCTAGGACAGGGAAAGAAACACTTTCCCCTAGTGGTTAACATCCCTTTGAAGGTAAATGGTTGTCTCAGGATTTTATCCATGTTTGAAAGGCTAACACATCAGAGATATGTCTAAATCTCTCCAGAGAGCTTCTGGCTATCTATTCAAATCTTCCTTTACCTTCCTAGGCTCCTTCTTTAGCCTATTGTCTGGTTTTCTACTCAGAAAGTCCTAACTTCAGAAAATAAAAATATTGACTTTCTGACAACTATTCATCAAAATGTTTGAATAACCATGATCTTTAATCAGAATTAAAATCATGTGAATTGAAAACAGATTTTTCAAAAATTTTAAATAAATAAATAAATCCCAAAAAGGGATTAATATTCATACTCCATTTGCTAATCATAAAAACATGACTTGTTAATCACAAAAGCAATGGCAAAAAACAAAGGACAAGAAAAATGTTCCCACTGGAAATTAAAGAATATTCTTCTAATCAATTTAGTTAAAAATTGTTATGGGTTGAATTGTGTCTCCTCAAAATTAATATGTTATAGTCTTAATTCCCCTGTACTTCAGAATATGATGCTCTTTGGAAATAAAGTTATTGTAGATATAATTAGTTAAGCTAAGATGAGGTCATATAAGAATAGGGTAGGCCCCAATTCAATATAACAGAAGTTCTTAAAAATTAGACAAAAATGTAAAGAAGGAAGATTATATGGTGACAAAGGGAGAAGATGGCTACCTACTGAGTGGAAGAGAGGAGCCTGAAGCAGATATTTTTCTCAGAATCAATTGGAGGGAGTCAAATTTGCCAACACCTTGATGTTGAATTTCTAGCCTCCAGAATTGTGAGAAATTACACTTCTGTTGTTCAAGCCATCCTGTTTGTGGTACTTTGTTAATCTAGAAAACAGTTACATCATTGTCTAGAAATTAATGATAACTAGAGGCCTGGTGCACATATTTATGCACCACTGGGGTCTCTCGGCCTGGCCTGCAGGGATTGGGCCAAAACTGGCTCTCCAACATCCCCTGAGGGGTTCTGGATTGTGAGATGGTGATTCTCAGGTGACGCACCCTAGAATTGGGCTCCCTCCTCTCTGGTTCTGGGTACGTCACCCAAGAACCACAGCTGCCAAGTCATTGCAGCTCAGCAGCTCCTGTGTTGAGCATCTTCCCCCTGGTGATCAATGGGCATCATAGCTACCGGTTGGATGGTCAGACAGTCACTAGGCTTATAGATAGATGATAGATAGATAGATAGATGATAGATAGATGATAGATAGATAGATAGATAGATAGATAGATAGATAGATAGGTAAGAGCACTATAATTTCAACCCTAGTAGAATGCTATAGAGTTCATATATTGAAAGTTAAGCAATTTCTAGTACCTTTATTGGAAAGATTTTTGGGGAAATGAATAAAGAATTTAATTTCTATAAGAAAAAAACATATTTTTAAAGTAAGTATAAAATATATTTTTAAAGAGAAGTTGTTTATAAAATAGCTACTTAAAATTTGAATCATTAAAAAGATGAATAATATGCAAAATCTTTGCCAAGCCTGATAAGCAAAAAGCAGATATTCGAACAGCACTAGGAAAGGAACAGAATGCTTAACTGCAGATAGGTAAATACTATAGAATAAAATATCAAATATTGACACAAAAGATGATTTTTTTATTGAAATAAAAAATTGACAAACTGACTCGAACAGTGATAGTAAGCCTGAAGAAAATAAATTTAAAGAAATGTGAAAAACAATGAAGAAAATGAGTACATGTAGTTAATATATCAATGAATCTTAACAAATCTCCAATTAACAGTAATATTGTTTCGTACATTTTTTAGAGCATTGTAAAATGATAGTTTACCTGAAAACTACACTGAGTGGCCAGATTATTATGATCTCTGAACAAATAATAATTTGGCCACTCAGTGTACTTTTCTTGAGTACCTCATTTATTTGATATCAAAGATACTATAAAGCATGTACTTGATCAGTTTTCCCCCTTTGCACTGGCTGATAGAAAGCTCAGGGCAGATAGGTGGTTTATCTCCAGCAAAAGTCTAGAATACTTTTGGTACCCATTTGAAATATAAATACACTGAGTGGCCAGATTATTATGTGTAACGAGATCATAATAATTTAGCCACTCAGTGTATATTGTAACTTTTATTAAAAAATAGGCTGGAAAAAGCTAAAAAGCTTTACATTTAGTTCAGTTATTATTATTGTAACACTGATCTCAAAAGTAGAAAAAGAAAGCACAGAAAAAAAGCAATAGCTTTCTTTTGAACAAAGATGTAAATATTTGTATACTGTCAATGTAAGAAATGTTCAAACCTATAGAAAATTTTTATGAGTTTATTTGAGCCAAGCTGATGACAATTGCCAGGAAGCAAAACCTCAATAGATTAAGAAAATGGCAGTTTTGCACTTATTGCGGGAAGCCACCGCCTGCCAATAACTGTCATGAGAGTGCACCAAGGAACGCAGAAAGCGGATGGATCTTGAGCATTAGCAGGGCTGACGCTAAGCGCAGATTGTTCCTGTTGAGATAATGATGGTTTGAAGCAATTTCCTGACCTGATAGCCTCCAAGTAAATGTTTACTGGACCTTACTGATCTTAATGATCTTAGAAATGGTCTGTCTGCTACCTGTTTGCTGTGCTTTACTAAGGACAAGATGTGTATCTAAAACTGAATAAAAAGTAGATAAGCCCAGTTTCAGTGTATCTCTTCAAGAAAGAAGCACCACCTGGGCCCCATCCCTTACTAGAGGAAGAGAAGAAGGAGGAGAAGAAGGGGAGGAGGAGGAGGAGGAGGAGGAGGAGGAGGAGGTGGAGGAGAAGAAGGAGGAAGAGAAGGGGGAGAGAGAGAGAGAGAAAGAGAGAGAGAGAGAGAGAGAGAGAGAGAGAGAGAGAGAGAGAGAACTATGAAGATTAAAATATCACTTTTCTTTATATTAGTGGTCTATTAGCTAAGGTCCATGGTCTCTTTTCCTCAATTAGGCTTTGTAATAACCATACTGTAACTGCACAGAAACTTCATTTATTTAATATGACTTTTTCTCCATTTTAGCTTCTTGATTCAAACTGCCTTCATGCTGCATCATGACACAGCGACCACACCTCCCTCCTTTTTGATTAAGCCTTTAGAACAAGCATGTCAAACTCAGAGGCTAATACAGACCAAATAAACAAGGTTTAAGTTTATATGGGCTGCAAAAATACCAAAAGCTTCAATTTTCATAGAAATGTAGGTTTATTTCGATAGAAACATGCTGAATACAAAGAGCTGAAATAAATGAGCAGTCATTAATGTAAAATAATAGAACATTTTGATAAAAAATAATATTTTTTTCTTAAACATTAACTTACCAGACACTGAATAACTGCACAAATTAATAAGCTTAGCACAAATAAACATATTTTTCTTATTCTCTGACAGCGAAATATTTCCTGTTGCACACACCAAACAAGTCAGTCTAAGACTAATGACATGGCACTTTGCTGCTAAAATATTCACTGCTAGTATTAGTGGAGTGAAATTTGCCTAAGGCATGTAAGGGAAATGAATGCAATACGATTATAGCAATCAGTTATTAGCGAACATTGTCGTTCATTATCAATAATCATGTATAACAGGATATTGTAAAAATTAAAGGTACAAAATTTTTATTAAAACATTTCTTACATATCCTTATATTGACTGGGCCACTGATAGGGAACATAAGACATTTTGGGGGCTAGCAATCTGAATTTGTCCCAGTAACTTGCTTTCTACTGCACTCTCTTGCTAGCCGATAGCTCCATTTGTGAAAGAATATAGGAGACTAGCAGCCTGACTCTGTACCTAAGTTTATCAATGTCCCTAATGCACATTCTTGTTAGCCTATAGTCTTGTCTCTGCCGCTTCCTTAATTATCTGGTCAAACTAAAGATAACCACCCTGGTCATTCTTGCTCACTTGGTTGGGCATTGTCTCATGGACCAAGGTGTTGATGATTCAATTCCTGGTCAGGGCACATGCCCTAGATTTTGGGCTCAGTCCCTGGTAGTGGGGGTGGGGTGGGGGGCTTTATGATAAGAAGGCTAACCCCTATTTTGTAAAACTACTGTTTGGAATTCTCTGCTGTTTTTCTTAGATAGTCTCTTATTCTAAAAAAAAAAAAAAACTTTGCTTTTAGCCTGCTTTAGCCTGCTTGAATAATGAGGAAGATAACCTTAGCTGTCTGATCTTGTAGGCCAGAGACTAGATATGCCCATAATTTCAATGCCATGTCAGGTGCATTTTTAATTGAATAGAAATATGTTGTTTTCAAGGCCAGCAGCAAGATAACCACCAAATGCACATGAGGCTGGCTCCTTAATAAAAAGGGGAAGTTCTGCTTGTAGCTTTGCTTAGAATTTGAATTCATTTTCTCTAAGCCCCCGTGGTGAATAAAGTGTAACTCCAAACTCTCCAGCATTATTTGGTTGTTCTGGTTCTCTGTAACAATGAAGTGGCCAATTTTTGTTTTCTCTCACATCAGTGTTTCTCTCCCTTCCTTTCTCTATAAATATCAATAAAAAATCTTTTAAAAAACCACACACACACACACACACACACACACACACACACCACTAAAGATAATATCTTGACCTCGGTTGCATTTTTAGCTCCAGGTCCATGAAAGTGGAGGACCATACCAGTCACACCTTCAAACAACAAGATAGAACTAATACTGTTGTAATTTAATTTAGTTATGAATAACTGGAAAGGAACAAAGGGAAAACTACATAGATAGTATGGGCATGCCACTTGTGCAGTTAGCTTTGCTAAAAAGCTGTAGTTTAGATCCATGCCGAGAGAGAGAGAAAGAAAGAAAGAAAGAAAGAAAGAAAGAAAGAAAGAAAGAAAGAAAGAAGAAAAAGAAATTCTTTTAAATACTCTAAAGCTAATGAGATAAATGCGATATGGGTAAAATTGGGAATAACATAAGATGACAGTGTAGAGATATGGGATTTTTGGACTGGAACACACATTATTCCCCTGGGAAAGATGGTTCCCTGGATTCTTTGTCCATTGTAGTCTAAGAATAAGTTCACAGATAGAAGGTGGTATAACAAATTTATTGAAGAACAAGTACATACTCCATGTGGGGAAGGGGAAAGAGTCTTTCCCCTCCCCACCCCCACCCAGTTCCTGTTTCCAAGGTTTATAAAGGCTGCAAGTCCCTGTATCCTGATATCCCCTCTGATTGGTCAATATTCTCTTTTGAATTGGGTATTACAGTAAATCCTGAGCTCAAAGGTCAAATATCACTTGGAACATGTGAGGCCCTCCTCCCTCAATGTTTTCCCATTCCCTCTGGGCTTTCTTCCTCCTTTTTTATTTGTAAATATAGACCTCTTGCTATTCCTAGTTTCCTTATATTATGGAAATGTAACTATTGTCTCTCCCTTGTCTTATGGAAATGTAACTGCTGCATCTCTTAACTTCCTTGTCTTATGGAAATGTACGCTTTTGCAACTCTGTAGCCCCTTGTTTATTTCTTCATGGACCCCAATTCTAAAAATTCCCTAAACCTGCCTATTTCACCCCTAAAAATTCCTATTTTGTTGTGGCAGACTGCACAGGAGAACAATCAGCCAGCACTCTGAGGGAGGAAAGTTTAACCTTTATTTCACTAATCTGCTAATCCAGGGGAATTCAGGATCCGAAGCTTGAGCTACACTCATGGGGATGCTCTGACCTATATATCCTGTGGCAGGCCCCTGATGTTCCCGCTCAGCTCTGTCCAAGTCAGCTGTGGAGGGGACCTGAGGTTAGGCTCTTACAGCTGAAAGGAAATGAACTCCCCTCCATCTTGTCCTATAGGGCTGGGCCCCCTGCCTAAATCCCCTCCCTTTTCTGGGAGGGGCCAAAGGTGTGCCAGCAATGTCCTAGCTTCCCCAACCACCACCCAAATGGACCAATGAAGCTCCAGGAACACAGCACAGGTCCTAATAAGGCTAAACCACAGAAAGACCCTAATTCAAGTGACCAATCTCTGTAACCCTTGTCACTTTCCTAAGCCCTCCCAATTATCCTACCCCATAAAACTCATTGTTCCCACCCAGCTCGCTCTCTAGCCTCACTGCTGTGCCAGAAAGAGGCTGAGAGCCAAACCTGGGTTTGAATAAAGACTCTCTGCTTGTGCATCGGAAAAGGCTCCTTAGTGGTTGATTGTTAGGGACCCCAAACTCTGGGCATAACATTTGGGGGCCCGTTCTGGATTCCCAATACCCACGAGGGACCCCGATCCAGAGAGTCCGTCTGACCGCAGAAAGTGTCTGCATGTTCTCTGTTTCTGTTCTGTGTGCGAGCTCGGTTCTGAAGTCTGTAGTGCCCGAAACGGTCTACGTGGACGCAGGGGTGGATCTCGGGCGGGAGGAGTCAGAGGATTCTCTGATTCCTCATGAGGGACGTGGAATCCCCTCAAACCTCTGGGACAAAGTGGGTAGCTCCTACTGGTTGGCGCACGGCCATCGTCCAGTGATTAGTTTTGTTTCCTCAGAATTGGAAGGCTGCTTTTGGATGTTTTTATCTGTTTGATCAGTTTTGTTTCTGAGGAGTTGGAAGACTTTCTTGGGGCCCTTTGTTTGTGTCTGTGTTTCTCTGTTTTATTCTGTGGACATTGGTTGATAATTATCTCTTTCTATTTCACTTGATTTGGGATGGACCATAAGTGACAAAGTGCAAGTCTTTAGCAGCTGCTGGAATTCTTTTTCTTAGTTTTTGCTCTCTGCCAGAGAGAGAGAGTCAGCCCATTTAGCTAATAAAAATTCCTCTCTAATTTTGTATAAGTAACAGTTTCATTTTGTTCTGATTTGTGAATGTGCTATATTAAATTTTAAAGGCCTAGGCATAAATTTGTGACATTTCGAAGAACAAAGAACTTTTATTTATGGCTTTCTTATCTCTTTTGGTGGTTGGAGACTTCCAGGGACAGGGCTTACAGCTCTGCAGGGCAGAGAGTACAGGCCCTGTCCCTGGCTATGACATCATAATGCAACGTGAGACATCTAAGGATGGAGTTATCATTAATGTGTTATTTTATTTTAGCATCGGTAACTGGATTAAAGATCTTTTCTTTCAGGTGGCCATCCAGGCTTTCAGTTCACAGGAAATCTCACTACACACCCTTATCTTTCCAGGCTGACTAAGAGTCATTTTTCTCCACAGGTTAGACCTCAGGCTTCGAAAGGGAGCACTACTACAGCGGTCATCTGTAGTTTTCTCTGAAACTCCCACTGTTTCTGTTTCTCCTTTCTGTAGAAATTGTCTTCCTCTGACTCACAATAGGAAAGGGAGACAAGCAACTGGACTGGGGAACAGGAGGGAAGATGTTGGCAGTTAATCATGAAGCAGGGAGAGATAGGTTTTTGTTGATTTTTCTGGCTACAACCCTCTCTGCAGGCGTCCTTGTTTTTTTTTGCTTATCTGAACTATGCTACTACAAAACACTATGGATCTTCTTCTGCCCCATTTTCTTCTTTTTAACCCTTTTAATACACATAAAGGAAATCTCATTGCCCAATCTGGCAGGGTGGGGTTACTGGATACTTCTTGGGCAGTGGTGGAATATCCAGCAAAGGAACTTTAAGCTCAGAAATTCTGGCTGTTTACTTGTTGGGAATCATAAAGGATTAAGGCTTCAAAGAATAAGGAATATTGAGTAGAAGGTCTGAGACATGGTTATACATTTTTAAAGGACATAGAAAAAAAAGGCTTAAAGACTAATTTGGAAGTGAAAATGTAATAAAGGATTGTGTATGTAATAAGAAAGAGGAGAAATGTTGTAAGGAAATCAAATAATACAGGCCAGTAAGCCAGGAAGAGTAAATAATTTGCATTTTGCCTCCCTAAACAGGGTAGTTATGCTAAAGTACTTATAGAGGGACTACAGTATCATGTTTTAAAGATTCCCATCTGAACTCTGAACACTTGAAGCTAATAAGAGTGCCATGGAGAAAGCCTGGTATCCTGCTTGCAAGTCCTGAAAATGGCTGGCGCTGAAGTGTCAGGCCCATACCCTACCATCACTGGTGGTTGGTCAGAGAACAGGGGGGAGGGGAATCAGCCTGATCACTACTGGCCTTTCACCACTAGTGATCTTTATAATTGGAAAGCTCAGAATCCTAAGTTCTCTGAGAAGCCGGAGGGCTTATTGATTTGTTAGATTCTGTTCTTTTCACCCATCAGCCTACCTGTCAAAAGCTTTTGCAGGTCCTATTCACCACCGAGAAGGAGAGGATCCTCAATGAGGCCTGGAAGCTAGTCCCAGGCGTGGACAGGAACCCTAGCACCAACCAGGCTCAGATAGACACCTCCTTTCCCCTGACTAGACCTGAATGGGACTTCAACATGGCAGAAGGTAAGGAGAGGCTCCGGGTCTACCACCAGATTTTAATGGGGGGGTCTCCGCATGGCTGCTAGAAAGCCTACCAATTTGACCAAGGTAGGGAACATACAGCAGGAAAGGGATGAGCCTCTAGCTGCTTTCTTAGAACAGATCATGGAGGCATACTGCACTTACACCCCCATGGACCCAGAAGCCTCTGAGAATAAGGCAGCTGTAGTCATGAGTTTTATAAACCAGTCAGCTGAAGACATCAGAAAGAAACTGCAGAAAATAGATAGATTTGGAGAAAAGAGTCTTTGGGACTTGCTGGAAGTGGCCGAGAAAGTGTACAATAACTGGGAGTCCCCTCAAGATAGGAAAGCCCACGCCATGGCTGCTGCCAGTGACAAGTAGACCTGAAACCTGGCCAAGATTCTGCTAGCCACTACCACAGAATCCCCTGAGGAGTGGACCCACCACCTTCGCCAGCTTGCAGATGACCAAAAAGAAGGTAAGGGGCCATCAGGGGCAGGAAAAAGAAGCTGCCGTGGAATCAGTGTATTTATTTCAAGGAGATAGGACATTGGGCCCAAGAATATCCAAAGAAGGCCGGTGGGAAGGTAGGCAAGACTGACCGAGTGAGTCTTAGAGCTGGAAGAACTGAGCTATTAGGGGTGTCGGAGTTCGGACCCCCTCCCTGAGCCCAGGGTAACTGTTAGAGTGGAGGGGACCCCTGTTGACTTCCTTGGTAACACCGGAGCACAACATTCAGTCCTCCGCACACCGCAGGGGGAGCTAGCCAACAAGAAATCCTGGGTGCAAGGGACGACTGGCATGGGTCAGTATTCATGGACTACCCGAAGAGCAGTAGATCTTGGAACGGGCCGGGTATCCCATTCATTTATGGTAATACCGGAATGCCCCTACCCACTACTAGGATGGGACTTGCTAACCAAGATTGGAGCCCAAATAACTTTCAGACAAGGGGGGCCCCAGGTCACCGATGGTAAAGGCCACACCATGCAGGTTCTGACTGAGACTGGAGGATGAGTATCGTCTCCACCAGGGCTGCCCCCTGTAGAAAGTACTGTGGACAGGTGGCTACAAGAATTCCCCACACCTTGGGCAGAGATGGGGGGAGTTGGACTGGCTGCTCACAGGGCCCCAACCCTGGTGGAGCTAAAGCCTGGAGAAGGCCCAATAAGAGTCAAGCAGTATCCTATGCCTCAGGAGGCCCGGAAGGGAATCCAGCCTCACATCAGGAGACTGCGAAGTCTAGGGGTACTAGTCCCCTGCCAATCTGCCTGGCACAGCCCCTCTCCTCCCGGTCAGAAAGCTTCACACCAATGACTATCGACTGGTGCAGGACCTCCGGGAAGTAAATAAGAGAGTCATGGATATACATCCAACTGTTCCTAACTATACACTCTCCTAAGTTCCTTGACACCCTCTAGAGTCTGGTATACTGTACTAGACTTGAAGGATGCCTTCTTCAGCCTGCCACTAGCGTCTCAAAGCCAACCCCTGTTTGCCTTTGAATGGCACGACCTGGAGGAGGAATACAGTGGACAACTAACCTGGATGCGACTGCCCCAAGGGTTCAAGAATTCATCCATCTTCTTCCACGAGGCACTGCATGAAGATCTTGGTGAGTACAGGAGAGAGCACCCCACTCTCACCCTCCTACAGTACATAGATGACATCTTGATTGCTGCCGATACCGCCGAAGATTGCAAGCAGTGGACTAGAGACCTGTTGGCCACCCTGGGGACCTTAGGGTATCGGGCCTCTGCAAAGAAAGCTCAAATATGCCAAGAGAGGGTGAGTTACCTGGGATACAGCCTGGAGGGTGGACAGCAGTGGTTATCATATGCTAGAAAAGAAACTGTCCTGAAGATCCCTGTCCCAAACCCCCGAAGAGAAGTAAGGGAGTTCCTAGGGTTGGCTGGCTATTGCTGCCTCTGGATTCCGACAAACTGACCCTAGGACAGGAGATCTGGATTACAACCCTGAATGCCATTGAGGGGGTCCTAAAATAGCCTAGCAATGCATGTATGACTCACTATCAAAGCTTGCTGCTCAACCCTCCTAGAGTGCGGTTCCATCCAAGTGTGGCCCTCAACCCCGCTACCCTGCTGCCTGACCCTGAACTAGATGCCCCGCTACATGACTGCGGGAATCCAGGAGCGGGTGCATGGACTCCAGAAAGACTTGACTGACCCGCCCCTCCCTGATGCAGAGGCCACCTGGTTCACGGATGGAAGCAGCTTCATGCGAGACGGGTGCAGGTATGCTGGTGCAGCAGTGGCCACCTACACGGACACTGTATGGGCAGAGGCTCTGCCCCCTGGGACATCAGCTCAGCGAGCAGAACTCATTGCACTCACCAAGACACTCACTGGGGGCTGGGAAATGACTTAACGTCTACACAGATAGCCATTATGCATTTGCTACAGCTCATGTGCACGGGGCGATCTATCAGGAGAGAGGGCTATTGACAGCAAAGGGATGGACAATAAAGAATAAATAGGAAATTCCTGGCCTGCTTGCTGCTTTGTGGCTCCCTGCTAAGCTAGCCATTATCCACTGCCAAGGACACCAGAAGGCAGATGACCCAGTGGCAAGAAGTAACCAAAAGGCTTATCAGGCAGCCAAAGCAGCAGCCTTCACTTTGGTCCCTACCATGGCCTTACAACTACCAGACTCCGGGGACCCAGTCTTGCCAGATCAGCCTGAGTATTCTCAGGAAGAACTGCAGTGGATCAGGAGGCTTCCCCACGTCCAGGAAATTAAAGGATGGTGGTACACACCAAACAAGGAGCTCATACTACCGGACTGGCTTGGGGTTACAGTGTTAGAATGCATGCACTGGTCCACTCACCTGGGGGCACGCAAATTAAAGGAATTAATCCGACACAGCAGAATTAAGATCCACCAACAGGACATCAAAATAGAGCAGGTTGTATCCACCTGCAAGACCTGTCAACTCACAAACGCGAGAACCAGGCCAAGTGAAAAAGGAACTCGGCTCAGAGGAACCAAGCCTGGAGCACAATGGGAGGTCGACATCACTGAAATTCAACCAGGAAAGTATGGCTATAAATATCTTTTAGTATTTGTAGATACCTTCTCTGGATGGGTAGGGGCATACCCAACTAAGCATGAAACAGCTTCAGATGATAGCTAAGAGGCTGCTGGAAGACATCTTGCCCAGGTACAGTTTTCCCACTGTGATAGGGTTGGACAATGGATCAGCCTTTGTCTCGCAGGTAACGCAGGCAGTGGCCAAGCCATTGGAGCAAATTGGAAATTACATTGTGTTTATAGGCCCCAATGTGTTCTATAGGGCATGTAGAAAGAATAAATAGAACTCTAAAAGAGACCCTTACCAAATTGACCATGGAGACTGGCGGGGACTGGGTGGCTCTCCTTCCATATGCCCTTAATCGGGTTAGGAACTCCCCCTACACCCTGGGTTTTATTCCTTATGAAATCATGTTCAGCCGGCCACCCCCTATTATCCCTAATCTTAAAGCCAAATTTCTTGCAGAATTTGAAAGTCAGAAACTGTTCCTTTCCTTGAGAGGGCTCCAGAGGGCTCACGAGGACATTTGGCCATGCCTCCACGCCATCTATGAAACTGGTCCAGCCCCAACTCCTTGTCAGCATAAGCCCAGGGACTGGGTCTATGTCAAGATTAACAAAAGGATAGATACAGAGACAGTAAAGCTTCAAACAGACTGTGAAATTACAGCAGGAAGATTAAAGTTAGGTGAGGTAGATAAGAGATCAATCAAAGGACTTGTATCTATGCATATAATCATAACCAATGAACATAGACACTGGGGGATTGGGTTATGCCTGGGAGGGAGGGGGGGCAATGGGGAGATATGTATAAAAATTAATAAAAAAAAAGAAATATTAAAAAAAAAGACATCGCCAGGAGACCCTTGAGCCATGTTGGAAGGGTCCCTACGTCGTAGTGCTAACGACCTTCACTGCCCTCAAAGTAGACTGCATCGCGACCTAGGTCCACCCACCACAGGGAACCTGAACCAGAGTCAGACTTCACTGCCTGTGAGTTGTCAAAGAATCCATGGCCCTCGTAAGAGAGGGATAGCAGAAGCGTAGGCTAGAAGGGAACGGTCTCAGTCTTGGTATGAATCACTGTTTAATTGGTCCCCATAGTTAACTACTCTTATTTCCACCCTCATTGGACCCCTTATGATCCCCTTAATGCTGTTAACTTTCGGTCCTTGTATTATTAACAAACTGGTCCAATTTGTCAAGGAACGCATAGGAGTAGTCCAATTAATGGTTACAAGCCCAGTACCAGCCTCTAGCAACAGAAGAGGCAGAAATGCATCCCGTCTCATGACTGAGACATGTGTCCCAAGACAAGGGGAGAATGAAAGGAAATGAACTCCCCTCCATCTTGTCCTATAGGGCTGGGCCCCCTGCTAAACCCCTCCCTCTTCTGGGAGGGGCCACAGGTGTGCCAGCAATGTCCTAGCTTCCCCAACCACCACCCAAATGGACCAATGAAGCTCCAGGAACACAGCACAGGTCCTAATAAGGCTAAACCACAGAAAGACCCTAATTCAAGTGACCAATCTCTGTAACCCTTGTCACTTTCCTAAGCCCTCCCAATTATCCTACCCCATAAAACTCATTGTTCCCGCCCGGCTCGCTCTCTCGCCTCACTGCTGTGCCAGAAAGAGGCTGAGAGCCAAACCCGGATTTGAATAAAGACTCTCTGCTTGTGCATCGGAAAAGGCTCCTTAGTGGTTGATTGTTGGGGACCCCAAACTCTGGGCATAACACAGCTCTGCCCAAGTCAGCCAGAGTGGTGAAGTAAGACTACAGTTTTAACCAGATACTGCAAGCCCTCCAATTTTCCTCTTCATTCCCCTCTCTTGTTCCACAAACTATTCTTAGTATTGGAGATCACAAAATTGGGGGATTGGGGATAAGATCAATGATCACTCTAGCTACTTCCTGCTGAAAGGAGGGGAGGTGACAAAAAAGGGGGTTCAGTATTCCGAGTCTTCACCATCTTCCCGAAGAGGTCATCAGAGTAGCAAGGGCACAGTAGTTCTCATGGTACCAGTCTGGGATTCTGGTGACACTTGTATGAAGACAGAATAAAGCTGTTAGAAAAAAATAATTAGATAAGAAGATTAAGGTCAGTCAGCCGGTTCTGACTTTTTCTTAAAGATGATGTATAGGGAGTAGTTCAGGTCAGAAGTTATCCTCCACTCTGGATGCTGATTGTCCAGCTGATGGACTGCTTTTACCTGGGAGTGGTGGATCCAGCTGTTCAGTCAGTCCTACAACCTTTTTTTTGGTCTCTTTTTTATTTTATTTTTTATTTAATAAATCTTTATTGTTCAGGTAGTTACATTTGTTCCTTTTTTTCCCCCATAGCTCCCCTCCATCCAGCTCCCACCCCTCCCTCTGCCCTTACCTCCCCCTGCATTGTCCTCATCCATAGGTGTATGATTTTTGTCCAGTCTCTCTCTGTACCCCCCCTCACCTCTTTCCCCCTGAGAATTGTCAGTCCATTCCGTTTCTATGCCCCTGATTCCATTATATTCACCAGTATATTCTGTTCATCAGATTTTTAGATTCACTTGTTGATATATATGTATTTGTTGTTCATACTTTTTTAAAAATATATTTTATTGATTTTTTACAGAGGAAGGGAGAGAGGTAGACAGTCAGAAACATCGATGAGAGAGAAACATCGATCAGCTGCCTCCTGCATGCCCCACAGTGGAGATGTGCCCGCAAGCAAGGTACATGCCCCTGACTGGAATCGAACTTGGGACCTTTCATTCTGCAAGCCAACGCTCTATCCACTGAGCCAAACCGGTCTCGGCTGTTCATAATTTTTATCTTTACCTTTTTTATCTTCTTCCTCTTCTTAAAGAGTACCTTTCTGTATTTCATATAATACTGGTTTGGTATTGATGAATTCCTTTATCTTTTTCTTATCTGTGAAGCTCTTTATCAGACCTTCAATTCTGAATGATAACTTTGCTAGGTAGAGTAATCTTGGTTGTAGGTCCTTTATATTCATCACTTTAAATATTTCTTGCCACTCCCTTCTGGCCTGCATAGTTTCTGTTGAGAAATCAACTGACGATCATATGGGTGCTCCCTTGTAGATAGTTAACTTTTTCTCTTGCTGCTTTTAATATTATCTCTTTGTCTTTTGATCTTGGTATTTTAATTATGATGTGTCTTGGTGTGGTCCTCTTTGGATTCCTTTTATTTGGGGTTCTGTGTGCTTCCTGGACTTGTAAGTCTATTTCTTTCACCAGATGTGGGAAGTTTTCAGTCATTATTTCTTTAAATAGGTTTTCAGTATCTTGTTCTCTCTCTTTTCTTCTGGCACCCCCATAATTCTGATGTTGGTACGCTTAAAGTTGTCCCAGAGGCTCCTTACACTATCTTCACATTTTTTGGATTCTTTTTTTCTTTTTGCTTTTCCAGTTGTGTATTTTCTGCTTCTTTGTATTTAAAATCTTTGACTTGATTCTTGCCTTCCTCTAGTCTGCTCTTAGGTTTCTGTATAATATTTTTTTAATTTCAGTCAGTGTATGTTTAATTTCTAGTTGGTCCTTTTTCATCTCCTCTTGGGTCTCGCTAACTTTATCCATCTTCTCTAGGAAATTCTTGAAAAACCTTATAACCGTGGTTTTAAACTCTATATCCAGTCCTTTGTTTTCCTCCATTTTTTTCATTTGTTCCTTTGTCTTGCATTTTCGCTACGCCAGGAGAACTTCTGTGCTGAAGTAGCCTTATGATACAGAACTTGCAAAATTGCAAAAGCCTCTCTGTTGAGCTTGGTTGGGGTGGAGTCTCAGGGCTGAGCAGACAGCTTGGCTTCCAGTGAGCCCCTAGGTCTCAAGTGTTTATCGGTAATTGCTGCAGCCTTCTCTATGCACAAGCGCACATACCTCTAGACTTCTGCCTTTCCGATCTACCTTGCGCTCCGGGACCTATATGAGTCTGGGTCCCCAGGGTTCTGTGCAGTCAGAAGTGGAGTTCAGCACAGTTGGGAGGCTCTTTCTCTCGCCCATTAGAGAAAGCCAGCAGCACAATCAGCTGTCTGTCATCTCTGTGCGCAGTGGTGTGCGCACCCCTAGACTTCTGCCCTTCCGTGGCTTCCCTACATTTCCATGCCCTCCTCCCTTTTCATGACAGACCAGATTCCCCCTGTATGAGTCTCTCCTAGAACTGGGGTTCAGTGCAGTTGAGAGTCTCCATCTCCCTCCCACCAGAGGAAGCGAGCCAGGCACTCTGCCGCCCCCTCTCTCCACGCGCATGTCTCTATACCTCAGCTTTTTGCAATTCTTCTGCATCCCTGAGCCCCTCTCTTTCCTTCTAGTTGTAGAATTTCCACTCAGCCAGCTTTCCTGTGGTTCTAGATGATATCTATTCTGTCTTTTAGTGTAGTTTTGAAATTGTTGTGTGAGGCAGCAGTTTAGGTGTTTACCTATGCCGCCATCTTGGTTTCTTCCAGTCCTACAACTTTGAGAGCTGAGAGGGTGGTTAGTAAGCCTGGATAAGGTCCCTTTCAGGTTGGCTTAAGGGGTTCCTTTTTTCAGTCTTTTACCCACTCCTGGTCCCCAAGCTTATAAGAGTGCACAGCTGTTCCCAGAGAGATGGGCAATCAATTAGTAACCCATCTGTGGACTTCAAGGATAGTTTTCCCAAGTCCTTGTAGCTGTTTCTAAATTTCTAAGTTCCCTATTTCCCCCAAATTTCTCTTTGGCAAAATTAAGGGAGGTCTGACATATAGAATTTCAAATGGAGAGAAACCTACTCTGGCTCTTGGGGCACAGCGCACCTGAAAGAGCACAAGTGGTAAGATATCTATCCAAGGTAAGTTCATCTCCTGTGATAGCTTAGCCATAGCTTGCTTGAGCGTCTGGTTCATGCATTCTACTTTTCCTGACCTCTGGGGGCTGTAGATTGTAACTACCTTTGGTTCTACCTCAGCTATAAAGGCTGGGTCATTATCTGATAGTATGGTTAATTGCATTCCATATTGTAGAATTATGTCCTTCAGTAACACTGATATGGAATTTTTGGACTGAGACCTGGATTCTTTGTCTGCCAGAATCAAAGAATGAATCCACAGATAGAAAGTGGTATAGCAAAGGTGGAGATTTATTGAAGAACAAGTACAGAAACAAGTACATGGGGAAAGGGAAAGAGTCCCACAGAATGGACTCCCAAGTAGGGAGAGGGAAAGGGTCCCACTGAATTCCTTTTCCCTGTGGCTTATAAAGACTGAAGATCCTGGTGCCTTGATATCCCCTCTGATGGGCCAATATTTCCTTAGACTGGTTACTATAGTAACTCCTGCTCCTTCCTTATCGTTTTTTTTTTTCTATTCCCTGTGGGCTTTTCTTCTTCTTCTGGATGAAGGATTTCCTTCCCTTTATTTTGTAAATATAGACCTTTTGCTGTTCCAAGCTTCCTCATTCTATGCAAATGTACCTGTTGCAGCTTTCCAGCTCTCCCATTGTATGGAAATATACCCTCTGCTGCTCTGGAGCCCTGTGCTTCCTTCATGATCCCCTTAATTTCCAAAATTTCCCAAACCTGTCCTATCTTAGCCCTAAAATTCCTGTTTCAGTACCTTAGTGACTTCCCTTGCCTTCTCTATGTGGGTAGGATATGTTTCAACCCAGCCTGAAAAGGTGCAGACAAAAACTGAAAAAGATATTTATTTCCTCTACTAGGCCCTATTTCTGTAAAGTGAACCTCTATATCTTCAAAGGGAGCCTGCCCAGAGTGCTGAATTTCTATCAGTCCTACAAGACCCTACCTTACATTGTTCTGTGCACAAAGTAGGTAGTGCTGAGAGACTGAGGCGCATAAGGAGGGGAGATGGGCAATTAGTATCTGCTTAACAAGGCTTCTAGAGCCATCTTCCCTAAATGGGTAAGTTAATGCTGCTGGACAACTACTCTATGAGCTAACTGTTCTAGAACGTAGACCCTACAATCTGGGAATATCCACCAACCTTCTGTTAACGTAAAAGAAAAAAACATTGAAACCTGTAAAGAATTTTGTGAATTTATTTGAGCAAAACTGTCAACATATGCCTGGAAGCAGAACCTCAGTGAATTGATATAATGCTCAGGAGAATGGCGGGTTACATTTGTATTTATACATTGCAATCAAAGGAGGGACATAAGTGGGTTACATGAAAATCATTGGTGATAGATTAGGAATGTGGGATAAAGCAAAGCTGGGAAAACCCTGGGATTGGATAAAAAGTGAACAATACTAAGTCCAGATTCTGTAGAAGCCTATCTATTAGATCTGGCCAGCTGAAGTAAACCTCCTCTAAGGCTTCTAGACCATCATGCTCATGGGTTCCTTCTGAGATATGCAGGAAAGTGGTAGGATTAAGAGTTCTTGCTATTTCTAATCTTATTCACGGACTTTCATTTAGGAACTCTTGATGTTTCAGAAAACCAGAGAAGAACCAAGCAATATTAGAGAAATGGAGTTACATTTACAGGAGGAAAATGTCTCAAATTCTGGGCCCCAACGTGGAGGAATTTTCCCTATTTATATGTTTTTATCTTCTTTGTCTCCCAAATATGGGGTGTTTCTGGCCCCCTTTGCAAGTTCTCAAAGAGCCCCTACGTATTGGGACCCTGAGACCTCAACCAAATCCTGGTCTGGTGCCAGTACTGATAATTTTGTCTGGGGAAGGTTTAATGGCCTCTCTAAAGTGGGAGTAGTCTCATTTTCCTTATTATTTAAGCAAGCAAGCATTTACAGAAACCAAATAGCAGGGTTAAAATTTCAAGCAGCAGTTTTTATATAAGATGGATGCTTCATTTGCCACTGGTTTTATGTTCATGAGTCAAATCATCGACTTTTGGTCATTGTCAAGGAGGAAGTTATATTTACTCCTGAGGACTATAATTTTAACTTTCTGCCTAATAAAGTTAGTGGGCCTGCTTATAAGATAAGAGTCCAGAATGAGGGCCAGGAGTAATCTTTAGGGTCCAAAAAGTCCTGGACTCTCTATTTTTCCTGGGCTGTCTTAAGCCAGATGTTAGGAAGCCACACTGAGATTCTGTTGACCTGGACTGCTGTAGAGGTGGTCCTTTCCAAGTAGGAGTCAGTCCTTGGTTGGAAAATTTCTTTACCCAAAAGAGTCACCAGGTTGGAAGGGATGAATCGGATCAGAAGTTGGTACAGGCAGAGCATCTCAGATGTGCTTCTGGATTGCTTCCTGGATAGACTGTAAAGACTTTAAGAACTTGAATAAGGACTGGTTATGAATTTTAGTTTTTCTAGATTGGGTAGATCAGGGTCTGGAAGAGTCACTAGAATCTGTAGAGGCCCCACTGGTTTTAGGGCAGCCTCCCGGGCAGCTTTATCTGTGGTCCAGTTCCCTCTTGCTTCTGTAGAGACCCCTTACCTTGTAAATCACACTATGAACATGAGCCATTGTAAATGCATACCTGCTATCAGCAAAAATTGTTACTGATTTTTCTTTTGTCTACCAGAGAGCCTGGAACTGGGTGACTCGAGTGCTTGACATACAGTGCTCTAGTGTGTTCCAGAGTAAAGCCTTACCCTCATGTGGGACAGTTAGGATTAGTTACTGCCCTAGGGTTAACTTACTTGCTTTTTTGATAAGCATAGCTGTGGCTGCTACCACCTAGAGGCAAGTATGTCATCCAAATGAAAAGGGGTCAAGTCTTTTGGACAAATAGGCTACTGACCTTCTCTAAGGGCTGAGACTTTGAGTAAATACCTCTTTGGCTATATCCCTTGTCTCACATACAGAGAGGTGGAAAGACTTAGTTACATCTGGTAGCGGTAGTTGGCCCATTGTCCTTGTTCTGCTCATGTCTGTATAATTGTCTAATATATTACCTCAAGGATCCTGGCTCTGAATTCTTTTAGGGAAAATGGATGTTGAATTTCTTCTGTAGCTGCTTCATGCTGAAAAGGGAGAGAGTTTTCCCTCAGAGCCAAGAGATCCTTGTTGTCTGTCAGAGGAACGATGAGGCCTGGGCACAGAAGGAGGTGGGCTTGTGACCTGGCAGAGACAAACTGTCACAAATGATCCAATAGAAGGGAAAGAAAACTTTTCAGTTTTAATAACCTCTATTGAAATAGAAATTTTCTCCTCAAAATTACCTCTATGTTTATTAAAAGGGCCAAATCAAGACTAATTTACCTATTGTATTTAATTTAGCTTGATTGTTGGCATAAACACAAGAATGGTAACTAACTACCTTTGCCAGAATTTCATGATTGAATCTTTGGGCTAGGAAGCCAAGTAATCCAGCTGCCGTCTGACTTGCCTGCAGTATCTGCTGAGTTAGGTGAATCCCTCACGTGCAGCAACTTCACTTGGGTCCATGCCCTAGGTTTTAAGGCCCATCTCAGTAGCCCTCCTACTCATTGAAGCCTAGAGTACTTGGGGTTCCACAGGGACAGAGATGTGTTCTTATTGCTCCCCTTCTTCTCTGACCAACTGCCAGTGATGGTAGGGCATAGGCCTGATGCTCCAGTGGCAGCGGTTTTTAGGGCTCCCAAGCAGGATACCAGGCTTTTCCTTGGCACTCTTATTGGCTTCAAGTATTCAGAGCTCAGACAAGACTTTTTAAAACATGATGCTCCAGTCAAAGTTTCTGGTCAATAAAACCACTATTAGAAATAGGTCTTATTGAATTTATGCGAAGAAATGTATTTACATGATTTATTAAGCATTGCCAAAATTTTAGAGGAATTATATAAGGAGAAAAATATACTGCCCTGCTTTAAGATCTTCTGATTTTCCTTGTCAGTCCTTTCTATGGATTCTTCAGAGTAATATAACTGTCTTCAAATTACAAAGAAAAAATCTAAACGTGTCTATATTCAAATAGACAGTTACAGCTGTCCCTGTAGTAGAGTTCCCCCTACTTGACCTTAAAATCTCATATGGTCTCTGGGAGGGGTGACATGCCAACTGAGAAAGGACTAAGGGAACTTTATTCCTTTATAGGGTCTCACATGTCACAGGACCTCAAGGATCTGTAATTCTTATAACAAAGGGCTGGTACTCACCATTTCCCTCTGTTTTACACAGGCCTTTCCCAGTTTCCTAAAGTTGAAGTTTGTGCCACATCTGACATGGGTATGGTCACACAGGCCTGCAAGACAGTATACAGGCTGCAACCCTTTTCAATGGGTATTTGCTTTGCCCATTTGGGCACCTGCACTTTTGGCAACTGCATTCAAATCTGCAATATTATTAACACAATGAAGTACAATTTTGGCACTATGGTCACCTTAGGTAGCCAAATCTTCTGATACCATATATGACACATGGTAGGGCTATACAAATATCTTAGGGAGGTGACTAAGGTCTATTCTTGACTTTCCCACACAAAGCAAAATTGTCCTTGTCTTTCTGGAGTCATGTCCATAAAGATGTAGGCATCATCTAAGTCTATTATACATTTTTCTGCAGGCCACTGTCAGGGCTGTGCATAGTGGCCAGTTATTCTTTCTAACCACAAACACAGCCTGTTTAATTTTCCTAAAATTTATTCTGGCACGGGAGAAAATTATTTTGCTATAAATAGATAGCTTAACCCCTACATAACTAGGCTTGGACATCTGCCTAGAAAACCGTAATTTATGAGTTTAACATGTGACCTCTGCCATCCCTCAATCAGACTCCTCCTCTCTTAGAGAATCTCAAATCCTGAAGGCTCCCCGGTCCAGAGAGAGTGCCTTTTCTTTGCTCTTTGACTTTAAGCTGCCAGTCCAAAACAGCCAGAGTTGCAGTTTGAAACAGCTTTGCATATTGCAAAGCACTTCTGTGGTAATGGCTTGGGTATTAGGCCCCTTGTCTTCCTACCAGTCCCTGGGTGCTGGGGACTAGTGTGGCACATATTGCCTGTTTTCTTTGAGTCCCTAGTCTTCGTTTCCCTTGGGTAATTTGGAAAACTAGGTATTTGACTTTCCTCTGACAGATTTAAGCCTTCCTTTTGGACACCCAGTAACCTGTTTCAGTTAAGAGTCTTAGAAGGGTTCGTGTTCCTTCCCAAAACTGAGTTTGCATGGAGCTAGCCAGTAAGAAGTCATCTACATTTTAGAGTAGAATGCACCCCATGTCCTGTCCTGGAAATTTGGACAAATCTCTTGCTAGTGCTCCACTAAAAAGAGTTGGGGAATGCTTGTGACAGTCTGGTTCAGGTGAACTGCTTCTTAGCCCATGTGGTTGGGTTTTCCCACTCAAAAGCAAACAAGGATTGACTGGAGGTGCCAGCAAAGGACGTAAAAAAAGGCATCTTTTAGATTTAGATATGTAAACCATTTCGCTTCTAACAGAATGATCCCCAGGAGGGTGTATGGATTCAGCAGCACTGAATGCAGGTTTATAATATCCTTATTAGGTCTTGTACTGGGATGTAATCAGTGGTCCCAGGCTTCTTGACAGGTAAGACAGGAGTGTTCCATGGAGACTAACATAGCTTAAGAAGTTCCCATTGAAGCAGTCATTCTGGGTGGTCCTGAATACCTAGGTGTGCATTCCTTGGAATTGGATACTGGTGAAGTTTTACAGGCTGTGCCCCAGGCTTCAAGTGGATTGCACTGGGGTGTGGTTCTTAACTAAGCCCTGGGGATTTCCTTCTGTCCTGATCAGTGGGAATTCCTTCTCTAGTTTAGGCTCTAATGGTCAGTCCTTTGACTAGGAGGTATAAAGTCTCCACTCTTCCTCCCTAGCCACTACTAATGACTGGATCATTGTAGAAGTCTCCTCACCTAAGCACAGTTGTATTGAGCCATCTGGGGTGATTTCTGCTCCCATTTTGTAAAAGGTCTCTGTGCATTAGAGGGACCGGGCAGTCTGGCAAATACAGGAATTCATGAACCACCTGATGGCCACCTAAATGAGATCAGCAAGAATGGCAGAATGGTCTGAGGGTGTGGTCCCAATAGCTCTGATAATGGTAACTTCCCGTCCTGAGAGGGGAGCTACTTTCTGAGTAACTACTGAGTGCTCTGTCCCTGTATCAACCATATAGTTCACAGTTTGGCCCCTGATTTTCATTTTGACCATGAGCTCATGGGGCCTCAGTTGGAAAGAGCTCAGTCTGTCCTACTTGGAGTCAGTTGTTGCCAGTCCGATGTGGTCTGCCTCCGGTGGCTCTGACCAATAGTGGCTGGGTTGTTTGGATGACCTTGCCTGCTTCTTCTGGTGGCTCAGAAATTCCTTCTCCCAGTGTCCTAATTCTTTGCAATAGGCACATTGGTCCCATTTGAGATCTGTCCTTCCTTTTCCTGACTTAGCTCCTTGCTGTCTCCCTTTCCTTTTCTGGGAGCTAGCTTCTATAATAGCCACAGCAATCAGATTCAATTTCCTTTTTAGTTTCTCCTCAGCCTTCTTTTTAGCTGAATTGTTCCAATTAATGAAAACCTTGTTTGCTACTTCTACTAGCCTGGTTGCATGCTTTCCCACAAATCCTTCAAGCTTCTGTAGCTTTCTCCTTATGTCTGGCTGAGCCTGACTAATGAAGGCTCATTAGTCATTGAACATAGTTTGATTCTATGAGGCCTCTGGGTCAAAAGAAGTGTAAACTTAATATGCTTCACAGAGTCTCTCATAAAAGGCTGCCGGATTTTCATAGGCCTCTGGAAAACCTTAGAGGGCTTGGCCATATCAGTGGGCTTGATGGCCCCAGCCCAGAGCCCCTGGAGGAAGGTCAGCCAATATCTCTCTAACTTGGCCTTCCCATCCTCTGAATTCAAGTCTCATCTGGGTTCCACATCTGGGACAGCCTCCCTGGCCTATTTGTCTGAGTCTAATGTCCCTGTCAGAGCCTGGTTCTGGAGCCATTTCTGAGTTCCTGTTATTATTCTCATGCACTCCTCAGTGTTAAAAATCATGAGAAGGAGTTGTTTGCAGTCGACCCAGGTGGGCTCAGGGGTCTAAAATATTGACACTAGAATGTCAAACATGGCTTGAGGTTTTTCAAAATAAATGGAAGTGTGATGCTTCCAATTTAAGAGATCGGTTGTAGTGAAAGGCTGGTAATAAAAGAACGATCCCCCTCTTGTGGGGTCCCATTTTTTCCCATTATATGAGGACCCAGATTTCTCAGAGAGGCATCTGGAAAGCCAGGAATGGTTTGGGTCACCAATCAGCTGAGCACAAACATCATTCAACTGGGACTGAAGAGTCCATTAGGGGGAGGTGGAAGGATGTGGTGTATATAGCTTCCTTGGCTAGGCAAGGGACACTGGGTACCACTTGAGGCATGTATGGAGGTGGTAGAACTGGCAAGGCTTCCTCAGAGGATTCCTGCAGAATAGGAGGCTTAGTATCCTTCTGAGGGGCCTGCCCTTTTTACGTATACACAAAACCAGATCCAAAGTGACTTAAGCTCTGCTATTTCTAATCACTGGTCAATATAAGGGAACTGGGTCTCCTGTGATAATTCTCTGAACATTTCTGATTGTGGAGACATCCAATGTGCCCTCTGGTGGCCATCATACTCCAAAAGATGGCCAGTCTATTTCAACATCTTTTTTTTAGCTCCTAGGGTCTAGTTTTAGCCCATAGTCCCCAATAAACCCCTTTTTAAAATTTCTTAACATACAATCTAAGACAATAGAGTTTGTGGAGGAGCTATTACCCATGTTTTAGAGAGAGACCAGGTTTCCTCCCATAAAAAAAAATATCCTAATAAAAGAACTAATCATAATAAGGCTTATTTTTTCGAACTTCATTGTCCTTGGGTGTGGACAGCAAATGACACTAATCAGATTTCTGCTATCAATCTTCCTGAGTATATTGACATAACCTATTTACCCTCTGTTTAGGGAGGCAAAGAGCAAATCATTTACTCACTAGTATCCTTGGTTTAGAGAAGACAGGATTTACAAGATGGTTCCAATGTCTTTGATTTAGGGAAAACAGAATTTACAGGATTAAGACAGGATTTACAGAATGCCTTAGACAGGATTTAAGACAGGATTAAATAATTAACATTCCTCAGATTAGCAATACATTCATATTTTTTAAGAGACTCAAACAGAAACTTTATTATCTAAACAATTTATAGAAACAACAAAGAGACATATCCTATATAATAAAGAAGTAATATGCAAATTGACCATCACACCCTTGCACAAGATGGCTACCCCCATGGGATAACAAGATGGCTGCCACAAGATGGCCAGCAGGGGAGGGCACTTGAGGGCAATTGGGCCAGCAGGGGAGCAGTTAGGCATCTATCAGGCTGGCAGGGGAGTGGTTAGGAAGTGATCAGGTTGACAGGCAGAACCAGTTAGGGCAATCAGGCAGGCAGACAGGTGAGCGGCTGGGAGCTAGCAGTCCTGGATTGGGATGTCTGACTCCGGTTTAGGCCCAATCCCTGTGGGGTCCCAGATTGGAGAGGGTGCAAGCTGAGCTGAGGGAAACCCTCCCCAATACACTAATTTTGTGTACTGGGCCTCTAGTTTAAACAATAAAGACAAATAACATTCCTCACTAAAAACTGCATCACCACAGAAATAAGGTGTAGAAGGATTTAAAAAATAAAACAGAAACAAACAAATATAAAAGCACATGCCACATTTATACCACAGAATGTCCTTCATCCACAAAATCAGTTTCAATTTTGCAGAGCTACAGAACAAGTCCCTGAACAGAGACAGTAGAAACTGCCTGGGAACACTTCTCTTCTACCTTTCTAAAAGGCAGGCCACACTCGGACCCTTAGCCAGTTTGAGTTTTGGCTTCCCTCCCAGGAAATCCCAGACACAGTGAATACTATCTAGAAGCCATTCCTGCAGATGATCTGAGCTATCCTGAGATAAATAATTACCTAGGTAGGGGCTAGATACTTCTTCTTTCCCATAGGAAAGGCCAGAACTCAGACCCATTTCCCCAGGGAAAAACTTACAGATTTCTGATTTTGACTTCCCTCTCGGAGGACCCAGAAAGGTGTTTCCTGACTTGTTTCAGTCTGCCAGAGTGCAGAGTTGCTGCAGTCCCTCTGAGCCCCTTGAGTGAATGTGCTTGTGTCACACCTTTCTTGGGTCCCAGAGCCCAAAGCAAGTGTTCTGAAGTCCTTTCTCATCAACTGTGGTCTAAGAGCCAATTAAAATGACATTTCTCAGACAATGCACCAAATGTTGTGGCAGAATGCTCAGGAGAATGATCAATTAGCACTCTGAGGGAGGAAAGTTTAACCTTTATTTCACAGATCTGCTAGTCCAAGGGAATTCCAGATCCAAAGCCTGAACTGAACTCGTGGGGATGCTCTGACCTACATATATCCTCCTATGGTGGACCCTTGAGGGTCCCTGCAGCTCTGCCAGTGTCAGTCTGGGTGGGGCCTTGAGGGCATGCTCCGCAGCTCCACCCAAGCCCCCTCCATTTTCCTTTTCAACACAATGATTAAAATTCATTATAGGAGCCTGAGAGAACCACTGTAGCTAAAAGGATTCCTCTTTTCAACTAGGGAGCAACAATCATTTGACAGAATCTGGTTTGTTAAGGAATAATGATAGTAATTATTTAATACTAGAGGCCCAGTGTATGAGACTCGTGCATGAGGGGGTGGGGGTTCCCTAAGCCTGGCCTGCATCCTCTCACAGTCTAGGACCTCTCAGTGGCAAGGAGTGGGCCTAAGTAGGCAGGCAGACATCCCCCGAAAGGTTCTTAGCATTGCCATGGAGGTGGGAGAGGCTCCTGCCAGCCCTGCTACACTCACCAACCATGAGCCTGGCTTCTGGCTCAGTTGCTCTCCCCCTGTGGGAGCTCACTGATCACCAAGGGGCAGCTCTAGCATTGAACATCTGCCCCCTGGTGGTCAGTCTGTGTTATAGTGACCAGAAGTTCCACTGTTCAGTGGATTTGCATATTAGGGTTTTATTATATAGGATATTAAATCCTATATAATAAAAATATGCAAATTGACCCTAATGGCAGAATGACCACTCAACCAGTCATTATGAGGCTCACTGACCACCTCTTGGTCTCTTTCCCCACCTGGCAGACTCCCATAGCCAGATGGAAAATGTGGAATCAGGGGTGGGTGGCAGGGGACATGGGCAGTACCAGGCCAAGGCTCCCCCAACCACCATAACCCCACAAACAGAGGGTGACCTGTGGTGGCGGAAGGGCCAGTGAACAGGCAGGAATGGCTGACCTCTTGGTCTCTCTCCCTGGTTGACAGGCTCCAATCGCCCAATGGCAAATGGGGAATTGGAGGTAGGTGGCAGTGGTGGTGGTGGGGGGAGGGGGAGGTCCGGCTTCTAGCAGCTAGATATTGGCCCTGATGGCACTCCAAACTTAGGGACTGTACCATGCAAGAATTGTGTGTACTGGGCCTCTAGTTAAATCTATAATAATAAAAGGGTAATATGCTAATTAGACCTAATGTCATTCCAGGCATCCTTCCTGACGAATCCAGGGCTGGAGGAAAGCCATTGTGGGTCCCCGGTGCCTGCAGGTGGCCCAAGGGAAGCCAACCCAGGTCCCAGGTGCCTGGGCATGGCTTGAAGGAAGCAGCCTGCGTCTCAGGTGCCTGCTTGTGCCTGAAGGAGGGAAACCCAGGTCCCCGGTGCAAGAGGGAAGCCAGTACCAGTAGCAGAAGGAAGAAAGGCCTCCTCTTGCACAAATTTTCATGCAACAGGACTCTATTATAAAAATAAGTGACAGTACACAGGAAAAAAAATGTTGAGTTAAGAAGAAGAAATCACTTTTTTTCTATACAAGCAAAATAACATTAAAAGTAACTAATATTTATCATATATTCAATGGGTATTTTCCAATAGAGGAACATGGAGCCAAGATTCAACTATTAGTTGTGATAATAATAATAGTTCATATTACTATGAGCACTTACTATGCAATAAACATTCATAATAATTTTACATATATTAACTCAATTACTAGTAAAGGAAACCAAAGTTTTGCAACCCCAAAATTATGCCTTTTGGGATAGTGATTGTAAGCAAATTGTTAAGAAACAAAAGATTCAGAAATAACTTTGACCTTCCCACTTTTCTGCTAAGAAATTTCAGATTGAAAGGCCTGCTCCAGAAAGGGAATCTTAGCATATTCACCTTAGCATTAGATAAGAAGGGTCCAGGCTTCTTCCACCTTCAGGTCCCATTGTTTCTGGGTTGCCTAGCAAAATTGTGCCTGCCTCAAGTGTTTTGCTCTTCCTCAGCTACTTGTAAATTGACTATTACCTTTGAAATTTCAGACCTCTGCCCCCTTTATCTTTTCTCCATAATGGCATATAAACCTCAACTGTCCAAAGCATTACAGAGTCTTATTGACTCCAAGCACAAGATTAATTTTATTTTCTTTAATTAATTTAATTTTTCAAGATTAATTTAATTTTCATGGTAACCCTGGTATCTACATCCATAATAAGCTTTGTACATTTTCTCCTGTTAATCTATCTCTGTTTTAAAAGGTAAAAGAAAAGGTGTGTTTTTTTTTAGCTGTGTGGAAACCCTAATCAGAGTACAACAGATATTCAAGGCCAATTCGAGTGTGGTGGTCCTGCCGGATTTTCAAGGCCCATTTGCCACATGCAGCTGGAAAAGCAAGGACATAGCACTCTTAATGTATGCACTACCCAGGCATACCTTTCTACAACCCAAATACTTCTGTCACTATATGACAAGAAGCCTCTTTTGTCTAAGTTGATATAAAGATGTGTTACTCACCAACTGGTGGCTGCTGCTTGATCAGGCTACTTTGTTAGAAATAGTTCCTATGTTTGCTGCAGCTGCTTCTTTGTGAGGCTACTTTAAACACTTGTTTTGTCTGCTGTTTCCTTGTTAGCAATGGCTAATTAGTCTGCAACAAGCATGTCAAACTCGCAGGCCACATGCCTCATTTACTTGATCCATGTTAGCCTTTGAGTTTGACATGCTTGGTCTACAATAAAGTCTATCATACATATACAAATTTCTTCTCATGTTGTCTTTATCTAATACCCAGCATCTGAGGCCCTGTACACCCAATATTTGATATAGCTGAGTAGGATCAAGGATTAAGTACTCCAACAAACTTCCACGTCTTTAGAATAAAATATAGATATTATTATTGACAATTTATGAAAAAAACTGTCATATAATTGTTAGAGGCACCTCTCAACAACATTAGAGAGTTGTTATCAGACAGCTCCTTGAGTCAGTGGGACAGGGCTGTCCCCAACCTCAATTCTTGTCTGATCATGCAAATGAATTTATAAGAGAGACCTTGACTGCATTGTGAAAATCAATTTATTAAAGCACTTATAAAAAAAAACACAACAATTTATTGAAAAAGCAAAGAAAAAAAAAAACAACAACAACACACAAAAAACCTACACATCTGGCTTATGAAGTGCAGATGGGCTCTCATTTAATCTGAAGACCAAATGGGTGGAGTTTGAGGTATTACATACCCTCTTGTCTATAGGTCTCAAAATTCCTCTGCTGACTCTTTTGGTACAGATTAATTCTCAAGATTCCTTTTTACTTTTTTGTGATCTATCTATCCAGAATTCACAAGGCTTCCTTGGTGGAGAGCTGGAGCTTTTCCTTGCACAGGGGTGTAGAAGGGAGGAAGGGAGATGCATAGATTGTAATAACTGAGGCTGAAAAGTATCAAAACATTTTGGGCAAATTCAGGAAACTAACAACCATGTGGTGATTTTTTAACATCTTCATTGCCAAAACAGGATTCATATTTGACTAAACCAAAGCAAAACAGGTGTGATGCATAGGAGTGAAAAGCTGGTTTTCCATTTCACTACCTTGGGTTGAATCCTGGGTCATTCACTTATTCCTTGTGGGATTTCAAATAGCTGACTTCTTTGACCCTCTCATTCTTTAAATCTTCTATGCTAATTAAAGGGTAATACATAAATTGGTCAGGATGTCCTCACAGTAACGACAGAACAGCAGGCTGCATGGGGTGACCAGGACAGCAGAGGGGTTAGTGAGGGATGACCAAACAACTGAACAGCAGGCTGCGTAGGGTGACCAGGCCAACAGGGGGGTTAGTGAGGGATGACCAAATGAATGAAGAGCAGGCTGCCTAGGGCAATCAGGCTGGCAGAGGTCAGTGAAGGTCGACCAAATGCCAAACAGCAGGCTGCAAGGGCGACTAGGACAGGATGGGGGGCAGTGAAGGGTGATCAGGCTGGCAGAGAAGGGCAGTGAGGGGTGACCAGGTCAGCAAAGAGGGGCAGTTAGAAGTGACCAGGATGGCAGGGAAGGGAACAGTTAGGGGCGATCAGGCAGGGAGGTAGGTGAGCATTTAGGAGCCAGTGGTCCCAGACTGTGAGAAGGATGTCTGCTGAGGGGTCCTGGATTGGAGATGGTATAGACTGGGCTGAGGGGGCTCTCCCATGCATGAAGTTCATGTACCAGGCCTCTAGTCTATACTAATAAAAGAGAAATATGCAAATTAATCATCACTCTACTATACCACCAGCCAATCAGAAGTGATTATGTAAATTAACCCAATATGGTGGCAGCCATGGAGCTGAAGTGAGCAGGAGGTTGGGCTGCCCCTGGCAATGGAGGAAGCCAAACTTCCTGCCCACCCTGGCCAGCTCTGGCCTCTACTCAAAGCTACGAAGTTTCAATTGTAGAAGATAAATAAATCCCAAATACCTGCTTCCAGCTGGCCCTGGCCTCTGCTTAAGGAGGCCCAGAAAAAAAGAAAGAAAAGGAAAAAAGGAGGGGTTGGGAGCCTGGATCACCCAGGGGCATGGCCAGCCTATAAATAGCCCTTAGCTCCTCACCTAGGCTGGCCACACTCCCATGGGTGAGGGTCCACTGGAGGGCTTGGCCAGCCTCCAAATAGGCATCAGCCCCTAACCTTGGCTGGCCAGGCACCCCATGGGTGCCCCACTCTGAAGGGGTGTGGTCAGCCTGCAAATAGCCCTCAGCCCCTCACCCCATCAGTGGAGGTCATTTGAAGGTTATCAGGACAGCAGGGAGGGCAGTTTGGAGTGAGCAGGCTAGCAGGGGGACAGTTGGGGCTGAGCAGGCAAGTGGGGAGGGAAGATGGGGGCGAGCAGACCATTGGGGGGGGCAGTTGGGGGTGAGCATGCTGTCAGAGGAGACAGTTGGGGGTGAGCACATTGGCACAGGGAGGGCAGTTGAAGGTGATCAGGCTGGCGAGGGTGCATTTTGGTGTGAGCAGGCCAGCAGGCAGAGTGGTTGGGGGCGATCAGGCAAGCAGGCAGGCAGGCAGGTGAGCAGTAAGCAGCCAGCAGTCCTGGATTTTGAGAGGGATGTCTGACTGTTGATTTCGGCCCAATCCCTGTAAACCATCAGTAGGACATCCTTTGATGGATCCCAGATTGGAGAGGGTGCAGGCCAGGCTGAGGGACAACCTCTTGCCCAGTGCACGAATTTTATGCACTAAGGCCTTAGTATTTAATAAAAGGCTAATATGCAAATAGACCGAATGGTATAATAACCAGTCGCTATTATGCTCACTGACCACCAGGGGACAGAAGCTCAACACAGAATCTGCCCTCTGGTGGTCAATGCACTCCCACATCTGGCGAGTGCAGTGGCAGTGGCAGGAGCAGGGGAGTAGGCTTAAACTATCAGTCAGACATCCCCCGAGGACTTCTGGACTGCAAGAACGTGCAGGTCCATGTGAGGGACCACCCCTCCCCGTGCACAAATTTTGTTCACCAGGCTTTTAGTATCTCATAAGAATTAATTGAATGTACAATAAATTGCAGCTATTTTATCAGAATTTTATTAGTTTCAGAAAACTTTAAGTTGATCAATATAATACCAAATTATACCCAGTTAAATGGCTTCAGTGTGCCTCATCTCTGACAAAGGAAACTTAACTTAAGGAACTGAGTGCATTGCCCTAACTAGATCATATCTGATTAGGTCAAAGTTTTACAGACAATTTTCTGCAAAGCTCCTCTCTTTTCCCTTATCTAGGGAACATTTCAGTCAAGCTTCTTTTTAGTTATCTGAACCAATGTTGGTATAAAGCAATGTTTTTTTTTTGTTTGTTTGTTTTGTTTTTTAATTAAATCTTTATTATTCAGACTATTACATTTGTTTTTCTTTTTTCCCCTCCATAGCACCCAGCTCCCACCCTTCCCTCCCTCCCATTGACCTCATCCATAGGTGTATGATTTTTGTCCAATCTCTCTTTGTATACCCCTCACCCCTTTCCCCCTGAGAATTATCAGTCCACTCCCTTTCAATGCTCCTGATTCTAGTATATTCACCAGTTTATTCTGTTGATCAAATTTTCAATTCACTTAATTTTTAGATTCACTTGTTGATAGATATGTATTTGTTGTTCATAAATTTTTTACTTTAATCTTTTTCTTCTTCCTCTTATTAAAGAGTACCTTTCAGCATTTCATATAAAACTGGTTTGGAGTTGATGAACTCCTTTAGCTTTTTCTTATCTGTGAAGCTCTTTATCTGCCCTTCAATTCTGAATGATAGCTTTGCTGGATAGATTATTCTTGGTTGTAGGTTCTTGCTATTCATCACGTTGAATATTTCTTGCCACTCCCACCTGGCCTGCATCGTTTCGGTTGAGAAATCAGCTGACAGTCCTATGGGTGCTCCCTTGTATGTAATGAACTGTTTTTCTCTTGCTGCTTTTAATATTCTCTCTTTGTCTTTTCCTCTTGGTATTTTAATGATAATGTGTCTTGGTGTGGTCCTCTTTGGATTCCTTTTATATGGGGTTCTGTGTGCTTCCTGGACGTGTAAGTCTATTTCTTTCACCAGACGTAGGAAGTTTTCAGTCATTATTTCTTCAAATAGGTTTTCAGTATCTTGCTCTCTCTCTTCTGGCACTCCCACAATTCTGATGTTGGTACGTTTAAAGCTGTCCTAGAGTCTCCTTACATTATCTTCACATTTTTGGATTCTATTCTCTTCTTGCTTTTCCAGTTGAGTGTTTTCTGCTTCTTTATATTTCAAATTTTTGACTTGATTCTTGCCTTTCTCTAGTCTGCTGTTAGGACTCTGTATAATATTTTTTATTTCAGTCAGTGAATGTTTAATTTCTAGTTGGTCCTTTTTCATCTTTAGTTGGACCTTTACCATCTCTAGTTGGCTCTTTTGTATCTCTAGTTGGACCTTTTCCATCTCCTCTTGGGTCTCACTAAATTTATCCATCTTTTCTAGCATATTCTTCAAAAACCTTATAAGCGTGGTTTTGAACTCTATATCCAGTCGTGTTTTTTTCCTCCATTTCTTTTGTTTGTGATCCCTTCCCTTGTCTCGGCATTTTCACTATGCTGGGGGAAAACTTCTGTGTTGAATTCAGCTTTATGATAGCAGACGCAAAGCCGCAGAAGCCTCTGTTGAGCTTGGGAGGGGTGGAGTCTCAGGGCTTAAGGGACCACCTTGCCTTCCAGTCGGCCCCGCCCTCCACAGCCCCTGAGTCTCACGTGACTGGGTAATGGCTGGAGCGGTCCTTGTGAGCGCACCTGTAGTGCCTCTAACCGCTGCCTTTCCAGCTCCCCTGCGCACCAGGACCACAGGAGTCTAGGTCTCCAGAGTTTCGCCCGAATCAGGGGCCTAGTGGAGTCAGAAGTAGCACAGTTCGGAGGGTCTGTCTCCCGCCCACTCCCGAAAGCCAGCAGCACAATCAGCAGTCTGTCCTCCGCGTAGTGCCATGCGCGCCGCCACCAGCCCTCTGATCTTCTGCGACTCCCCTAAATTTCCGGCACTTCTCCCTTTTCACAGTCCAAACTCACCCTGTATGAGTTTCGGCTGGATCTGGTGTTTAGTGTCGTAAGAGAAGGGGTTCAATGCCGTTGGGAGTCTCCTTTTCCCTCCCGTCAGAGAAAGCCAGCCAGGTACTCCGGCACCTGCTCTCTCCGCGTGCGTGTCTCCGTACCTCAGTTTTTTGCAGCTCCTCTGGGTCTCCGTGAGACCCTCTCTTTCCCTCTAGTTGTAGAACTTCCACTCAGCCAGCTTTCCTGTGGTTCTGGATGATGTCCGTTCTGTCTTTTAGTTGTAGTTTTGAAATTGTTGTGCGAGGCAGCAGTGTAAGTGTTTACCTATGCTGCCATCTTGGATTCTCCCCTAAAGCAATGTTTTTACAGAAGCCTAAATAACGCTCAATGTTTTCCCACCCTCCATACAAATCTCTGTGCAACATTTTATATGTGGACATACAATAAGTGTCGGATAATTATAAGCTGGGAATATGCTGTCAGAGGTCTATTATTGTGACATTCTGAAAACAGTCTTTTCAAAAGCATTTCCCTATAGAGTCAGTGCAAGTTAAATATAGAACTCCAGCTTGGTTCCACATAAATTATGGAGTTGGTCAGTCATGGAGATAAAATTACATTTAGAGTTCCCACTGGTATTATAAGAAGTGAAATGGAAAAGGACATTTCACACTGAATAACAGGTGTCCCAAATTCTTAATGTTGTTTTCTGAATTAAACTCAAGTCATGAGTTTAAAATAAGCTTTTTCAGAAGTCTGAATTATTGCAGTTAGTTGCTAAGCTTTTTATTTTCTACTAGGGAGTGACAGAATCTGGATTCACAGAATCTAGATCATTAAGGAATAACTACATTTTATATTATCTAATTTAAGTTCTAAACTCATGTCTGTATTTAGTTTTAAATTTTCTTGACTTTCATTTAATAAATCTTCCACCCATACTGCCTGTGAAACTGTTAAGAGTAGGCAGCTAGTTAGATATTAACAAGGAAAAAGGGAGCAAAGGGAGCAAAACATCTGTCTAAGCAGGTAAGTAGCTTTGGGGTGATGGGAGGGTGTTATTAGGCATACCCATACCTGCACACAAATCACCTCCATGTGACCTCTCCTCAATTATACTCGGATTATAATAAACTAGAGGCTCGAAATTCGTGCAGGGGGGTGGAGGGGAGGAGGACAGTGTCCTTCAGCCCAGCCTGCTCCCTCTCTAATCTGGGACCCCTAGAGGGATGTCCGACTGCCCGTTTAGGCCCGATACTACCAGGATCAGGGCTAAACGGGCAGTCAGACATCCCTCTCACAATCCAGGACTCCTGGCTCCCAACTGCTCACCTGCCTGCCTTCCTGATTGTCCCTAACTGCTTCCTGATTGTCCCTAACTGCTTCTGCTTGCCAGCCTGATCAACCCCTAACCACTCCCCTGCAAGCTGATTGATAACTAATTGCTCCCTTGCCAGCCTGTTTGCCTCTAACTGCCCTTCTCTGCATGCCTGGTCACTCCTAACTTCCATCCCCTGCAGGCCTAGTCACCCCCAACTTCCCTCCTCTGCCAGCCTGGTCACCCCTAACTTCCTTCCCCTGCAGGCTTGATCACATCTAACTGCCCTCCCTTGCAGGCCTGGTCCCTCCCAACTGTCCTCCCTTGCTGGCCTGATTGCTCACAACTGCCCTCCACATGAGGGCAGGATCTTTTGACCACATGGGGGCAGTGATCTTGTATGTTGGAGTGATGGTCAATCTGACCTGCTGCATGGGTGTGGGTCAGCTGGTTTGCCCTGAAGGGTGTCCTGAATCAGGGTGGGTGTTCCCTTGGGGCATTGGGTGGCCTGGGCGAGGGGCCTGTGGTGGTTTGCAGGCTGGCCACGCTCTCTGATGACCCAAGCAGAGGCCCTGATATCTGGGATTTATTTATCTTCTACAATTGAAACTTTGTAGCCTGGAGCAGAACCAAGCCTTCTGCTCACTCCATGGAGGCAGCCATTGAAACTTTGTTGCCTTAAGCAGAGGCCTGAGCTCACCAGTGTTTGTGGAAAGTTTGGCTTCCTCCATCACCAGGGTCAACCGAAGCCTCCCTCTTGCTCTCTGTGGCTGTAGCCATCTTGGTTTGCATACTCGCTCTGATTGGCTGGTGAGAGTGGCTGGTGGGCGTGGCTTTGGGTATAGGTGAATGATGGTTAATTTGCATATTACTCTTTTATTAGATAGGATTAGCATTGTGGTTTTGACCTGTCCCACCCCCATTGTAGGGAAACCTAGAGGATTTGAGAATGAAGCCAAAATGGTAAATGGAACTATTTCCGTAATAGGAAAAGACATTCATAAAAGGGAAAATTAAGGAAAGAGATTAGGTAGTTTAAAAATAAGCCCCTTCTTTTCCCAGCTCAAGAGAATAAAAGGTGCATAACCCCAAGTTATATAGGGATCCGTGCAATTGCTCTTCAAGCCTGCCTGCTCTCTTTTCTCCTCCAAGAGTATACTTTTTTTTAAATATATTTTTATTGATTTTTTACAGAGAGGAAGGGAGAGGGATAGAAAGTCAGAAACATCGATGAGAGAGAGACATCGATCAGCTGCCTCCTGCACATCCCACACTGGAGATATGCCCGCAGCAAGGTACATGCCCCCAACCGGAATCGAACCCGGGACCTTTCAGTCCGCAGGCCGACGCTCTATCCACTGAGCCAAACCGGTCTCGGCCAAGAGTATACTTTTGCTTTAATCAATCTTGCCACCGCCACTTGAACTCCTAGGTGAGTTCCTGAATTCTTAACTGCAACACCTCAAAGAACCCTTTCCTTTCTGTCTGGTCTGGTAACAAAACATGCAGCACTTTAATTTTTTTTTTTTAGACAAATAGCAGAAATCACACACACACAAAATAATGTCTTTTAGCAACATTGCTTTCAATTTATTTTAGCTGGGTTTAAATATCACTTATAGGTTTTTTGTGTGTTTTTTTCATGAAAATTTAAAGATTATTCAATTATTTCTGGAGATGCTGACACCAGCCCTTGACTTACAGTGTTTGTCAGTTTTTCTTACGATTGAAACAAGCCACAAGGTGATAATAGTGGAGCCTATATCCACATAGCCAAGAGCTGGAAAGGAAACAACTTTGAACCAGGAAGCAAGTGGAATCATAATGGTATATAGTCTTCACCTTGTCTCAAGAAAGGACTAATTTTGTACCATTTCTGCTTTTGTTATATTATTTTAATAAAAGAAAGTACATAAAACCACAAAATTACAATGTGTCCCCAAAGCATTCTAAATATATAACTCTTTTTCATATGAAATAGCTGGTAAGATATATTCATCTATTTTGAGAATAAAAATAAAGAGCAAGAATTAGAAAAGGAATAGCTAATTTTCAACCAGTTTGTGAAAGATCTGCCATTTGATTCTGAAGGGTGGATTTTTGTTTGTTTTGTTTTATCTTTTTTTGTTTTGTTTTTTCTTATTAGAGTAAGCAATTACCCTCAAAATGAATATTAAAGCAGAAAAGGAAGAGAATATAGAAAGTATAAAAATAGTATGGAATATGTAAAGAGTGTTAATGACCAACATAAAAGTGAGTCATTTAATTCAAAAGGTAATTGGTGATCAGAACATTTTTCATTCAAAATATTTTGAAAGAGGCAACACATTTATTATTTTTTCTAAGAAAAAGTTAACATCAATTTATTACATGCACACATTTAATTTATCTGTTCTCTTAAATTACCTTCAGAATTGAGATATTCATTTTTATACAAAGCATTAAGTGTCAATAGCCCCTAATACAAAACAGAGAATATGCAATATAGGTGTACATATATCCTTTCTGACTGGTGTCTCTGTTTTCTTGGGATATATTCCTAGAAGTGGTATCACTGGGTCAAATGGAAGTTCTATTTTTTTTTTATGAAATGCCATATTGTTTTCTACAGTGGCTACACCCTCCTCTTTCATAGTCTCAGAGGATCATCTTCAATTTACAAGGAAAATAACTTTTTGTGTTACATAGCTAGTATCTAACACTATAACATGCATATGGCCATTGATCCAGTAGCAGTAATTATTTTGGTCCAGTTCACATGTCCTTCAGAGTTATTATTAGAATATTTTATTCTCTAACCCCCACTTTTTATTCTATTCCAGAAACCCTATAGCTTGGTTTCTTTCTCTCAACTGAGAAACAAACAAAAAAGTGAGGGAAAGTAATAAATTCTCTAGTCATTGTACCTTATGAGACAGACCTTGATCTACCAAGGTTCTGGAAGCCACCAAAATTGCTTGCAGAGAAAGATTTGTTTTTTCTATTCTCAATCTTAAATGGGTGATTAAAAAATAGTACCCAGGTCTTTGTCATGCATAAGCTACTTAACACACTTAGCAAATAGATATCAATCTAAAATATTTCAAATTGGATCTTAGGCATCTGATTGTCTCACTTCCCATTCAATGTAGTAGTCTCTCTACAACATTCTTGTCTGGAAATTTACACATTTTTTTGAAAAACATTTTTCATGATGCAAGAAGGTTAACATATGAAGTAAGATTGTACTATCCTTTCAAATATTCACATCCCCTCTTGACCCTGTATAAACCCTACTCCCTGAATGGCTTGGCCACATAAATTGCTTTGGCTAATAAAATGTGAACAGAAGTTTTAAATAGAACCTCATGATACACCCCAGTTTCTGTAGTTTCTGCCTTCTTCCATGAGAACCATTTAACCCAGATCCACATTCTTGAATGAAAAGATATGTGGAGCTGACTATAGTCCCCATATAAGAAATAAATGGGGACTATAGTTCAAGAAATAAATGTTCATTCTTATAAGCCATTAAGTTTTCAGAATTGTTTGTGACCACAACAAAAACCATAGAATTGGTAGCTAAAACTGGAATTTTACTATTTTAAAGAACTGGTGCTGGGCTGCAGGTTGTAGTATTCTGAGCCAGGAGGGGAGGGATGGGGAAAGGCAACCATTGTTAAGCAATGCAGCACAGCTCCTATAATAATTTGCAAGTCAGAAAAGGAATTTGTTAAAAATTGGACTTTGGGCAAAGATATTTGAAACAATGTTACCAGCATGGATTAATATGTCCACAATTGAGAAACTCAGAGTAGAATCATCCTATTTGTAAATAGACATGAAAAAAAAAATAATAAGCCTAGACAATCCAAGACTTGTAGAAGAGTAAAAATAGAGAAGTGCCTTCGGCTATTAAAGCTGATTAAGAGTAAGTAAAACTTAGGCTCAAGTAAAAGGCATTTTGTCAAAAATTTTTATTGTGTCTCAGGGAAAAGAGACTAAGGTATTGGTCCTATGCAAGTCAAAAAACAGAAGTATGATAAGCTCAAAGTAAATATAATCATGTCATCAGAGCAAGGCAGTTCTCATGGAGCCACAACAGACCTGGGAAGATCACCGCTCTTCCCTAAACTCATGCACAAGCAAGCATGAAGCAGGCAGTGCATGAAGACGCCCTGCAGTTACACACATACATGTCCTCCCAGCTGCTTTCTTACTTCTCCATAAATCACTGAACTCTGCTTCCCATGGTTCAGATACTTCTTTACTTAACAAGTGAATTTTACAAGTTTTGTGTATTGGATGCTTCATAAATTTTAATAGGTTATGTTATATATACCTCAATAAAACTGGGAAAAGTTTAAATTAGAAAAACACAAATAAATAAATATCACTTATTAAGAAAGTATATATTTAACCCCAAATATTTTGTGTGGATTATTTGGAAAATTCTTAGTTTTAAAGATATAACCATTGATATAAAATAATAGCTATAGAACTAGGTCACAAATTATAACTTTAGGCCCCTAGTTATAAGTATTTTAAAATATGTTCCCAAAGTACTCTTGAAGGTTATTTTTTTGAGAAAACCACTTTAAATATTTTGTATCCAACTTTGATGTTTTCTCAGAATTCCTTCCCATTTTGTTAGATCCAGGATTGCTAAATGACATGTCATTTACATCATTAATGTGATGCCCGTTTTGCCCTTAGTTTTACAGTTTGATCTTGCACAATTTCTTATTGAAAATGGGCTCAAGATATTTGGAAAAGACATCACCTCCCTCTGTGGGAAGAGCCCCATGAGTGGTGACAACAGCAGAAAAGCAACACATACCCTGAAGGATGTAATTGGCATTGGGGAGAAACAGACACCAAGACTGCCTGGGGGTGAGGGAGATGCTGAGACAAACAAAAACTAGGCTCAGCCATATTGGCAGCCATGTTAACCTATACCACAATTATAAAGCCACTCCACCGTCCAGACAGCCACCACCCGGAGGAATGAGACTGATGAACTATACTGAGGACCAGCTTCCAGCATTAGAGATCATTAACCACCCTCATTTCCTTCCCTTGCCCCAATTGATAAAAATTTCCACCCACACTCCTTGGCACAACTCACTCTCTCTGTCCAATCCCATTCCTATCCTCTGTCCTGCTTTGCTGAATCTCTATCTCAATCCTTTCTTGTGCAGTGACAAGAACCTGGAATCAGCCATTGGATTGAGATCTCTCTTAGCCTCCATGTGAGCCCTCTAGCATCAGTAGTAAATGGAATTTTTTTAAAACAAAACTGGAACTAAACTCCTCTGTGAATAATAGTTGTGCTCTAGATGAAATCATGCTCAGTGCTGCTTGTTTTCTCTCTCCACCTCACTATTATGTTCTGAGTTACCAGATATTTTATCTTGGGCCACTTTTTTCAACTCATGTTAGATTTCTTCATCTCTAAAATGTTGACAAAAGTGTTGTCCAAATCTGGGGAATCTCATCAAGGTTATGTAACATAATGAATGTAAAAGCAACATGTAGAGAAGCAAACTGGGCCTGCAGAAATCCTACTGAGGCATGAACTCCTGTTTCCTGAGCTGAGCTATTCCATGGATCATGGATCATCATGTCTTCATATATTTAAAATTTCCTTGTTTTATGCCATATGTCTCATTGCTTTGTGCCAATTTTTAGGAAAATTCATTCCATGACAAATTGCAATGAGAATATGCTTATACTAACTTAACTGTTTTCCTTTCAGCAGTGACAGTAAAGCAATACCTGGACTCTGAGTCACTGAGCATGCTCATGCTTATGAAAGAAGGCAGAACTCCAGGAGATGCTAAGTCTCCAATGGGCATGTGTTAACCCAGCTACCTGCAAAAGTTTTTCATCACTCAGGATTGGGATATTCAGAATCACACTTTACCTTCCTTTGCTTAATATCCTGCACTATCTCACCAATAAATAATATTCTAAGTTGTTTAAATTTGGATGAAATAGTCTGATACTGTATACAAATGAGTGAATTTTCCTGCAGAAGAATGAATACGGGGTGCCTTAAATTAAGACAGCTCCTGAAATAATTTGTTTTTAGCTATAAATTTGCATAAAAAGGGAGTAATCTCAAGACCCAGCTGATCCAAATTGAGGTTTTCCTTGCCTTGATCCAATTTATCCATATTTCAGAAAAAGTTCTCATTCTATGTACTTCTGTCTTTCCCTTTCTACCATCCTAACAAAAGAGTAATATGCAAATTAACCATCACTCCGCAACAAAAATGGTGGTGCCCATAGACATAGGATGATGTTGCCCAGTCCTCCCTGGCACACTGGAGACCCCCAATTCCAGGGAGGGCTGCCGATGAGAGCTGGCAGTGTGCAGCCCAGGATGTAGGCCTGGGAGGCGGCCATGCTCCCTGCATGATCACTGTTAGCCTTGGCCACATACCCCCAGCAGAATCTGCTCCCAGCCATGGCCCAGGCCATAGGCCTGTCAGCTGGGAGGTTCCTGCGCCCCTCTTGGCACGTTCTGCTTCCAGCCATGGCCAGGGCTGTGGGCCTGGGAGGCAGACGTGCCTCCCCGGCATGATCCACTCGCCCACAGTTACCCTGGCCATAGGCCTGTCAACTGGGAGGCATCCATGCCCCTCTTGGCACATTCTGCTCCCAGCTATAGCCAGGGCTGCAACCAGGGGCTGTAGGCCTGAGAGGCAGCTGCGTGCCCCACAGCGATCCCCTCCCAGCAGCAGCCTGAAGTGTCAGCCTCCAAAGGGTCTGCACCCCCATGGAGTGATTCCCCCCCACACACACACCTATAGCATCAGAACTTCCCTTGCTTCCAGACAATTGATTGGAGATGGGGGGTGGGAGATCTAGGTAATGCTGCCCAGCAAATTTCTCCCATTGGGTAGAAAATTCTGACCAGGTGAGAGAGGTAAATGGGTTTTGTTTAAAATCTTTAGAAACTGCAAAGCAAATGTCTGAGGTAAGGGTCTACATCAGAAGTAACTTACAACTAATTTCTGAAGGCAAATGGGGACATTCCAATAACATTACTGCAGCGTACCCTAAGGTCTGGAGGTTGGCTCTGCAAGGGTGGTAGCAGGTGCTCACAGCCCTGGTTCTTCAGCACCTTGGGCAGGGCTTGAGCCCACCCAGAAAGGCCTTTTCCCCTACAATTTTCACCAAGGCAGGAAGGTTTTGTAGACATGAATAAGAAGTGCCCACGCACAAGTCCTGAAGATGCCGGGGCCTGCAGAAATAACAAACAAACCAGGAAAAGAGCAAAACCAGAAACACCACTATTCCCAACATAGATCCTCTGAGGATTCTACCAATGAAAAAGTTAATAGAAAGAGATGATAGAAAGGAATAAAAGGAGAAAAGAAAGAAAGGACAAAAGATGAAACATAAAAAAAAAGAAAGAAAGAAAGAAAGAAAGAAAGAAAGAAAGAAAGAGAAGTAAGAAAGGAAGAAACAATCACATGATATCACCTTTCCAAGGTCTCATGAAATTCCTGTTTAAGGAGTTTATTTTATAACACTTTTAGTTTGGGTTTACATTTTTAATGGTTTGTCAAGACCACGGCAGGTACACTGTCCAATTTGTTAAATAAAAGCCCTATCTAATAAAGATGGAATATGCAGGGGAGGGCATTTGGGGATGACCGGCTGTCAGGGGAGGGCAGTTGGGGATGATCAGGCTGACAGGGTAACAGTTAGGCATCAATGAGGCTGGCAGGGGAATGGTTAGGGGGTGATCAGGATGGTAGGCAGAAGTGGTTAGAGGCAACCAGTCAGGCAGGCAAGCAGTTGGGAGCCAGCAATCCCAGATTGTGAAAGGAATGTCCCACTGCCTGTTTAGGCCTGATCCCTGGGCCTAAACAGGCAGTCATACATCTCCTGAGGGATTCCATATTGGAGAGGATGCAGGTTGGGCTGAGGGACAAACCCCCCCACCCCACCAAGTGCATGAATTTCATGCACCGGGCCTCTATATATAACATTAGAGGCCCGATGCACAAAATTCGTATACTGGTAAGGTTCTTAGTCTTGGCCAGTGATCAGGGCTGATCTGTGAGGCAACTGGCAGGGTGATCGGAGCTTTGTTTGCACTGCCTTGGCTGGCATGGTGCCTCACAGGCCCTGCTCCCTGCTGCCACTTCCAGTTGCACCCCTCTGCAGGGCAACCAGTGGGGCAACTGGAGGGGGTGTCCCCGATCATGCCCACCTTGGCTGGCCTGGCTCCACTCACTCACCAGCCCCACCCCTCACTGCCACTGTTGGTTATGGACTGCAGGCTGGGGGCAGATCCTGCATTGAGCATCTGCCCCCTGGTGGTCAGTGCATCATAGAGACCAGTCGCTCCACTGTTGTTCCACCATTCAGTTGATTTGTATATTAGGGTTTTATATAGATAGATATATTTTACAATTGTATTTTATTATAAATTTTTATATTAGTATATCTTTATTGATTTCAGAGAAGGGAGAAGGAGAAAAAAGAGAAACATCAATGATCATCTATTTCCTGCATGTCCCCTACTAGGGATTGAGCCAGGATCCCAGGCACATGCCCTGACCAGGAATAGAAGGGTGACCTCCTAGTTCATAGGCTGATGCTCAATCACTGAGCCACACAGGCTGAGGTTAAATTTTTATATTGATGCAATAAAAGTCCTTCCATTACTTAGTGGCTGAGACACTCATTTTATCTGCTCACAATTCATATCCACACTTTGATAGAGGCTCCTTTGAGCATTTCTGGTCTCAATTGACATCACCTGTGCACCTCCAATAAGCTGGTAGTTCAATTAGTGCTCACTTATCAGTCTGTCCACTAGTACTGGTTTTCAGTTGGCAACCATATCTTCAACAAGCTGGCCCAGCCTTCTTTATATTTTGGAGGAAGATTTTCCATTAAAAGAGAGCCTTTAAAAGTCAGTGTGGAAGTGGACTGAGAAGGGACTACTTGCATATGAAGGTAGGTTGGGAAGCAAGGTCATTGCCCATTGTACTTATGAGCAAGTCAAATTTAAGTCAGGGTTGGGCTGTTTCTTTGGTAAGACAGTCTACATGCTCACAGGCTACTTTGCTCTTACCATCCTGCACTCTGCTCCCTTCCACATATCCCACAACAGTGATATTTCTAGAACATGAAGAGATCAAATAGACTGTGCCACTCAGACTCACAGGACACCTACTACATAAGGCTACCCCAGGGACACTGGGAGTTATAGCAGATTTATCTAATACATAGAAACAAACACAAAGGAATAGCCAAATTGGGAAACAAAGAAACAGGCCTCAAATGAAAGATCAAGAGAGGAATATCCAGAAAAAAAAAAAAAACTAAATGAAACAGTGGAAAGCAATTTATCAGACACAGAGTTCAAAGTAATGGTTATAAGAATGCTCAAGGAATATAGAATTGTAAGGAAGTTAGTGGGGGCTACAGCAGCAGGAAAACAAACTAACAAATATGGAAAGCATTAAAAAGAACTAGTCGGAAATAAAGAATACTATATCTGAAATCAAGATTACATTGGAAAGAATTAAAAGGAGGCTAGTTGAAGCAGGGGATCAGATCAGTGATTTGTAAGACAATGTAGAAAACACTCAAACAGAGAAGCAAAAACAAATAAACAACAAAAAAAATTAATGAAGACAGTTTAAGGGAACCTGGGGACAACATCAAATATAACAAAGTTCTCATCATAAGGCATACTAGAATGAGAAGAATGTGAGAAAACTATCTGAAGAAATAGTGACACACACACACAAAAAAATTCCCTAACCTGATGATGGAAAAAGTCACACAAGTTCAGGAAACACAGAATCCCATCAAGATGAACCTAAAGAGACCCACACCAAGACCTGTTATAATTAAAATGCCAAAGGTTAAAGGCAAATAAAGAAATTTAAAAGCACTAAAAGAGAGACAGTTAGTTACCTACAAGGGAATTCCCATAAGACTTTCAGCAGATTTCTCAACAGAAACACTTCAGGCCAGAAGGGATTGAAATGAAGTAGTCAAAGTAATAAAAAGCAGGGACCTACCTGAATCCAAGTATACTATCTAGGGAGTAAGTATACTATCTAGTGAGGCACAAGACTATCATTCAAACTGGATCCCATGGACATCTATAGTAGTGTCAACTATTTTAAAAATTAATAATAATTATATATAAAATATGTATATTTATATATAAACACTAAAAATATAAAGATGTAAATAAATATGAAAGAAAGTGACTCAATAATTTTAGATCTTTATACTGAAGATTGGCATTCCTACATAGCTGGCAAAGATCCAATATGGGCTAATTTGGCAATATTTATAAAGTTTATAAATTAAATTGCTGTTTGACACAACATTCTCATTTTTAAGAATTTAATCTGTAGATACAAAAAAACTATTGAACAAAAAAGGTCCAGAGACATGGAAGCATGAAACAGACTGAAAGATCTCAGAGGAAAGCAGGATGGGGAGAGATTAACCAAAGAACTATTACGCATATATGCATAATTTACAGACACAGACAATAGTGAGGTGAAGGCCTGGGGTGGGGCAGAGCCAGATGGAGGGGGGCAAAGAGGAGAAAATGAGGGATATATCTAGTACTCTTAACACTAAAAGTAAACTTTTAAAAAATTTGTCCTGTAGATACATTAGAATATATGAAATAAAATTTCTACACATACACAGTATATATTGCAGCATTACTTGCAATTGCAAAAGTTTGAAAATGATAGGAATCTTGTTAAATAAACTCTGGTACAACCAGTAAAGGGAATAGTAAGAGGCTGTAAAGAAGAATGAGGGCAAGCTCTGCATATTGATGTGGAAGGATCTCAGGAGATAGGTTAAAATTTTTAAAGACACAATGTGTAACAATGGATATGGCCTTTTGTGTAAGGAAGTCTGTGTTAAGGAATAAGAATATACATATACTTGTATGAATATGACTATGAAAGACTCTTTCTGAGGAGGTGGAGGAGCCCCAAAAACATTCAGATTGAAATTCACACAACCTTGACCAGTGAAGGCATGAAGCCAGAATTAATTTGATATACCCAAATAAAACAATATACCCTTTCTTTGTCCCAAAGTGTGAAACAATAGCACACTTCTATACTACAATGGTGCATTAATATATTCAATAATTGATGGATTTTACATGATCTTATCTCAGAACCAGCTCCCTTTGGAGCATGCAAATAAGAAAATTAAGATTGAAAGAGTATTGTCATTTATCCAGTGGCATGTGATATTATTAATTAGTTACTAAAAAGATCCATATTTAGATAATCTTATCTACTCAGAAACATCAACCCAAATGTGTAGCACTTCTCTTGCAGAACTAAATCACGTCACGCATTTTCTTACCACTGCCCTATATCCCAGTCCCCCATTTTATACTAGAGAATTGATATAAAGTAAGCCTTTTTTAGTAGAGGAAATATATCAAGAGAAAAGACTGAGTATAATAATATAAAATGAGAAATAAAATTCATTCATACATATATGTACTTTTATCAGAATTTAATTTTTGCCTTCAATATGATAGGCACAGTTCTATGCACTGGGGTTATGATGAGTGATGGATCACACATTCTCTACTCTCAAGAAACTCTGGAATCAGCCCAGCTGGTGGTGCTCAGTGGTTGAACATCAACCCATGCACCAAGAGGTCCTCAGATTCCTGGTCAGGGCACATGCCTAGATTGTGGGCTCAATCCCCAGTAAGGGCCATACAGAAGGCAGACAATTGATATTGATGCTTCTCTCTCATCAATGTCTCTATTTCTCTATTCCTCTCTCTTTAAAAGCAATAAAAAACATATTTAAAAAAAGAAGAAGCTCCTGGTTCAGTGCAGAACCATCTATGTTGCATCACTGAATATCTAAGAATCCTGAAATACTTCATTAGTAGAAGTTTGGAGAATTGTAGTCTTCTCTTATTCTGTCTGCTGGGCAACTTGATGTTTTATTTCTCAGGAATTTATAGTCTTGCAGTGTTTTTAGAGAAAGAGGGAAGAGGGAAAGGCACAAATATGGAGTATGATCTCTTCCAAGGCATTTGTTTAATGATTATTCCAAACTGCCCTTGCCTCAGCAGATGCCTCTGACATTAAATGCACTGATTATTAATAGAAGATCTAGACCATGTGGAAGGATTAAGGTAAATCTGAAGTGAGGGTGAGTATATAAGTGGATGAGGATATGATAGAGAGAGTGTGTGCAGGTGTGATAGTGGGAGAGTTTCTGTTTGTAGGAGCAAGAGCTTAAGGGAGTTACTAAGGCGTTCTAGATGGAGGAGCTGCTATTGTGGCTGCTGCCTGGAAAGCATGCCTCTCCACTTCAGCAGGGAGTGGGTCATTATGAGGGAGCCAAAGGGACATCATGGGAGAGGGCTTGAGGAAGTAATGCTACCCTAGTGCCTCTAGGCCACTGATGGATGCTAACATCCGCACTACTGAGACCTGAAGTTCCCAGGCACACAGATTAGTCACACTGGCTCACTTAGCCTGAACTGTGCACATTGGAGGTACAGATGGCTTGGATGGAGCACCCGGCCTACCTAACCTCTACCACAGCAGAGAGACAGCCTGGCCTTGCCACGTGGTGAATGGAACAACCAACTAAGATCTCTTCAGCAGCATAGTGTCCAACTTGCCCAACCCTTCAGTGAACAGAGCGCCCAGCCTGCCCCACCATCCTGACATGTTCTCAATCTGGACACAGAGACCTGCTGCCTCATATCAGCACACCTAACCCAGTGCCCCTGGACAACTGAACCTACCACCTTGATATGGCACACACAGCCCTGCCACTGTGACCCAATACCCCCAGACACATGGACTGTCATCATGACCCATTATGCCTTACCTGGCATTCCTGGGCAAATAGCCTCACTGCCTGACACTGCCTGGTAGATTCTATCTGACACTCCTCTGGGGTTCAGTGCAGTCAGGAGTTTCTGTCTCTCTCCTGCTAGAGGAAGCCAGGCAGGCACTCCGCTTCCCATCCTCTCCTGTGTGTGTCTTCTTACCTCAGCTTTCTATAGCTCCTCTGAGTCTCCATGAGCCCCTTTCTTTTCTTCTAGTTGTAGAATTTCCACTCAGCCAGCTTTCCTATGGTTCTGGATGATGTCTATTCTGTCTTTTAGCTGTAGTTTTGAAATTGTTGTGCAAGGCAGCAGTTTAGGTATTCACTTATGCTGCCATCTTGGTTTCTCCCAGAATATGTGTGCATTGAGCATTCTCTAAGATAGACCATATGCAAGGGCAAAAAACAAGTCTCTACAAATTCAAGAGAACTGAAATCATATCAAGCATCTTCTCAGATCACAATGACATGAAACTAGAAATGAACTACAATAAAAACACCCCAATATACTCAAAGACCTATTATGTTATTTAACAATGAATGGCTTACCCATTGTCAGGAGCCAGGGAATACAGCAAGGGTTGTGGAATTCTCCCCACGGCCAGAACTGCATACTTGAAACCTCCCCCAACCAGGAAAGGCATAACCGCCACATCGCTATCAGCAACCAGCACCTGGAACTAGCTTAGCCAATCAGCTTAGACCACAGACCTCCTTGAGCCCTTTTTCCTTCCCCTTCCCCTTTCTGAGCGTATATAAGAAGAGCCACCTGAAATAAAATTTTGAAGCTTGATCAGAACACCATTTGTCTTGCCTCCTTTCTTCGTGTCCCTGTCTGTTTCTCATTCTCTTAGCTGCGTCGCCTTGCTGCCCCTGTTGAATGACCCCGCGGGTCGGGGTCATAATTGGCGCCCAACGTGGGGCCACGAGGGTCAGAGCTCCGGGGAACATCTGCACACCCGTCCGGCCGGACCCCCTCCTGAGTCGCCGCGGACTACCGTGAGTGAAGACTCATCCCCTGAGTCGCCGCGGACTGCCGTGAGTGAAGACTCGTCTTTTGATCTCCGCAGATAACTCGTCTGTGAGTACGATCTTGGTTTGATTTTTGCAGATGATTTTACAGACAGATCCTATGTTCATTTGAACTAAGAGAACCTTCTGCCCTTAATTCCTTCTACATTCTCTGGTCCGCTAATAAGCGCCCTGTCCAGCCGACTCACGGCTCTGGACAGGAACTCCGAATCACCCTGTTGGGCGTGACGAACCCGGCTGGTTCCCTTGTTACGTCTCTCGCAAACCTTGAGCTCACTTCATCTTAGTGGTCGTTGTCCTGGCATGGGGTTTATACATCCCGACCTATGATACGTGAGCAAGGGCCTTTCTGGTGAACAGAGACTGCTACCTGGGTATCTAGTCCGGTCGTCTTGCCCTCAAGGCTGACCTGGCACGGGGTTTATATGTCCCGGAGGCTTACGCGGAAGAGAATACTTATTTACACCAACAGCCATGGGCTCCTCTCTTAGTTCCCATGAACTTTTCCTAGATGGTCTTAAAGAATCCCTCAGGACACGAGGAATAAGAGTTAAGAAAAAGGATCTTAGACAATTTTTCTCATTTATTCATGACACATGCCCCTGGTTTCCACTTGAGGGCATCATCGACTATAAACGATGGCAGAGGGTAGGCGATGTCCTTCAAGACTTTTACCAGGTTCTAGGCCCCCAAAAAGTACCCATTACAACATTCTCCTATTGGAATCTCATCAATGATATCCTTAAAGTCCACCATCAGGATCCCGACATTAAAGACATAATAAAGACAGGGGAAGCAGCCTTAAAGGAAGCTTCCCGCCCCTCTTTGACCTGTCAGTCGCCATAGATATGCCTAATCACCCCGCCCCAAGAGGACACTGAAAAAGAAAGACCAGAACCTATTAAGAACTCCCCCTCCAACACTCAGATTCCAAAAATTTATCCCTCCTTAAAAATAACAAATGATAATCCAAAACAGACAATGGGCCTGGGTATACTTCCCAGGCATTCCAAGAATTCTGCCGTCACTTCCAGATAAAACATATTACTGGCATTCCCTATAATCCTCAAGGGCAAGGCATAATAGAGCGGGCTCACCAAACTCTTAAAAATACCATAGCCAAACTCAAAACAAGTAGCGCTTACCCTACTAAGGGTTCTCCCCGAAATATCCTCAATCACGCATTGTTTACCCTCAATTTTCTACAACTAGATATAAATGGTAAGTCTGCTGCAGATCGCCTTTGGCATCAAGGAACAAAAAATCAATATGCTAAAGTTATGTGGAAAGACCCATTAACCACCAAATGGCACGGTCCTGACCCAGTCCTCATTTGGGGACGAGGATCAGCTTGTGTCTATGACACATAAGAAGAAGGACCGTGATGGCTACCTGAACGCCTTATAAAACCAATCAATTCTCCCAATCAAAAGGAAAAATAACCTAAAATCCAGGGAAATTATCCCTGAGAAAAATTTTCTCTCTTTTCTTACAGATCATGGAAAAACTCGTAACAATCTTACTCCTGATTCCGATTCCTATGGGCCATTGCGGATTTGAACCTCCGACGAAAGCAACCCTTAACGATCTTTTTGGCCAACCTTGTGACTGTAGAGGGGGCTATAGTACCGTTACCCCCCGCCCCCCATTATACAAAAAGGGTTGACTGTGGCACTAAGACTGCTTATCTTTCATACAGGCTCTCGTCCACCGGGGGCATTAGCAGTCAGGTATGGAAATGCGTTAACAAACCCTCACGCATTCTCACGATTAATGGCAAACCGGGACCATGTCCAAAAGGTTGCCAATTTGCAACTCAGCTCCATTCGACCTGCTATAATACTTATCAGCGGTGTACCCATTCTGATGGAAAGGTTTATTTGACCACTATTCTTGAAAGAACTAAATTAGGAACTATGGGGGGCGACTGGAGCTATACTAACCCACTTGGGTCTAATACCTACGCCCAAGCCTCTTGCCGTGGAACCATTGGCAAGGCCACTTGTTGGCCTCCACGAGCACCAATCCATATATCAGATGGTGGTGGGCCGTCTGATATGGTAAGGGAATCAATAGTCCAGAAAGCCATTGAAGAAATCATTAAAACTATATATCCTCCCCTTCAATATCATCCCCTCGCCTTACCCAAGGCTCGTGATATAGACCTTGACGCCCAGACTAATAACATCCTAGAAGCCACCCTCATGGCCCTAAATACCTCTAACCCTAACCTCGCTAAAGACTGCTGGTTATGCATGACTGTAGGGACTCCCATGCCTACAGCTCTTCCAACATCGAATTCCTCCATCACTAGCAACTGTACCTTTAATATCCCCTTTAGAGTACAGCCTGTAGGCTTTAACTTTTCTGGCTGTTTTCAGGGGCCAGCCCAAAACAATAGTTATGACATAGATCTAGGATTTATAACCTTTTCCAACTGCTCCACAATCACTAACTCCACTGGGCTTCTATGCCCTGCCCCTGGACAAGTTTTCATTTGTGGAAATAACCTAGCCTATACGGCGCTTCCAACAAATTGGACCGGCTTATGTTTACAGGCCACTATTCTCCCGGACATTTCTATTATTCCAGGAGATGAGCCCGTTCCTTTACCTGCTCTTGACTATATTGCTGGATGCAGTAAACGAGCTGTTCAGTTTATCCCTCTCCTTGTTGGACTAGGGATTTCTGGAGCCATGGCCTCTGGTAGCGCGGGGCTTGGAGTAGCAATACATTCCTATCATAAACTATCCAATCAGCTAATTGATGACGTCCAGGCCCTATCAGGCACCATTAATGATCTACAGGACCAGATTGATTCCTTAGCTGAGGTAGTCTTACAGAACAGAAGGGGCCTAGATTTACTGACAGCAGAGCAGGGAGGGATTTGCTTAGCTTTACAGGAAAAATGCTGCTTCTACGCCAACAAGTCTGGTGTCATCCGAGACAAAATCAAGAAACTTCAAGAAGACCTCATCAAGAGACAGAAGGAGCTGTTTGAAAATCCGCTCTGGAGTGGATTTAATGGACTTCTCCCTTATCTTCTCCCCATCCTTGGTCCCCTCATAGGCTTCCTCCTTATCATAACCTTTGGCCCTTGGGCATTCAAAACCATCACCTCACTAGTGAAACAGCAAATAGAAGCTGCCTTAGCCAGACCCATTCAGGTTCATTACCAGCGCTTAGAAATGACTGACCCAGACTACCACAGCCCTCGATGCCATCAACCCCAGAATGGCTCCTTCCCCACGGGGACAGCATCTTAACCAGAGGGATGCTAACCTTTGCTTAAAAAGTAAGCAAAAGGTTTGGGTACCGAGCTGAGTGTAAAGCAAAGCATTGCAAGGGAAGATTAAATTTTAGAAAAATCTCCTCTGGGTTTCCCTGAGAACACACCTGGTTTGCATAGAGGTTGACATCAAAAGATTAAAACCTAAGGCTCTGCCTCGCCTCCCCAAAAGATGTCAAGAGCCACATAGTGGACAAAATGGGGTCCACGGGAGGAACCAGGTCAATGTCTCCTCAGCCGGTCAAAGCCCACTCCCATAAAAGGAAAAGGGAGGAGATGTCAGGAGCCAGGGAATACAGCAAGGGTTGTGGAATTCTCCCCACGGCCAGAACTGCATACTTGAAACCTCCCCCAACCAGGAAAGGCATAACCGCCACATCTGCTATCAGCAACCAGCACCTGGAACTAGCTTTGCCAATCAGCTTAGACCACATACCTCCTTGAGCCCTTTTTCCTTCCCCTTCCCCTTTCTGAGCGTATATAAGAAGAGCCACCTGAAAAAAATTTTGAGGCTTGATCAGAACACCATTTGTCTTGCCTCCTTTCTTCGTGTCCCTGTCTGTTTCTCATTCCCTTAGGTGCGTCGCCTCGCTGCCCCTGTTGAATGACCCCGCGGGCCGGGGTCAACCCATGAAATCATGGAAGAAATAAAAAACTTCCTGGAAACAAATGAAAATGAACACACAACAATCCAAAAATCTCTGGGACACAGCAAAAGCAGTCCTGAGAGGGAAGTTCATAGGACAACAGGCCTACAAGGAAAACTGGTTATAAAATTATTTAACCCTACAATTTAAAGAATTAGAAAGAGAAAAACAAGAAAAACACAGAACAAATAGAATGAAGGAAATAATAAAGATCCAAACAGAAATAATATGGACTAAAAAAGAATATAAAAGATCAATGAAAACAAGAGCTGGTTCTTTGAAAAGGTACACAAGATTGATTTCCCATTAGCCTGACTCATCAAGAAACAAAAAGACAGGACCCAAATAAAATAAAAAATGAAAAAGGTAAAATAACAACTGACATCATAGAAATTCAAAAGACTGTAAGCAAATACTAATACAGTGGTACCTCGAGATACAAGTTTAATTCGTTCCATAACCTTGAGGCATGGGAAACTATGAGACCCTCAAGTTGTGGTAAACTGGTGGGTCGTGTGCAGCCGGCTGATCTGCGCGATTACTCCTATCTCAAATGTTGCTCGTATTTCAAAGCAAAAATCGCTTGCTCGACAGCTCGTATCTCAAAAATCTTGCATGTTAGGGTACTCGTATCTCGAGGTACCACTGTAATAACTATATGCAACAACCCACAACCTGGGTGAAAGGGACAATTTACTAGAAACATACTATCTTCAAATACTCAGTCAGGAGGAATCAGAGGATCCCCAGTAAGGGCACATACTAGAACTAGAGACATGGAAGCATAAACAGACTGTTGAGCCTCATAGGGAAGGCAACCAATGAACTTGTATGCATATATGCATAACACATGGACACAGACAATGGGGTGGTAAGGGCCTGGTGCTGGGAAAAGGATGGGAGTAGGATGGAGGAGGTTAATAGGGAAAAAGAAGGACCTGTGTAATACTTTCAACAATAAAGATTTGTTTTTTAAAAAGTACCATTTTATATTTTTGTAGTATCTAGAATCTCCTTTTTTATATTTTTAAAATTCCTATGAATAAACTTTTGCATATCCACATAATTATATTTAATTAATCATAACAATTTCCCCTTTCTAATGTTGGTATGCATGCAATATAAATAATGAATAAAATAGCATATGCTAGCTTTTCAAATTCTATATATGTAATAATTTTAATATTAAATTAATATTTTATTTTAATATAAGATCCAAAATACAGTAAAATTTTATGCATATAGATTTCTGGGTTGAAACACAATCAGATATTAGATTATTTGGAAAGATATCGTAAAGCTTGCAAAATAGAACCCAGAGGACAAAGTTTTTAACTGAAATCTTTGTAACCTCTGGTTTCCAGGTCAGGAAAATTGTGAAGGCTTTGTTTAATAGGCATTGTACTTTAAGAAATGTGGTCGTAAGACTCTATCTCAGACGTGTAAAAAAATATATTTCCTTAGAAACTTTAAGACCAAAATCATAAATAAAATATGTATGTAGTGGTCACTATATACCAGAAACTATGCAATGAAGAATACATAAATTCTATTAGGAAGTTTGCTTCTGATGTCCTGTTGTTTGCTAATGTCTTTAAAAATGAGGCAATCAGAGAGTTAAAAGTGGGAAACATTAAAGGCATCAAAATAAATTAAAGAACAGAAAATCTTGAGAAGAGATGGAGCACCAGAAAATGAGTAAAAAATAAGGCCTACTAGAAGAAAAGGAAAAGATTACTAACAAAAAATATACTTCAAATAATTGGCTTAGTGCTGATCCAGCCTAAAATTAGTTTTAGGTTTCCATTTGTTGATCCCTGAGTCATGTACAGAATATAATTCATTATGTAGTGGGATTTGAGGTTAGCAGACAGTCTTCAAAATGAAATTCAACTGAGTTTTCTTTTTCTCTGTTTCAAAAATTGTTCCTGTTTGCTTAGCTTAATGTTTTTTACCTTAATGTTTTAGGGTATTTTACTCATTTTTTTAAAATTTTCTTTAATTTATCATTTTAACTATTTTTAAACATTTTATTTATTAATGAGAGAGAGAGAGTGGGGGAGGGAGGAGAATGCACGCGTGCACTTGAGAGAGAGATTTGCTGGTCCACTTATTTATGGACTCATGTATGTACCCTGACAAACCCTCAACCTTGGCATGTCAGATGATGCTCCCACCAACTAAGCCATTCAGCCAGGGCTTTATTTTTTTCTATTAAAGTAAAATGATAAGAATATTTGATGCTCTTATTTCATACAAATGCAAACCCTAGCAAAATAATGCTATAACTTATTAATATATTCACCTAACTATTTTTAAACATAGCAGGTTATTCATTGATATTTTGCCTAGCTTATCTCACTTAATAACTTACCTAATTTTCCATGTTTTCAATTGAACAAATATATAGGAAAGGTAGATTTGAATTGTTTTGGTTTTCAAAGAACATCTAGCTTACAGAAAGGTACTGTTAAGGGTTAGCTAGCTAGCTAGCTTAATTAGGAAGACAGGAAGGGAAAAGGGTCTAGGAGAGATGGAAACATTTCTGGCCTGAGCAATTAAAACAGCCATAAACCCAGGATAGAGGTTATCTCTGGCCTGCAAAATTAAAGCAACCATAAGGTGGGTCAAAAGCAGCCCTGACCTGAGCAACTGGGAGAGTCATAGGGGTGATAAAACATCTCCAGCCATGACAACTGAGAGAGAGCCATAAGGGAGAACAAAAGCAACTCCAACCTGAACAAATAAAACAGATATATGAAGGGCACCACATGGGCTTTGAGCTTTGAAACTAATACTATGTAGCAGTTTGACCAATGAGGAAATCAGAGGTTCCAAATTAAAAAAAGTAACCACTTAGAAAAGGTCATGTTCAAACAAAGAGCTACAGCCTTTATAAACCAGAGACAAAGAGACACAGGAGGTTCAGGTTGTTTAGATTTTTTTCCTCATTAGAGAGAGGGGGTGAAAAGAAGAGAAAGAGAAAGAGAGAAAGAGAGAGAGAGAAAGAGAGAGAACAGGCCTTTCCCTTTGGCCCCCCACCCCCTTTCCCAGATGGACTGTGTATCTGCTTCCAATAAACTTCTACTACATTTTTATAAAGAAATCTGTTAGTCCACGAATTTATTCTTCAACTTTGTCAGATAAAGACCCACAAGAAGAAAAGTCTGCACCCCAAACCCCTTGTTTCAATATCACTAATAGCTTGTTAAAAATGTATTAATTTTAATATCACACATTAATATGATTTATATTCCCTAAGCGAAGTCATAAAGAGTAAGTCTTGTATTCATTGTATGTAACAACAGTCTTCCTGAGGGGAGAAACCAAAATGGCAGCATAGGTGAATACCTAAACTGCTGCCTCGCACAATTTCAAAACTACAACTAAATGACAAAACAGGCATCATCCAGAACCACAGGAAAGCTGGCTGAGTGGAAATTCGACAACTAGAAGGAAAGAGAGGGGCTCACAGAGACTCAGAAGTGCTGTATAAAGCTGAGGTAAGGAGAGACACACATAGAAAGGATGAGCAGCAGAGTGCCTGACTGGCTTCCTCTAATGTGAGGGAACCCCAGAATCAGACTGCACTGAACCCCAGATCTGACTGCACTGAACCCAAGTTCTGAGTGAGACTCATATGTGGGTGGAGTCTGGACTATCGTGAAAAGGGAGGAGTGCATGGAAACTTAGGGAAGCCACAAAAGGCAGAGGTCTGGAGGCACACACAGAGGGCTAACTGGTGATTGTGCCTCTGACTTTCTCTAGCAGGAGGGAGATAGAACCTCCCCGCTGTGCTGAAATCCACTTCCGACTACACTGAACCCGAGTTTCGGGTGAGACCCTGGAGACCCAGACTCATATAGGTCTCCAGAGCACACAGAAACTCAGGAGAGCTGGAGGCACATGCATGTGCACACAGAAAGGACTGCAGTGATTACCAAGTGACACTGAGATCCAGGGGCCCTGTAGGGCAGGGCTGATGGGAAGCCAAGGCTATCTCTGCTCAGACCTGAGACTCCACCTCATCGAAGCTGAACACAGAGGCTTTTGCAATTTTGCAAGTCTTGTATCATAAGGTTGACTCCAGCACACAAGTTCCCACTGCATAGAAACAGCTGATCCTCATAACCAGTTGGCTTGGAGGTCAATTCCCCTCAGTGATACCAACAACAATCAAGACTTAAGTACAACAAGGCTGTACACACAGTCCACAAAGGAGTCCACCTCAGGTAACTGGGGAGATGGAGCACCTAGCACACAAAGCTACGCTACCAACTCAGGGAAGCAGCAAAATATGGAGACAAAGGAACAGATCACAAATGAAAGAAATGGAGGAAAACAAAGAAGTGGATATAGAGTTCAAAACCACGGTTATAAGGTTTTTCAAGAATTTCCTAGAAAAGATGGATAAATTTATCAAGACCCAAGAAGAGATGAAAAAGGACCAACTAGAAATGAAAAAGGACCAACTAGAAATTAAACATACACTGACTGAAATAAAATATATTATATAGAGATCTAACAGCAGACTGGAGGAAAACAGGAATCAAGTCAAATACTTTAAATACAAAGAAGCAGAAAACACTCAACTGGAAAAGCAAAAAGACAAAAAGAATCCAAAAATGTGAAGATAGTGTAAGGAACCTCTGGGACAATTTCAAGTGTACCAACATCAGAATTGTGGGGGTGCCAGAAGAAGAGAGAGAGCAAGATACTGAAAACCTATTTAAAGAAATAATGACTGAAAACTTCCCACACCTGGTGAAAGAAATAGACTTACAAGTCCAGGAAGCACACAGAACTCCAAACAAAAGGGATCCAAAGAGGACCACACCAAGACACATCATAATTAAAATACCAAGAGCAAAAGACAAAAAGAGAATATTAAAACAGCAAGAGAAAAACAGTTCATTACCTACAAGGGAGCACCCATATGATTGTCAGCTGATTTCTCAACAGAAATTATGCAGGCCAGATGGGAATGGAAGAAATATTCAAAGTGATGAATAGTAAGAACCTATGCCCAAGAGTATTCTACCCAGCAAAGCTATCATTCAGAATTGAAGAGCAGATAAAGAGCTTCACAGATAAGAAAAAGCTAAACTAGTATTATAAGAAATGCTGAAAGGTACTCTTTTATAAGAGGAAGAAGAAAAGATAAAGATAAAAATGATGAATAACAAATACATATCTATCAACAAGAGAATCTAAAGATCAAGTGAATAAAAAACCTGATGAACAGAATAAACTGGTGAATATAATATAATCAGGAGCATAGAAAGGGAGTGGACTGACAATTCTCAGGGGGAAATGGATGAGGAGGGTACAGGGAGAGACTGGACAAAAATCATACACCTATGGATGAGGACAATGCAGGGGGAGGTAAGGACAGAGGAAGGGGTTGGAGGTGGATGGAGGGGAGCTACGGGGGGAAAAAAGAGGAACAAATGTAATAATTTAATAATAAAGATTTATTAAACCAAAAAAAGAGTCTTCCTGAGTTAAAATAATGAATATTAGACTAGGCCTCACATGTCAGCAATGACTGGAGGTGGGAAAATATCTTGAGTAGACATTAGAATTTTAGTTATTTTTAGAAGGTCATATAATTGAACAGTAACCATGAGTAGTTAAAACAAATGGGGTTGTCTATTCAATTTAAAAATTACTAACCTTTTACTCTGTTCCAGGTGCTGTACTAAGCAGTGTGGACAGAGAAATGAATAAGAAATGTCTGACTCACAAGGTCTAGTGTGGAAGACATCAATAATTTCAGTCCAATTTGGTAAGTGCAATGGATAGAACTTAAGAAGCCTTGAGAACAAGGAAGAAAGAACCCTAATTCAGTGTGCATGTTCCTAGGGAGCTAAGAATGTACAAGGTATACTGTGATTAAAGTATATGTACCTCAAACAACATGTAACATTAATTGTAAGTTTCATGAGTGCATGGTAAATTTTGGGGAATCTGTCTTGTTTGTTACTTTATTTCCAGTGCCTGGCATATGTCAGTTACTCAAAAATATATTTGATGGGAAAATTAATTAATTTCTACTTTGATACTACACTAATTACTCAGATGATTTAATCCATATACTAATATTATAAACTTTGGGATCTATATGGCTGTTCATTGGAATGGGGGAAAATATATTTATACAAAATCTAGATACTAATAACTTTTGGAAACCTCACCTCATAAAGCAAAAAATACTCTTGAGTGGTTATCACTTTAGTTTCATAAGAGAATGCACTGATCAATTATAAATACAAAACCAGAACTGCACAAATTTATTAAGTTTTGCAGATAAGTGAATAAGTAGAATTAGTATAAGAACAGCCGAGACCGGTTTGGCTCAGTGGATAGAGCGTCGGCTTGCGGACTGAAAGGTCCCAGGTTCGATTCCGGTCGGGGGGGCATGTACCTTTCTTGTGGGCACATCTCTACTGTGAGGTGTGCAGGAGGTGGCTGATCGATGTCTCTCTCATCGATGTTTCTGACTTTCTATCTCTCTCCCTTCCTCTCTGTAAAAAATCAACAAAATATATTTAAAAAAAAAACAGCTGTGAGCTCCCCTTATAATTATAGAGCTGGGCTGAGATCATAGAGGCCTTCAAGCAAAGGAAAAACCAAAAGCATTAGCCACTCAATTTCTTATTCTTTTACAGTCTTTCTATATTTAATGTTAATATAAATTAGAATAAAAGAGATGATTTTGGAAATTTATAAAAATTTTTCTCTAAATTCCAGGAGAATAAAAAATTACTGGATGCTCTCCTAGTCTGTATTGAAACTAAGAGATTTCTAACAGAAATATATGAACCTTCAAAAATATATAATGCTTTTAAATTGAGCACAAATGAAAACTAGTTTAATAAAAAAGATGGCATTATAGAAATATAAATAAATATGAAATTCTAAGAAAAGGTAAGAGAGACTAATAGCTTTTCCCTTGATAGTTTCCTTGTATTTTGTTTCAGTGGAAATGTATTTTAGGACTCTGTTTCTGCCTGAGGGAGGTCATTGTGACCTTATATAACTGTGATTTTCTTCCTTTGAGTTTTAAAATTTTAAGAGTTTTTCCTGCTTACCAATGAGTTCACCTATTATTTTCTCTCACTGTTCTATTTTATACATGACATATATCCACTTTAGAAAGTATTAGACAAAACTTGGATAGTTATTTTTTAGACATTTTTCTAATTAAATATTGAAAGAGAATCTAATGTGAAAGATATTCTTTCAACTTGTCTAAGTTTTTGCTGTTGGCACTTTTGAAACTGAAGCTATTATAACTGCAGTGTTTTAGTCATATACTTGATAACACAGTCTATTATAGGTGCATACATTGCTCTTCATGTAGAGCAGGGGTGGGGAACCTTTTTATTGCCAAGGGTCATTTGGATATTTATAACATCATTCGTGGGCTATACAAAATTATCAATTTAAAATTAACTTGCTATATTTGTTTAAATATTTAATTTACTCATCCCTAATGCCTTGGCTGGGCCAGGCCAAATAATTTTGATGGCCTTATAAGGCTCATAGGCCAGATGTTCCCCACCTCTGATGTAGACGGAAAAATTTTTATATTATCATATTTTATATTTATCCAGTGATTTATTACATGATATCCTAGGGCATATAAAAAGCATGATCAATGAAATTGGCTTTTTAGTTTAGTCATCCCACTTCTAAGAATATATACTAAGAAACCGAAATATCAATCAGAAAGAATGTATGCACTCCTCTGTTCATAGTGGCACAATTTACAATAGCTAAGATCTGGAAAAAGCCTAAGCGCCCATCAGTAGATGAGTGAATAAAAAAGCAGTGGTACATTTCCACCATGCGATACTATGTAGCTATAAAAAAGAAGGATCTCTTACTTTCTGAGACAGCATGAAGGGACTTGTAGAGTACTATGCTAAGGTAAATAAGCCAGACAGAGAAAGACAAGTATCACATGATCTCACTTATATGTGGAATCTAATGAACAAAATAAACTAATGAACAAAGTAGATCCAGAGACACAGAAGCATGGAACAGACTGACAAATCTCAAAGGGAAGGCAATTAAACAGAAAATTATATGCATCTATGCATAGCTCATGAACACACACAATAGTGTGGTAAAAACCTGGGAGGGTTGGGTACAAGGTGAAGGGTGTCAATGGGGGGGTGAGAGGGAGGAGAAGACATCTCTAATACTTTCAACAATAAAGATAAATTTTTAAAATATAAGATAAAATATGAGTTTTCTGATTGTAAAGATATTAACAATTGTTAAGTATTAATAGAAAATCTTTGAGTTTAGTAATTTTAGATATTTTATCTAACCCCTCCACAAACTATACCACACATACTATGTAGTATTTCTGTCATAAAAATTCTTCAATGACTCATATAAATCTTTTCTGCTCAGATTCCACTTCACCATCTAATTAGGAAAGTCCTAACTGTACGCCATCCCACCACAGACAATAAAAAGAGCTTTCATCTATCTGTAGTTAACAAAGTCATTTTTTAGTCTTTTAGTAAGCCACATTTTCTAAGCAAGCAAACAATTTATGTTGATTCTATGGACAGTAATGAGTCTCCATTTGTATCAAAAGTCATAAATGTACATGATGAAAAATTCTCTTGGAGTATGCAATCCTTTCAAACATCAAAAATATAGTTGCTTTTGACCTGATAAAAAGCACATAGAAAAATCTTGCAGTAGGTTTAGGCCAGAGTATTCTCAAAAGAAATGAGGAGGTCAAAAGGTAGATCCTGGAACCAACTATTGGCTTTTAATTTTCATTTGCTTTTCTATTCATAGCTAAACAAGACAAACTTTTACAACCAAGTGAGTTGGGAATTAAAATCAAATGAAGTGACACTTCATTATCACCAACCTCAAGTTCCCATTTCTTCTCTCTCTAATTCACTGAGTTCCTGGGTTTTCCAACAAAATGGCTGTCATCCCTGACTTAACTCTGACTAAAGTTTAGTCTTTGCCCTATGAGTATTGCCTTCCTGTGTGACTTGATAATTCAGTAATTCTATTTCATATTAGGGTATCTATAATAATAAAAGCATAATATGCTAATTATACTGGACAGTCGAACGACCTTCTGGACATCATTCTGGATGTCCTTTTCGGTGATCTTTTGGATGAAGCTTCAGCAGAGACCGAGGCAGAGGTGGCTGCCATGGAAGACAGGGGCCGAGGTAGAGGCACTTAGGGGTGATGAGGCAGGCAGGCAGAGGAGTTAGAGGCGATTAGGCAGGCATACAGAGTGGTTAAGAGCCAGTAGTCCCAGATTGCAAGAGGGATTCCTGTGGGATTGGGCCTAAACCAGCAGTCAAACATCCCCCAAGGGCTCCCAGATTGCAATAGGGTGCAGGCCAGGTTGAGCAACCCCTTCTCCCCCACACTAATTTCATGCACTGGGCCTCTAGTTTTAATATATTAAAATAATAAGTTAATAAAATATTTGTCTTCTCTACAAATTTTGCATCCCACTTTCTTTCTTACAAGTAAAAACTGGAAAATAATTGTAATATTAAGGCATAATTAGACATACAAACCACTCATCAAATTTAGTAGATCTATTTCATTTACCAGTGGACAAAAAGATTTGTTTCAGAAATACACAGAATACTTTATTGCATCACCATTTCTTACTAAAGAAAAATGGAATTTGGACTAAGAGTACCCTAACCCAGTCACATGTTGAAAACTGTGTGCTGTAACATGCAGATACTTAACACAGAAAGAAAAAGCATCTTGATCTCTAACAATAGGGACATACAAAATGTAACATTTAAGTAATAACTATATTAGAATAATCATTTAGGAGCTTAAGCTAGAATAAATTCAATGAATCACTTGTGTGGGTCTCTCTCTAAAAGGAATTAAGAATCTGTTTTAAAGTACAGAATGAGGAGTTTATCCATACTATATGGAGACTAACAATGAATACGCGAAAGGATATCCAACCCTCAAGGCAGCAGCCAATGATAGATATCTGAGAAGAATGTAAAGAAAATGAGGACTATTAAGGCAGGTGTAGTTCCAGATGTAATCATTCATTAAGTTAAAAAAAAATCTACTTTCAATATATAAAAAGAATAGGGATTGGTTTACACTGAATTCCTGGATTAAAGTTTAAAAATTTGTCTTGATACTCAGATATTTGGTTTTTTCGAGGATTCCATCATTAGGGAACCTCACTTACCCTCTTTATCATTCATTTTGAAGATCTAAAGTATTCCAACTTTATTAGTAACTATATATGTCTCTGATATTCAAAAGTTATGCCCTTAAAAACACCTATTTCTACTACTCTTCTGAAATATTAAGTTCTATAAATTTATTGTAAAATAATAAAAATAACAAAATTTGAAAGCTGATTTCATAATCTTTTTAGGGTAGAAACTATATAATTTTATAATCCTCTTGCCTTCAACACATGTATATAAAGAGCTCATCAAATGTTTGCTGTATTGATTTGCATTGATTTATCAAATTGTGGAGGATTATATATAGACCACCTTCCTCCATCCCTCTATGTCTCATTGCCAATTGTCAAGTATCATTCTGAGTTGTTTTTTCTTGATGTTGAGTTATTGAACACTTTTTCTTGGCTTTAATAAATCATAAAGAAATTATATCAGAGTAATTTTGGAAAAAAACTTCTTAAAAACTGCTTGTTGACGTGGTAAAATCTTTAAATTTTGGAGGTAGAAGTGTCTGTGGGTCTCATCTAGTGCAGCTCCTTTATTTTACAAATAATCTGAACTGAAATTCAGAGACACAGTTACGTATCTAAGAACACAGAGTCCTATCAGAAAAACAAAAAGAAAAAAAGAGTAAAAAAATGTGAAGATAGTGTAAGGAGCCTCTGGGACAACTTTAAGCGTACCAACATCAGAATTATGGAGGTGCCAGAAGGAGAGAGAGAGCAAGATACTGAAAACCTACTGGAAGAAATAATGACTGAAAACTTTCCCTACCCGGTGAAAGAAATGGACTTACAAGTCCAGAAAACACAGAACACCAAACAAAAGGAATCCAAAAGAGGACCACACCAAGACACATCATCATTAAAATGTCAAGGGCAAAAGACAAAGAGAGAATATTAAAAGCAGCAAGAGAAAAACAGTTACCTACAAGGGAGTACCCATATGATTGTCAGCTGATTTCTCAACAGAAACTTTGCAGGCCAAAAGGGACTGGCAGAAAATATTCAATGTGATGAATAGCAAGAACCTACAACCAAAAGTGCTCTACCCAGCAAAGTTATCATTCAGAATTGAAGGTCAGATAAAGAGCTTCATAGATAAGAAAAAGCTAAAGGAGTTCATCACCACCAAACCAGGATTATATGAAATTCTGAAGGGTTTTCTTTAAGAAGAGGAAGAAGAAGAAAAAAGTAAAGTTAAAAATTATGAACAACAAAGTGATAACAAATACATACCTATCAACAAGTGAACTTAAAAATCAAGTGAATAAAAAATTTCGATGAACAGAATAAACTGGAAAATATAATAGAATTAGGGGCATAGAAAGGGAATGGACTAACAATTCTTGGGGGAAAGGAAGAGTGAGGGGTGCATGAAGAGATTGGACAAAAATCTTACACCTATGGATGAGGACAGTGGGGGGAGGTAAAGGTATGGGGTGGGGGTGGGAAATCAGGTGGAGGGGAGCTATGTGGGGAAAAAAGAGGAATATCTGTAATAAACTAAACAATAAAGATTTATTTTTAAAAAAACACAGAGCTAGTTAAAATTAAGAATAGAAATCAGGTTTTTCACATTTAGTTCAGAAGACTTTCTATTATACGTATACTATTTCCCATGTGATAGTTTTGGAGTTTTTGTTTTATTTTGTTTTCCACATTAAAAAAAATGGAATATTCCAGATTAAAAATTGGGTAGCAGTTTCTACAATGTAGAAAAGCTTTGATAGCCATTCTATTTACTATAATTACCAATAAACTATGTTTCAATATTTATTCCTGCCTAGTCATTACTGTATTACACATAACCTCAAAATTCTGGATGTTCAAACATTCCATAATAATAAAATTAACATGAAATTTGTCATGAAATAATTTGTTATATCATTAGTGATGTATTTTTTAATTTTGTGACTTATAGTTTTTTATTTATTTTTGCCTTGAGAACTAGGGTAAAGAAGCCAATGGTGCCCTAACTGGTTTGGCTCAGTGGACAAAGCATTGGCCTGCAGATAGAAGGGTCCCAGGTTTGATTCTGGTCAAGGGCACATACTTAGGTTGCGGGCACATCCGCAGTAGCAGGTGTACAGGAGGCAGCCGATGGATGTTTCTAACTCTCTATTCCTCTCCCTTCCTCTCTGTAAAAAAATCAATAAAATATATATATATTTTTTAAAAAGAAGCCAATGGCCACATTAGCTTGGAGGAATTATATCAAGCAGTTTTCTCCTTTTGGGTATATTATTCTGAGAATAGATAAAATTTATGATGTCATGCATACTTTGATCCCAGAATACCTTCCTATACTTAAAAATTTTGCTTGTCATTTTACTAGCTCATATTAACTAAAACAATAATTTTGGAAGACCAGAACTGTATACTGCATTATATCTCCTTCCTTCCTTCCTTCCTTCCTTCCTTCCTTCCTTCCTTCCTTCCTTCCTTTCTATCTCTCTCTATCTCTCTCTCTCTCTCTCTCTCTCTCTCTCTCTCTCTCACTCTCTCTATCTCTATATCTAACACACAAAAATAAAAAAAAATAACCAAAAAAATTATATATTTTATTATATAAAAAAATATAAGAGAGA
>JAAGEH010000286.1:31077214-31097405 GCA_011751065.1 Lasiurus cinereus | reverse complement strand
TATTTGTTGTTCATAATTTTTTGTCTTTTACCTTTTTCTTCTTCCTCTTCTAAAAGAGTACCTTTCAGCATTTCATATAATACTGGTTTGGAGTTGATGAACTCCTTTAGCTTTTTCTTCTCTGTGAAGGTCTTTATCTGCCCTTCAATTCTGAATGATAGCTTTGCTGGATAGATTATTCTTGGTTGTAGGTTCTTGCTATTCATCACGTTGAATATTTCTTGCCACTCCCATCTGGCCTGCATTGTTTCTGTTGAGAAATCAGCTGACAGTCGTATGGGTGCTCCCTTGTAGGTAATAAACTGTTTTTCTCTTGCTGCTTTTAATATTCTCTCTTTCTCTTTTGCTCTTGGTATTTTAATTATGATGTGTCTTGGTGTGGTCCTCTTTGGATTCCTTTTATATGGGGTTCTGTGTGCTTCCTGGACTTGTAAGTCTATTTCTTTTACCAGATGTGGGAAGTTTTCAGTCATTATTTCTTTAACTAGGTTTTCAGTATCTTGCTCTCTCTCTTCTTCTGGCACCCCCACAATTCTGATGTTGGTACGCTTGAAGCTGTCCCAGAGGCTCCTTACATTATCTTCACATTTTTGGATTCTTTTTTCTTTTTGCTTTTCCAGTTGAGTGTTTTCTGATTCTTTATATTTTAAATTTTTTACTTGATTCTTGCCTTCCTCTAGTCTGCCGTTAGGTCTCTGTATAATATTTTTTATTTCAGTCAGTGTATGTTTAATTTCTAGTTGGTCCTTTTCCATCTCTAGTTGGTTCTTTTTCATCTCTAGTTGGTTCTTTTTCATCTCCTCTTGGGTCTTGCTAACTTTATCCAACTTTTCTAGGATATTCTTGAAAAACCTTATAAGCGTGGTTTTGAACTCTATATCCAGTCCTTTGTTTTCCTCCATTTCTTTTGTTTGTGATCTTTTCCCTTGTATTGGCATTTTCACTATGCCGGGAGAACTTCTTTGTTGGATTCTGTCTTATAATACAAGAGTTGCAAAATTGCAAAAGCCTCTCCTTTGAGCTTGGGATGGGTGGAGTATCAGGGCTTAATGGACCACCTTGCCTTCCAGTCGGCCCCGCCCTTCACGGCCCCTGAGTCTCACGTGACTGGGTAGCCGCTAGAATGGTCCCTGTGTGTGCAGGCTCTGGCAGTGCCTCTAGGCTGCTGCCTTTCCGGCTCCCCTGCACTCCGGTATTATATGAATCTGGGTCCCCAGGACTTTGCCCAAATCTGTGGTTTAGTGGAATTAGGAGTGGTGCAGTTGGGATGCTTTGTCTCCCGCCCTCTTGTGAAAGCCAGTGGCACAAACAGTAGTCTGTCTTCTGCCCGCAGTGCTGTGTGCGCCACCTGACTTCTGCCCTCCTGTGACTCCCCCAAATTTCCGTGCACTTCTCCCTTTTCACAGTCCAAACTCCCCCCGTATGAGTTTTGGCTGGACCCTGGGTTTAGTGACATAGGATAAGGAGTTCAATGCCAGTGGGAGTCTCCATTTCCCTCCCACCAGAGAAAGCCAGCCAGGTACTCTGGCACCTGCTCTCTCCACACACACGCCTTTGTACCTCAGCTTTTTGCAACTCCTCTGGGTCTCTGTGAGCCCCTCTCTTTCCTTCTAGCTGTAGAACTTCCACTCAGCCAGCTTTGCTGTGGTTCTGGAAGATGTCCGTTCTGTCTTTTAGTTGTAGTTTTGAAATTGTTGTGTGAGGCAGCAATGTAGGTGTTTACCAATGCATCATCTTGGTTCGACCCCTACTTTTACTTTAAATTGGCATTAACATTTCTATTTTTATATCTACAGAATATATGTAATTTCTACTAGTTGTGTTAATATAGATTTTTAATTTTTAATACACTTACACATATAAAATAGCAAAAAAGGGTGTATAATAGAAATACCTTATCTTTCCCAATCTGCAGTTTTGAAATCCAAAGGAAATCATTCCAATTATTTAACTGTCTCTAACTTAAATCTGCTGATTATGTCCATATCTATGATTGATCACTTTATTGATCAATTTATGATTGATCACTTTTTATTGATTTTTAATTTTTTTACATTAATGGCAGTCATTTTATTATTATAGATAAGTAGCTACTTTATACTGCACTCTTATTTTTATTATATACTTTAACTTTATATATTATCTACCAACTCAGTATGTTCTGAAGCCTTTCTCTATGAGGTGAGGAAATCACTCTTTCCCTTTTAGTTCTCCTTTCTTCCATTTCACATTAAATTCTGTTATGCATCTGTTATCAAATGTCTATGGGTTGTGAAAAGCCTGAATGATGGTCTGTTCAATGCTTCTGTGTCTCTGTATCTACTTTTGTTCATCTGTTTATTTTGTTCATTATATTCCACAAATGAGTGAGATCATGTGAGTTTATCTTTCTCTGACTGGCTTATTTCACTTAGCACAATGCTCTCCAGGTCCATCCATTCTGTTGCAAATTGTAAGAGTTATTTCTTTTTTACAGCAACATAGTATTCCATTGTGTAGATGCACCACAGGTTTTTAAGCCACTCATCAGATGATCGACACTTAGGCTGTTTCCAAGTCTTAGCTATTGTAAATTGTGCTGCTATGAACATAGGTGTGCATCTCAGAGGGAAATCAGAACAGGATGTGTGGGAGTAAGTGATTAACCAAAGGTCTTGTATGCATGCATATAAGCATAACCAATGGAACAGAGACTGGGAGAGGGGGGAATAAGGGCAGGTGCTGGGGGCCAGGAGTGGCTAGGGAGAGGTCAATGGTGGGAAAAGGAGACATATGTAATACTTTAAATAATAAAAAGAATTTTTTAAAAAGATGAAACTTGAAAAAAGAAAAGAACAAAAAGAAGATACAAGAATATTGAGAACTGAAGCAGTTTAATTTTTTATTAAAGGCGTGTTAAAACAAAAAATATGAATATAACATGGTAAGCCTATATCTCAATCTGCATATTTCTGTTGTCTTAATTATACAGTTTAATTTATCGGGAACCATGTTCTGGGTTACAAATAGCATCTCATCAACCGTGCTTTTCACCTGCCACCCACCCATTATTTTTTGGTGACAGCACAATATCCACCTATGGTAATTGCATGCTGGTAATTTATTTTTAATATTGTTCAGCTGGTTTGGTTGAAATTTAAAATAGATAATAACAGCATCGAGTCTTATAACAATGTGATTCTTTTTCTTTTTATTAAATACAAAATAACCACCTTTTGAATAATAGAGAAAAATAAAAAAGAATTTTCTAAGAAGACATTTAACAAATCATTACATTTTGAGTACTAAATGTTATCTAATTGTTTCATGAATGTATGTCTTATTATTTTACCCTTCTAAGTAGAGTATCATCTTAGTCCATTTTTTCAAGTAAATGAAATATTAAATAACATTAATTTTCAAGTAAATGAAATATTAAATAACATTAATTTTCTAGAAAACTAAAATCAACCATATTTAACTCTTACATGCCTTTTAATTTAACCATTTGGTTTATTTTCCAATATATAATGGCTAGTGCTAATTAGGAGGAAACTGTGGTAAAATGTTAGGTTAAACTATTAAGTGTGCTTAAGAGTCATTCAGGATATGACACCGTAATTTGGGGATCTTTTATGTGTACCATTAGCAAAAATGAAACATATTAAATCAGAAATGTATAGATCAGATAGGTATTTGAGATCTAGGTAAAATACGATGCTATTCCAGCACTTTTGTAACTATGTAGTAAAACAAAGCAATGAACATAAAAGAAACTGAGCTGAGAATTGACCAGGCATCATATCCCCCCTTAAACAAATTTTATTCTCTTGATTAGTAAATTTATATCTTTAATCAAGATCCTTTTTTGATTTCTAGAACACATGTATATGCCTTCTGAGATCTCCACTTAGATCTGACAGAGGCAACTCAGTTTACCCAAACACATCTAAACCAGCTTTCTTCCTTCTTGTCCAAGATCTCTTACTTAGTAAATTACGAAATAACGTGCCCCATCCACACATCAGTTTGGGCCAGGACAACATGTACCATATCTCCCTCTTAACCACTCATCAGGTCTTATCAATTATATTTCCTAAATAATTTCTTTACTCTGATCTCTTGTGTTTATTTTTACTATCAACAGCTTCATCTAAAACTTGATATTCTCTTGCCTTCAATGATACTCTAACTTGTTCTAGGAATTCTTCACTCTTACCGCCCTTCAAAACAGGAACTGAGTGAAAGTCTTTAAAACTCAAATATAATCATTTATTCCCCACCAATATTATTTGGTAACATCTGATTGCCTATAATAGTATTTCCCTAATCTCTACTAGGATTCACAAGATACTTAATGTAACACCAATTTGTCACTTTAATCTTTAAACTCTAGTCATGTCTGTTTCTACATTATTCAGTCTTTCAGAAAGAATTTCCCTAAAGTTAGACCTTTACTTTATTGTTCTCCCTACCTGCCTCTCATACTAGACTGCAATCTTCATAATGACAGAGCTAAAAACTGTAGTCAGCAGCAAAACAAAACCTTGCTATTCAACTCTGGTGACTCATTTAATTTATACTTCCCCCACTCTGAGAATCTCTGGTCAGTGAACTTGGTAATGAGAACTTCACATGACTGCTGGCTGAAGAGATAATTTTGTTTAATAACTATTGGCATGCTGTCAATTTCTAATTCTCTTTGGCTCCAGAACCGTATGCTTCCTGGATATTCTAATTGAATGTTTCCAATGGACTCCAAATTAATATATGTTAACAAGTACAACTTTAGAACTAGTAAGAAGGGTCACTTCTCTGGGCCCATGAACCAAAAACATACTACAGGTAAACTTACTAAAGGACACATGAGTGTTTCTGAAACTCAGGATTTGGTATTCCACACCAGCAAAAAACTTTTCATAATCTTAAATATTCATTCTCATGACTAACATTGTTTAGGCCTTAGGGAAATTGTTCCTCACATCACTCTCCCTGTGTCCTTGAAATAAAAGTAATTATGGCCAAATGCAATGCCAGTTTGAGGATTTTGCTACTGGCAATATCTGAATGGACATTACTTCAACAAGTAACAGACAATGGTAGATAAAAAGCAAATAAATTCATTTGTCAATATTTTTTCCCTCAGCAGGATTGCAAGGTGTTTTACCTTAACAAAATACTGTTTGCCAATAGTGACAACTATCTGGTATTTATTTTTCTTTATAAATATTTTAAAGTTTTTATTTATTGATTTTAGCAAGAAATAGGAAGAGGGGGAAACATTGATTTGCTGTTCCATTTATCTATGCATTCATTGGTTGCTTCTTGTATGTGCAACTTTGATGTATTGGGGCAATGTTCTAACCAAGCTACCCAGGCAGGGCTCTTTATATTTTAAAGAGGGGCCCAGCACATGAATTTTTGCACTTTGAAAGAAAAGTTATTATATACTGAGAAGCTATAGTGGGTACTAGAGCAGGTCTCAGCCCATCCTCTGCGCCCCCGCCCAGCCCCTCCCACCACAGCCCCTCTCACCATTTCCACGCACTGACAGTGTTGGTGCTGGTCCTGCTCACACCCGCTGATGCGCAGAATGATCGGAGCTGATGCCAGCAGCAGGTGTGAGCAGAGTGGATGCCATCAGCAGATGCGAGTGATGGCTGCTGCCCTGATCATCCTTTTGGAGCAGTGAAAGATGGAGAACCCCTCAGGGATGATTGGGGCCAGCAGCTGCAGCTCACACATGCTGACAGTGCCTAGCAATCAAAACCAGCGTTGGTCACCTACAGTGGTTGTGAATGGGGCCAGCACCAGGTGAAAGAGGAGATGGAGCAAGGGGAGGTGGAGAGGCCCTCAGGGGTGATTGGGGATGGCATCAGGTGCTGGCAGGAGGTGTGAATGGTGGCTCCAGCACCAGCAGTGGGTGTGAACAGGGCTGGTGCTGGCAGCACGTGCAAATGCTGAGTGGAACTGCAGCACACAGGAGCAAAGAATTTTCAGTAACCATCAGAGGCTCACTCCAATGACAGTGACTGGCACCTCACCTTGGTCTGGTGCCCCGGCTCACCTGCTCCACCTTCCTGACGCACTGATGCTCACTATGTTTCACTCACGCCCTCTGGTGGTCAGCCCATGTCATAGCAACCGGTTGTTCTGTTGGTCTGCCATTTGGTTTATTTGCATATTAGCCTTTTATTACATAGGATTATAATGAAAGAATTCAAGATATTCACAAGAGCTGCATGTGGGAGATGAATAACTGTCTTCTCATTTTGGTTTTCCATTTGGGTTTGTGGCTATGTATTAGGTAGATCCTCTACACCTCTCAATGTCTAGTGCAGGACAGTGTTAAACTGTTTCTGAATAATTACATCAGGCAAAGACTCAAAGCCTCCAGAGCAGTGGTTCTCAACCTTCCTAATGCCACATCCCTTTAATGCAGTTCCTCATGTTGTGGTGACCCCCAACCATAAAATTTTTTTGGTTGGGGGTCACCACAACATGAGGAACTGCATTAAAGGGATGTGGCATTAGGAAGGTTGAGAACCACTACTCCAGAGAATGCCTCTGCCTACAGACTGATAGGATTCTGACTTGAATTACCCCCCAGGCAATTGTCCTCAGGTGTGATGAGAGTTTTTTCAACAGGATGGGACAATTGTTTCTTCCTGGAGTCTAATTGTTTTTTTTAATCTCATAAGTGGCTTCAGGGCAAGGTATTTTCCAACAGAGGGTGTCAACTGTCTTCCCCCCAAGCAAGGAAAATGTCTATGTCGGAAAGATGCCCTCCAGTGCATGAGGGAATGACTCAGCCCAGGAAACTTGAGGTGTCTACCTTCTGGGCTTTATCCCCAGAGTCCCCAGTCTTAGCTTCTGACCTCACAGCTGCAGTTCACTTTACCCTCCCTCTACCAGAGCACAAGGTGGGTGGCTCCACAAGAAATTTTGTGCATTGGCCCTTTAAGAGGGTGCCTAAATTTTCAGCTGCCACTCTGTGTCCTGCTACTTTTCAGAGAAAAATATTATGTGTGTACCCTCCTCAGGTTTGGTGCTCTCTGCTGGGTGGCCCAGCTTGGGGATTGGATCCCAGGGTTCTCTGTGGCTCTCCTCCCACTCATAATGAGATATCTCTTTGGGAATTCAGTTGCTGTCTCTTTCACCCCTCCACTTAGTCTCTATTTGGTCTCTGCTTTAGATCCTCAGGTGTCAGGGTTCTCTCCTGCAAGTTTTCTGTTGATTATTCAGAAAGTTTTTCTGTATTTTAGTTGTAATACCAGTTTGTTACTGGGAACATGTCCATACAGCATCCACTTACTCTGCTGCCATTTTTTAATCTGGAGATGAATAATTGAATTGTTAACTCCTATTATTCTCTGAAAATGCTTTAATTGCATAAAAATATTTCTAGTCATTATATGTGTTAGGCATATTCTTCATATTTCTATATAAATGACTTTAAAGAGATGGTTAAAATTTTATATCTGATTGTAATTTATATAATGAAATTAAAGCATTTTGCAATATTTTCTGTGATATTTATTAATTATTGTATAAGATTTTTTTTAAATGTTTGAACTCAGTTTATTTGGAATCAGAGTAGTATTGTGAAAAAGATTTTGACATTTCAATTTTTTAATTATTAAAAGGAAAAGTTTGATAATAAATTAATTTTAAGAAACTGCCTAAAAGTAATAATTCAAAAATCACCTTATTTGGCATTAATGACATTACTTTTTTTCTTATTTTACTTAATTTCTTTTTTAAAAATCATTACTGTTGAAAGTATTACATAGGTCCTCCTTTTCCCCCTTTAACCTCTTCCAGACCATTCCTGTCCCCCCACCAAGGCCCTCACCACCCTATTGTCTTTGTCCACAGGTTATGCAGATATGCATACAAGTTCAAAATAGTTCTGATCATCAATTTATTTGATTTATTAGATTCCACATATGAGTCAGACCATATGGTATTTATCTTTCTCTGACTGGCTATTTCACTCAGCATAATACTCTCCAGATCCATCCATGCTGTTGCAAATGGTAAGAGTTCTTTCTTTTTTATTGCCGCATAATATTCCATTATATAAATGTACCACAGGATTTTTTTATCCACTCACCTGCTAATGGACACTTAAGGCTATTTCCAAATATTAGCTATTGTAAATTGTGCTGCTATGAAGATAGGGGTGCATATATTCTTTCTGATAGGAGTTTCTGTTTTCTGTTTTCCTGGAGTATATTCCTAGAAGTGGCATCACTGAGTCAAATGGAAGCTCCATTTTTAATTTCTTGAGAAAACTCCAGTTTTTTTCCACAGTGGCTGCATCAGTCTTCATTCCCTCCAGCATTGTACTAAGCCTCCCTTTTCTTCACAACCTCACCAACACTTGTTGTTAGTTGATTTGTTGATGATAGCCATTCTGACAGGTATGAGGTGATATCTCATTGTCTTTTGATTTGCATCTCTTCAATGATTAGTGACTTTGAGCATTTTTTCATGTCTCATGGCCTTCTGTATGTCCATTTTGGAGAAATATCTATTTAAGTCCTTTGCTCATTTTTTAATTTGTTTCTCTTCCTTTTGTTAAGTTGTATGAGTTCCCTATATATTTTGGAGATTAACCACTTATCAGATGTATCATTGGCAAATGTCATTAATAGTAATGTCAAAAAAACATGAATTGTGTAATAACAGTTATTATCTACACTAATAAAAGAAAAACATGAAAATTGTCCATCACTCCACTACACCCATCAGCCAATCAGAGTGAGCATGCAAATTAACCCAACAAATATGGCGGTTAATTTGCATAATCAGATGCAGAGTAAAGACTGAAGACAGCATAGAAGGAAGGAAGGAAGGAAGGAAGGAAGGAAGGCAAAAAGTGGGGCAGAGGTGGCAGCGGGAGGGAAAGCACCAGGAGGCAGCAGAGGAGGTGAATTAAAAATTTGATCAACATAATAAACTGGTGAATATACTAGAATCAGGAGCACAGAAAGGGAATGGACTGATAATTCTCAGGGGGAAAGGGGTGAGGGGTGTACAGGGAGAGACTGGACAAAAATCATACACCTATGGATGAGATCAATGGGAGGGAGGGAAGAGTGGGAGCTGGGTAGAGGGGTGCTATGGAGGGGAAAAAAGAGAAACAAATGTAATAATCTGAATAATAAAGATTTAATGAAAAAAAGACAGGTTTGATGGCTACGGTTATTTTATATGTAGGCAGAGTTTGTAGACAGGTTTTAATATTTCTTGAGGAAAAATACAGGTTCTGTCTTTAGTATCTAACTTAATCATAGATTTATGTACATCTTGTATTAAACAAATAAAGAATATTTTAGATGAAATAAGAATTCACTATCACCTTATTTTTTTTCAAACTAAATAAATAATCAAGAGACATGATACATAGGTGACATAACAAAGTCACCCAAAATTTTTTCCTTCTAGACCTGATCTTGTAACTACCTACTATGAGACCTACAAGTCATAGCCCCTATCTTTGAGCTTCAATTTTCCTCATTTGCAAAAGGAGGAGATGGAGAAGAGGTTTTATGCTAGATCTCAATTATCCTCATTAGGTTCAAAGTTTGATTTCCCTGTATAGGAAATAAAATAAATATATTTTAAATGTTATCTTTATTGTTGAAAGTATTACAGATGGGTATTTTTAAATTATTTTATTTTTTAAATTTCTTTATTAATTAAGGTGTTACATGTGTGTCCTTATTCTCCCATTAACCCCCTTCGCCCTCCCATTCATGCCCTCACACCCTGTTATCTATGTCCATTGGTTAGGCTTATATGCAGATGTATAATTTTTATTTTGTTCAAAAATGTAATTTTTACAACTTCTTTAAGTTGGTCAGCTCTGTCCATTATGAAAACAAACAAATCCTACACTTTGCTCATCTGTCACACTTGGTGATCTGAGCTGTATGCAGAACATCCTGTTCTTCAAGTTCAGATGTCCTGTTTCAACCTGTATAGATCTATTTTGGCTGGGAAATTATAACCTCATATAATCCTCATAGGAACAGAGAATACACTGGTAATTGAGAATAAGACCTTTGGAATCTAGCTGTGTGATCTCTATTGTTCATTTTTAACATCCTTACAAATAGGCTGAGAGTAGCCCATCCAGGGGAACAAGTGCACCAGTGTGCTAAGTCTGGTCCCTGCCATTCTGTCCCACCCTGTTTGTGACCTACGGACATTCCAACATACCAAAGAAATCCTCCACATCTTTTCCCCCGTACTCCACTCTGACTCCTGATAAAGGCATTTGCCTGTGGATCCTTATTCTCTCCCAATCCCTTTCAACTTTGTCCTATACAGTCCCCTGCATAGTATGCCACACATTGCTTTTCTAGCACCTGTAAGTTTAATAAATCTCTCTACTTTCATTGCCCCTCTGCAATGTTATTTTGTGTCTACACCAGACTTATTATTAAACACACACACACACACACACACACACACACACACACACACACATTTTTTAGTAACATAATTATTCCTCACAACACAGACCTACACTTTCCAGCATCATCACAAAGCTAAGTCATTCCGATGAATATCCCCTCTCTCTTTACCTCTGTCCCAAGGGTTCCTCTGCCTTCGGCTCCCCACTACCACTCCATGATTTCCAAATTTTTGGAGCCCCAAGAAATAAGGAAAAGTGTCAATGGCCATAGTTACTAGCCTAGCTTTTAGTTCAATAACTACAGAATCTGTTTTACTCTGTGTAAGATGACTTTTTCTTATAAAATTATTATAAGTTATTATGCTAAAAGAGCCACTCATTTTTCACTGCAAGTTGAATTCAAAACAATCCCCTTCTTGGGGTCGGGGAAAAGATAAAGAGGGTAAAGGATATCAAATATATGGTGACAGAGGGAGACTAGACTTTGGGTAGTAAGCAGATAATGCAATATACAGATGATGTCATATAGAATTGTACAACTCAAACTAAATAAATTTGATAACTCATTTTTCACTCAACAACATTTATAAAGCATCTACTATGTGACTAGTATTATCATTTTTCTAACAAGTTAATAATAAATTAGTGGGATGCAAGAGCAAGATGTTGACTGAGGCTAATTCAGTAATTGGAGATTGATCACTAAATCCAAATTTTCAACAATAATTTAAAATGAGACAAAAAAAACAAGCAATCATACTGGCCTGTTACTACTTTCTTTTTAGACAGGCAAGCTTATAGAGTCTAAATTTTGGTAGATGCTAAAATGTCTTCAGTAGCATTTCAGAGCAACTTTTGTTGGATGTGGGGCAGAGCAACTTAGAAACTTTTTATTTCATGCTCGAATTGCTTCTTTCAAACCATATACTTAGAGTAGAAAATAGGGGATGATTAATTTACTTTAAATTATTATTCCTACTCACCTATCAAAATGCACAAGTGTGCCTCTGTGACTTCTCTCCCCTCCCACTTTTCTCTTATTCTATAAACATCCACATCCCTTTCTGACACATTACTTCTGTAGATTATTTAATATTTTAATTGGGTCTTTATCCTAGAAACCATTCTATTTTTGTAAGATGAGTTGTCCAATTATTATTCTGATCTCTTATGTGTTTGTTTTATATATTTCAGGTCTTTCATTTTCAAGTGATGAGAGGGATTTATAATGAGGCATATTTCGTTTCTTTTTTGCTCTGATGCTCTGCCTCCAAGCCCTATGTTACAAATGTGGTGACTGAGAATCAGAAGGAGGATTATATAGTTAGCTATTAATGTTAGTAAATTCCCAAAATGGGATTTGAACATAAGTATTCTTACTTCAAATTTAATAATTTTCCTTTATCTCTTGATGCTTCTTCTACATTATGGTAGATGTGTAGAAACGCACAAAATAAAAGTTACCTAAAGATGTAGTAGAATCTGAAATAAAATGGCAAATGAGAGTTCACCATTTTTTAGCAGCAAGAGACATCCCTGGCCAGCATCTTGCTGATAAAGGATAAGAGTTCAAAGAACCCCTACCTTTTGGAGCCTGCAGATTTCCCTGCAATAGATCATATGACTCTTTTCAGACATATTAGCTATTCTAATTCAACCCTCTGTAGGGACATTGGACAATAGCCAATCCTTAAGGCATTGAAGCCTTTAGAAACTCTAATACTCCACTGCCAGTTTAGATGATTTGACAAATTCTAAATGAGAACTGACTCACTTCTGACAATTTGCCAATCATGTAAACAGCAAAACCTGATGCTAAGAGCAGGCTAATTAAATAAAAATAAAAAAGCAAATACATTACCAAGAGCAAATTCTACTTGCTGCAAATACATAGTTTTTTTTTTCTTACTATAAGTATGTATGAAAAAGATTTACAATCACTTTACATGTTTTAGAAAATTCCAAGGAAATGTGGTGATACAAGATCAAATCTGAATGTTGCTTTGCTTTTCAGTATTTATTCTCAAATTACTTACTACAGTTTTAAAATATAATAATTTTAAAATGTAATGGCTAGAGTTTTATGTTTGGGAATTTTTTTAAAAGGTGTGTTTTCATTGAGTTTGAGAGAGAGAGAGAAACATGGATGAGAAACATCTATTGTCTCTTGCATGCCCCCTACTGGGAATCGAGCCTACAAACCAGGAATGTGCCTTGACCAGGAATTGAACCAGTGACCTCTTGGTGAATAGGTTAGTTGACACTCAATCACTGAGCCACGCCTGCCAGGCTGTTTGACAATTTTTTATATCATTATGTAAAGACATTGTTTATTGCTAAAAAATAAAGTGAAGTAGGGAATCATTGTTTAGGAATAAATATCGTAATTATCCAAGGAAAGTGTCATGTGAATTATAAATAGAGAATTTTTAATCTTCAAATTACTAAAAATCATATTTTGCAGAGTTGACGCAACATTTATAGATGTAGAAGCATAAGAGGCAATTGAGCCAAATTAGCAAAATGGTTTGGTCCTAGCTCTGAAGTAAGACCTCCTGGATTTGAATCTCAGTACTCCAGCTGTCTATTCAGAACTTTAGGCAATTCATTAAACCTTTTCAAACTTCAGTTTCACAACTTGCAAAATTATAATATGCCAGTTCCTCTCTCATAAGATGGTTGTGATGATTTAATGAAGGATAACCCACGCAAAATCCTAAAACCAACACTTTTTCAGATATGTGCTACTATTAATATAATCGTGTGATTTTCCAACAACCCTTGGTTAACTTGTTTCTTCTAAGGATTCATCAAATCAATATTTCATTCACCTACTACCTGGATAGTGATTAATATATCTACTCTAAATAGAAGACAGTGTTAATCCGAAGTTTTGCTATCGTGATATGGCATCACAGAACATCTTCTGTTTTTTATATTTCAGCAGAATATCACTTTGTTTCAGAAAAGGATCTTGGTTGTTGTTGTGTTTTTTCTATTAAGGACCTCTAACTTATAAAAATCATAAATTTTACCCAAATACATCAATTTATAATTGATGTTATTTATTTGGTTGTATAATTTTAAATTATAAATAACATATAGATATTATAAGATTTGTTTTAATAAATATACAAATATTTTAAAGCACTCACTAACTTTCATATTATGGTCAATTTTAAAAAAGAAAAAAATTAAAACAATAATGGTGAGGAGAGATGGGGAAATTAAATTGAAAAGAGAGATGAGGAAGAGAGAGAAAGGAAAATGAGAGGAGGGAATTAATCAGACGAATGAATGTGGAGAAAAAAAAATAGATATAGAGGAAAGTTGGGAGAGAACCATGTTTGAGATGTGAAAGATAAACACTACTGCCAGAAAAATCATAATGTACTTATGTACCAAGGGCAGGGCAGGTTTTTAGGTACAAGAGGAACTACTGCTATTCTTACCCTGTTCCATCAAAGAAGCCTGGTTTCTTTCTATGTCACCCATCAACACATTCTGACTTAAGGCCAGATTCTTTTGATTTTTAAGTTCAGAAATTTTTGTTGAGAATGTATTGTTCCCTGCTTGCCAGTTGAGTCAAAATTGCTCACCTGGTATCTAGTGATGGCCATTCATCAAGTGCAGAAGCCAAGCAAACCCTCACCATCTTTTATTTGTTGTAACCCCAATGTATTTTACACTGTAAGTCACTCCACTGCCTCTGCAAGCACCAAACTGATCCCTAGAGAATCTCCTTCAAAAATTGACTTTTTTTCTGATCTACATGACCTACAGAAAGCACCAAGTCCTCATTGAGACCTTTCTATCATGAATGAATGGTTATACTTGTGTAGATTATTAAAGTGATAACCTTGATAACTGAATTTTTGTTTCTGAAAACTCGCTGTGGGACTAGAATATAGTGCAAGACTTTTGAATTGAACAGACTTGGAATGAAATTTCTGGGAGGAGAAAATATAGAACATAAGCATAGATTTTCATAACTTCTTATTTTTCCAAGTAAAAGACTTCTTTTTAAGGGTGAAAATTTGTCAGTTAACTCTCCTGATCATTGGCATCCATTGCTCTAAAGATAAAATTGCAAATATTTTATATAGCTTCCAGTGGGCCTCCCAGGACCATGTTGATCCATACCCTTCTTTTTTTCCTCTTCACTTCTGCTCAAAATCTGTGCACATAGTAAATCCTCCCCATAAAAATGCTCTTCCCGCTGAAACCGGTTTGGCTCAGTGAATAGAGCATTGGCCTGCAGACTGAAAGGTCCCAGGTTCGATTCCGGTCAAGGGCATGTACCTTGGTTGCGGGCACATCCCCAGTAGGGGGTGTGCTGGAGGGGGCTGATCAATGTCTCTCTCTCATAGATGTTTCTAACTCTCTATCCCTCTCCTTTCCTCTCTGTAAAAAATCAATAAAATATATATATTTTTTTAAAATGCTCTTCCCTCCTTTTGCCACATGCCCCAGAGTCCAGTTTAAATACCACTTCTTCTTAGACATTACGTATCCCTACTCAGAGAGGTAGGCTCCCTTGATTCCATGTTCTGATAGCACCATCTATTTGTCTTTCATAGAGCAATATAGTATGTGCATAGGTGTGCATGAGCAATTATTTGCTAATATGTTTCTTACTTTAAAACACAACTTTTATGAATAAAGAAATCAAGTCTGATATCTTTGTTGTTGTATCCTTTTGTCTTGGGAATAATTCACATATAGTAGATGCTAAAAATAACTATTGTTGAGTAAGTGAATTAAATTTTTTCAAACCAAACATTACTATAACTTGTTATTCTTTTTTAAAGGCCATTTAACACCAAACAATAAACAAAGACTTAATCTTAGTGAAACTCTAAAAAACGAAAATTCAGAAAGCTTGACAAAAAATTTAATTATGTTTTTATCCTATTAACTAGAAAAATTTTAATTATGCCCTTGAAATTAATTTAAGATCTATTCTTTCTCCAGACTTACTAGATTGATTCTCCCCTATATGAAACATAACTATTTTATAAGAATACACACTTTTAATGACATTCACTATAAATATCTGAAATGGCACAAACCAGTTTTCATTAATACAGGATTCTGCTTCTGAGTGATAAGAACCATGTGTAAAAGGACTCCTCTCAATTTCTAGTAATAGATAGAAGTAGTTTGGACTTATTCTGCAAATTTCTGTTGCTTCCTCAGACTGTGCCCACAATTTCCCTAGGCCTGTTTTATCTTGTTACTTGAAAACAAAATTATACTGTGTGTTGATTATTTTTAATTTTTCCGTTGTCAGTGGGGTGAGAATTACAATGGAGAACTGAGGTGTTAGGCCTGTCTGTAGTGTGGATTTCTGCAAAAAAAAAAATTAATTAAACTCTTTGAACATGATATGAGGAAGTGGCTAATCATATGTCAGTCTGTAGTCCCCCAAAAAATTACCAAGATATATATTTGATATGGTTATTGAGCTTTTACTATCTCATGTCTTTTTTCTATTGTTATAAAGTGGACTGAACATTTGATAATTTGAACCAATTGGCACTGCCTTACAATGATGTAGTTTATTTTCTATTGATATCCTATTGATCAAGGTTAAAGAGGTTCAGAAGTCATATGACAACTAGTAAACTCAGGATAATATAAGATATGCACACACAAGTTTAAAAATATATCAGGCCACTTATATTATGTTTAAACATTGCCATAAGCATGTAACAGAAAACACTGTTATGAATATTAAATGTTAATTTTCTCTTTTCTACATTAAAAAAAGCACTTCATGTTTGTTTTATTCTTGAATTAGGATATTATTTGGGGCTTAGCTGTAACATTTTCAGAAGCTTGTTCATACATTCATATAGTTAGCTGAAAGGGTGTGAACAAGGCATCATATATAAGGATTTAGAACACTCTTATCTTAAATATACAGACATAATATCTAACACAATGCAAGTAGCTCACTACTGTTCAAGGCTGAAAAATGTCAAGATAATGAGTGATTCTAGAATCTGTTCACTCATCACACCAAAGGGACTATAATTTGTTTGGATGCTATACTCCATGAACAGATAATTATTTTTAATAGCAGTAGTTCCATGAGCTTCGAGTGCTAGTGAGCTGACAGCAGTGACAACAGTGTGCTGACAGCTTGCCTTCAGATTTATATTTTAAATCACAGAAATGAGCAGTATTTTCCTTTTCTGGGATTTAATATTTGTTCCTTGTAGGTTTTTCTATAACTCCTCCTTCACGTTCTAAATGAATCTAATCATAAACCAAAAAAGAAATAATAATAATAATTAAAATAAATAGAAGACACAGGCCATGGTCACTTAACTGTAAGATAATTTCATTCAGGTCTTTATAAAGCTTCCCTTGAGTACTTCCAAGTTAGCAGCAGAACATATTTGCTGTTTGTGGTTAGTATTCTTTTTTTTTTTGTCATCTCTGTGCTCTCATTATATGCCTTTGGATTTAAAGCTGGAAGTAGGTTGAATTGTCTAAAATGATGTACATTAGTGTATTTTAAACCCATATTCTTATCAGTAAGGCTGGCCAGACCCAGTCCCCCATGCTATAGGGAAGGTGAGAGCACCTGAAAGGAAATACAGCAACACTTTGTGTTGCAGCTCCCTGAGCCCCTGGACATCTTCCCTCAAACACAAAAGTTGCCATGAGGACTGGATACACATCCATAGTTACCGGAAACTCAGCCAATGACAGAGGTAATTGTTTATGTACTGCCTTGACACTAGGAAATCTACTTTATTTTGATGCTTACATGTGATATGGGAGTAGTGAAAGGAGTTTAGGGGTAAAATAGGCAGGTTTAGGGAATTTTAGGAATTGAGGGTCAACTGCAAAGGCATACATTCACAGAGGGGGTGGGGGGGAGGTGCCACAGGATAAGGAAAAAGGAAAACATCCATTCACAGAAGATAGGAAAGAGCCACAGGGTATGGGGAGAAAGAGGAAACAAACTTTCACAAAGGGTAGAGAAATGCTGACAAATGGGTGAAAGAGGAAAACAGATTTCCACAAGAGACAGAATTCTACCACTAAGAGGGGAGAAAAAAAAGGGAGTACCATGCGGGATTTGAGCTTTGATGTTGATATAGTAATCAATCAGAAGCAAATATCAAGAAACAAAGAACTGCAGCCTTTATAAATATTAGAAAGGGGGCTTAGTGGGTCACCTCTTGGGACCCCTTCCCTATGTGGGAGTCTGTACTTGTTTTCAATAAATGTCCACACTTTTCATCTACCACCTGTTGTCCATGGCTTCACTCTTTAAATCCATCTGGACAAGGATGCAGGGGAAAAAAAATCACCCTTGCATCCTGCTCAGGAAAAACCATCCAACTCAGTAGCATGTTTTCACACTGGTAGGTCAAATTTTGTTTGGACATCTTAATAACACTCTATGAAGGAACCTTCACACTCCATGGTTTTACCATGAAGAGATGCTCAAAACAGTAAGAAATACCAATTGACTAAATACATTCAAATATGGATTCTCAAGAAATACAACAGGAAAAGAAGAATAGTATGAGGAGATAAGTGAATAAAATAATGCTCTGATATCTCTTGGGAATAATGAGAGACTGTAAGCTCAAGAGAGTCAATCCCAACCTTGGAACTATGATTGGCAATGGAATTCATTGCCTAGTGGCCAGTGCATTAATATCTTCACAATGCTATCCCTTTTTCAGACAGTTCTAGAAGCAGGAATCACCATAATGGTCAAGACTAGCATGGTCCCTCACCTGAAGAGTCTTACTTAATACAGTAAAAAGTTGCAGTGTGTGATGAGAAAGAATAATAAAAGGCCTAAGCCAGGGAAGACTGTGCTGTAGAAATACTATTCTAGCTCAGAACTGAAGGACATGTGGGTATTAGCTTGGTGAATGAAGTTGGGAAGGCTGCAAAATTAACCAAACAATACAAAAGGTGTAGATAAAAGCCTGAAGTGAAAGGAAATATTCCTTTGCATATTACCAGAAGGTTTCTTTTATTCTGAGTGGGTATGAGTAAAATTTTGAGCAAAATTCTGCTGTTTGAGTTTTGCTCAGTGTTTTGCCTCCTTTCCCTTTGTTTCAGTATGTTTGGTGTTATGAATTTACCATGCTACATTTCCATGAATAATTTTAATTAAAAGGAAAACTTCTACAGGAAGGCCATTATATAATTCATAAAAATAGTGCCTTATTGACAGGGCTATAATTCAGATGTGGGGAATCTTTTTCTGCCAAGGGCCATTTGGATATTTAAAATATCATTTGTGGAACACACAAATTTATCAACTTAAAAATTATCCTGCTATATTTTGTCAAACATTTAATTAACTCACCTCTAATGCCTTGGCAGGGCCAGACCAAATGATTTCTCTGGCCTTATACAGCCCTCAGGCCAGTCATTCCTTACCTCTAACTGCTATGTCATGTATTGAGGATTCTGCCGGGTACATGGAGAGTTGAGTATTATTTTGAATATTAGAACCTTAGTGACTTCTTATAGGACATATTTAAAAGAATATACACCTCTTTATAATGAATTTGGGATGTAATACACAGGTTATCAGTTGGAAAGTTATCAAAAAAAAAATGCATGATGTTCTCCTCACACAGACATATATGTTTCAATAGCCTCACGTAAAAATATTTTAATTTTCCCAGCCCTTCACTTTGACCTGGATAAGAGTTAAGGATGCTAATTGTTATTCCCCTTGGAGACCTTCTGGATCAAAACCCCAGACACTGATTAACCAAGAGCACCAAGAAATACTCAAAACCTAACCCAGTAAAGAGTTTACTGCTGGACTATTGTTGCCAAATACCTTTCTTTTCAATACTTCTGGACAGCCACCATGTGGGCTGCCAGGATGAGCTTGGTTCTGAAAGGAGTTTTAGGAATAAAATAGGCAGATTTATGGAGTTTTAGTAGTAAAGTGGGTTCATGGGGGAGAAATGCATAGATAAGGGCCTGGAGTGGCCAGAAAGCATACATCACAGAGAAAAACAAAAAAGTGCTACAGGATAAGGAGAGAGAAAGACATCAATTTACAGAAGATAATGAAAAGCCACAGAATATGAGGGAAAAGGAAATAAATTTTCACAGAGGAAAAGGAAATGTGGACAAATGGCAGAAAGAGGAAAACAGATTTTCACAGGAGATAGAGAAATGTTACAAGATAAAAGGAGAGCAAGAGGGGACACCACTGGGCTTTGGCCTGTAACAAAATAACCAATGAGGAGAGCATGGGGTCCCTAAATTAATCAAAGGTCCAATTAGAAAGGATTGGGTTCAACAAAGAACTGCAGCATATATAAACCAGAGACAAAGGGACACAGGAGAGGATTTTTAAAAATTTTCCCATTAGAGAGAGAGAGAGCGAGAGAGCAGGCTTTTTCCATTTGAAGGTCCCTCCCCATAAGGTCTCCTCTTGAGACATCCCTCCTCAGATGGAGTTTATATCTCCTTCCAATAAACTTCTACATTTTTATTAAAGAAATTTGTTAGTCCATGAATTTATTCTTCATTTTCATCAGACAAGAACCCATGAGAAGAAGTATGTATTCTGAACCCCACATTTTGATATTTTGGAAAAAATAAAATGGAGAATAGACTTGTATTCTAAGTAGTTGGCAAGCTGTAAGGGAGATTAAAGGCTCATACTCACTCTATGCCTCATCAGAGTTGATCTTAGAGTCAGATTGACTGCTTTTTAGTGCCTTCCTAATTTACTCCCATTAAAACACACACACACACACACACACACACACA